>BSBN01000638.1:4374484-4999410 GCA_027924645.1 Cunninghamia lanceolata
GATTTTATTAGAGCTCCTTTGATTGTAGTAAGTTGATCCACGAGGGAGAGATTATCTCCTTTTTCTTTAAAACAGTTATAAAGTAATCCTCCCATGTTGTCGATCAAACTCATGGTTAGTCCCTTGAACCAATTGAATGCCTTTGCTTTGAAGGATGCGACCAACATGCTTAGAGCTACATCCAACATCATGATATGCTAGATGGGCAAATATTTGCTACATCCAAGAGATGTTTAATAGGACTAGTAGAAGAGTCCCTAGACAACTATGAAAAGGCCCTCAATGTTGAAATGGGGAGGTCATTCCCTTGTTGATTGAGAAATAGGCTTTTGGAGTCCCATGAGACAAATGGTTCCACCCTTGGTTGTGCCATTTGGTTTCTAAGAACAATGGGAATCAGGCTTGATTGGGAACTTGTAGTCAAGGACAAGGAGTGAACTTTATAGAGGGCTTAGAGTCTGGATGATTTTTTTGGTTCTTCTCCTTGGAGAGAGATGTAAGAAAATGAAGGGGTCTTCCCCTTGTGGATTTTTGGATGAGGATCCGATTTGTATCCTTTTCATAAGGAACCTATTATATGTGGTAATTCTTGTTTGCACCAATGGAGGAATCGCTAGGTGAATGATATGTAAGTCTTTCAGATGCACCCAAGATTTTCACTAAACCTTGGCTGTGTTCTTGAAGTTCATAGGACCACAAGATAGTCGAAGATTTTAGTTTGGAAGTTAGTTGCAATCAAGTGTGCCATTAAAACTATTGAATAGGTGATGCAAGATTTTGTCTATGCTTGTTGGTCCAAATTCACAGTCTAGAAGCTTGAACACAAGTTTCTCTGAAGATCAATCAACCTCTGTAGTCGGCCAACTCCTCTACCTTAATACAATGTAATTAATCTAGTTACTGAGAGAGTAAGGGAGTTACTGAGAGAGTAAGGGAGAAAGATTATGTTAAGATCAAATAAAATGGGGACCGATATGACAAGTAGTCGTTGAATCAATTGAGATGAAGTTAAAGCACAAAAGATCTATTTTAATTGTAAACCACATAATAAGCACAACTAATCCACATGTATAAAGCGAGAATTAATACTAAAGCCATAGATTAAGCATTTACAATTGAAATTAGACCAAGAGTCTAGGCAACCACAAGATCTTTTTCAGTTGCTCTTGATAACACACAATTACATGAGGCCTTGAAGCTGAAAGTTATATGAAATGCGAATGCAAGACTAGACTTTTGTTGGAGCTCCATAGAACTAGAAACTTTGAGATATTAAAAGACAAAATTTCTAAGGACTTTGATCCTTTACAAAGAGAGCAAAGCTCATATATAAACAATCGAAAGAGATAGAAAAGTTTTGTGCTGGTTGTACTAATTTAGGCTTGAGAAATGGGTGCAAGGGACACCTGTCATCAAGGGAGCGAAATCTGCTTGATAATTTGTGGTGTTGCTCTACAGAATGTCTACATTCTATTCTTTGAAATAGAACAATTGACTTGGGCTTTGGGAAACAACCTTAAATTGTAATGATTTTATGTAATTTGCTTTTGATTGAATTGGGTTGGAGGTTGGGGCCTCAATGGAGATGGGTGGTGGGTAGGGATTCACAAAGGGAATTGGGATGCTCAAAAGGCAATCTGAAGATTTTTAGATTCCCTTGGGGTAACAAGAAATTTTAGTTGTGTGGAGTGACTGCATTAGCAGTGGAAGTAGTGATGAGGATCTTTTGAAAATGCTTCTATTGTTGGATCATGTTGTTGTGGAGATAGATGGTGGGCGCTAATTGGGGATGCTTTTGGACCTCGAAGTCTCTTGAACTAGTGTGGTTGCTCCACATGTTTTCTCTACCTTTTTGTGATGGGTGGATTTTGTGGTTTTTTTGCTTATTGAGTATTATTATCTTTCTCGTGTTGGGCGCTTTATTCCGCATTATTGGATTGAACCTCAATTGATGATGGGTAGAACTTTGAGGTGTTGTTAGACCTTTTCTTTCCTTGAAACTTTGTGAGAGTGACATGTAGATAGGGCCACCCTGATTTGCTGACAAGGCAAGCTGTTTCTTTAGAAACCCGTGAGCCATTGGATTTGAGATGTACAATCCGTATTCACTTACTCTCTAAATGGAGCCCAACCAAGGAAAAGTTTATGGACTTATTTTTGAGGTGAACCTTGAGATTTATCGTACAAGACTTCAGCCTCAATGGAGTGTTTGAACATTACATGTTGATTTGAGATGGGATTGGCAAATGCATTGTCACCTCCGATGTACATTTATAGTGACTCCTTCAAAGATGATGCAAAGGTGATAGTGTGCCTCTCAAGTGCATTGAGTGATTTTTCCTTAATGTAGAGGAGTGAAAAACGACTATAGTAGAGTTACCCATGTACCAACAAGCAAACATATTCTTCTTGAATGTGTTTGCCATAAGACTCGAAGAAGAGCTTAAAACTACGTATTCACAATCAAAATTTTCCTTTACTCTTTTTGGATGTTTGAAATACATTATGGATAAAATAGTAATAAATTTTGGTTTTGGTTAGGGCAATGGTTGGATTTTTTGGGAAGCAAGCCGACTCCTACAATGGATGGCGATGTGTATTTTAAGCCAGCCTTATAGTGTGTTTGAACATACTTGGAGTATGTTTGAACACATACATTCCAAAAATTGCAACCACTTGATCCAAAAGCATATAGGAAATTTGGTGTTTGTTCACCACAACCTCTGGCTATGACAAAGGAAAATTCAAGGTTTGAAATTACTTACCAATTTAAAATGTTAAATTTTAATTATTGTTGCAACTTGCTAATTTGCAATCAATTTGAATTTCATGCATAATGCACATATTAATACACCACAAACTTATGCCTTGATAATATAGGCAATGTTGAGGATGATCTTCCTATTGACCTTGATGAGATTGATCCAAAATCAGAATGGTTTGCGAATGATGGGGAGCCATTGTTTGGTGATGATGACTTGACCATCTTGGAGTAGGTATTTGATAGCTGTGACTGCAATTGAGTGTCGACAAAGAAAGACGTTGAAATTTTAACGTCATATTCTATAGCCTTGTAGTGGATTGTAGTTTCATAGGCTTTGTTTTGTTACTTTGTAATATTATATTTTTACTTGTAAGTTTCTAAGTTATAATTGGTAGTATAGGTTCAAACCTACAAATAAAGTTTACAATGCAATTGCTGAAATTAATGAATAAATTCCATCTTTCATGCCTTAGGCTCTTATGTTTCACTTTAAATCTCTACACACTTTATTTCACATGAAATAACAAAAATAATGTTCTTTCCCTGTTTTTATGATTATTTCAACTTTTTTAGTTTGCCGAGTCAATATCGAGTAAATGTAATGCACTAAATTTTATACCATTCATGGCATATGGTACAAAATGGTCATAAGGGGGGTGTATGGGGCATGGTTGTAAGCTCAAAGGGTTCTAGACTTAAAGCATTGACACCCTTGATTTGGTCATTTATCTCGTAATACTCACTAGCAATGTGATTGGTTAATGGCATCACGGTAGACCCTCATAGTAAGGATTAGGTCATGTTGACTTTGACTATCTATGGATTTAATTTTTTTTTGTTGCATTGAGTGTTTTATGGTAAAGGATGTAGGGTGTGGAAGGTATGTTGTCCCAAATAGTTTGAAGCAATAGAATTCAAAATACATTGATTTATGATGATGGAACGCTGTGGGAGGTTTGAATTGGTGGTCACATTTTCACATCCCAATAATGCTTGACAATCTTGGTATCCAATGCAGTCCTATAACCATTTTTTGTTTTGTATTCAAGGATGAAGATAGACCCATTCACAACAAATCTATGCAATTTGATAGATGAAATCCTAAATACGTTAGAAAACAATTTCAGTTGTAGCATTAGAACAATAGTGATAGGATTTTGGGTGACTTGGCAGTTACAATTTAAGCATTAATTAATTTGTACTTTGGATGATACGCAATAAAGGGTTATATCCATTTGAGGACAACCACAAACATTGGCCTTAACATGTGATGGCACTTGACCATTATGGCTTGTATATTAACTTCACAGTGAAAGCACTGTATCAAGAGTGACAAGTACTCAAAGGTGAGAGACTTTGTGTATTCATTGTTCTGCCTAATGCATTGAAAATATACATTTCTGCCAAATGTGTCTCATATGCATTTGTGTGTGCTAAATAGATTTGGTTGTGGAACAAATGCTGATTGAGAGGTCATTAAGCTTGTTAACTTTTTTTATGGCAAAATTTTCACAAATTCCTTCTTTTTTGGGTGTGTTTTCTTGTAGGCTCTGAGTTTTCTGAGGACAAATTTGTATCAAAAGTAAAGATGGAGATTGTGGTCTCCAAAGATCAGGTGACCATTTTTCCAAGCATGCTTGTATTTGGCTACATGCAATAGGTGTAGTTTGAATTTAGTTTTGTAAAGTTAATTGCTTGACTGCTACCCTTGAACAGACACATTGTACCTTGAATTTTCTATCTTAATTTTTTTTATCAAGGGTAACTGGGAACATCACCAGTTCTACAAATGAACAGACCCTAGTTCTGCACATGTTATTAACTTATTACATGCTTTCATCCACTGAGTTGTCGGCTTGGCTATTGCAATATGGGAATATCCGATGAATGCACCATATTACCGTTTTAACATGACCCATTGGATTCTTAGTTTTAATCCTAGGGTTTAATTGACATTTTCGTTGTCTTACAAGTATGGTTTTTGTGCATTTTAGGTAGAAGAAGTAATAGATGCAATCATTGATGAGGCAAGAACGGGAGAACTTGGAGATGGAAAAATATTTGGTAAGGAAGAGCAAACTATTTTGTCAAAAGATTATTTGGGTTAATCAATGCCCATTGAATTTCATATCATTCACTTAAAGAAATCAGCATACTCGGCTAATTTTTTTACCTATTAGCTGTAATCTTTTTTTGTAATGGTAAATGATCATAGTTCTTAGTTGTTTATCTCTTGATCATTGTATCTATAGAATTGTTCACTTGATACACCCTAATTCCTTACTTGGCTAATTTGGTAGCTATTATCTGTATCCTTTCTTTGTGATGCTAGATGACCATAGTTGCTATCCGTTTATCTATGGAGCGATGTATCTATAGAATTGTTCACTTGTTACACACTACTTTGTTACATGAATTCTTTGTGTGAGATCTTCTTGTACTTAGTGATAAAAGCCAGAATAAAGTATAATACAGATTTTGCTGAATATGATATATAAGCATTTTGTTAGGAGTCCAAATATAATTAATTTTTCATGAGTTAGTTGTACCCCAGCTGTTCCTCTTGTCCTCTTATGACTGTATCAATGTATTGGACATGAGTTTACCGGCATGACTTTCCTTTGGTTCTCATATATTTAATTTTGACATCGTAATATAATATATTTAGACATGGCTTTCCTATGGTTCTTATCGTAGTCGTGATTGTACAGCATATGTGATGTTGATGGCACACTCTTATTCCCATTGTTATAATATGACTATATTACAATTTATTGCATATTGTGTTTTCATTGTTAATCTCTTTGATAAGAAAGAGTGATCATAGTATGCATTAGATAGAGACATGTTTGTGCCTTCTTCCGCATCAGTGAGACCTAATAGAAGAGGAAATATTAATGCCTTCTTTGCACCACGTACTACACTTGGAGCACAACCATCTTTAGAGAGTATAGGGTGGAAGAAGACTATGCATGAGTAGGCAAAAGGGGCCGTTGCTAATTTTGGGTACTATTCTAGCATGTTGTTCCATATTGCTAGATCTCTATCCTAACAGGCCATTGTAGTTGCAGGTCCTGTATTCAAAGCCCCCTCCTACAAAACTTTGACGATGAGCATGTTGAAAGATGCAATTGAGGACTTGAGCAGTTTCTTTGTGGATCATTGCAAGGAGTGGGCTAGGACAGGTTGTATGATAATGTCAAATGGGTGGACGAGTGAGACGAACTGTACTGTCATCAATTTCCTTGTTGCATTGGAGCTTAGCACTGGGTTTCTCAAGTCAGTGGATGCATTAGATAGAGACAAATCAGTGCAAGCACTCAATTCATTGTATTTGATGAGGTGGTAGTTGAGGTGCGGCCACAGCATGTGGTCCAATCTATTATAAACAATGTTGCTGCTGGGATATTGTTGATAGACAAGTATCCAACTTTGTTATGGAGTCCATGCATGGCTTATTCTCTCGATTTAACCTTGGAAGACATTGGGAAAATTGAATGGGTTAAATGAATCCATATTGTACAAGGCTAAAACCATCATGAAATTCATCTTCAATCACACAAGGTTTTACATATGATGCACACCTTCACGAATAGCAAGTAACTTCTTTGGCCAGGGGTGACAAGATTTGCCACCCATTCCCGTGCATTACAAACTCTTTGTGCCTAGAAGATTGATTTGAAACAAATGTTTGCTTTGAATGAGTGGTTAGAGTCTAGCTTTGTTGATGCTATGGATGGTTAGTTTGTGTTGGATTATGTTTTTGCCATGAGTTTTAGGACAGAGGTAGAGAAGATTGTGCTATTTTCAGAGCCTTTAGGTAGCGTTTTGTAGTTAGTTGATGGGGAGAAATTTCCAAAACTACTTGTATGAGGCCATGGATAGGGCCAAAGAGGCTATTAGGGTGAGGATGGACCATGAGAGGGACATGTACATGATATGGGAGATTATCGATGTGAGATGGGATTGGCAGACGCATTACGCTCTCCATGTCACTAGATATGTCTTGAATCTAATGTTGTTTTACAATGAATCCTTCAATCTCATTGAAGAGGTGAATTAGGGTCTTGTTGATGATTGTTTTTAGACAACACAACAATAGAGTAAAACACTAAGTATCCCACTCTCTCTTGAGTAAAGTTCTTCAAAGGCTAAGCTATGTGATCCAATGAAGTAACTTCAAGGTTCCTTACTTATGATTTGTGATGGATGAACTCAGTGATTTGATGTGATCTTGCTGGTAATCACAAAGGGACTTACACAGACTTCTTACTTCATACAACTTATTCCTCCTTTCAGTGTGGATGATATATGTACAATACTTCAATAATAAAGAAAAGGAAAAGATAAAAGTTTTGAAGAAATCAATCTAAGGTCAATGAAGCAATGATGATGCAAGAATAGACAAACTCCTTAATTAGCCTAACTCCATTTCACCAAGAATGCCTACAACTACATGGAGTTGGTGTAATCTCCTAAGGATAGCGAAAGGTTTTCAAATCATGAAAGCTTATATAAGCACCCATTAGACAGCGCAGCTCAAACAAACATCCACAATCGAACTCAAGCAAATGAAGCTCAGACTAGCTTTACACAACACTTCACCAACAATGAATGTTAAAAGCATGAGCTAGGAGTTGATCAAATATTCAACACATACATACATAACATCAATGAGCTCTAATCTACTTAGAAACATCTCTCCATTTCATTAAGATACAAGAAACCATGTCATTCCACAAGACAACACTTAACACCAAGCGAGCTCCAATGTCTTTGCATTAATCTTGAGAAATATTTACAACAACTTCAAGTACTCTCAGAGAATTGAGAGTCTCTTCTACTCTACTCTACTGTACTGCGCTCCTGCCTACTGACTATTGAGAACTTCTAACTTTACAATGAGGCAACAAGGCCTTTATATAGAGTTCCAAAATTACAATGAATGGCCTGGATCAATTCAAGTAGCCAAAGGTCCAGATCATGCCATCTCAGCAATTAGTTACAACAACTTGCTATTTTTAGAACATAAGAGAGGCAATGAAGGCATGCTTTCCAAGAAGATAAGCTTGTAGTGAAATGATGTGGCGAAACATGATTGGCTTGATGATGTGTATCTGCCACATAGGTGCCACTTCAGCAACTCTTATGGATTTCAACAATTAATTCAATTTGTTTTGGGCATATTCCCAAATTGTATCATCTGTGTGATGTCTTCGAATGTGATTGCTTTGAACTTGAATGCTTGGGATGTATCTTTGTTGATCTTGCCTTGTTCATCTTTTTGAAAACTGGTTGTGTATGATACATGTTGCTCATCTGCTTAACTCTATGATTCTTTTTCTCTTGCAGGATACAGGTTGATCTTCTTTGGGTGCATCTTGATGGAGAGTAATGTAGATGATGATGCTTCATGGAGTAGGAGATCTCTTCTTAGAGACTTGAAAATTGAGGAAGAACTTGAAGTGATGGATGAATGTCCTTTCTCTCGATGATGCAAATGATGAAGTGTTCCAACATGATGATCTTGAAGTGGTCCTTTGGAGTGGCTATCTTCTATCTTCATTTTACTCCTTGCATGAAGGTGGTTTGGGCACTTGCTCCTTAGATGACTCCTTAATCCAGTCCACGCTCCTACAACACAAATCAAGAAACGCATCAATTCTTTGACTTTACAACACAAAATAATCATTTTAAACAATTAATAGCCCTTCCAAGCCTAGGCGCATTGGATGCCAATTTGGTTGATTTCCTAAATGCAATCATAAAATTTAAATTAAGCATCATATATGAGTGGCGCATTGGATGCCAATTTCAATCCTTGCCTAGAAACCTTCATAAAACTTGAATTTAACCTTAATCCAAGGTGGCGCATTGGATCACAATTTCATCCTCCAGTTGGAATTTCACTTTAGCAAATTGCAACCAACTCCTTATCTTGGCGCATTGGTTCATAATTTCATCCCTTGCTTGTTTCTTCTTAAAATCACGCCTCTACGAACTATAACAACCCTCTTGTTCTAGGCGCAATGGATCACAATTTCATCCTTCGTCTAAAAGATGTCCAAAAATTTGAATTAAACCACACTTTGATAATGGCGCACTAGATGGCAATTTTATCCTTCGGTTGAAATACTCTTTATAAAACTTAAACTAAACTTTACCCATAGTGGCGGATTGGTTGGCAATTTCGCCCTTTGCTTGAAATGTCACCTTTACAAAACTTCAACCAACCTCCTTAGTCTATGCTCCTGCAACATAAAGAAACAATATCAATCACTTTATAACATAAAGAAGTCACTTAAAACATGTGAATAACCTTTCTTCAATCTAGGCGCATATTTAGGTGTCTGGAGGAACAAAAGTGCGCCTTACTTAGATAGCCTTATATTTACCATTTATGTGATCTCAAACAATGGGAATGACTTAGAATGATTATCCTCTCAAGGCATCTATTTAATAATGCAAATTCAGGTGATTTCACATGAGGCGCAAATCTAGGCTTGTATAGGTAGAACAGTGCACCTAAGTCATATTAATGCAAGTTGATGTCTTTTGATGCTTGCGAATGCTTCAAGTTGCTTAGTTTCAATTGATTTATGCCTTTTCAATTAAGGTGCTCATTTAGGTGTCAATGAATCATGTTTCTCAAGCTTAGGCGCTAATACTAAGTTGCCTAGATATGGATTGGTGCCTAGCTACACTTAGCTAGCTTCTTGGCATTTTTGAGGCTCTCAACACTTGTTGACATCCCTATGAGACCATTTCATCCTTAGGCGCTCATTTGAGGTTATTTATTCACTTTATTGCCAAGGCGCCAAAAATGGTCTGTTGAGGTAGGAAAATGTGCCTTGGTCAAGATTAGCACTTTGTGAACTCAAGGTGAGTTGATGCCTTTCAAGGCGCCTCCTTTCTAAGGGCTTAATCATTCATTTCAATTCTAGGCGCCATCTCCTATTGGTTTAGACACTCCTTTCATACCAAGGCACCAAAATGAAGCTATACAGAGGCTAATTTGCGCCTAACCTTAAGGAGGTGCATACATCAAGTTTTGAGTGATTCAAATCATTGGGAAGGCTAAAAAGGGAGTCTTAACACTTAAACTTCTTCAAAGTCTATGAAATCAAGTGCATTTCACTTAGGCGCCCAAGGGTGATTCTACAAATGCAAATTAGCGCCTAACTATCCAAGTCATTGTGAAGGTTTAATAAGATGGCCTGACACTCAACACTCTCAAGATTAGTGGATCCAAACATGCTTGTTCCTAGGCGCCAAAATGGGGTGGTATCGATGGAAAGTGTGCCTCACTTGAACACGCTCATTCTCCTTTCAAGGCGCAATTTTAGGATCCTCCAAGTGTGAAATGGCGCCTTAGCTTAGATTAGTTCCTTCTTCCAGGCTTACCAATTCAAGTCTATAATATTGCTTAAACTCATGGATTTGAGCATACTTCTTCTTAGGCGTAATATGATGTTTGAAGCTTAGGCTCATATTTCAATCCCAATCTTAGGCACACTTTGAGGTTGTTCATGAGTGGATTTGCACCTCACTTGTTAGAGTCATTTCTTTGCAAAACTTTCAATGTTTGAAGCATTTGGAAGATTAAAATGTCAAAGCGCCACCAATTTGGAATGATTCGAAGCTTGTTCTCTTCTAGGCGCATATTTGGGTTTCCACCTTAGGCGCAATATGATGTTTGCAGAGATGAGAAATGCGCCTAACTACTTAGAGCAAATTTGTGCCTAAGAAATGGAAGTCCCCAGGGTTAGGTATATTGAAAAATATATTTAAGTATAAGTTTGGAGATACTTATACTTTAAATATTTTTCAATATACCTTCCAGGATGTTTGAGATAGGTCTCGGATCCATGGGATTCAACATGTAGATTCTAGATTTTTGAGGATCCACCAGATTTCAGACTTAGCCAATTTTCAGGATATCAGACTTAGTCATTTTCAGGATCTCAGAACATACAGCAGGAGATTATGGTATCCACCACAAAGCTATAGACTCAAACACCACCGACTTCATCATGAAATAAATCTAAGACATCATCCAGGACTCAAGGCGAAGCACCGGAGCTCCAAAAAAAAGGGGGCCCCCATTTGCAATGGGGCAATGTGTGATTTGGTCACAACAGGTCTCTTCCACTACATTGAGAGTTTTTTCCTTGAATCATAGGATCAATGGGAAGCCATTGTAGAGTTGCCCCACATGCTATTAGGGAAAGGGATTTTTCACCATTGTTTGTGCCATAGAAGGTAGGACCACTTTGAACCAAATATTTGGCAATTTGAAATCAACTTTTCTCTTTTTTTCCCTTGCAAAGTTTAAAGTTTGTTTTGAAGTTTGAAATACATTATGATAATAGAGTGTTGATAAAATTTATTTTCTGCCAACCAATTGGTGGAATTATTCTAGTAGAGATGCCAAAAATCTATGATGGATGGTGACGCGTATTTTGAACCAACCATGTAGTTCATCTTCTTGTGAATGTTCTTGGAGTATTTAAACACACACTCCAAGAAATGCAACTGTTTGACTCAACAATGGATGCATGATTTGGTTTTTGTCTACTAGAACCTCTGCCTTTAGATTAAAAAATCTTCAAGGTAAGGAAAAATTGCATTTCCGTTTGCAAATTCTATGGATTGCCCTTCCTCTTTAGGGTGAGCTACAAATAAGATCTGACTCTTTTTAGGGGGGAGGGTTGTACTCTTTGAAGAAAAATGGTGGTGTTTAGACATTTCTTTGTAGATGTTAGTCCCAAATCTATTGCTAGTGTTGAGTGAACCTTGTGGGCATTTGATACTAGTATTGGAGTCCCTACACCTCGTCATCCTTAGTTGCAATGGTTCCCTCCCATTAACAAGTTTTCATGTTGTGATTGAGTATACTCTCTAGGCATTTGATGTTTACACTGGAGTTCCTGTAACTCCTCACCCTATGCAATATGATATGAGTTTATGGTTCTACATTATCTACTAATTGTGTTCTTGATTTCTTTGCAAATTTTCCCATTTTCTATTCTGGTCATATCGCCTCCTTATTTTTATGCATTTCTTTGAACCCTTGCCTCCTATCCCTTTTCCTTGTGAATGCTAGTGTAGGCTAATGTTAAAATAGATTAGACAAGAGCCAACCTTTTCGATAGGTTGCTTAGGTGGTGAAGTTGGCTTGAGCTTCCCATTGTCGTAGCTTGTGCCATTTTTGAGCGCCGACACTTACATTTGGTGAAGGTATGCCTATTTGGGGAAAAATATTTCCATGATCATCCCTCCTCAACATGGTTTAACTCTTAGCTTTCTTTGTTGGAGAACCCTTAAGCAAAGAAGAGATAGTTGTGATGTTTAATGGCACCATTTCTACAATTTTTATCTTTTGGCTTATTATCTCAGCTAACCACTTTGGAGCCTGTTGTTGGGTTTCTTTTTATTTTTCCTTTTTGGGATCTAAGGAGGGTTTTCTTGTAGGAATAGTAGTGGGCTAAGATGGATGTGAATTGGAAGGTGCTAGTAGAGGTGGAATGGTGAGGGTAATGGGAAGAGGAATAATGGATGGAGAGGAGGTTGGTGGGTGTTTTGGAACTAAAGGCGAAGGTTGATGGGAAGAAGGCAAAGGAGTGGGTGATATCCCAGAAGAAAGAATAGGAGAGGTAGGTTTGAAGCAAATGAAAGAGACTGTGTTATTCATTGAAGTGGTGGTACTTGACGCCGATATTTTCCCTATTTGGAGATTTACGAGTGTTGGTTTTTGGAGCATCTGTTTTGGGAGTGGCAATTATCATATGTGGAGGTGATTTAACCCTCTCTGTTGTAATCTTGATGCTTCTCTTGGGTAGCACATCGCCTAGATCTTCTATAATAGCCCTATTAACTTGTCTGTCCTCTATTCACTAGAAATAATAACTTGTGGTGTTGAGGATAGAACCATGTCTTGTACTTGTTCTGCCACTTTTTGTTGATAGGGATGACTTTTAGGAGGTCTTTAGACCCTAGAAGAAGATGCACCTGTTACTCTCTTCTCCTTAAGCTTTATTGTCTTCGTCAGGATCCAGTAAGAGGTTCTTTGGTGCATTCTATCACTTCTTTGCTCTAAGGAGATAATAGAAGGATCAACCCAATTTATCATTGAGAATGGGTTTGTGGCTAACCCTTTTAGATCATAAATAGGTGATTTCACTTCTTCATCCTCTATAAGGTCCTTTGACCATCTAAATAGTTGATATGCTTTTATTTGAATTAGATAAAGATAACAATAATCCCTTTCTCTAACTTGAGATTCATTAGTAGAATTTGCCCAAAAATCTTCTAGTTGAGGTGCATGAGCAAATCCTTTTCCCTACCTTTCTTCCATGAATCCCCTTGTTTAAAAGACAACCTAGCTTCAAATGGCTTCATATTATAATAGCAATTTCTCTATTAGCATGCTTGGCTTCATCACTTGTTTTGCAAGAATAATGACCAATAGTAATAGGCCATTGTAGCCCCTCTTTGTGTATGGATTTGAAAATAGAATGAACCACTCCCAATTGCTTGTTCAGTTCCAACAAAAAAACCCTGTTGTTGGGGTACTTGGGTAGCATAAGAAGTTACTAAATCTTGCAACCTTGATATAAGTGAATGTCGGGAATTGTATGACCAATCTCCATATTCATAAATCACCCTCTTGGTTTCTTGTAAAACTAACTCTTTAGATGGCTTGTCCATTCCCATAACCGAAGTTTCAATAAATGCATCATTTACTTTCCTATAGTGGGTAAGAGAGTTGCCATACTATAGCTAAGGAAGATGATTATAAATAAGGTTAGTGGGCCCATATTCACCCACTTTATTCAAGCTTGAGAATATCCTTACATGCCCCAAGTTGTGTACCATATATAACATCATATAGAATTGTTGTGTCCAAGCAATGGTGCACAATTGTTGACGTATGCTTTCACTAATAAGAAACCTAGTCAATCTTAAGGGTTGCAATATTGACCATGTTCATCACATAGAACATCCATGGATGGAATGTCCTTGCCTTTGGTCTTCCTATTATCCTATTCAAGAATGCGATTATGTAACCAAAGACATGATGAAATTTATCTCTTTTGAGAGGTTTGTGCAATGACCTTGAAACTCTCTTTTTGTCAACAAACCAATGGCGAGAACCATATTTCAGACATGCCTCTTTGTTTGAATTCCATTATGTCTAACATTCAACCATAATAACCCTAACGATAGCATCTAAGATTGGAATACTCATTAAATCATCAAAGGCTTCTGTGAATTTGGCTAGTATTTGCCCATCAAAACCCCTAATTTCTCTAGTGTCCCAATTATAAAATCTAGTGGCCATGAGAACAAGTTCAGTAGCCTTTAAGGAACCAGGAAAAGTTGTGGCTTCCAAAATACTAGAGGAATAAAAGTTTTAAGCTAGTTCATCCCCCTTTGGGGCTTTTGCTATCAAATCTTTTCTTTTCAAATTCACATGCCCTATTTTGACGTATTGAATATTTACCAAATTACTTTGAATAAAAATAGGGGGAGTACCACAATATTGACATTTCGTTTTTGATAGCCATAAGGGATACCATTTCATCAATCATTTATAATAATCACTTGTACCTAGATTTTTTAATTAATAGGCAAGCCAAAATCCCTTCCATTTACAAACTAGGGTTTTGGATTTAAAAATCCACAAATAGAAATGAAATTTAGGTAAAAAGAACTTGATATTGTGGAGGAGCAAGATTATCAAATCTGAAAATAAAAGCATTGGGAGGAGGGAAAAATCTTCCCTCAATCCTTCTTGCTTAAATGTATTAACACAAATCTCTCTTTTCCTCCATATTAAACTTGAAAAACAGCAATAAACTTCCTCAAATCACCTCCCAATGTAATTCTTTGCTTCGTGGGTGGTGCATTTACAATAAATATTTCTTGGTTTCCATGCTTGAAATCATAGTTCAAAAACTTGCAACTCAAAAAAACTTGGCAGACCCAAATTTGACTTGAACTCGATGACTTAACTTCAAAAAATACTTAAATTCCTTAAGAAAAATAAATTTATTGTAAAATACAATTACACAATGTATCAAATGAGTCTGTAAATGTTAGGGAAGTGTTTTCTATTAAATTTAAATACAAGAGTATAATCTCGCATCATCATGTTAATATAATAGCCAATAAATATGATGTGTTGTGATGATTGAAAATCACATCAAAATTACATATCCATGCAAGTTACAACAATTTATAATTTTGTAATGAAATAACTTGCACAATGGAAGAAGATGATATGAAATATTCTGCAAATACTGGATAATAACTGAGAATAACAGGCCACTTCGAGGGGGCAACCTCCAAATATCTCCAATGAGAACACACTTCACAATATATGATGAAATACGACTCATATCCTCCTATATATACCTAATTATGCTTAGGATGAATAGACACACCCCTATATAACACCTAGTCCGACCTATCTAACTAAATAATAATATAATAATGATAACATGACTTAGTTAGGAGTTAAGATAGCCACAAGCCAACTATTCATAACCCTATGTACACTAATATTAAGGGCGTAGCATGCCCTCCCTCTTCAAAGAAGCATTGTCCTCAATGCTAATCAAGTGTGGATTCTTCTAAATGAACTCCTCGTCCTCCCATGTGGCCTCTTCTACTGGTAAATTCTTCCATTGGATGAGATAATAAGTGAGGGTTCTATTCCTCAGCTTCTTCGTGCGTGTTTGAAGAATGCACTCTGGTTCCAATATGATTCTTCCTTCTTAATCAAGCTCCGGTAACATTGTTGTGGATGGACTTTTGAGTCTACTAGCATTCTCCAAGATAGAGATATCATAGAAAGGTTGTATGATTTTTGATTTAGGTAACCTCAATTTGAAGTCAATGTTGTCAGTCCTTGTTGAACCTTTATGAGGCCCATACAAATCCCGTTCCCTCTTGTGATCTGAAACTGTAACTACTTTCTTGAAAGGTGAAGTAGGAATCTTTGGCTTTTGCACTTCCAGTGACAATAATTGAGCCACACCTTTATCTACATCTTTTTTTAGTGACATTTGGTGTGCACTTACTGATTGTGGACTCTTTGCAAGTAAACCCCGTAACTCATATTTTTTATCCCCGGAGTAGAAGCGCATGAATAGTTCCTGGAAATTCATCTCAATTGTGCCCAAGGTAGTAAGCCATTGAACTCCCAAAACAATGTCTGCTCCAGACATGGGTATAGCAAACATAGGGCTATCTATCATGTAGTCTCCCATGGTGAGTTTAATACTATGGCATTTCTCTGAACAATTGACTGTACCACCATCTGCAATCATAACCTGGAATTCAGGGGTAGGGTAGACAAAACAATTTAACTTTGCTACTAGTTGCTTGTTGATGAAGTTATGTGTACTCCCCGAGTCAATCAATACTGTGACTATTTGTTTTTTAAGGAAACCCCTTACCTTGAGTGTTTGTGGGTTATTAATACCTGATAGTGCATGACAAGAGATAGTTGGTTGGACATCTTTAGAGTCCTCTACCACCACCATTGGATCTTCTTCATCCTTATCTTCATCATAGGTAGCCTCAATATAGAACAACTTCTTCTCATCACATTTATGTCCTTTATGATATTTTCCATCACAGTTGAAACATAACCCTTTGGCCTTTTTCTTTTCTAATTGTTGAGGTGTCAACCTAATAGGATGAGTAAATGATGATGTAAGAGCCTTGTCAACTTTGTTACTAGGCAATTCTTCCCTTCTATTAGCCAAAAATTTTTCCTCCACTTGTCTCGCCATAATCATTGCTTTAGAGATAAAATTTGGACAAAACATGCGTACCTCATGTTGAATGTGATCCTTGAGACCACCCAAGAATAAATCATTCAAGTTCTCCTTTGTAATTGTATCCACTCTTAAGGATAGATTTTGGAATTGCCGAATATAATCCTTAACTGATCCTGTTTGTTGAAGTTTAGCTAGTTGGCTAAAGAAGTTGTCTGTCACACTGTTGCTATATTGTGTTTGGAGTTCCTCCGTAAAAACTGACCATGAGACGTTGAGACCCCTCTTCTTTCGATGAGTACAAAGCCAACGATACCAAATGAATTGATCTGGTTCTAGATATAGGGAAGCCATCGTGACCTTTTGTCCATATGGGATTTGATGTACTTAAAAAAAAATCTCCATTTGGTTTATCCATGTTAGAGGATCCTTGCCATCGAACTTGCACATATCCACCCTTGGAAACAAATTCCTAGATCCCATAGGAGTATTAAAATTTGTGTCAGTATTAGCTGACTTGTAGGTTTCACCTTGGTTGCGTGAGAACTCCTTTCTTGGTTCATTCGTATAGGCTCTTAACATGCTTCGTATATCTAATATATCTCCTCTTAGGTCACATATATCCTTCTTAATTGAGGACACCTCTTCCTTGACCTTACTTATTTCCTCAGTGGGAGTACTATCCTCTATTGTTTCCCCATCCTTATCAGAGGATTTCCCCGGTGTGGCAGCATTCTTTTTGCCTTTTGTTGCAGGCCTCGTCATGATGGAAACCAATATTTTTGAAATAAATCACACAAATGAAATGTAAATTCTCTGAAATTTTTACTGTAACTTACGAGGGCCAAGATACCACTTACCCAGAAAAAACTCCAAAAAATTAGCAAATTTTCTGCCTTGAGAGAGAATTTGTTGGAAACCCTAATTTTGCAATAACTCGCTTATTTTTACTTGAATTTCTCCAAGATTTGGACTGTAGGCTCCTCTATTATTTATTCAAAAACCCAATAAAAATTATGCTCCAATTCGACAAGATGTGAGAGATATGTAGATTTCAAATAAATTGTGTAGAAATCGTAATTCTGCAATAATTCGCTCAAATCTGCTCCAAATCCTTTGAAATCTGGACTGTAGCTTATTTAATATGTTATTAAAAAACCCTTTAAAAATATTTAAAAAATTCGCTAAAATATGAAAGTTATGCTCTTCCCAAAATCGCCTCCAATGTTGAGAAAAAATCTTTCCTCTACGGTGCCAAGATCATGCTCTGATATCACTTGTAATGAAATAACTTGCACAATGGAAGAAGATGATATGAAATATTCTGCAAATACTGGATAATAACTAGAATAACAGGCCACTTCGAGGGGGCAACCTCCAAATATCTCCAATGAGAACACACTTCACAATATATGATGAAATAAGACTCATATCCTCCTATATATACCTAATTATGCTTAGGATGAATAGACACACCCCTATATAACACCTAGTCCGACCTATCTAACTAAATAATAATATAATAATGATAACATGACTTAGTTAGGAGTTAAGATAGCCACAAGCCAACTATTCATAACCCTATGTACACTAATATTAAGGGTGTAGCAAATTTCCTCTTCACCATATATATTCTATTGATAGTTTGGGGCCTACTCCTCATAGTCAACTACAACTCCACCCTCATACTAGAGGGTAAGGATTGCTCCTCTAGCTCAACGTCGTCTCCCATGATATCATCAAATCTCATAGCTCCTGCTTCTGCTACACCCTCCTTTGCTTCTCTTTGAAAATCAGCAATCTTGTCCTTTGTAAACATTGAGGTGTACTCATCTTGCATAGGCCAGGTTCTATATATCAATCTCATCCAAGTCAATTGGCTCTTGAGCAACTGTCCACCTTCTTTTTCAAGAAGACGAAAGTTGTATTGCACAAAGATGAGGTCATTGAGTTGCTTTTGTGTCAACTTGTTGCGCTTGTTTGTGCGAATGGCCTCAAACTCCCATTGCGCTCACATTCATAAGTGCTGCAAGGTTGAGACAAAATGTAGAGGGCTAACTTTTGAAGATTCAGGGTATTTCCATCCCAATCTTCTCACAAAGTAGTTGTAAAGAAGGCATCCAAAAGTTTGTAAGTAACAATTGTAACTTGTAAGCAATAATTGTAAGTTATAAGTGAAGACTCCATTCTTTTGTTACTTGATGCTTGGGTGGTTCTCCCTTGGATGGCTAGTGGCGAAGAAAAGAGCCTCCTCATAACTTGCTTGCAATTCTACAACTCTTTTATAATCAAGTCACTTGTCTCAATTTCAGGTGTCATCCTCTCAATGCATGTTTAGAGGCCTTCCATACCATAGTATCAATAACCAGGTAAAACCTATGGTTAACTGTGAGTACTTGGCGCGTAATAGTCTTTTTGTGTTTGTTCTGAGCAACACATTGGTTCACATTCAAAAACGTGTCAACACTCGATCAAACCTTGGAAAAATTGCATCTAGTCAAAAAACCATGGTTTAAATTGGGTAGTTTTTCCCAAGTTTTTCAAAATATCTGTGGTTTTTTGCTTAGAAATTGATGCAGGACTAAACTCAAGGATCTTATCAGACAACTGAGTTAAGCAGCAAATACAAACAACAATACAAACACCACGCCACAAAAATGATCTTATTATTATCAGCAATAGAATGATTATAGGAGTACAAAATGTCATTACACAGTCAACAGGTTACATCCATCTTCGCTTACAGAGATTTCTCCAACATATCTCTCCTCCAAGAGAGTGAACCAAGACAAAATTAGCTCACCAATCGATTCACCATCGAATCCCCAACCATCAAATCATCCCCGATCGAACCCCCGATCTGGTCCCCGCAAGCGTATTTATGACCCTTTGCCCAAAACAGTTCAACCGCCCAAATCGTTATACAATTGATCAAAACTATTAGAACCGAACTAACTGCAAGCATCAATTCTTTCATAAGGACGTTCCAATCGCCATTGCAAATTCATTAGTTTAGACATATTCGGCTCTAGGCAATCGTTGGCTAAAATACCCTTTTCTGCAACCATGGAGCCATCTATCGGTGAAACCAAACTGTGCAAAACTCTCCACATTATCGGCAATTGTCTAGTTTTTTGAACTTGAGAAACAAATGCCTATGGGCAAATTATCGGTTTCATGAATCTTCATTATAAAGACCCATCAACAAAAGTTCACTTTCATGAACTTATTGGCAAATTGACCCATTCGCGAACCTTTCTTTTGAATAGCTTGTCGGCAAAATACATTTTCCACGAACTTGGGAACATCCCTTTGTTATCGGCAAAATAAAGATTTTACAAACTTAGTCACTTTGCCAAGTTATCGGCAAAGTATGACTTTCATGAACCTTGGGGTCCCTTATCGGCGTTACTTCAAGTTTTGCAACTTTGACTTTTTCGACACAAGGTCCGTTGGCAAAAAGTTCATCTTACAAACTTAGAGGCCGAAGCATGTTATCGGCGAAACTTAATTATCCCTAACCATCCAAGGTCTTCAATTTCCCTTTATCGGCAAAACCAAGCTTTTCCGAACCTAGTCGGCAAATCGGCGACTTTTGAAAGTCCCGAACTAGTTAGATAATCCGAAGGTATGCCGACCAAGTGATTTCCTTCTATCGGCAAAATTTTACTTTTCGAAACTCGGGAATTTACTTTAGCACCATCGACAACTTGGAACAAATTCAAACTCCATGCTTCAGCCTTTATCGGCTTATCAGCAAATGTTAGAACCCACGAACTGGTTAGACAATTCAACTATTTGCCGACTAAGCGATATTCTTTCAATCGGTAGTTTCATTCATTCATGATCCAAAGGCTTGACTTTCGGCTTGGCAAGGTTAGTTCGCTAACTCGTACTTTTACCGATAAAGTTCGAAATCTCGAAACTTCACCGATCGAATACTGCAGAGCCTTTATATTTTGAAAAGTGAACTTTGAATAAAAATGCCTGTCGGCGAAAGAGACTATCGGCGAACTCATGAGTTCGATAACTTGCAAGATTGCCAATAGAGTTCTTAAACCCGAGCCTTCGCCGATAATGAGCTCTATCCACACTGCGAAGTCGAAATAAATGAAAAAGAGTATTGTATAAAAGCCTATTGGCGAAGTTGCCCGTCGACGAACTGAGCCGTCGGCGAACCTATGAGTTTGCGAACTCAGGATTTCTCTGACTGGCTATAACTTAGCCAAATTTCGTCTAATCTTCACCAAATTTTAACTGCAGATACCCATTTGGGTCTTCTACAAGATGATGTCTTTAGATTGACTGAAAATGCTCCTGAAACACAAAAACCAAAATTGCAAGGAAACAAAGCCAAGCAACGTAAGAAATAAACATATTTTTGGTGACACAGGATTGCCAGTGAACTTGGATGCTCCTGCATCAGACACGCCGGGTAAGAGAAATGTTTCTTGAGGCTACAACTCAAGAACATTTTGGTAAGCCTGGAATAGAAATTCCATACTTAGCCAATTCAGAAGCTTGCATCCAAGAGGCTTCTTCAGCTGGTTTACCCTTCCACCGGACAAGATACTCCATGTATTCTTTGCCTCTTGTTCGTTTAGCCACACGAGAGTCAATCGCATGATCAACCTATTCAAACTATTTTTCAGGCAACTGATCAATTCATTCACATTTATCCTGCATAACTGAACTAAATTCTGCTGGTGCGTGTGACTCCTCTTCATAATAACGATACAAATCTACCACATTGAAAATGGGCGAAATATCTACACCTGGTGGAAGTTCAATTTCATAAGCATTGGATGAAAACTTACGTAAGACCTTACAAGGTCCAATCTTCTTCCATTTGAGTTTATTATATGTTCCCTATGGGAACCTCTCCTTCCGCAAGTGCGCCAAAACCAAATCTTCAACCTGAAACTCTTGTTCTCTCTATGAATATCAACATGCCCCTTGTATTTGGTGGCACTTTTCTCCAACTTGTCCTTCACTTGTTTATGCAAATCATGGATATATTCTGCAAAATCTTCAGCTACAGCACTCTTACGAGTCAAATCAGCACTATCTTGCAACTCATCTACCCCCCTTGGACTGTAACCATACACAATGTGAAAAGGATTTTTCCCCACACTCCTATTGACTTAGTTATTATAGGCAAATTATGCTTGAGCCAAAACTAAGTCCCACTGGTTAGGCTTATTCCCTACCAAACACCTCAACAAATTACCCAGACTTATATTTACAACTTCCGTTTGACAATCACTTTGAGGATGGTACGCTGGACTGAAACCCAACTGTGTACCCATTTTCTTCCACAAGGTACGCCAAAAATGCCCAACAAATTTTACATCACGATATGAAATTATGCTTTTGGGCAAGCCATGCAATCTAACTATCTCCTTTAAAAATAATGTAACAATGCGGGAAGCATCATTACTCTTTTGACATGGTATAAAATTATGAACCATTTTAGAAAATCTGTCAACAACAACAAAGATAGAATCATTACCTCTTTGTGTTTGAGGCAACCCCAAAACAAAGTCCATACTTGTGTGTTCCCACGGTCTCTCTGGAATAGGCAATGGTTGATATAAACCGGTATTCTGTCGGACTCCCTTGGCATATTGACAAATTTTGCAACCTTGTACCAATTTCTTCACATCTGTAGCCATACTCGGCCAAAAATAACTCACTCAATTGAGCCAACGTTTTATCAACACCGAAGTGTCCACCCAAACCACCACTATGCTTTTCCTTCAGCAAATTATCCCTCATTGATCCTTGAGGTATACACTACTTCTGCCCCTTGAACAACAAACCTTCCTGGATAAAATATTCTAACCAGGGTGTTCTATTTGTCTCTACTGGATTCATACAAGAAGCCCATGCTTCCTTGAAATCAACATCGTCCTTATACAATTCTCTCATGGAATTAAAACCAACTACACTCACTCTCATTTCATTCACTAACACACATCTCCTACTCAATGCATCAACTACCCTATTAGATTTTCCACTTCTATGTTTCAGAACAAAAGAATAACTCTGCAGAAATTCAATCCATTTTATGTGTCTCTGATTTAACTTACCTTGGCTGTTAATGAACTGCAAAGCATGATGATCAGTATACAATACAAACTCTTTCGGTAGCAAATAATGTCTCCACTTCTTGAGTGCCTGTACAATTGCATAGAATTTTTTATTATATACAAAATATTTCTTCTTTGCTTCATTCAACTTCTCACTGAAGTATGCAATTGGTCTTCCCTCTTGACTAAGGACACCAATCGCTGTCCCACTTGCATCACAATCTACTTGAAAAACTTTCCCAAAATCAAGGAGTGCCAAAATTGGTTGTTCAGTCACTTTATTTTTTAAAATTTTAAAACTCCTCTCAGCCGCTGCTGTCCACACAAACTCCTTCCTACTACCCTTCATTGTCTCAGTAATAGGTGCACAAATCCCACTGGAATTTCGAATGAACTTCCTATAGAAGCTCGCTAAGCCATGAAAACTTCTGGCTTCAAACATACTGTGAGGTGAAGGCCAATCCACAATTGCTTTGACCTTCTTTGGATCCATCTTTAGGCCATCACCAGAAACTACAAATCCTAAATAAATCATCTCCTTCATAAAACTACATTTTTTCAAATTAACTAACAACTTTTCTTCTTTCAACCTCTGCAATACTGCCCTAACATGCAGTAAATGTTCTTCCTTTGTCTTACTAAAAATCAAAATATCATCAAGATATACAATAACAAACTTACCAAGAAATGGCTTCAACACTTCATTCATCAACCTCATGAAAGTGCTGGGAGCATTCGTCAACCCAAAAGACATCACCAATCACTCGTACAATTCATCTTTTGTATTGAAAGTTGTCTTCCACTCGTCCTCTTCTTTGATTCTAATCTGATGGTATCCACTTTTCAGATCAATCTTCGTGAAATATTTTGCTCCACTTAGACAATCCATCATATCATCCATCTGTGGCAATGGGAATCTATACTTGATTGTTATTTTTTTAATGGCCCTCGAGTTTGTACACATTCGCCATTTTCCATCCTTCTTTGGTGTCAACACTGCTGGTACTGCACACGGACTGAGACTTTCCCTGATCAGCCCTTTATCCAACAATTCTTGAACTTGCCTTTTTATTTCCTCATTTTCCATAGGCGTTATCCTATACGGTGCCTTGTTTGGTAAACTTGCACCAGGTATCAAATCCATACAGTGACTAATATGTCTCACAGGTGGCAATCCATCCGGTAACTCCATCATGATATCTGAATACTCTTCCAGCATCTCTTGAATTTCTTTCGGTGGCTCTTCTTGTTTTTCTGTTGTCATCAACACTTTTGGCTTAGGAATAAAAGCAGAACATGATCCTCCTTTCTTCAATTCTTTCAGAAATTTCATCCCAGAAATCAAAAAACTCTAGGGTTACTTTCTACTTCATCTCCTTTCTCCTTCATAGGATTCAAAGTGTACTCCTTCCCATCCTTCTTTACCTTATATGTATTTGTCCTTCCATCATGGACAGTGTGTCTATCAAACTGCCATGGTCTACCCAGCAAAATATGACATGCATCCATCGACATTATATCACACAAGACTTCATCCTTATAACTACCAATTTGAAAGTTAACTAGACATTGTTCACTTACCACCAATTGATGCTCTTTCTGCAACCACGAAACTTTGTAAGGACTGGGATGCTTCAACCGCTTCAACTTCAGTTTGTTTACCATTTCCTCAAACACAATATTATCTGTGCTGCCACTGTCTACTATCACTTTACAACACTTACCACCCGACATACATTTGGTTTGAAACAAGTTTCTCTTCTGAACAGGTTCAGATTTCTCCTTTTCTGGATTTAACAAAATCCTTCTCAGCATCAAGGATTCTCCATCCTCAGGATCCTCTCCATACTTCGGTGAAGCCACACTTTCACATTCTGCTTGTGCCACATTCACCCTTGCTTCTTTTCCTTTTCCAGTACTCTGCGGGATTTGCGGGCACTCAAACGCCCTATGTCCAATTTCCCCACATTGAAAACAAGTAACATTGAATCCTCTTCCCCTGCCTATGCCAAAAGATCCTCTGCCTTTGAAATAATCACCTCTTCCTCTGGTGGAATCTCCTCTTCCTTTGCTTTCCTGAGTATTAGTTTGGGATGAACTGGCCTCTCCTTGCTTGTTTTGGTATCCTCTTCCACCACTAGATTGGCCTCTTCCATGTGAAAATTTACCCCTACCTCTAGAACTATTTTGCTTTCTGGAAAGTTAGTCTTCAGCCTTTAGGGCATATTGGTAGGCTTCTTCAATACTGGTGATTCGCACCATGCTTAACTCATCTTGAATGGAGTAGTGCAATCCATTGATATATCTAGAAACCTTCTCAGCATCATCATCAACATGACCAGCCCGAATATTCAATCTATAGAACTCCTCAGTATATTCTTGCACATTTTTCTCCTTCTGCTGCAAATTCTGTAATTTCTTGAACAGACTGTTTTGATAATCTACAGGCAAAAACTTGGCCTTCAATTTAGTTACCATTCTCTCCCAGGTTTCAATTTTCTCTTTTCCCTTTTACTGTCGTTCTAATTGAACATGTTCCCACCATAGGGAAGCATGACGCTTCAACTTTGTGCAGACAAGCTTCGCTTTCTTAGGATCTTCAATCGATTCAAAATCAAAATATTTATCCATCTTTGAAATCCAGTCGATTAATTCTTCTGGATTTAAACTACCATTATAACTAGGAAGGTCTAAACGAGGCTTACTGTTTATTTTGGATATTGCTCTAAAAAATTGCTTGTCTGGTTTGTCTCCTTCATTTGCATCATCTTCATTTACAACTTCATCCTCACTAACATCTTCAATGTGCACTCCTCTGCGTTGCGCCATCTCGATAGCATCTAACCGTGCGGTTATCCCTCTCAACATTTCTGCAATCGCCATATCTCCTCGTGGTCCTCTTCTACCACGTCCTCTCTGTGCCATGTCTGCTTCAAATTCTCTGCAGTTGCAGGTCTACACTCGCTCTCCTTTTCCTACAACAAAAATATTAGAATCTCTTCTTCGACACGTCCACAATTTTCTCAGGAAACCGGCTTTGATACCACTTGATGCAGGACTAAACTCAGGGATCTTATCAGACAACTGAGTTAAGCAGCAAATACAAACAACAATACAAACACCACACCACAAAAATGATCTTATTATTATCAGCAATAGAATGATTACAGGGGTACAAAATGTCATTACACAGTCAACATGTTACATCCATCTTCGCTTACAGAGATTTCTCCAACATATCTCTCCTCCAAGAGAGCGAACCAAGACAAAATTAGCTCACCAATCAATTCACCATTGAATCCCCAACCATCAAATCCTCGCCGATCGAACCCCTAATCTGGTCCCCGCAAACGTATTTATGACCCTTCGCCCAAAACAGTTCAACCGCCCAAATCGTTATACAACTGATCAGAACTATCGGAACCGAACTAACTACCAACATCAATTCTTTTTTCTATCCGGGCACTTATTGGCAAAGTGATCTCCTTTACAAATATAACAGCTAGGCTTCCATTTAGAGCCTCTGCCCTTCTTGTCTTTCTTTCGAAAGAATCCTTTCTTTTTCTTTGGAGATTTAAACTTTAACTCTTTATATCTTTTCTTGAATTTCTTTCTGGATTTTTCCTTGTAGCAAGGTGCACAGGCATCTCTGTCTGTACATTCATCAAAAGCATTAATTCTAGAACAGATAGCGGAAGATAAGATAGGCTGTACCTTCTTAATCTCCTTCTTAGATTTTGCTTCATCACAGATGTCTGTGTTAATCTGTTCCAAGAATTGTATTAGCTGAGGAAAAGTTAATTCCTTCATTTCAATATTATCAGCTACCAGATTTTCTAAAACTCTCTTGTGATAAAATTCACCAATAGTGTTACCAAAGCTTTTTAGAAAAATGGTAAACATGTAAGCATGTATTCATGATTTTGCTCTTGACCAGAAAGATAAAAATGTTCATACTGGCGTTCACAGTAATGTTTGAAGTTCCTCAAATCTTTACATTTACCTTTGATGAACTTTTGATAAGCCAGTTTTTCCATAACATCTCTTTTTCCTACAAAGAGACGGAGTAACTGAGCACATACCTGATCTGTTCCTTTATCAAGGAGCGTTTCTCTGTAATCATCATCCAGACGATCCCATACATGCTTTGCAGTTCCTGTCATTGCATTCAAGGCTTGCTTGATGACTTCTTTCTCATCAGCATCTGCATTAGTTGCCATGTAATTAGTAATCCAGGATCTCATAGCATCTATTCCTCTAGTATTTTCCAATGTCTCAAGTTTATCAAAATTAACAAGAGGAGGAGTGTCGGCTTTGTAGCTCTAGATGTTCTTGAAAGGATCAGTGTTATGTGGATTAGTGCCAGATCCAGGAGTCCGCGTTGAGGGAGCGGAACTGTTGATCCAAAACTCACTGTTGGAGTTGGAGTAGAACTAGGACTAGGACTAGGAGACTGAGTCCTTGGGTGCCATGGAGAAGGGCGATAGCCATGACTGGAGAAAGCAGGAGGAGTGATTTGTTGAATTGAACCTCGACCTCTGCTTTCAATCTTTGGTTGCAACAAAAAGTATTTTTTGCTTTTAAGCTGATCAAGCTTTGCTGTCAGCTTCTTCCATGTTTCAGGTCCCATATTCATTTCTTGTAGCTGGGCTTCAATCTTGAGAATTTGTTCAATGACCTTTTCCAGCTCACTGCGATTATCTGTTCTGAACATTCTGCAATAGAAAGATACTTCGCTTCCAGAAGAATCTTCAGAGGAAGAGTTGTTGTCTTCCTGAGAACTGGGACTTTGAGTTATTCGATTCACCTGAGCTTGCTGATGCTCAGAGGCTGAAACATATTCTTCAGAGGCTGAAACATATTCTTCAGAGTCTGACTCTGAATACTCAGAACTTGGGAGAACAATGTCTTCTGAATCAGATGGATAATCATTTATGAAGACATGATCATTTGTAACGCCTGCAGCCTTAGCAGCGCGTACTTTACCTTTTCCCTTTTTCTTTTTTCTATCCGGGCACTTATTGGCAAAGTGATCTCCTTTACAAATATAACAGCCAGGCTTCCATTTAGAGCCTCTGCCCTTCTTGTCTTTCTTTCGAAAGAATCCTTTCTTTTTCTTTGGAGATTTAAACTTTAACTCTTTATATCTTTTCTTGAATTTCTTTCTGGATTTTTCCTTGTAGCAAGGTGCACGGGCATCTCTGTCTGTACATTCATCAAAAGCATTAATTCTAGAACAGATAGCGGAAGATAAGATAGGCTGTACCTTCTTAATCTCCTTCTTAGATTTTGCTTCATCACAGATGTCTGTGTTAATCTGTTCCAAGAAATGTACTAGTTGAGGAAAAGTTAATTCCTTCATTTCAATATTATCAGCTACCAGATTTTCTAAAACTCTCTTGTGATAAAATTCACCAATAGTGTTACCAAAGCTTTTTAGAAAAATGGTAAACATGTATTCATGATTCTGCTCTTGACCAGAAAGATCGACCAACCGACACAACTTTATAGGATGTTCCTTTTATCACGAGAGGAATAACTCGTACACGCAATAAGGCGGTGTGTTTGCCCCTTTACACATGGTGTGGTCCATGTCTTTCCTTTGCCACGAGGAGAAAGATGCCCTCGATGAGTGACAAGCCCACTCATTAACTTTCTAGGACCCAGTGCTATTGGTGGATGTGCTGGACTCTTTTGGTTGGTAGAAGATACATCCTTCACAAGATTTGCCATCGGGATGAGTGCAGTCTGGAGCACGATAAATTCCACTAGCGCCATAGGTGGGGACTCTTGGGTCATCCTCAGAATAATCATAACAGTTGGCGCATGATTGAGATGAAGCATGTGGAACGCATCCTATGATGTGCCGGTCACCTTCTTTCCAGATGATGCTCAGGACCTTTAGCTTGTGTGCCCCATAGAATCCTCGGTTGAGTGCTTGAGAGGTGGTTCCACTCATTCTGTACGTCTTCGTATGAATCCAGATGGGCGTTTGATGAGCAAAGAAATGTCTTAGACGATTTTTAATCGTCCAATGCTCGAAAACAGAGTCAGGTCCAGTTGGTCCATAACACTGACACAGATGACGGCTAATAGAATTTTCATCAGCAGAACCAAAGGTAAGTTTAAAAATACAACCTGTATATGCAGTGGTTCCTTCAAACTGGAGATGATCCGCTAGAGGATACGGTCCTTGGAATAGATTACGAATTAGCTCTTTTCCATCCTCAGCATTTAGCCATTGATCTGGTCTACCAATTATTGGATTATTAAACCAGACAGGGAGCACGAAATCTCCACACCAATTTTGTAAAACATGCCCAACTTCTGGGTCTATTGGTTCGGCTTCAGCAGAAAACTGGAAGAAAGGTTCTTCCGTCCATAAACCTGGAGAGGTTAACTGCTGCTTCGCGACTAACATTCGAAACCTGTCAAAAAGAAAATCATTAGCCATTTGATAATTATGCAGGTCTCTTCGAGGGAAAGAATTGCAACTCCAATCCGTTCGACATGGCTCATGCCATCTTTGTTCCCTGATACGAATGATTCTTACGGTTCCTTGCATTTGTCTGTTCTTTGCTTGCTGCTGAAGGGCTTGATCTATGGCATGTCCATTGCAAATTCATTAGTTTAGACATATTCGGCTCTAGGCAATCGTTGGCTAAAATACCCTTTTCCGCAACCATGTAGCCATTTATCGGCGAAACCAAACTGTGCAAAACTCTCCATGTTATCGGCAATTGTCTAGCTTTCCGAACTTGAGAAACAAATGCCTACATAATCCGAAGTGACTTCCTTCTATCAACAGGTATGCCGACCAAGTGACTTCCTTCTATCAGCAAAATTTTACTTTTCGAAACTCAAGAATTTACTTCAGCACCATCGGCAACTTGGAACAAATTCAAACTCCATGCTTAAGCCTTTATCGGCTTATCGGCAAATGTTAGAACCCACGAACAGGTTAGACAATTCAACTATTTGCCGACTAAGTGATATTCTTTCAATCGGTAGTTTCATTCATTCACGAACCAAAGGCTTGACTTTCGGTTTGACAAGGTTAATCGGCGAAATAGGCTATCGGCAAACTTACGAGTTCGCTAACTCGTACGTTTACCGATAAAGTTCGAAATCTCGAAACTTCATCGATCGAACACTGCGGAGCCTTTATATTTTGAAAAGTGAACTTTGAATAAAAACCCCTGTCTGCTAAAGAGACTATCGGCGAACTCATGAGTTCGCTAACTCGCACGATTGCCGATAGGGTTTTGAAGCACGAGCCTTCGCCAATAATGAGCTTTGTCCACACTACGAAGTCTAGATAAATGAAAAAGAGTATTGTATAAAAGCCTTTCGACGAAGTCGCCTGTTGATGAACCTATGAGTTCGCGAACTCATGATTTCTCTGACTGGTTATAACTTAGCCAAATTTCATCCAATCTTCACCAAATTTTAATTGCAGATAGCCATTTGGGTCTTCTACAAGATGTCTTTAGATTGACTGAAATTGCTCCTGAAACACAAAAACCAAAATTGCAAGGAAACAAAGCCAAACAACTTAAGAAATAAAACATATTTTTGGTGACACAGGATGGCCAGTGAACCCGGATGCTCCTGCATTAGAAATCCTTCAAACTTCATTTTTTTTGGTCATTTTTTCACTTTTAGGTAATGGTTAAACAAATCTTTAGACTTACCTAGGCAAATGTAAACACTAAGCCAATTTTTTTGTGATCATCAAACTAGGGCGTGACATCATGCATTTGAGATTGCTCCTTCAAACCCTCATTTTATGTATTTTTTAGCTACAATGTGATAAAGGTAGGGCTTTCAAACTTTTTTGTTAAAAACTTCTTAAACCCTAATTCTAATGCATAATGTCATAAACCCTAACCATAAACTTAGTTTTAGGGTTAGGGTTAGGGTTTTTTAAATTTTTAAAAAGAAAACCCTATCTTGCAAACTAATTTTTTAGTTTAGGGTAAGGGTTAGGGCTGGTTTTTCCTTTTTCAATCTATTAAAGGCTGCTAGGGTTAGTTATATTATTTTATATTTTTATTAACCCTAACAATAATGAATATGAACGTGTTTTCAATTTTATCCCATATTTCATCATGCCACGAGAGATAGATTTTGCATGGGCTTATTGCACACATGTTCCCAGTTCGTGTCGACCAATTTTTGTGGGATTGAAAGCGGTGGGAGAATCAATTGTTTCAAATGGCATCTTCCAAAGTTGCCAGGACACAATGTGAAAGCTTGCAAGAGTTGCCCTATGGATGTGACTCACCAAGTAGAGTTGTTTCTTGATGCCTATGTAGAAAGCAAGGTGAAAAAGGCCAAAATTTTTTTTGGTTCATTGACATGGTCATCTACTGAGTGTGATGCTAGTGGTGAAAATCTGAATGCCTTTTTTGCACCTCTCGCTGCACCTGGTTCTTGTCATTGAGGGCACGAAATGGAGGAAAAATGTTAATGCACAAGCAAAGAAGGCAATAACAATTTTTTGGTATTACTCAAGCATTCCATTGAATGTTGTTCAATCTCCTTATTGATAGGCCATGATTGATGCCATTGCTATTGAGTGTCCTAGTTTCAAGGCCCCATCATATGAGAACCTCAGAGTTGACTTGTTGAGAGAGGTGATGTGGGATGTTAGTTAGGTAGTTGCTAAGCATTGCAAGCAGTGGGAGATTACAAGATGTAGCATTATGTTTGATGGATGGTCTGATAGGAAGAATCATGCATTAATCAACTTTCTTGTTGTTTTTGATGGTGGCACCTTCCTGAATCAATAGATGCATTAGATAGAGTAAAATCAACTCACTTGTTATTTTCACTATTTGATGAGGTTATGATGGAGGTTGGGTCACAATATGTAGTCCAGTTTATCATTGACAATGCAACAAATTGTGTGGCTATAGACAAATTTCTCATGGAAATGTACCCCACATTGTTTTGGAGCCCATGTGCAACACAACCTTGATTTAAACCTTGAGGACATTGGAAAACTTGATTGGGTTAATTATGCGGTAGAGGGGGAGATCTATCACCAAATTCATATGTAAACACACTAGGGTGCTGAGCATGATGAGATCCTTCACCAAGGTAAAGGAGCTCGTGAAACTAGGAGTGACAAGGATTTCCACTAATTTTTTGGCATAGCAAAATTTATGTGCCCAAAAGATGAACTTCAAATGCATGTTTGTTTCATCGAATTGGGTAGAGTGCTTATTTTCTACTTAGATGGATGGGATCACCATTTCATGCCATGTTTGATGAGGCATTTTGGACAAATGCACATAAGATTTTGCAAATTTCAGACACCTTGGCCAAAGTGTTGAGATTGGTTGATGGGGAAGAATTTCCCATGGGTTATTTTTATGAGGCCACAAATAGGGCAAAGGAGGCAATACGACCCAAAATGCAGAATGATGAGAATAGATTCGTGCCAATTTGGGAGATCATTGATGCTAGAGGAGATTGCCAAATGCATTGTCACCTCCACGTTGTAGGCTATTTCTTGAATCCATCTATCTATTATAGTCCATCATACAAGGAGGATGGAGAAGTGAGAGCGGGGTTATTCAAGCGCATTTCCACATTCTTTAACAATGCAGAGGAAAGATGAGCAGCCATAACAAAGTTGCCATGTAAAAGCATGCAAATGGCTTCTCCGACATTTGCATAGTGGAATCAAGGAAGACAATAACACCAAGTATGAATTTTTAAATTATTAATTTTCAATCTGATTTATTATACATTAAATGGAATTCAATCATTTGGGTTTGTTAATAAATTTTGCTTTTGCAACTAATCTAATATCACCATAGTGGTGGGAGTATGTTGGCCATGATGCCAAAACACTTTTGGATGGCAATGCGAATTCTAACCTAGTCGTGTAGTTCTTCTACTTGTGAGTGTTCTTGGAGTGTATTTGAGCATACACACTCTAAGAAACGCAACTGGTTGATCCAACAATGGATGAACGATTTGGTCTTCATCCGCCACAATATTCGTCTTCTCTTGAAGAAAATTCCAGGTTAGAAACTTTCTAGTTATGACTTTCAATAAGTTTCTAATTTTCTAGCATACACTAGTAGGTTGAGAACTTACGCATTCATCATTTTTAATCTTGGGTAGTGTCAAAGATGATCAACCAATTGATCATGATTTATAATGGATTGCAACCAATAAGGAGGAGCCTTATTTAGTGAAGAGGATTTAGATATCTTGAATGAGGTTTTGGATGTGCATGACCATGCTCATGTGAAGAAAATGGTTGCAAATGTAGGGGCATTGACTTCTACTTCATGTTTCTAGTCATAGTTGCAATCTTCAACTTTGATTTGTATATGACAACATATACTCTGAGACTGAAAATTTGATTTCAAGGAGAATTTGAGAGTAATTGGCAACACTGAATCTTTATTTACGTCTTATAATTGAAGTTTGGACTTAGTTTCTTTTTCTATGCACTTTGTTTGGCTTGGAATATAAATTGCATTTTTTTTTGTTTTTGTTTTTATTGTAGCATTTTTTAAATTTGTTGTGTTTTTTTCATTTTAAACCTGTGTAGTTGAATTCTATTTATGCTTTTAGTTTGTCATGCCATTGCCATGTAAATATAATGCTACTATGCTTCAAGTTCATACCTCCCCATTAATATCCATGAAGACCTTTGAGAAGAAAAAAATTAGGGTTGAGGTAGTACTCGGCTACATGAATGGGTTGGTAGAGCTAGTTGTTCTACCTCTAATTAGTGATCTCCCAGATGGGTTCAAATTTGGCTCTGTCTCCCCTGTAGTAGTTTTGGATGTCCTCTTTGGCCCTGCCCATGGCCTCATTAATGTAACCCATTGGGTTTTGCTCTCCATCCACCAAGTGCAAACCCTTGACCAAAGGCTTCAATGGCTACAAACAAAATAAAGTTACAATTAAAATAAAAGCTTTCAAAATTGATTATCTTCTAATTAGAATTTACAAAAAGTGAAATTAAAGGATACACTTTAAAATATAAATTGAAGTTTGAAGTAACTTTGATGATCTATGTAGCTCTCTTTGGAAAGAAATCATTGAAAATTGTCTTTGTGACCCTCTCTCCATTAGCCTCATAGTTCGCATACTTGGATTCGACTCGAACTCAGCAAACCAAATTTTTTTTAACCTAGCGAAAATTCAGCAATTCAAAAAATACTTAAATTTCTTTGAAAAACATAGTTTTTTTGCAAAATACAGTTACAAAATGTATCAAATGAGTATAAAATGTTTGGAAAGTGTTTTTTATTAGATTTAAAATACAATAGAGTACAAAATTGCATCATCATGTGAATATAACAACCAACTGATAACTATTATGAATTTATGATGATTGTCATTGAAAATCATCATCATAAATTGCATATCCATGCAAGTTACAAATTACAATAATTTACAATTTCTTCTTTCCTGTTCTAATGAAAAATTGGGGAGAGCGTCTAGTCCTTGCACTCAGTTGTGGCTCCTCGCTTGACCTAGAAGGCTACTCCACCTTAGTATTAGATAACAGTTACTCCTTTCTCTTATGTTCGACATCATCTACAATGATGTCATCCAATCCAATCTCTCCTATTGTACTTACACTCTCCATAGGTTCTCTCGAAATCAACAATCTCATCCTATGTGAACAAAGGTGTCTCCACATCCCACACAATTTAGTCTTTGTAGGGATCAATTTCATCCAAGTCTATAGGCAACTGTGTAGATGTGTCCACCTTTCTTGTGTGAAGCGAAGCACAAAAACTAGGTCATTGAGGTGTCGTTGAGTCAACTTGTTGCACTTCTTCATGTGAATGGCCTTAAGCAAACTCTATTTGCATTCACATCCAAAAGCACTACAAGGTTGAGACAAAATTTGGAGGCCTAGATTTTGAAAATTTGAGGTATTAATGCCACATTTTTTCCACCAAGAACCTAGATATAAGATATTCAAAAGTTTGTAAGATATATTAATAACTGTAATTTATAACCTGTAAGCTATAAGTAAAGACTCCAATTTTTGTTACTTGGTGTTTGGGTGGATCTCCCTTAGATAGCTAATGGCGAAAAAAAGAGCCTCCCCCTAGCTTGCTTGTAATTCTGCAATTCTAAAATAACGAGCTCTCTCATGTCAACCTAAATGGCATCCTCTCAATGCATGTTGAGAGGCCCTTCATAATCTCCCCATTAACACTTGTGAAGCTATCGGAGAAGAAAAACTTGGGGTTGAGGTAGTACCCCATTGCATGAATGAATTGGTGGAGTTGATTGTTCTACCTCTGATCAATGATCTCTCAAATGTGAGCAAATTTGTCTCCATCACCCTTGTAATAGTTTTAGATGGCCTCTTTGGCTTTATCCCCGACCTCATAAATGTATCCATTGGGTTTTGCTCCCTATTCGCCAAGTACAAAATCCTCACCAAAGGCTTTGATAGGTACAAACAAATTAAAGTTATTTACTTACAATTAAAGTAAATACTTTTAAAAATTGAAATAAAGGATTCAATTTGAAATTTAAATTGAAGTTTGAAGTTACCTTGTTAATCTCTACAACTCACTTTGCAAAGACATCATCAAAAATTATATTTGTAATCCTCTCTCCATCAGACCTCTTTGAATATGTTGAGTCTAGCCATGCTCGACTCACAAACATTTTCTTTGACGATGTTAGAAAACTACAAACTTTTGCAACGTTAAGAAGTTAGTTACAAACTTTGTGACACCTGTTCGTACAAGCTCTTTCCTCTTGGTGTGATCTCTTATCAAATTGAGAACCCAAGGGTGATTATAAATGTATTTTGTGATGTTTCTAGCATTTTCTACAATTGGTCTCACCCAATCAATTTTGTCTGTGTCCTCCAAAAGAAGGTAAAGGCAATGGGTTGCACAAGGGGTTCAAAAGAGTGATTGATGCCTCTCTTGAAATAGTCTCCTAGGTGCCACATATGCTTGCATTGTTAATGACAACTTGCACAATATTCCCCATGCCCACCTCTAAGACAACCTCCTCTAGCATCAAACTCAAAGTTTTTGCATTCTTTACATTGTTAGAAGCATCAATTGACTTCAAGAAAACCATCTCACCATTTAAAGTTGCTAAAAAGTTGATAAGGGTACGGTTCCTTTCATCTGTCCACCCATATGAAAGAATGGTGCATCCAAATTTTCACCACTATTTCTTTTGTTCTTCCAAAATTGACTTTGCATTTGTAATGACATTTTGGAGCAACCTCCCACTAAAGTCTTTTGGAGAGGGTGCCTTGTGTTAGTGTAATTATTTATTTAATTACATCTTATTAAGTTAACCTCAGGGCTTTTTTAAGCTAACTTAAGATTTTTGACCTTACAATATAAAAGTAAGGTCTTACATGTCATTATTCAATCCAATATCATTATTGCATCCATATTCAAGCAAAATTATCCTCTTGTAACTCTCTTGTAGAAGGAAATCTCTGGTTTTGCAGGCGATCCTGGGAGCTTGAGTCTATTGGTGATTCTTACATGGTATTAGAGCTTTAGATCTACATCAGGCAAGAGCCTTTTGCTGGGTGTATTTCTGTATACAACAGACCTTTTCATTGGATTCAGAGTAGTCGAGAAAGTCAGATTAGCCTTTTATTTGGCTCGATTTGAGCATTGAAGGCCAAATCTGTGAGGGTTTAAAGTGGGTGTTTTTTTTCTAGATTTAGAGGGAAGCTGCAATTTCAGAGTGTTTTGGGTCAAATTTGACTCACCATCATGCTTAGAGGGCCCAAAAACCCTAAGATTGACTGTCAAATCATTGAAATCAGGCTTGGGAGCATTTGGGGCATTTTTTTGGGCCATATGACACTTGTATTGCTTGGTTCATATAGATTTTATCAAAAAATAAAAATAAGGGGCACTGTGTGCCTCGATTTGGGACACGTAGGCCCTCTTTTGGGCTGAGTTGGCCTCAAAGCCGGCCTCTCGAGCCCCTTTTGGGAACCCGCAGCCTCAAAACAGGTCCCAAAATGGGTCACGGATAGCGAATCTGGCCATAACGAACAACTCGGCTGCCATCGGCCCCCTAGCGGCACCGCCATGTTGAGACACCTCCATCGACAAAAACTGCCTCGTTGTCGCTCCTCAAGCTTCAACACTCGGCGCCAATTGTAGTCACGTGGAGGACCAGGCGCTTTGCTTACGAATAGGGGTCAGTTTTTGGGTGCTTAAGTGCTTTTTTTGTTCTAAAGGAGGTAAATTGTTTTTTTGGCGTAACTTGAGCATACGGTGTCCAAATTTCGTAAACGAATAGGCGTTGGAAAGCTAGTTCCCAACACTATCCAGTGGTGTTGGTATTTTTTCTAGATTTTTCTGCTGGTTCATTTTATTGTTGTTTGAAGTCCAGATCACCTTTTTGGCTTCCAAGCTCATAACTTTTTGCCACAATCTCCAATTTTTGCGATTCTTGTGGTGTTGGAAAGGTATTGAGGAGCTCTACACAACCATCCATGCAATTTTTCTAGATTTAGCCCCAAGTATTTTTTATTCAGTTTGTCAGTTATTTGCATTCTGCTTCATATCCTGGCACTTGGAAAGGTTTTGTTTTTCTGGGTGGGCTTCATTTATCAGCATTAATCTATATTGGATGTTTTGATCTCTGATCTGATTTATTTGAGAAGATATATGGGTTTTGTTATTCATCCTTTTGTGGCAACTTTGGATAAGGATAATTATGAGTCTTGGCAAAAAGACATCCTGACACATCTTAGGGGGCTCAATCTTTTGCCTTATGTTTATGGACACTTGCCTGAACTAGCTATACCTGGGAGGAAATTTGTATGGGGAAATATGATTGATCGTGTCTTAGGATTGATTGGTTCCAGTGTTGATTTTGACACTATGTGTTCTATCTCACATATTGAGTGCCCATACACTCTTTGGACTAGAATTTGGGAGATCTATGGAGACCCACATCTCTCTCCATACCCAGATGATCCTGCTATGGATTGCCTCATACCCCTTGATAATGTAGATCATATACCCTTTGATGATGATACAGTAGAGGAGCTTGAATATCTAGTAGGTCTTGATTGTTCAGACGACACAAAGACTTCTCTTGCTTCTCCTTCTCCTATTGAGATCACATCTTCATCACCTGGTGCTACTTCAGAGTTCAGAGTTGCTTCTTTGAGAGCTTCCAGTGATTCTTTGCAGCAAGACCGCATTAGTCTTTTAGATCCACCTCATTGGGATGCCTATTTATCAAACATTGCATCTTTGTTTGTGGAGTCTCACATATCAGATTTGGAGGACGTATTTGAGGGTTTATCTCTCCTCTTTGACGATAGTGATGTCATCACATCTACAGTGTTTTAAGATACAGTTCCATAGCTTTCCTTTCCTGGTTCTACTTTGATTGGGCATTCAGTTCCTGATTTGGAGGAGACATCTTTTTTCAGCATGAGGACACCAGAGTTGTATTCTGAGACACACATTTGGATTTGGATTCCTTATTCATCCACATTGTGGGAGTTGCTTCTACAATACACCAGCGGAACTGTTTCTTCTGAAAGGGAGAAATGTTGTTTGCAGGCAATGGATTATGTTTTGTCTTCGGGCATTCACCATTGACATAGGAGCTACTTCTTTGTGGAGGGGGATCTACCATCTCATTCATTCGCTCTCTTGTATGGCGGGGCGGGGGGTGGTATTCATTGTGTATTTGTGATGGACTTGGATGTTTCTGATCCATCACTTGTACATATTTCATTTTTTTTCTCTTTTGGAGAGGAGTTTTTTCCCATGTGTTTTTTTCCTTTTTTCCATTTGTGAGAGATCTTTTGTACATGGGTGCATAATATGGCCTTATAGCCAGCACTTATCTTTGCATCATTTGCATTTTGTCATTCTCCCTAAGTTGCACTTAAGGGGGGGTGGTGGTGTAATTATTTATTTAATTACACTTTATTAAGTTTGCCTTAGGGTTTTTTGAAGCTCACTTAGGGTTTTCAACCTTGCAATATAAAAACAAGGTTTCACATGTAATTATTCAATCCAATATCCTTATTGCATTAATATTCAAGAAAAATTATCCTCTTGTAACTTTCTTGTATAAGAAAATCTCTGGTTTTGCAAGTGATCCCGAGAGCTTGAGTCCATTGGGGACTCTTACACATTGTACCCTTTCCTTGCAATTGTCAAATCCATTACCAAATACTCCTAGTATGGGCTCTTTGTCACGTTAAAGGGAAGGTTGTTGTAATATGAGAAATTTGCACATGCTTTATCTACTTCCTGGTGCACCTCCTTGTTTCACCCTGTTCCTTGTAGTGAAGGTTGTGGTTCAAGGGTGTTTCTAGGTACAAAAAAGTTATGTGATTGGGCTCTAATTGAGCTGGATGAGGTGGATGTGCTGCATATGCATGGATCATGACTAGAGCTCACAATATCTGTCATATCTACCTTCGTTTTCATTGCCAAGTTGGGATTAATGGTTTCTGATATAGCTTCATATGCCCTCACCCTCTCTAATTTATTTTGATCCAACAATGCAAAGATTGCTTGGATCTTGCATTTTTCCTTTTCTGTGGTGTTGGCACATGGCTTGACATCATAGCAAGGAATGCATGTGACATGGTACTTGAGGTGATTGATGCCTCCTTAAATCTTATTTCAGAAGTTACAAATCACACTCCCTAGTCCCATCCAACTATGGCATATTTCCAAGCAGCGTCATGGCTTTCAACAGGATGGCTTCCACTTCTTGATGCTGACCCTGATGCAGAGCCATATGCCATTGTATACCAACCTGCAAACCTGCAACATGTTTAAATACAAAAAAAAACATTTAAAAGAAACAATGATCTGGACAAGAAAAATAAAATAAAACTCACATAAAATGGATTTTAAATGTAATTGAATAGCAATAGCATTAAATAATTTAACTAAAATAACAGTGTTTTGTCCCTAAACAGTAAACCAGCATATAGAAAAATATCTCCAGCAATTTCGTTCATAAAAACTAGTGTAAATCAGAAATAGAAATTATGGAAATTGAATTTAATACAAAAAAAATTGTAAATCATTTTTAAATGCTTGGAAAAAAACTAACCTAGAAACCTAAAATTCCTCAAATGTGCTCTAAACTTGCTCGAATTCACTCAAGGAATGCTGCAATTGCTGTGTGAGGAAGAGTTGTGGCTGTGTGGGCTTAAATAGAAGAAAAATTAGTGTTTTTCAGCTTCAAACCTGCATTTCCACATCCAATGTGCATCCCAGTGAGTTTGATTGTTGGATTCGCCATGTGGGTGTAAATAGAAGAAAAATCATTGTTTGTTTAGCATCAAACCTGCATTTCCTTGTCCAACACGTGTCTGAGTGAGTTCAACCACCGGATCAGCCGAGTACTCACTATGAATTTGACAGCGTGTCTTGCGAGTTTTTAGTTGCTGCAAGTGATGAGTTACTATTAGAATAACTAAGCCCCCCATTCTTTTTCAGCAAGTACTTGTTGACTCGTCGAGTACCCAGCGAGTGTGCAAACTATGATTTACCTCTTTTGAATAAGATGAATTCAACCATGCTTGGTTCATAAACATTTGCTTCAAAGATGTTAGCAAACCACAAATGATTTGCAAGGTGAGGAAGTTAGTTGCAAATTGTGTCACACCAGCTCGCACAAACTCTTTCCTCTTAGTGTGATCTCTCATCAAGCTGAGAACCCAAGGGTGCTTGTAGATGTATTTGGTGATATTCTTGGCATCTTCTACCAGTGGTCTCATCTAATCAATTTTGCCTATGTCCTCCAAGAGAAGGCCAAAGCAACGGGCAGTGCAAGGGGTCCAAAAAAGTGTTGGGTGCCTCTCTTTAAATGGTTTTCCTGCCACCACATATGTTGCTGCATTATTAGTTAAAACATGCACTGCATTTTCGATGCCCATCTCTAAAACAATCTCCTCTAGCATTTTACTCAACTTCTTTGCATTCTTTACTATTTGAGGCATCAATGGATTTCAAAAACACTATCTCACCATTCGAAGCCGCTAGAAAGTTGATGAGCATGTGGTTCCTTCTATTTGTCCACCCATTTGAAAGTATGGTGCATCCATACTTGTGTTAGTGCCTCCTTTGGTCTTCCAAAATTGTTTTTGCATTTGTGATTGCCTTTTGGAGTAACGACTCACTTATGGAATATGGAGTGGGTATTGTGTACCCTTTCCCTGCGACTGTCCAAGACTATGACCAAATTCTCCCAATATGTGGGCTCCTTGCCAAGTTGAAAGGAAGGTTGTTGTAGAACCAAAAATTAGCACAAGCCATGCCTGCTTCCTCATGCTTGTTCTTGTTCCATGTTGTACCTTCAAGCAAAGGCTGTGATCTAGGCATGTTTTGGGGAACACAAAAACTTTGCATATGATTGGGGCCCAATGAAGTGGATAAGCTGCAAATTCAAGGATGACGACTGGAGCCACAATCTTTGTCCCTATATCTTCCCCTAATTCTTGCACCATATTGGGATTCATTACTAATACAATGGCTGCTTGTGTTCTTGCCTTCTCTAATCGTTTTTGCTTAATCAAAGCTAGGGCTGCATTTATCTCTGTTTCAACCTCTGGTTGGATGTTCGTGCACAACTGGATGCTGCAGCCATGGGTGCGGATAAGTTGGTATTTGAGGCAATTGATGCCTCTACTTATCTTCAACCCATGATAGTTGCAAATGACTAATCCCATAGTCGGTCTTGTTATGCCATGCTTCCAAGCAGCATCTCGTCCACAACTTTGGCTTCCACTTCTTGATGCCATTGGATGCAAAGTACAAACCTTGACATTGAAATAACAAGAAAAACAAATTTAAATGTCATGAATCCTAGCAGTGCAAAAAAATAGAAAATTGTAGAACTGTGCTCTAGATTAAAAAATAAATAAAATCTAACATTAAAACTAAATATTAAAATAATTAAAAAATATAATTAGCAAATCAATTCAACTTAGTCTTCAAAATATTAATAATTGTGTTTTTGCTATTTAATATTTTCTACCTCTAGCTTTTTATATATAATTAGTAAAAAGTGAAATAAAAATATTTTTCCTGCTTATTCAATATTTTCTGAAATATCCCTAATAGGATCTGCCCTAGAATTATTTATTTCTGCCCTAATTTTCTGATTTAGTTTTCTGCTCAAACCCTAGGACTGAATTCTGATTTTATTTTCTGAAGTATAAATACTTATGGGCAGCAAATGAACATGTGCCAAACATTCACATAAATATGCCAAACATGTAGATAACATCAACCATGATTCCAATCATGTAAAACAACCATCCAAGTGCCAAACAAATGACCAATAAACCTGATTTCTTAATGTAGAAGTCTGCTGCTATAAATCCGAATATTCTGAATTGAGTTTACAATAAATTCATGGGCTCAAACATGCCAAACATATGCCCAGATTTCTGCTTATACAAATCAGACCTAAAATAGGTTTGTACATACCACAAAATAGCAAAAATGTCTTCAAACACCAAACCCTAGATGGGCGAATCCTCCATGGCAAGCATTTAGGGTTTGCTGCTCCAAAATTGTGAAATTGCCCTCCAAAATGGGCACTGAAATCTGCTCCAAAGAATATGTCATGAATGCTCAAGAACTCCTTAAAATCTCCAATGAAGTGCAATTGTGAACTCCATATGAATTCACCTCCAAGATGAGCTAGGTTTTCGTCTGACTCACCAAATATTCCTAAGGGTTTTCGTCCTTGGAATACGCTGAACTAAAAGTGCAGCCAAAGAAATAAATCTCCAAATGAAAATGAATTGATTGAATGATGAAAAATGACCTCCAAGTTACTTTCTTTTATAGGCATCAAAATAGACTTACCATGGCCGACCTCCCTTGGCAAAAATATATTTTATTTTATTTTTTGTCTTCTCCCAACTTGGCCAACCACCCTTGGTATTTTATTTTATATTTTTTTTAAACCCTCAAATTGGTCGCCCACCTTCTTGGCAATTTTCTTTTATTCATTTTATTTTACCAAGAGGCTCACAAAAATAGTAGAAGTCAATTCCCATCTCAAATTGCCCCAATAAAATTGGTTAAATATAATATTTAACCAATTAGGTTATTCCCTAGCCCTTTTGACTTAGCCTACAGGAATAGAATAGGATAATTGACTCCATTAGGTGATCACTTGGAAAAAAGGGGACATTACAGTCCTCCCTTTCCGGAATTGCTTGCCCTCAAGCAATTGCAAACTTGGATGCTGCAGAATCTGGTCACCTTCTCAAGTAGCATCTTCAAGTGGCAAGTCTCTCCATTTAATCAAGTACTCCTTGATCACCCTGCTCCTCAACTTGCGCTCCCTAACATCCAGTATAACATCAGGAACCAGTACCAACTTCCCCTCATCTAATGGTGGAAGCTCTGGCGAAGATGTAACATGCTGCCCAATTGCCCTTTTGAGGCAAGACACATGAAATACATTATGAATTCGGCTACCCTCGGGCAACTCCAACTCATATGCAACCTCTCCAACTCTCCTCACAATCCTGTAAGGGCCATATAATCGAGGTTTTAGCTTTTTTGCACCACTCTTCTTTAGTGTAGACTGTCTGTATGGTTGTAGATGCAAGAAAACTAAGTCACCAACCTCAAATGTCCTCTCCACCCTGTGCCTGTCTGCATACATCTTCTGTTGATTCTGAGCATGGTGAAGATTATCCTTAAGTGCCTTAAGGATGTCCTAGCTATCCTTCATCATCTCTCTAACTCTAGGAGCTCTGCTGTCATCAAATGCTAAGTCTACAAAAGACGTCATATCCATATAAGGCTCTAAAAGGTGACATGCCTATTGACATGTGATAGGTGGTATTATAGCAATGCTCTCCCAAATACAACCACCTGACCCAAGCCTTCTGCTGCCTCACAATATAGTTGCGTAGATATTCTTCCACCCATTTGTTCACTATCTCAATCTGTCCATCTATCTAAAGGTGGTAACTAGTGCTCGGGGTCAACTCTGTACTAGCCAATCTGAATAGCCCCCGCCAAAACACACCGAGAAATCTGTTATCCCGATTGCTGACAATAGTCTTGGGAAGTCCATGGAGTCTAAACACCTCTCTAAAGAACAACTCTGCAACTTGAGGTGCCTTATACTCAGATGAAATAGCAAAGAAATGTGCATACTTAATCAATCTATCAACAACCACAAATATGCAATCTTTGCCCTGGACCTTCGGAAGATCTGTAAGGAAATCCATAGATACACTTTCCCACTTTTGCTCTGGAATAGGCAATGGTTGAAGTAAACCCACAAGGAAAGTATGCTCTTACTTGTTCTGCTAACAAGTCATACACTCAAACATGTCGCAAGGCATCATCCTTGAGACCCTTCCATGAGAATCTCTCTCGCACTTGCCTGTAGGTCTTGAAGAACCCTAGATGTCCTGCTAACAGAGTGTCATGAACAACTCTCAAAATCTTATCCTTCATCTTTGACTTAGGTACCAAGTAGATCTTGTCCTTGTAGTAGATCACATCATCAACTACCTTATACATGTCATCTTGAATCTTGCCGTCCATGAGCTCGCATGCAAAAGAATTCTTGGAATACTCAACCAAAAGGTGAGCCTTCCAATTAGTTGAAATCTCTGACATAGAGCAAAGTGTGGGTCTCCTAGATAATGCATCGGCAATAACATTATTCTTTCCCTTGACATACTCAATATCAAAGTCATATGCCTGAATCTTACTTACCCACTTTTGTTGTCTCTCATTCAGGTCCTTCTGCTCCATGAAGTATTTCAAGCTATTGTGATTTGTCCTTACCACAAACTTCCCACCTACCAAGTACTGTCTAAACTTTGCCAACATATGCATGATGGCAAGCATCTCCTTGTCATAGGTGGAATACAAGCGCTCTGTATCTCTCAACTTCCTACTCTCATAGGCTATGGGATGTCTATTCTACATGAGAACATCGCCTATCCCTGCACCTGAAGCATTACACTCCAAAACAAATGGCTGAGAGAAATTAGGAAGAGCCAATACTGGGCAAGTGCTCATTATCTCCTTGAGTCTACCAAATTTTGCCTAAGCCTTATCTGACCATCTGAATGTGCTCTTCTTGGTGAGATTTGTAAGAGGGGCTGCCAACTGTGAAAACCCCTTCACAAATGTCCTGTAATAATTGTAAAGCCCGAAGAAACCTCTCAAATCTGAAATGTTCTTCGACGGCAACCAATCCAGAATAGTCTGTATCTTCTCCTAGTGTACCTTCACTCCACTAGTGCCAATCACATGTACCAAGTATAGAATCTCTATCATTCCAAACTCACATTTGGAAGCCTTAGCAAACAGGGACTATGCCTTCATGATACCTAACACCTCATCAATGTGCCTGAGGTGATCCTCCCATGTCCTGTATATCAGGTTATCATCAAAGAAAACCAATACAAACTGCCATTTGAAGATATGGTTCATACATGACTAGAAAGTTGCGGGAGCATTAGTAAGACCAGAGGGCATAACCAAGAACTCATAGTGTCCGTAATGACATCTGAATGCAGTCTTATGTATATCCTCATCATAGACTCTAATTTGATGGTACCCCGATCGAAGATCAATCTTGGAGAAGTACACTTCTCCATGTAACTCATCCAACAACTCATCAATCTTGGGTATAGGGTACCTGTTCTTGATGGTCCTCTTATTCAAGGCACGGTAATCAATGCCTATCCTCATCGTGTCGTCCTTCACCAAGACCACTGAAGAAGCAAAGGGACTGGAACTAGGCCTAATGTGTCCCATATCCAATAGTTCCTTAATCATCTTCTCTATCTCCTTAAATCTCCTAGGATGACGATAAGGAGTGGTGATGATGGGCTTGGAGCCCTCCTCCAACTCAAACACATGCTCAAAGCTGCGATCTGGAGGTCTACCAGGGGGAATCTCTTCAAACACCACACTGTGCTTATCTAGCACGAACTGGATATCCACATGATATTGCTGGTCATTGCTAGAAGAAGATTTAGAAGACAAAGCATTGAGCCGCCCATGCAACATCACCATTCCGAAACAATGTCTCCATCCTCTTTGCTGTCACAACCCTTGGAGCTCCATCCACCAATGCTCTCATCACTATTTTCCTCCCATCAGACATGAACTCCAACTCCATCTTTTGAAAATCTTGAATGTATCTGCCAAGTGAATGCAACCATTGGATTCCTAGAACAACATCAGTATCACCAATGCCAACCACATAGAAATCATCAGTGATTGTATAGTCACCCAACTGGAAACTCAACTACGGAATCTTCTTAGTGCAACTCATCTTGAATCCATCCTCAACCATCACACCGAAGCCTGGAAACTCCTTTACTTGCAATCCTCGCTTCACCACCACACCTTCATCAATGAAGTTGTGTGGCCCCGCTGTCAGCCAAACATGTGACCCATTGTCCCTTCAGGAATCCTCGCACTCTAAAAGGATGATACTTAGTAACTCCTGATACTGTAGCAATAATGCCATGTACGATTCACCTATAGTTGTAGCATCAAGCTCCAACTACTACTCATTATCACTATCCGAACTAGTGTCTTGGACGCCATCATCATCAATGTCGGAAGTGACCTCTATGTAATGAGCTTCGCCTTTCCCAAGGTTCCTTGTATGAGAAGCATAGCTTCTTCCTCCTTAGCTCGTTCTTAGCCTTGATGTTGCGAGTCGTCCTTTTAGGCCAGTCCTTCCGAAAATTCTTCCTAGGATCCTTCCTTGATGCAGAGAAAGGTTTACTTTGAAACTAATGCTTGGAAGGTGCTAGAAATTGCATACCTCTAGCCCTCTTGATAGCATCTTGTAATGAAGGTGGGTCTAGGGCTTTCACCCAACCACGAAGAGGATCCTCCAAACCTTTGATGAAGAGATAGGTCAACCTACTCTCTGAAACATTTGGAATCAAAATTGCAATCTTCTAAAACTCAGATATGTATGCATTCACGAAATCCCTCTGTTTGAGTTGGGCTAACTCACAGAAGTATTACTCGGGATTAGTCTTGTCGAATCTGTCAATCAACCTCTGAGTAAAATCAACATAAGAAGTAACAAGGTTATGACCTTGTGTAATCATCCCGTTGTACCACCAATCTTGGGCATCCCCCTCCAAGTGTAGAGTAGCAAATTGAATTGCTTTCTTCTCGAACATAGGGTTCAAGGTGAGATAGTTATCCATCTTTTGAATCGATGCACGGGCCGTGCATCTACCCGAACCAGCAAAGGGAGTGATAGTTACCTTTTCCAACTTTCTTTGCAAATCATGATTATGACTCCTTTCAGCTCTAGGCCTGTTCCTGTACTTCAATTGACAAAAATCTTGTAGAGACATAGCAGCTTGAAATTCATTACCTAGGGATTGCCATTCCCTCATATAATCGTTGAAGTTCTCACCGGCAATCGGGTGTCCACCATCTTGTGGTCCTAGCTGATCCAAGAAAGTAGGCATAAGAGGTCTCACAACTGAAGCTTGAGTAGCTCTAGTGTGAGTGTTGTCATTTCTGGAATTGCTAGTTTCTCCATTATTTCCATTGTCTCCTCCTACAGGGTGATTGTCCCTGGTATTATTGTTGTTATCCATGTTATGCCGCAAAAATTGGGACATGAGCTGCATTAGATCACGCTGTCCTCTAGCAAGGTTATTGAGAATGTCTCTAGTGCTAGGCTCTTCATGACTCTTGTCACCCATGGTGTCTTCTCCTTCAGAATCTGAACCACCCAACTGCTGTCTTCTCCTATATGTGATATATTCTCTATCCTCGGGATTCATAAGTCAATATTGATCATAGAACAAACGCTCCAGGATGGCAAGATCAAAAGCTCTGATACCACTGAATCCCTAATAGGATCTGCCCTAGGATTCTTTACTTCTGCCCTAATTTTCTGATTTAGTTTTCTGCTCAAACCCTAGGACTGAATTCTGATTTTATTTTCTGAAGTATAAATACTTATGGGCAGTGAATAAACATGTGCCAAATATTCACATAAATATGCCAAACATGTAGATCACATCAACCATGATTCCAACCATGTAAAACAACCATCCAAGTGCCAAACAAATGACCAATAAACCTGATTTCTGAATGTAGAAGTCTGCTGCTATAAATCTGAATATTCTGATTTGAGTTTACAATAAATTCATGGGCTCAAACATGCCAAACATATGCCCAGATTTCTGCTTATACAAATCAGACCTAAAATAGGTTTGTACATACCACAAAACATCATAAATGTCTTCAAACACCAAACCCTAGATGGGCAAATCCTCCATGGCAAGCGCTTAGGGTTTGCTGCTCCAAAATTGTGAAATTGCCCTCCAAAATGGGTGCTCAAATCTGCTCCAAAGAATATGTCATGAATGCTCAAGAACTCCTCAAAATCTCCAATGAAGTGCAATTGTGAACTCCGTATGAATTCACCTCCAAGATGAGCTAGGTTTTCGTCCAACTCACCAAATATTCCTAGGGGTTTTCGTCCTTGGATTATGCTGAACTAAAAGTGCAGCCAAAGAGATAAATCTCCAAATGAAAATGAATTGATTGAATGATGAAAAATGACCTCCAAGTTACTTTCTTTTATAGGCATCCAAATAGACTTTACCATGGCCGACCTCCCTTGGCAAAAATATATTTTATTTTATTTTTTGTCTGCTCCCAACTTGGCCAACCACCCTTGGTATTTTATTTTATATTTTTTTAAACCCTCAAATTGGTCGCCCACCTTCTTGGCAATTTTCTTTTATTCATTTTATTTTATCAAGAGGCTCACAAAAATAGTAGAAGTCAATTCCCATCTCAAATTGGCCCAATAAAATTGGTTAAATATAATATTTAACCAATTAGGTTTTTCCCTAGCCCTTCCGGCTTAGCCTACGGGAATAGAATAAGCTAACCGACTCCATTAAGTGATCACTCGGCAAAAAGGGGACATTACATTTTCTCAGCAATTATTTAATAAAAATAAAGCAAAACTTAAGAAAATCAGTTTAAAATGAAATATTTAAAAAATCAGGTTAGAAGTTAGAACTAAATATAGATTTCCCCAAAAATATAAGCTTGTTTGAAATATGATATTTAATATTTAAAAAAACATATATTGTAATCATAGATCAGGCAATTTGTGCATACCTAAAGAGAAGACAAACATTTGTTGTAGAACTTGTGAAGTGTAAAATTTCCCTTGCAAATCTCCGACTGTTTCAGATGCCCTAATGCGGACTCATAGTCTTCCACAATCAGTGGGAATAGTCAATTTTCAGATGCCCTAATCAGTCTCAAATCATCAGCATTTCAAATGCCCTAATTGTGTGTTGAGGAAACATCAAAGCCATGCAACTCATGCGCTCAACAAAGGGGTTTCTCTTGCACAAATCAATACCTACTCTGCCCTCAAAGTTGTCGGCGCCAGACCACACTTAAACAAATCTGCATGCAAAAACCAGATCAATCTCTGCAAGTCGGCAGATATCAACTGCAGTTAAATAGACAAACGAGGCATATTTTTTCAGTGTTTAAAGCATGTTTAATTTAGTGTTTAAAGTACGGTTCAGTGGCAGGTTGAAGTTATGTACGCGTTTCAGGGTTCAGCATTGGGCCAAATGCATTTGCAATGCCGGCTGAGCCCATGGTGACTACTCGTCACTGACTCGGTCCGAGTTGCAGGCCAGTTCGGGGGCGAGTTAATCATTTCCACATTCAACTGGCAAGTACTAACTTCACTTGTGGGTTGCAGTACTCTGCAATTTTTTAAGCTATGGTTGAAATGATGAAAATGGTGGAAAAAGGCAGCTTTTTGCAAAACTTCAATCTCCTCCCATGTGTGTGTGGTATGGTGTTTGAGGGAAAATGTGTTCTGTTCTTTTTTAATGATCAATGGCCAAAATGGCGATAGGCACACTTGGTGCACTTCATTGTGTGCTTGGCACAAGTGCCAAGAGACCATTTTGGCCAGCCTGGCATGCCTGAGGCCCAATGCCTTGGAACTTTTTAAAATTTCTTTTACTTTTTGACTTTTGACTTTTATTTTTTAAATTTTTTTAATTAAAAAAAAGTTTCTCTTAAGCCAAATTGACATGCCAATTGGGCACTTTTGGCATTTTCACTTAAAGTCACTTGAGTCATTTTCTTGTTTCGTGCACTTCTTCCTCAAAATGACTCTCTTCTCTCTTTTCTTTTTAACTTAACTTATGCTCTTTTGCTTGTTTTGACACACCGGCGGAGCATTTTTGGCAATTTGAACCCGAATGATTTTTTCCAATATCTGATTGCACTAGTGGATTCAGATTGAAAAATCCTTTTTGCTCGTAAATTTTAATCAAAATTAGACAAACTTGATTTTTTGACATTTTGGCACACTTGGAGGAGCTGGAAGTTTTGTTCAGTTTCACTTTTCGAGACACGAAACTCTTCCATTTCCTTCTTGATTTATACCTGCATTTTAACAATAATGAAGACATTTCAGTTTTCACTGCATTTATTTGGCTTTAAACACGTCCAGATTACAAAAACGACACCAACAGAATCCTAAACGGCTGAAGTGGGGTAAAACAATGCTAGTGGCAAGGGTGAATGGGGCCATTTCTGTAGGGGTACAACAAATTATAAGTTACAGGTTTAAATGCATGAACATCGATACTGCTGAGGCTGAGATAATCAAGCAATGGAAAGTATTGAAGCATTTGCTTTAATTACAAATGAATAATATCAAATGAGGCTCGTCATGGAACTTAAAGGGCCTCTTGTCTCCAATGAAATAATATGATGTAGTCAAGAATAATAAACAGAGTAGTCTACTACCATAACCAATCAACTCTGGAAGAAAAGAGCTCAAATATCTCAAGCATCCAGAGGTAGATCCAGAGGCTTGAATCAAACCAATTTCAACCACTAAAAGTTGGGAGCTTGTTAGGCCGTTTCATATATGTGAATTCAGAAAGCTAGCTTATATAGCCTCCATTTATATGCCTTCCTCAAAAGCCCTGATCTTGAATTGAAGTAATAACTGGAAAAATCAAGAAAGGCTCCTTACAATATATATTGGAGATGCCAATATGGTGAATAAAAATGGAGCATAAACAACAGCATTCTGATTGCTAGTGGATTTTAGCATGTAGTGTCCCACCCCAAATGGGACAATCTTTATTCCAAATTTTCTCAATTAATTTCGTTTGACAATGTGGAATATTTCATCAAACACTTTGTATGCTTGCTGGTCTGACCTTTTTAGTGACTTTGAATGTTTCATTTTATCAAACTAGGCATCTCATGAGTATGCAAATAATAATATTCAATGATAAGTATTGCATTAATCTGCTAACAGAAGAATTTGAAACACTCTGCTAAACAATTCTGATATAAACTCCCTAAAACATGGCTGTGCATACAACTGCTCAGAATTTAATTTCAGATTCATGCCAGTTCAGAATGAACAGCTAAGAGCATATTACAATGGGAGAAAGCTTTGACAGAGCATAGAGATTCAATCTGGGCTTGCATTTGCAGTCAAGACAATACATATAATGCCCAGAAATGAACAGCAACCTTAGACATTTGTAATGTACTAGCAGAATGACAGAAAATCAGCATTACATGAATAAGAAATCAACTTTGAAGCCTGATAACAGCCTGCCATGACTGGTATTAGCTTACTGTTATGAAGAAAGCCTCTCAAACTTAGGTATTAACTCCTATCTGTTTCCACGACCCACATTCATGCTGATGGGTGCTTTCAGATCACACGTCCATGCTTAGAACCCTCATGCCTGGAGTGGAGGCTGGCAGCAATGGAAGAATATGGCCTGTAAATTAGATTAAATCTGCCCAGAATTGGAGTTACAGCAGTAACATTGGCAGCAGATAATAAACTTAGAATTTCTTCATTGAATTCTTTCAAACCCTTATCAAATCTTCTCCAATATGCATAATTTGGACACCTGATTGAAGCCCACAACCTGGCAATGATTCAGCTGATCTTTCACAGCCTCAAGATTGCAAAAACATTGAAGAGTTCTCATTCTTCAATGGCTGATATGCAAAAACCATTGTCTTCTCCAGAAAACCACAAAAGCAAATTCAAATGATCATTCAATAATATGAGTTTGATTTGCTTTTTGAAACCTTTTATAACTTCTCCAAATGAAGTGTATTTAATTTGCCTTTGAAGTCCACTTTAGGTTTTTAATAAAAAACTTTATTATAAGTCTCATAAATGGGTGCTCCAATCCATGAAATATTAAGTGTACTTTAAGTGATTTTAATAATGGGTCATGGCCCCATTGAATATAAAGTGACTTCAAAAACTTTATAATATAACTTCACTTGAGCGCTTTAATACATGACTTTATTATTTGACTTTAATATCATTATATGACCCCCCCTTTTAATAAAGTCAAATAAGTCATTATTATATGCACCTTTAAAAAATATCATTATAACCCCCTTATAATATAAGGTCTATTAACCCCATGATGTCCTTTTAATAATAATTAAAAATCACTTATCTCCATAATTAAACATCATTTCTCAATTCTGTCTGAACCTGGGGTTTCACCATGGTACCCTTTGTGCATCCAATCGCCTTACTAAAAATAGCAGGGGTCCATCTCTATCAACCTCTATTGGCTAAAAATAGCAAGAGCCTCCAATACGGGACTAGAGACCTCTAAACAACCTTATCACTAGCTAAAACTGGGGAACAACATTGAAATCACCACATGACCACATACCCTGCTATAAATAGAAACTCTGGAAAGATAACTTACTATAAATAGTAAGTGTGTAGAACTGAGTCCAACGAAGGCCAAACCTAAACTCATACTGAGCTCTGATGGAGAAAACACACTGATCTCTGCCAAAAGGGACCCTCTAACCATCTGAGTTAGCCTACGAGGCCCAATGATAGGCTAAACCATAGAAGCAGAAATCGGATTAAAATCGCGATTTTTTGTAAAAATCGCGAATCGGCATTAGAACCGATTTTTACCCCGATTTAATACCCGATTTTTTGCAAAAGTTTGACCCAATTTTTGATGCTTAAATCAGGTTTAAATCGCGAAAAAAATGGTGTATAAATCACGTATAAATCGGGGTTTTTTCCCTGCTACTTATCCGCGCAGTTTTGGCGTGCGATTTCACGTTTTTGAGGGTTTTCCTGCAATGTTTAGGTTAAAAAATCGCGTTAGAGGTTTTTTGGCGACATAGAGATACGCCAACGGCTGTAGTCTAGGTTTGAATTATTAATATATACTTGCACCCATATCAGGGAATACGCCGATAGGAACAACCGACGAGTTTAGAAAATTTCCCGGCGTGAATTTTTTTTTCCTGCCTGCGTGAGGCTGCGTCTCCTCTGCATCGGTTTTCATTGGTCGGCGTCTTCTTCTGTGACGTCTTCTTCCACGGCTTCTGCAAGTCGCGAAAGGTAGGTTTTTTGTTTATTTAAAGGTTGTTTTTAGTTTTTTTTAAAATTTAATCAAAATGTAATATATAATATATATTATAATATTATATGATTATCATATATTTTGTTTTTTACACTATATTATTATATAATATATATTATATGATACAGATATAAATAATTATATGATATACGATATATCATAATATATTATATATCAATGGATTTTAAATAAAATTTAATATTAATAATATTTTCATAAATAAAAAATAAAAATATAATATATAATTTTTATCTATTTTATAATAAACTTTTATTTTTTATCTATTATCTAGTATCTATAATAAACTTTTATTTTTTATCTACTATCTAGTATCTATTGTTTCATAAATCCATTGTTGATAAGTTTATCATAGTGCTATGATGTTATCTGTTGTTCATAAATCTATATATATTATTTATATTTTAAAAAAAAATCAAATTTTTATATGGGTGAACTCAAACCTTGTGACTTAGATATTATATATATATATATAATTAAATAATATTATTATATTTATATATAATACTTCATTTATTATAACTATTAATAATATAATATATAAATATAATAATTTATAAATATTAATAATATATAATATTAAAATATAATATTTATATTATCAATATATTCTAATATAATATTATTAATATATAATATATTATTAATATTTATAATTTTATACATTATTATATTTATATATTATATTATTAATAGTTATAATATATTTATACATGTATTATTAATATTTATTATTCTATTATATATTAATAATATAATATATAAATATAATAATTATAATATTATATTAGAATATATTGATAATATAGATATTATATTTAATTTTATAATATATAACTATTAATATATTAGTATATACTATATATAATACATTTTCCTCTCTTTTTTGCATTTTTTTACGTTTTTTACCCCTGCGATTTTTTCCCGATTTTTTGCCGATTTTTTCACGATTTTTTGAAAAAATCTTATACTTTTGATTTGCCGATTTTATCTCTAAACGATTTTTGCTTCCTTGGGCTAAACCATCATAAAACAGGATCACGCTAAAAAGGGGACATTACATAGCACCACAAAAAACTTTACTGCTGTAAGATTTCTTAGACCTGGTGCAATTGAAGAAAGGTTGAACAAGCAGATATCTCATAATAGAGCATCGGGTCAAACTAGTGTTACAAGACTCGGACTTGGCTTAGACTTGGCAAGCTGATTTTTGACTTGGACTGACTCGGTGCTAAAACTTGGCCAAGATTCAAGAAATTGACAAAACCATGAAATATAGAGATTTTTAGGGATTCAAAACTTGTGTCATGCACCCTCCAATAAATATACTTTAAAGACAATAAACTAATTAAATAGAAGCTATTTTGATCACACACACAAGTATACATCGATCACATGAGTATAAAAGAAGACTTTAGCTGAAGGAAACAACATTTTTAAATGTATGCAAAACTCATGGATTATGAAATCCATGGTATCAAAACAAATATCAAATCTAAAAATGTAAGTCTATGGCTCAGAGGAGCTTGCATCACTCGTCCCAACATCCATAGTTGTACGACAAGTCTTGTGCAGGTGTCTATGATAGGTCCTCGATGATGATGCGACCATGATATCTGTGTGTATCAGTGACACCAACATCCAAGGGGTCTACTTGTGCTCTATCCTCCTCCTCTGCCATGGCTACTACCTTTGCCTCTAGATCTGCCTAATTAGCCCATGCAATGTCCTCACTGAAGACGGGATCCTCAACCTCGGTGATCTAATCTGACTGTGGTTCAACCTCCTCTAGAGTGACGGGAGATAAGTTGATGCCCAAGATTTGTTTGTGACGGAGGTGAAGGTTGTAATGAAAATAAACAAAATCATTCAACCTTTGCATCAACAACCTATTGTGCTTTTTGGAGTGTATGTGCTCAAAATACTCCAATTGCGTTTGCATCTTGAAGCACTGCATGGTTGGCTCAAGACACGAACTACAATCTTCTAAGATTTGGCACCTTAGCACTAAACCTTTCCCACCATGCATCTGAAATGAGAAGAAAAAAGCCTCAATCTCATTGTCAACTTTGAGTTTCAACATTAACATAAAAAAAGGAAAAGTTTTAATTTTCAAACTAAAATTATGCTCTTAATATACTTTTACTTGGCTGCAATGTCGTCCGAGTTGCCTTGCATATGTCTCGCACAAAGAGGTCCCTTGTGCGAGTTTGTAGATCTCAATCTCAGAGAATATCTTCCCTCCAAGCTCAAGATCAGGTACCATCTGCTCTATGACTATGTAGAGCCCATGCAGAACCTCCTCATCGGCTTTGAAATCTGGGTGGAATTGGAACCGCCAGATTCAAGAAATAGGCAGTTGCATGTAAGGGCTTGTGACATTGAAGGTGTCATCATCGATCAATGATGTCCCACATGGGATGATACTTATCCTCAGTCCCAACATAAATGGATCTAATGGCCTCCTTGTCCCTATCCATGCCCTCATATATATAGCCCATTGCGGGCTTCTCCCCATCAACAACTCGAACGAGAACAACTAAAGGCTCTGTGAATTGCAATTATTATTAAACATCAGAGGTTATTTTATAGTTGGCGAACTGGTCTTGGAGTTATTTTCTTGATTACGTGGGCAACCCCTTTTGAGATGCCGACGGTGCTTTGCTACGGGACATTTGGCGTCGGACATTTGGCATCAATCAATGATGTCCCATATGGGATGATACTTATCCTCAGTCCCAACATAAATGGATTTAATGGCCTCCCTGTCCCTATCCATGCCCTCATATATATAGCCCATTGCGGGCTTCTCCCCATCAACAACTCGAAGGAGAACAACTAAAGGCTCTGTGAATTGCAATTATTATTAAACATCAGAGGTTATTTTATAGTTGGCGAACTGGTCTTGGAGTTAGCTTCTTGATTACATGGGCAACCCCTTTCGAGATGCCGACAGTGCTTTGCTACAGGGCATTTGGCATTGTACATTTGGCATCGATCAATGATGTCCCATATGGGATGATACTTATCCTCACTCCCAACATAAATGGATCTAATGGCCTCCTTGTCCCTATCCATGCCCTCATATATAGAGCCCATTGCGGGCTTCTCCCCATCAACAACTCGAATGAGAACAACTAAAGGCTATGTGAATTGCAATTATTATTAAACATTAGAAGTTATTTTATAGTTGGCGAACCAGTCTTGGAGTTAGCTTCTTGATTACATGGGCAACCCCTTTCGAGATGCCGACGGTGCTTTGCTACGGGACATTTGGTGTCGGATTGCCCTCACCATAGGGTCTTAAGATCATCTTTGTGGTGAAAAACTGCTCTTCTCGAACACCTAATTGTTGCCGAGTTGCCTTGCATATGTCTCACACAAAGAGGTCTCTTGTGCAAGTTTGTAGATCTCAATCTCAATGATTATTTTCCCTCCAAGCTCAGGATCAGGTACCATTTACTCTATGACTGTGTAGAGCCCACTCATAACCTCCTCATCAGCTTTGAAATCTGGGTGGAATTGGAACACCAAATTCAAGAAGTAGGCAGTTGCATGTAAGGGCTTGTGACGTTGAAGGTGTCATCATCGATCAATGATGTCCCATATGGGACGATACTTATCCTCAGCCCCAACATAAATGGATCTAATGGCCTCCTTGTCCCTATCTATGCCCTCATATATATAGCCCATTGCAGACTTCTCCCCATCAACAACTCGAAGGAGAACAACTAAAGGTTTTGTGAATTGCAATTATTATTAAACATCGAAGGTTATTCTATAGTTGGCGGACCGGTCTTGGAGTTAGCTTCTTGATTATGTGGGCAACCCCTTTCGAGATGCCGACGGTGCTTTGCTACGAGACATTTGGCGTCGGATTGCCCTTGCCATAGGGTCTCAAGATCTTCTTTGTGGTGAAAAAATGCTCTTCTCAGACACTTAATTGTTGATTATGATGATGATGATGACTCTTCTTTAGAGAGCGCTAGGCCTCTTCTTGATGTTGGTGTGAATCCTCTTGAGTTTGCTGAGTGTAACACACCTAATGTTCTTGTTGCGACCTCTTTCCCAGGTCTAGCAATTGTTGCTCCTTTGTTGGATCCCACACCCCTTGTGCTGGTTGGTGCTAGAGATCTTGCACCGACTCTAGCTGTAGCTTCCATTTGGCATTCGACTTCTTTGGTCAAGAATTCCTCTCCTCATGCAGTGCCCTTGGTTGGGGTAGCAAAGGTGGATTCCCCTCCCCTCTCTCCTTGGTCAGAGGATTTGGATAACTGTGTATCTTGGACTGTCATTCAAAGGAGGAAGAAAGGTCTTCCTAAATTTGTTTCTTAGTCCCACATCTGGGTTAGTGGTGTGTAGATTGTTAGGGCAAGGTCATGCATAGTTTAGGTTGGTGGTCTTGTGATGTTGTGGTTGTTCTAGACAGCTTGGCTGCAACGGTGCTATCTCTTTTCCCTTTGGTTGTTCCATTCCTTGTGGAACTTGTTTTGTTCGCCTTTGGCTGTTCTATTCTAAAAGGGTTTGGACCCTTTCAAAACCCACCTTTACCTTAATAAAAAACATTATAAGTGTGAACAAAAATAAACCAATAGAATGGAAATATGAACAAAAATATAATGGAAATATGAACTTATCTTTACAATCTCCTTTGTCAGAACCTAGAAAATTTGCTCATTGAAAACCCAATCAACCACGTCAACCCTTGGATTGGTCTTAGCATATGATGATGTAGACCACTCCTCACTAACAAACATGTGCCTCAAAGCAACCTTTGATTGAAGCAAAGATTGCAACGTGATGAAGTTTGTTGCAAAGTGAGTTAGTTTGGGATGAGCCAACTCCTCCTTGTTCGTGTATTTCCTCGTTAGTTTGAGGACCCATACATGGTTGTATATGTATTTGCAAATATTTTCACCATGCTCCACACATGCTTTGATCCATGGGATTTTGCCAAGATCCTCCAATATGAGGCCAAGGCAATGAGTAGCACACGGAACCTAGAATAAGGATGGGTGCCTATCCATGAGAAGCCTATTTGCAGCAACATAATTTGCTGCATTATCTGTAACTATTTGCACAACATTCTCTGCACCCACCTCAGCCAAGACTCCCTCCAAAACCTTACAAAAGAATTCAATGTTTTTTCTATTTCCTGAAGCATCAATGAACTTCAGGAAAACTGTGCCACTTGAGAAAGAAACAATGAAATTTGAAATGGTAATGTCAATCAATAAAGTAAAAATTAGAAATCTTAATCACTAAATCGATGGATTTCAGGAAGTACAATCACCTGAGGAAGAAACAAGGAAATTCAGTAATGTTCTATTACTCCTATCTGTCCAACCATTGGTCATGATGGTGCAACCCTTCTTCCATATCTCACGCTACTCATCAATTGTGGCCTTCGCAGCAGCCACCTTTTGAGTCAAAATGGAGCCCTTTATCTCCTCATCATTAAGGGCTTTGAAGCCCGCCCCACAAATAGTAATGGCATCTACCATATTTTGCCAATAAGGAGACCTAAAACAAATAAAAAAACAAAAATAAGTATTATAGAATTTAGAGTCTAAATTCTACAAACTCCTAAATTCAAAATTCAAGAGACAAAGAAATCGAACAACATATTTTAAAATAAAAATAATAATTAATTACTTGACTGCGTGAAATGGAATGATACTATAAAACCAAGTCTCTGATTGCACTCCTTGTTGCATCATGCTTGTCCTTGTTACAACCCATGCTCTCAAGTGATGGTTAGGAACCTAGAGTAGTGTGTGGTATGTGATATGAATCTAATTTAGATCCACGAACTCTAGGCCCAACACTAGCACTAAGTACCACTGCCACTACTCAAAGATCCAAGAAATGGAGGAATTGAAGAAGAAGAGTCTCCATGAATGGCTTCTATCTCTTCTCTGTCTATTTTTTAGTTCCCTCTGTTACTCAAAGGTCTCTAATTGGGTTTGTACCTCGCACACAACTTTAGGAGGCACATTTGTGCACGCTTTAACATCTTAACATGGTATTTGTGCGAGGTGATATTTCAATCAGTTAATGCCTCCCCCAAGCATTTTTGTTTCGCAATGTGTACAAATTACCTCCCCTTTCTTTGACTTAGGGATAGTATGTTTCCAACAAGGATCCATTCTAATTGGGCCCAACATTGGAACAATTTATAAAGGTAACGTAAGCTGCAATAACAAATAAATGGAAAATAAATTAACATTTAGGGTTTCTAGTTAAGATAAAACAGTTGGGGTTTGCTGCTATAAAATTAAAAAAATTTACAAAAAAAACTAGGGTTTGTTCATAAAAGAGAAAAAAAATACCTAGGGTTTGTATTTTGTTCCATGAACTTAAAATGAAAAAAAAAACAGAAAAATGTAGAAGACAAATGAAATTAATAAAAACAAAACAAACAAAAAAAGATTCAAAATACAAAATTACCTCTTCAAATTTACTTCAAATCGACGGTGGGCTGCTCCAAATCAACAGTGGGATCTTCCAAATGCACTGTAGACTCCTTTAGATGCACCGAGGGCTGTTACAAACCTGCCCAAATGGAATTCAATCAATGTTTGTTGCTCAACTTGTTGAAGGCAAAGGTTTTAGGGTGCAACATTCGAGAACAAAAAAATGGAGCAATTTTAATGGAAGATTAAAAGTTTTGGTGAAATCATGCGAAAACTCATCAAAAAGCACTCCAAGTGCCCATGCCTTGTTCATTTTTGGCATTTTAAAATCTTCAATTTTGGTGTCTACCAAGGAAAACTCTTGATGAGCGCCAACTTTTGTTTTTGGCATTCAAGGCATAGAATTCCTGATTTGGCATCCATTGGGGAAAATCCCCGATGAGCTCCAATTTGGCCTTAAGTGGTCCAAATCCTTGATTTGGTGTGTCCATCGGGGGAAAATCCTTGATGGGCACCAAAGTCAAAGTAACTCAAAATTGGCGTCCACATAAGCAAATCCCCGATGAGAATAGATTAGAATGTTTTATGATGCTAAGATCAAGTTAAAAATAGATAAAATTGGGCACCTAAGTTCTTTTGGAGCCAAAACGACGTGGGAAACAAAGCAAACGTGGCAGCCAAGTTAGTATATAGGCCCAAGTGAAAGATGAACATAAAATAAAGCAAAATAAAGGAGAAAAAGCAATGAATTTGAGCTCTCCATTCAAAGTGACGCTCAAGATGAAACATATCAATATTTTATTATTTTTTAGATGTGATAAGGATCAGTTAAAGCAAATTAAAGACAAAATCAAGAGATCAAAGCCCTTGCTTCAGATGGACACTCAAGATGAGAAGCAAAAATGGAAAGTAATATATATATATTTTAGAGGATGAGGATAGAATTGCTTTCAAAGCAGTTATTTTATTATATTTGAAACTTAAAGAAGCTGCAGCTAAAGGCTATAAATATGTGTCATTCACACAAATTGTAATGAGAGTTGATGCTAGACTTATGTTGCAGAAATTGTCATTCAAGTTCGAAGTTGTCATAATTTGAGAAAATTCATTGGTGAGATAGAAGTTCTTTAAAGTTTTGTGCTCTAACCTCTGAGATCAAAATATATAGGTCAAGTTTGTTTTATTTATTTTATCCTTATGCAAAACTCCAAAGAACATATTGTACAGTGTTCATATTAGCAGGCTTTTTTTTGTTTTAGATTTTAGAGTAGATTAAATCAGGGAGCTTCACTGCGAATTTGAAGAGAGAATTTTCTCGTCCACTGTTCTGTTTTGTGTTGTCACGAAAGTGACAAATCAAAACACCAACATACATTACCTGATGCAATAAAGCTATTGTTCTCTATATTCTTCTGTGCAATGTTTATGGTTTAAGATTACAAATTTTCATGTAGTATTCTTGTTAGTATAGCTATTTCCTAGTGAGTATTTCTGGTGCCATGGTAGTGGTCTTTGAAAGAACAGAGTGCAAGTTCTTGAAGGAGCTAGGGATGTAGTCCCATAATATGGGGTCTAACATAAAAGAAGGATCAGCATACATCAAGAGCAACTCTCCCAGAAGACTCAGCTCACTCAGACTGATAATAAGGTTGTTGAATATGAGCAAAGAGTTGATTCAATTGAAGGCTAGGGTGGTCAAGCTCGAGAGATTGGTGGTATCTGACAGAGACCGACTGAAGGGTTAACTCTAGGTTTCTATTCACATCATGAAATGTTCCAAAGAGTGGGATTTTACAGCAGAGAACCATCTGAAGAAATGCAGTTGCACCAAGGAATTGTATGCTGTTCAAGTTGAAGTGAAGCAACTGAAATTCAGTGGGGCAACCTCTTCAGGTTAACGATCAGTTGGAGCAGCTGTACCTCCAGGGATGCCTTCTTTACCTTCTTGACCTTGTTTCTGCTTCTTATTGATATTGTATTTGGGTTGTGTGTTGGAAGGGACACCGGCTTATTTCAAATGGGGACTAATTTAGACCATACTGTTCTCTTATTATTAATAACTTGTTAGTTTTGTAGCTGACTTGGCTATATTGTTGATTGATATTGTTGGCAATATGTGTTGTCATTGATGTCAACACTTAGAGAAAGTCTGCACTTAGTTTGTGATGCTGATTGCAGTGAGATGTAGTGATAATATTGATATTCATGGTTGGTTGCTGATGTTCATGGTTGGATGTCATGGCTTGATTAGTAACTGAGATGCAGTGAGATGTAGTGATGTTGTTGATGTTCATGGTTGGTTGTTGATGTTCATGGTTGGATGTCATGACCTGATTAGTAACAGAGATGCAGTGATATTCTTGATGTTCATGGTTGGTTGCTGATGTTCATGGTTGGATGTTATGCCTTGGTCAGTGTCAAGTAAAGTTGTTTTGAGCATGCTTGTGGTCAGCAAAGATGATTTCATGATGAAATATTAAGATGGGAATTAGAAGCACTAAGATGAATGATGATACATTAAGACGAGAATTAGAAGCTATGCTGAGGATGAGAAGATGTTGTTGATGACCTGTGGCATGTTTTATGATCCTTCTTGTTGTTCCTAAGGATGTATATGCTGTTATATGAAGGTTTTGGCCTTCGGGAGTTGGTGAAGGTTTCTACTGTAGAGAATTGGTTGAAAAGACTGTCTGGTAAAATGCTCCGCATTTCTCCACATTTGAAGCTATGGTCATGCGGTTCAAAAGTTAAGTCCAGTATGATGGAAAGGTGCTAAATCCAAAATTTTAGATCATTTGCCCCTCCACAGTGAATGTTATGAAAGATAGAGTTCCAGTCTATGCTCTGGCAGAATGACGTGATGATGAAGATTGTTTGGAATGCTCTGCATTCCTCTGCAATGACAGATATGGCTATGCGGTTTTGAGGATATGTTTACAGCAGTGTATGAGTGCATCAACATGAGTTTCAAGTGTTTTGGAGGTTCGCAAGCTTAGTTTTCAATTGACAGTTGTGATATAGATAGTTTTGAATGCCCAGTGGTTCTCAGAACATATGCTGATGATATGCGCCAACTTGTTGTGACTTGAAATGATACATTGACTGATGGAAGATGGTCTTGATGATCTTATGTTGTCTCCTGTTGCTCCACAAAGTGTTTTTCTGCTCTCTCCGGAACTGGCTAAGGTCCGGAATGATGATATTGCCAGGCTATGCCTCTGTCTGGCCAACTGAAGAATGTTGAAGGCATGTGCGACAATGTTGTTGTTGTGCGAAGTTCAAGGAATGTTTGAAGATGTTGTATAGGTCATGCCGACTCATCTGGAAGAAGAGTAAGCAATGTTCAATCACTCATGAGTACCGCCAAGTTGAAATGACCATTGTGCTACATATTTCATGTATTCTTGCTTAAGGGCGACCTAATTCAAATTTGGGAAGCGTGTGGATGTTATTCCTTGAAGGATGATGCTGTGAAGAATGTTTAGGACCGGACTAAGTGTGTGCTGGGATCCACAAGGCGTGTGTTTCCTTCTGTAGTAGCGTGTAGTTCATGATGGGGCTTGCCCTATGCATGTTTCATGTAGTGTGATCTCTGACTGACTTGTAAATTGTAATATTCTTGTTGTATTGGCCAACTTGTAATGTAATCAATGTAATGTCATGTATATATTGTAAACTTAGTTGATCTAGGTGAGGTATGATTGCGAAAATGAAAATACGAAAGTGTGAAGAGCATAATATGAATATCATATGCATTGTAATGTGCGACCGAAGGAGAAAGAGCAGAAGTGTTAGAGGTTGTCCTGATTCATCTTGAAGACATTTTTGTGACAGGAGGGAAGTGAAGAGTGTGCCTAATTGATACAGTCATCAGAAGAAGCAGAATTGCAATCATCAAAGGTGTGAGCTTCAATGTCAGTTTTCAGGCAGTAGGACTATCATACTGTAATCATTTCTGAGTTCATTCTCAGTTCAAGGAGTAGTTGCTTCCTTGGGTTGTAGCCTTAAAACAAAGTTTGCAGGGAGTTGTAGCTTTCTTGGGAGTGACCCTAAAACAAAGTCTTCAGGGAGTAGTAGCTTCATTGGGTTGTAGCCCTAAAACAAAGTCAGCAGGGAGTAGTAGCTTCCTTAAAACAAAGTTGTGATTTTTGAGCTTCATATATTGTGAGTTAATCCTCACCGTGGTTTTTCCCTTCTTGGGTTTTCCACGTATATCTGGTGTTATGTGTTGATGTGCATTGTGTTGATCTTTCATGTTTAGATACTGATTGCCCCCCCCCCCGCGTCTCCCCTTAGTATCCCAGTGTGTTTAACAGATATATCGTCAACTCAGGAAGTGTGCTGATCAAATTTTGTTTATGTATGGTTGAGTCTGAACTGACAACCATTTGGTCTCAGATATTAAGTCAAATGTCATGATAAGGGTGCTGATATGATAGGTCCTCCCTGTACCAAGCACAAGCATTGTCCTATATTAGTATGTACAACCTGATGCAATAAAACTATTTTCTCATTAGTCTTCTGTTTTATGTTCATGGTGTGTGATTACGATTCTGAAAGTAGTATTCTTGGTAGTGGAATATTTTGTAGCAAACATTTCTCCTAGGATATGTACAATGCTGTTAAATCTCAAGCCTATAGTATAACCTCATTAGAAAAGAATGTTGATGGGTACCTACTGTGATATATTGTGACAGACTTCCATTAATGCATAAAAGAGGGGAATGTATTGCAAATCATTAGGTAACAGTTGCTTTAGATTTACTGTCATCCTTCCTAATCTTCATAGCATGCGTATTTTCAACAGTCACGAGGAAACCTTTGGTTTATGAATGGGAAACTCAACCCAGCACCCGTATCCACATTTCCTGTTGGCTAAATTTAAATGCAGTATAACCTTGCTTTTATTCATTTAACAATACGCTATTTCAAGATGATGTCCCTGTGCACATTCATGTGCAATCTCTCCAGGTGACTGATTTTCAAGCTTCATTTGAATGAGCTATTTATCTTTATCTAGTACTAACAATGAAAACCTTCGTGTATGAGCTCCATAACTTATATATGAATTAAGAGCATCCAATTTTATGGTACAGATTGTCTTATTGTTTGTCCTTGTGAATCTGTGATTGTTGCAGTGGTTCCAGTTGCAGATGTTATTCGAGTGCGAACAGGTATTGCAACTAATGGGCCTTATTTTCTGCATTTATAAACAGTAAGATAAATTTGGATGGGAAGTCCCGGGATATTGTATTAAGAATTCCATAAACATGATTTAATAAGGTGCATGCTATTACCAGTAATCTTGCATTTGGTCTTGTAGGTGAGCGTGGATTTAAAGCAGAGAGAATGGCAGGTGGACGAGCAGAGTTACTTGCAGGTGCACGGGAGGACTCTGTAAAAAGTAACTAACAGTAGCCATCACTTAGTTAAGGCTTGATACTTTACTACCAGAGAATAATAGTAAGTAGCTTCATGTAATGTGACTGGATGACTTCTTGTGAAGGTGTTAAACTGGATGTAAATCGTGTAAGTTGACTGCATAGTTTGATTAAAAATCTGTTTACATTTCTCAGCTTTAGTGGCAAGTCAATGGGTTGTATGCTTAGCCCAATTTCTAAAAGGTAAGGGTCCACAGAAGCACACACATAGCTTGGTAATAAAATGGGTGAGCTTTTGTTTGTATTCATATTTCACTTGCCTGCATGTGGGGAGCAAAAGTCCAAAGTAACACGCTTGCTGTCAAGTGCCATGTGCTGCACAACTACTTCTTGTACTAATGTGGAGTTGGAAGGCATTTTTCTCTTAAGGGACATAAAACCTGATTGATGCAGATCATTGAAGTATTTCTGTTTTGTTATTTGCTATGTGAATATTTTTTAAGCCAAAATAATCTCTCTGAAGAGACATAAAGAGGATTCCAACAGGACAAATATGTATCTCAAGACATATGGAGAATCAAATGTAGTAGCAGCATGCAGCCAAGTAGTTAGCCCGCTGCCCCTAATTAAGAATTATAACTTAGTCTGTTATAATTTCAAAGCAAAAACGAGTCGTCTCTTATTATTTGTGAAAACTTATACAGCCCTAAGGGGCAACTTCATAGTACAAGATAGACCAACTCAAATCCAGTATAATCTAGCTTCTTGGTTGTACTTATGTAATGCCACAATGAGGAATATTTGAGAAAGTGTAATATTTAGAAATATTAATCAATCTTCAAAAGACTAAATATCTAAATGGTTCTCTTTGGGAGGATCCGTCTATAATGAAGCACAACACTATCATTTCTCTTTTTGTAATTGAACTCAAAGTAGTTTGTGGAACTCTTTGAAATGGGAGGATCGAGTTTTAGGATATATGGTAGGAAACAAGATGGTGACTCAAGTGCAAAATGGCGCTTCTCAGGGTATGCACAAAGGTGAGACAAAATAAGCAAGGGAAGTATCTGCTACTACATGCATACAAGTTGCATGTCAATCAGTAGTATTTTGACTTAAATACTTTATATTAGTATAATTGGCAAGTCTTTTGGGTGTCTAAACTAAAAATGTCATCGGCCATAAGCAGATTTTTCAGAAAGTATATCTGGTGTATTATTAATCTATGCAAATTTTAGAGAACAAAGTAAAAGTGGGTCATTTTTATGTGGAAATAATAAATCACATGTTATCCAGATCAGAATTTTTTTGTCTTGGAAAATCATCTAGATTACTTCAAATACTATGCCTAAACAAATGTTTATAGACAAGTACTCACTTTCTTGATGACGGTAGAGAAAACTTAACTAATAACTGAATTGAGGTGACACATTTAGTGCTTTCTGTTTTACCATGTGCACTACCCTTCACAAAATTATAGTTAAAAAGTAAAATAATGACATGCTTACTCTTCACGTTGCTTTTGATTTGCTAAATCTGATTTACACCAAAATAACTCAAAACATGTAGACAGATCTAAGACTTCGATTAGTGGCAAAAATATGCAATCACACTGAAAATTGACCACTTCAAATGTTTAATTCCATTGCCGAAATCTTAAAGTCATGAATAAATCCAACTTTCATGGTTCTTTAAGTATGTGACATATTAGCTTTGATAACATAGGATTATGGTGTAATGAGACGTTGAATGAAAATTGAATCAACTAACCATCTTGCTATGAATCATCTAACTTTTACGATTGACATCCATGTGGCAAAATCCTATTGATCCATCATGTTAGGTGCTACCTTAAGCCCTCTTAGTGAATTGAAGAAAAATGTGAAGATGTGGCTTCAATTCAATGCTTGTTCAAAACCAATGCCTCTTTCCATTGTTTAACATAAGATTTGCCCCCTTTATGACTTCAATTTGTAATGTGAATTTTCTATATTATTGGTAAAGTGCTTATTCTAGCCGTCTATTGATTAGCTTATGCATCAAGTGGTTGCAATATTTGAGTGCCAACAATTTTTTGGCATGCCCGATGGGACAAACCATCTTGATCGTGGTGAAATTTAACTCTTTTACTTATTAAAGCACTACACTTCACCTGGTGACTTTGCTAAACCAAGGATCTAGAAGCTTACGAACCTAACACCTACTACTAAGTCTATGTCAAGAGCTAATCCACATATCTTGGTGCAACCCTTCACTTTTTCCACAAGGGGAAGGCTAGTGCCTCAACACAACCACAACCATAAGTCCAACTTTTTAATCCTCCACATGTTGCGCCTATAAATCAACCTATGGCCATGCAACATCCTCAAAGAAACTTTCTAGCCTAGAATACTAGAAATTCCTTGGTGCACCATTGTACCACCTACTACGTGGGATCCTATTCCAAATGTTGCACTAAATCTCTCCCTTATTTTGCAAGGGAAGATACAACTACACCCATAGATCACCTACATGACATGTTGAAACACTGTGCCGTGCATAACATTGAAGGATATAGTGTGGCTTTAAGATTGTTGGCCGCATCATTTAAAGGAAAAGTGCTAGACTAGTACAAAGGTCTAACTCCTTGCACGATACACCATTGAGATGAAGTAGGAGAGGCCTTGTTTAACGAGTTACAAAAGGAGATAGCATGTTCCTCGTAGAGTAGGTAACAACCATCAAGAGGGATCCTATGGAGTCTCTTGATGACTTCAACACCAGATTTTAGAAGACTTGGCAAAGGATCCTAACAAAGGTTCATCGTCCACCAGGTATGGCGTACATTTGTTATCTAAAAGCATTCAATTTTGGTATATCCATGATGATCAAAGCCAAAGAGGGAAATTCCTTATTTGGTCCCTATGAAATAGCCATATAGGCTAGGAATGATTCGATTCAAATAGGGAGGTTAGCTCCTAGGTTTGCCTATGCCCTTATTTTCAAATCTTCAACCTCCTTATCAACTTCCACTAGGTGTTTTGCCTTTGACCTTTTAGTTGCCTATTATGAATCCTATATTAGCTCCTATTGGTAATTCTACCCTAGAGTACCACTTCACAACTCACACCTCCAATATGTTAGATGAGGTGAAGAATCTACTTACATCAGTCTCTAGTCAAGTCATAGCACTCAAAAGGTAGCAGGACATCTAGAATACCCCATCCTAGAATAATCAAAGGCCTCCCTTTCAAAAACATAGTTACCAAAGTAACCAGGGGTACAAACCTCCCCAAAATAGCCAAGAGTACTAGCAAAGACTCAATGTCCAACCCAATAGGTACCCAAATCATCCCCAATACCAATTGGTCCTAATAGAAATTCCTCTCTAACAGATTCCTAAGAACCCAACTAGAGATATGGTTCCATTGCAAAATATTTGTGGAAGATCCAAACATGTAGTGTTGTCAATGTTCAGTAGCTCATGCCCCAAGTGTTTGCCCTTAAGGCAACCACCAAGAAGTCTTGGTAATGCAAAATCAAGTTGTTCATTCTCTAAATGCCCAGATGCAAGACATGTCCATGGGATCAAGCACATCCATGTCGAACCATGCTTTGGTGACTTGGGATGATGGTGAAGTGTATGCACTTAAATGAACTAGCCTCAACCCTTGATATGTTACTAATTCAATTAGATCACTTAACGAGATCTAAGAAGAGAGTTGTAGAAGAACAAGTCAAAGGTGGTTAGGTGAGACCTAGTGGACAAAAGGTGCCAATGATTCCTTAGTATAAAGTTTTGGTGATGACTCCTCCCAAGTAGGACATACCTCATTTAGCCAAATTCAATGTTTTTGAAGCCTCCAAACAACCAAAAGCTTTGCCTAGATAGCTCAAAGCTATCTACCCTTTAGTTGAGAAGCCAAGACTTCATTGGGCACCGCATGTTACTTAAGTTGTACAATCTGTGAGCTCATTCAACATAGTGGACTAACTAAAGAACTCTATGATTAATGTGCCTCTTTGGGAAGCTTTGTCTATTCCAAAACAAATGGAACTATTACAAGTAGCCTTCAAGAAGCAAAATACACTAGGAAAATAGAAAGGCAGGCTGCATATACGTACAAAATTGCTCAAAAGCCACCTATAGTTCTATAAATCCTTGGGAATAAGGTCAGCCAAGTTGAGCCCACACCTTTCTATCTAACCTTGATATACGGTGACAATATGATTCATAACAACATGATATACTTTGGGTCTAGCACATTAGTTATGCCTACGAAGCAAGGATATGCACTAGGGCTAGTTTATGAACCCATTGATAAAGGAGTAATCCAATTGGATGGGACCCTCATCATCCTATTTGGAGTTGTAAAAGATCTACCATTATCCCTATATTCCTACCCTAACTTAATAGTTGCCCAAGACATTGTTGTAATTGAGCTCCTAGCTACTTTTGGTCTATACCTATCAAGAGATTTCATTCTAAAGGTTGGGGATTACTTGTCCTTAGATTATATCCATATGTTCTTGAGGGCAAGGCATGTAATTATAATGAAAATTCCCTGTGAATCTCTAAACATGCACCATATAGAGAATAAGCCATTAGTCCCATCTAAGCCTAACCAATCCTTCATTACTGAAGAAGATCAGTCTACTTTAGATATGTCTTTGGATGAAGTGAACATTGCCATCCTAGACAAGCAACTTGACCGGTGGGCAATGGAAAATTAGGCTAGTGATCCCTACAACCCATTTGAAGAAACAAGCATGAGGACTTACAGAAGAGAACCTATTGGGAATTTGGAAGCTCTTCTTCGACAACACCAAGTGTAGAATAGGAGTGGAAGTAGGCGTGTACTTGATTTCTCTAAGAGGAGATAAGACTTAGTCTTATAGGTTACAATTTAATTATTGAAATAACATAGCAGAGTATAAGGCCTTAACTTATGGCCTTCAACTTGCAAAAAAGACAGGTATTTAATTGCTACAAATCTTTGTAGACACTGAATTGGTAATCAAAGAGGTAAGGTTCCAATGCTTGGCCAATAATTATTTCATGAAATCATATAGGCGCAGGGTCTAGGATTTGGTTGTTATTAGATGCAATGAATTTTAAAGTCATTCCCAAAGCTCATAACCTTGACGTTGATTGTATGGTAGTAATATGATCTCAATTTGATCATGTGGATTACCTATTGCTGAATGAACATGTCAAGATGGTTGTAAGAGCAATAGTTCCTAATAATTCCATGAATTCTGGATCATTATTTTGAAGGTGTGGATTTTCCTCGAAAAGCCCGCCAAATGAAAGAGGAGAAAATTCTAAGCAATTTGGCCTTTTGGATCATGTAGAAATTCCTCAGGGTGAAGAAGATATCCACGGTCAAAGTTACAGTCAACGGGCATCATATGGCCCGACCCAGGTCTGCACATTCGCATGAATATCCCTTCAGGTCTACACATTCGCAAATATCCAGATGATATGGCCCGACCCGCACAAAAGTCTTCATATCCTGATATCCGGATGCACCCATCAAATTTACCTTCGCAACAATGGAGAAGCCGTCATCCACATGGATATCCGATGTCAGGGCATTAACTTTTAATATGCCACCCTTGAATATCCTAATGATGTCATCGGCATGAAGAACTTCATTGAAGGGGGGATGTGGATGACGTCATCAGGATATTAGCACTGCAGGATAATATACTGGTGGCAGAATGTCTGGATGATGTCATCGTCATATGCATTTCTTTGGGGAAGAGACCTGATGACTTCATCAGGACATTCGCAAAGGACATGGACATTGGGAAAGATCCAGACATTCGGAAATATCTGGATGTTAAGAAAACATCTAGATATTAGCTAAGGTCTGCACATTCGGGAAGTATCCAGATCTTAACTAAGATCTGGATGTTAAGAAAACATCTGTATATTAGCTAAGGTCCGGATATGGGAAAAGGTCTGGATGTTAGTTAAGATCCGGATGTTAAGAAAATGTTCGGATATTAACTAAGATCCGAATACTCGAAAGATATCGAGATTTTAGCTTAAGTCCGGACATTAACATAATATCTGGATGTTAACTAAGATCCGAATATCCAGACATTAAATATCCATACCAAAATGACCAAGTATGAAGATGAAAATCCCTGCGAAGGAAGACATTGAAGGCAAAAGGTTTTTGGGTTTTTCTGGGTTTTTTGCAAGGATTCTCCAGATGAGTTTTTAGGGATTTTTGCAAGGCAGTGCACTGGAATTTGGAGGGATTAAGACCCGCAAGGCCATATTCCAAGGGATATGCAGAAGATTTTCAAGGTGAACTATTTAACTCTGGACAGAGGAAAATGAGTCAACATTTTGGCGACCTCTTAGGGATGTTTGCTTGCTAAACAAATAGATCAGTAGCCTTAAGCATCCATTGGGCATAGAGTCCAAAAGAGGAATCAAAGAGTCAAGACAATTGAAACCTGCCTCCCAAAACACAAAAGAAGAAGGCATGCATTCTCCTAATAACAATGCAGTCTGTGCAAAAGCACTTAGGGAAAGGGAAACCTAAAACTGAAATAAACTAGAACAATATGTACAAGACCTCATACCAACCTTAATGGTAAGGTTTGAGATGGATCCCATTAACTGAAAAAGGGTAGAATTTCACTGTCTAACCTTGAAAGAATGAAGGCATTTGCTTGCTTGTTGCTGATGATGATGTAAGGCCCACTCCAAAGTGCATCAAACTTGGTGTGGCCTCCTGGTTTGGCTCGGTCAGCATCCCATTTTAGGACAAGATCACCTTCTTTGAAGGTCTGGAACTTGGCCTTCTTGTCAAAATACCTTTTAGTCTGCCTCTGATGTTCTTCTAATGCGATCATGGCTGACTGTCTTTGTTCTTCTAGTTCAGTCAATTCAGCCATCCTGACAGACCTTGCATCCTCTCCTTCCAACTCCAATTGATGAGCCAAATCCAATGTAGGAAGCTCTAAGGATATAGGTAATCTAGCCTCTCTTCCACACACAAGAACAAAAGGAGAGTTCCCAATGGCTCTCTTGTAGGTGATCCTATTTGCCCAAAGAGCTAATCTGATCTTATTGTGCCATTGTCTCTGGTTTGTCTCCATGGTCCTCTTCAAAATCCTGATCAGGTTCTTATTGGTGGATTCAGCCAGCCCATTACCTTGAGGGTAATAATTGGATGAAGTCTTTAAGAACACATTGTACTTAAGAGCCCAATCAGCAATCCTAAAACTAGTGAATGCTTTTGCATTATCAGAAATAATAGTATGAGGAGATCCAAACCTTGTCATGATTTCTTCTAAGAAATCCATGATAGATGACTCAGTGGCTTCCTTGAGTGGGACTGCTTCAACCCACCTGGTGAAGCAATCCATTGCAGTCAAAACCCTCTTATGACCTGCACTAGAAGAGGGGTTTATCATGCCGATGAAATCTAATCCCCACTGTGAAAAGAGGTGATCAGCCTGAATAGGGTGGAGTGGAAGTGCTGCTAATCTTTTCTTTCCAGCAAAGAGAGCACACTCTTTGCATCTTCTTACCCACACATGGGCATCATTGAATAATGTGGGCCAAAAGTAACCTGCCCTTATTATTTTCATTGTTGTGGCTCTAGCAAAGAAATGGCCACCAGTTGGGCCAGCATGAAACACACCAAGGAGTCTATGAACCTAATCTTCTTCTATGCATCTTAGTGGGGCTCCATCCAAGCTTCTCTTGAAGAGAACACCATCTACCAAAGCATAAGGGATAAACTACAACCTGAAATGTCTTCTTTTGGTTCTGTCCAATCCATAGGGGTACTTACCAGTGGATAGGAACCTGGCCATATCTGTTGTCCAAGAACTCACAACCGATGGTTCAGCTATAGGTTCCTCCTCATTCAAATGGTAGGATGAATTCACCTCATCTACTGATATCTGAGCTAGTTGTTCACATAATCATTTGCCTCTAATCAACTTAGTGGCTTTGATGATCACATCATATTCCAGGATCTTAGTGACCCAACTGGCTCTCTTTTCACTAATCTCAACCCCCATTATGTAATCCCTCACACTAGGATGAGAAACCAAAACTTTGATATGGTTATTTGCCAGAATATATCTGAATTTTTTTAAAGCTCTAATAATGGCAAATACTTGTTTATCCATGGGGTTTTATCTGACCTCATAGTTCTTCAAGGTCTAACTGAAGAAGGCCAGAGGCTGTTCCATTCATTGTTCATTCTGTTACATAAGGACAGCAACAATACTATTCTATCCTCCATATGCATAAAGGACAAAATCCTTCTCATAATTTGGGTTCATGAGAGTAGGTGCCTGGGCAATTTCTTCCTTGATCTTCTCAAAACCATCCTTCCCTTAGTCCATCTAAAGACTACATCCTTTTTAAGCATAAGGGTCAGAGGCTTCACCAAGCCAGCGCAGTTAGGAATGAACTTCCTAACAAAGTTGATCTGCCCTAGAAAATATTGTAAGGCCCTTTTGTGAGCAGGCAGGGGAAGAGAAATCAGAGCAGACATCCTATCAGGGTCTATGGATATTCCATCCTCAGACACTATGTTGCCCAAAAGCTTGCCCTGGGAAGCAACAAAAATACATTTCTTGGGGTTCAGAGACACCCCAAACTCTGCATCTCTGGAACACTTTCTCCAGATGCTCTATGTGATTTTCTCCCCTCTTGGAGAAGACTGTGATGTCATCCAGAAAAACCAGGATGAACTTGTTTATGAATCCCTTGAAGGCAATATCCATTGCCCTCTGAAACGTGGCACTAGCATTAGACAGACCAAATGGCATCTTTGCATATTCCATGGTTCCCCATTTAGTTGTGAATGCTATCTTAAATATGTCTTCCTCTCTGACAAAGATCTGATTATAGCCGGAGAAGCCGTCCAATAATGAAAACCTTTCTGCCCCCGCAACAGTTTGCAAAATTTGATCCATGGAGGGCAGAGGGTAATGATCTTTTAGAGAGGCACGATTCAGGGCCCTGAAATCTACACAAAGCCTAATCTCTTTGTTTTTCTTTCTCACAAGCACTAGATTAGCCACCCAAGTAGAATATTTGATAGGGAAGATGATCCTCCCCTGTATGAGCTTGGCAAGCTCTTTTCTCATGAGCGGTTCGATCTTTAGATTTATGGGCCGCTACTTTTGGCGAACTGGCTTGCAATTGGTATCCAGATCAATGGCATGTTGAGCCACATCTGGATTGAATCCTTTCAAATCCTCATATGTCCATGCCAGGACATCATTGTACTTCTGGGCAGCTTTATGAACTCTTTCTCCTCTATATTACGGCACACCTTTCCCAGTAGCATCTCCTTGCCCTGGGCAATGGTTACCTTCTAATAATCTTCCTTTTTGAAGGTCATGTTATTCCTTTCACCCCTGAACTCATCATCACGGCTAAAGATGGCCTCAAGGGTGACTAGACCCTTGGGCAACTTGTTTGATTTGAGCTGGATGATTTGATCGCCATAGCATTCCTGTAACCTAGGCTGCGCTATGGAGGAAAACTCTGCTTCATTCTGGATGAAACTCACAATTTGCTCATTGCTGTCAAAGACCTGCCAATGGACATCATTGTCAGGAATAGATGGCCTGATTACTACTTTGACATGTTGATCAGGACCTTGAAACAAGTCTTTAGGTGGAGAAAATTGAGCCCCCACCGTCGCTAATTGATCAACATCAGTATTATGTTTTCTTGAGATCACCCGTAGGTTAAGAGCATCAAAACTCTCAAACAGGTCCCAAACTCTATGTCTGTAAGCTCTCAAAAGCTGGTTTTTTGTTGCACATCTTTCACTGACTTGGTTGACCACCAATTTAGTATCGCTGAAGGTCTCCAGATGCTTGATATTTTCCTTCTCAGCAATCAATAGGCCATGGACCAATGCCTCATACTCTGCTACATTATTCGTGCAAGAAAAATGCAACGTATAAGCAAAATGCAACTTCTTACCAGTCGGAGAGACTAGCAAAACACCTGCACCAGCTCCATTTTTGCTCTTCACACCATCAAAGAACATTTTCCATGGGCCAATGGAGTCATCATCTGGCTTAAGTACGGAAGGGACTAAAGAATGCCCTTTGTGGATCATGTAGTTGCCCAAGTCAATCGCCTCAGTGGTATCATAAGGGTCAAAATTTTCATGATCCCTTGCCCACTCATCTAAAAATAGGTCAGGGATAGGAAGAGGTGAAGGTTCTACCTCAGTAGGCTCTAGATCATGTACTTCCCCACCCTGGATCATGACATGTGGGTTCACTAGGCTGTGGTCATAATTTTCCACATGATAATATGAAATCAGTTTAGCCTTGATGGTGAACCGTGTACCATATCTGGGCCTCAACAACATATGAGACCAGTCAGAAGAAATGTAGCCACCTACCTTGGATGTGAAGTCCCTTGACAGGCAAATGGCAAAGAAAGGAGGAAGATCAATGACTGATATGTCATGCTTGAAAGTTAGGTTTGGACATGCATGCAAAGTCAAGTCTAGTCCCCTGATCACTCCTATAGCGTTTATTGAGGTGCCATCCAGTTGCAATACTCTTGATGACACAAGGATATAGTTGATGCCTAATGCATCCGCTATCTTCTTGGGCATGACTGAAACACTAGCCCCTGAATCAATCATGCAGTTGTGCACTAAGAACTTGCCAATGATCAAAGACAAGTATAATGGAGATGGTTTCTTAACGGCACTTACTTTTCCTGCACTTGGTTGCACAAGACTGGCAGGGGCATTTTCTTTCTGCCTAGTTGATGGATCTGATGTTGCTAACTCAGCAAATGGGAAGTGCCTTAAGGCTTCTTGCAAAAGATCCCTTTGGGAAGGGATAGACATTACTTCCCACATGGAAACATTGATATTTTTTTCTTCATCTGCTCCACAATCTCTAATGGAACAGTGGTTGCCTTGTGCATGGAGGGAATACATGTTCCCTTCTTTAATTGTTCTGCAGGCTGTTCAGGCACCTTTGAGCCTGGTGGGATTTCTTTTATAACAGTAGGTCTGCTGTTCTGAATCGGAACTGTGGCATCGGCCACTTTTGCCTTTGGAATAGGCTCTTTTGCAATACAGCAGGCATGGGACTAGCCTCCAACTACCTCTTCTTTGACATGATGTTGTCTGCAATGGGCATAACAACAATGTCCATAAGCTGATTGACAGCACAAAAGTCCTCTGCAGTCCATAGCATCATACTAGCACCAAAGGGGGTCTCATTTGACACTGCAAGATCGGTATTGGCCGCCTCTGATAATGATGTATGCTGAGTATGAAAGTTCTGCACCATTAAAACTCTTTCTTGTGCTCCAAAAGCACAAGAGGACTGATTATGAGGTTAGTTGCAGGGGTAGCACCAATCTGCCTCTTGGGCCAGATTATTCTGAGTAGGGACTAAAGCCCTAACTGGATTCATAGCTGGTATCTGCTGGATAGGCCAAACTGTTTGTAACAGTTGTACAGGGTTAGGATTTTGGTATCTATTATGTTGGTAACCTTGGTTCCAGTTCTGATTTCTATTAGGATTATACCCTTGATTCTAATTTTGATTAGATGACTGCCCCTGATTATAGTTCTGATAGGGTTTGGGAGCAGTTTGAATAGCTATACTATTCACCTTGTTGGTCAAATTGAACATTAGGGTCTTAATATCACTCTCTTCTTGAGAAAGAGAGGATGTTGAAGCCTTAGGCTTTGGGATGGGAACAATAATGGGCTGTTGGGATGAGGAAGGCAACTCTGGAAAAAGTTGGGTAGGAGGCTTGGGAGCAATTTTCCCAGCCTGTATTAGACAATTTTTAGCTTTCAGAGTTGTCTCATAGCCAGCTAGTAGAGTCTCAACACCCATTGACTGCATCATCACTGCAATATAAGAATTCAAAGCTCTTAAAAAATACAAGAAAGCACCTTGTGGGGATGGCATGAGGGTAGCTGGAATTCTCTCCCACGTCCTCTGGAATCTGAAATTGAAATCTGCTAGCATCTCACTCGGAGCCCTCTTGATAGTTGTCAATTGCTCAAGCAATGAAACATTATTAGCTCTGTCTCCAAACTGTTTGTAGAGGGCCTCTCCCAGTTCGTCCCAAGTATGTATCGAAGCAGAGGTCAAGCTCCTGAACCATTGAAGAGCTCTTCCCTTGAAAGATGAGACCATGAGACGGACTGCAACATCTTCATGTTGTATATGATGGACCAAGCACACGTTGGATATGTCTTTGATATGCTCAGCAGGGGTTATAGAACCATCACCCGTGAAGGGTGAAACACTTTTCAAGGCTGCAATAGGTATATCATTATATGCAGCCAAATTTAATGGACTTCCTCCATTAAAGGTCACAAAAGGCAAATTCCTTGCCATCCCTGAGATATTCAAATTCAGTCTAGCAATGTGCAAGCTTCTTCTATAATATTGAAACCTAACAAGAGGGGGTGTGGATTGAGCCCTTGAATGAGGTAAGGTAAGGTTACTGTTCGTTCTTGCAGGAGACCTAGATAACCTAGACCTTCTCCTTGAAGCAACAACAGATAATTTAGCGAATTGAAAGTTACCTCTTAAAGATGCTCTAGTTTGCACAGGCATAAAAGATGGTGTTGATCAGAACCAGACGCATGTAGAGTCACTAGGTGCCGGAAATGTCTGCCAAGATGCAGAATGCTAAGAAAAACACCGGATTCTCAGCTTGATTCTTTGATTGCTTATGCTTACAGTCCCACTGGGCGTGCCAAAAACTGTTGTCACATAGATTTGCACCCAGTGTTGAAGGCTTTTAGGGCTCCAACAATCTATTGAAACATTGAGATGACCTCTAGGTGTGGGACCCTACAGGGAGGCCAAATCTCCAGAGAGAGGTTGGTTCCTTTGTTGAATATGAGATTCAGCGATCCTAAGACCAAACCTAATCTATCCACCTGTTCATGAAAAGAGGAAGAGGGAGTAAAACTAGAAGTAAAGGGAGGTGATACACTAGGTTTGAATATGGGAAGGCCCTCAAAACAACCATGTATGCACAGAATGACAATATCCAACAGAGCAACATACACAAATCATGAACTACTTGCAGAGGTAAGATAAACTAAATGAAATCCAAGAGGAAAGATGCATTCACAGATGGGGATCAAGTAGAGAAATACACAGAGCAGAGAATTAATTCATGTGAAGGTAAAATATGATTTCTATTATCACAGAGGCACGGTTACAATTGCAAGAGATATGGTTTGAAAAACCAAAAGCCAACCTGAATCAATTATATTTCATGCTTTATATAGCATTTACAAAGGAGCGCCATTACCTACTGTAATGAATGCCCCCATGGGCATGTCAGATATATTTCCTCTTTAGAAGGGACGTCTACCTGCAAGAATTTAATGCAGGAAATATGTAGATCCATCGAGCAGCTGGAAGATATTTTGGGTTTTCAATGTGAGTAGCTGAATCACTCACCTGCAACAATCAATGCAAAATATCTGCCTTTGGAAAACTTTCGCAACACTTTAAGTCGGCCACTGATATGTCTTGTCAATCGAGTCTACATATTCATCTTCAGTCGGCCACTATCCTGATATCCGGATGTGCATACCCATATCCGGATCATGAATTCTTGATCATTATTTTGAAGGTGCAAATTTTCCTTGAAAAGCCTGCCAAATGAAAGAGGAGGAAATTCTAAGCAATTTTGCCTTTTGGATCATGTAGAAATTCCTCAAGGTGAAGAAGATATCCACGATCAAAGTTACGGTCAATGGGCATATGGATATCATGAATATCCCTTCAGGTCTGCACATTCACAAATATCCAGATGATATGGCCCGACCACACACAAGAGTCTTCATATCCTGATATTTGGATGCACCTGTCAAATTTACCTTTGCAGCAATGGAGAAGCCGCCATCCGCATGGATATCTGATGTCAGGACATTAACTTTTAATATGCCACCCTTGAATATCCTAATGATGTCATTGGCATGAAGAACATCGTTGAAGAGGGGATCTAGATGACATCATTAGGATATTAGCACTGCAGGATAATATACTAGCGGAATGTCTAGATGACGTCATCGTCATATGCATTTCTTTGGGGAAGAGACTTGATGACGTCATCGGGACATTCGCAAAGGACATGGACATTGGGAAAGATCCGGACATTGGGAAATATCTAGATGTTAAGAAAACATCTGAATATTAGCTAAGGTCCGCACATTCGAGAAGTATCCAGATCTTAACTAAGATCCGGATGTTAAGAAACCATCCGGATATTAGCTAAGGTCCAGATATGGGAAAAGGCCTGGATGTTAGTTAAGATCCGAATATTAACTAAGGTCTGTATACTCGAAAGATATCGGCTAAGGTCTGTATACTCGAAAGATATCGGGATTTTAGCTAAGGTCCGGATATTAAGATAATATCCAGATGTTAACTAAGATCTGGATATCCAGACATTAAATATCCATACCAAAATGACCAAGTATGAAGATGAAAATCCCTGCGAAGGAAGACATTGAAGGCAAAAGGTTTTGGGTTTTTTTGGATTTTTTGCAAGGATTCTCCAGATGAGTTTTTAGGGATTTTTGTAGGGCAGTGCACTGGAATTTGGAGGGATTAAGGCCTGCAGGGCCATATTCCAAGGGATATCCAGGAGATTTTCAAGATGAACTATTTGACTCTGGACAGAGGAAAATGGGTCAACAGTAACCCTAGGCCATACTGTGAAATTAGGAAACACATGTACCAAAGAAGAAAAAGAGTTCCTTTTCTATCTCTACAACATATATGATCAAGGCATGGCTTGGAATAGACCTAAAAGGATATGACAAGGACATCATTCAACACACGATTGAGTTGGACCCAATGTTAAACTAGTCAGGTATAAGCAACATCTAGTCAACCCCAAGGTTGAGCCACTAATGTGGAGGGAGTTGTTTAAACCAGTTGATTCTAAGATCATCTATTCCTTGAAGCACATCACTTGGGTATCCAATCTAGTTCCAGTGGAGAAGAAGAATGCAATTAGACTTTGTATTGACTTTAGAGACTTGAACATAGCCTCTCGAAAGGATCACTACCCCTTTCATCCATAGACCAAATTTTGCAAACAATTGCTAGCTCAAAAAGATTCTCCCTACTAGATGGATTCTCAAGCTACAACTAGGTATGGGTAAAGGATGAGGACTAAAATAAAACAACGTTCACCACCAAATGGGGGACATTTGCATACTAGAGGATGACATCCAATCTCTCAAATGTTAGTGCCACCTTTCAGAACATGATGGGCATTGCTTTTAAGGACCTCATCAATGAATGATCCTAATCTACTTGGATGACGTGACTATATTCTTTAGGAGGAAGGAGGATCATTTTGCTCATTTCGAAAAGCTATTTCAACATTGCTAAGAATTCAACATTTGCCTTAATCCTAAAAAGGTGTCTTTATTATTCCAAAGGGGAAAATCTTGGGACATGTAGTTTCTAAAGATGATATTACCATTGATTCAAAAAGGATAGAAGTCAGTCTAGACTTTTCGTTGCCCAACATAGAAAGGCTCTTCCATGCTTCTTCGACAAATCAACTTTGTTAGAAAATCCACCTCTGATTTTGTAAGGATAGTTAGAACTCTAACCCTCGTGTTGAAAAAGGATCAAGCATTTAGATAGACATAAGAGGGGAATAAAACCTCTAAGAATGTCATATAGACCATTTTAGAGGCTCTAATGTTGGTCAACTTAAACTTTGATAAAGACTTTATCATCTATGCATGCAAAGATGAGTTCAACATTGCTATTGTTCTTCCACAAAGGGTGATAATCACCAAGAAGAGCACCCCATGACTTTCTTTAGACAGAACTTGAAGGACTATGAAGTAAGATACAACTTTGTGGAAAAGCAAATGTATGCTCTTGTCAAGGGTTTGAAGATTTCAATCACTGTTTCTAACAATAAGATCGGTGCCCATGTGATCCACCAAAGCATAAAGGAATACATTATAGGTAGAGAGATAAGTGAGAAAATGGGAAATTGGATTATCAAAGTGTTGGAATATGATGATTAAGCCTATGGAATTGATAAGAGGGAGAGCACTATGCCAACACCTAGTAAAAGAAGAAAGTGAATATGAATCCCATGAAGAAGAGCCTTCAGACTACATAATGACCCATATACACTCATTGAGGGGATCCTTTTTAAGAGTAACTTTGATGGCATCCTTTTGTGATGCGTTGAACTTGAAAAGACTCTCTCTCCCTACTTCAAGAGCTCCATCAAGGATTTTTAGGCAACAATTATTTAGTTCAAACAACTGCTACTAAGATCACGGGGGTGGGATCATATTACTAGTTGAGCATATTTACCAACACCTATAGTTGGGTGAGAAAATGTAACAAATGCCAATTCTTCATTGGTAGAAAGAGAAATGCTTCCATGCCTTTGAAGCCCTTACCTGTGGATTAACAATTTACTCAATGGGGCCTTGACTTTATTGGCATGGTGAACCCACCATATAGTGTGGGGCACAAATAGATCCTTATATCCATTTATTACTTTGCAAGGTGGATACAAGTAGTGCCTTTGAAAGAGGCTAGGGAAAGGGTCATTATTGACTTTTTGAGGAAATAATAACTAGGTTTGACATCCCCAACACCATTAATACAGACAATGTTAAAACATTCATTAGATTAAAGATCATTGACTTTCCCCTACAATATGGGATTTATTTCAAGCCCCCCTCCAACTACTATTCTCGAGAAAAAAGACTGGCCAAGTCAACAAACAAAAATTTGATTAGAATTATCAAGAGTATCAACTTGGGGAATTAAAGGCAGTGGCACACAAATCTTAGGAAAACCTTATGGACAAATAGGATTACTCTGAAGAAGTCTTTAGGATGCTCTTCTTTCACCTTGGCGTATGGAAATGAAGCAAGATTACCCATTCCAATGTTAGGAAATTACAGGTGGATCAAACCATTTCCTACATAATCTTATGACAGAAAATGATGCATACAAGCTTACAAAATAACCATAATGCAAAGATCAAAGATATACCACAAGATAACACAAGATATACCCTAGGAAAAATCAACCTTCAAAAGCATCCACACTCAATGTGCTATTCAGTAATGAAACATTACAGTACACTTATAGAGTTTCCATGAACACTTCTAAACATCAAGCATCTCCAATGCATCTTCCATGTGACCAAGCAACCAGGTAACCATGAAATCCACACATCCCATGCCATACTTCACATATGCACTCTTCATGAGTGCTCAATATGATTGACAACCAAGCCCAAAATGACAGCCAACCTCAACCACTAAACATGTGCTTGCTTTTATAGAATCAAGCTCACACAAAACCATGTGTCTCAAAACCATTGACCCCCAAATTAAATATTTTTCACAAATATTAAATGTTTGTCCTATGTCTCCCACACATAAAATATCTAACCAATATTACATACAACTTTATAAGTGGACTTGAATAAATATTTAATGTGGCTAAACACATCACTAAAGATGCACCACAAATAAATACTTTTACATAATTAAAATAATTCATTCTTGTGCAAGGTGTACAACACCCTTTTTCTAACAATCTCCCACTTGTATACATTACATAAGGGTCAATCAATGAAACACGTTGCATCATAGCCATCTATGAAACCACATGAATCTCCAACATGCTCTTGTGTTCTATTAAGATGCCTACAATAAAACAAAAGTGACCACCATCTCAAGCAAGAAGCCCTCTCATCCTCCAACATGCCACCTATGAAAGAAAATGAACAAGCCAAGGTGAAGATGTACCAATCCAAAGAACACAAGCATCACATCCAAGTGGTAACAAATGCTCCAAGCTGCTACCAAGGAAAAAACCCACATGAATGGAAATAACACCCACAACAAATGCTAATACATCTAACCATCCATACCTCAAAAGGTATCCAACAACATCAGTAAACTCATGTCAACAACATATCCAACCCATAAACCGCAATCACAAGCTCCCTGTATACAACCTGTCAAAGAATAACATACACATTTAGGAGCTCCCACTGCATGGGTAATGTCAAATCTGAAATAGATCAAAGTATACCAAGTCTACCAATCAACACTCAAACCAAGGGGTGGCTAATAATCAAAACTATGTAGTAACAAAGAACAATCACAATGATCTACACATGGTTCACACATTTTTGCATACTCCCTCACAACATGTCGCCATAACTCTCCCAAGTCCACCACACAAACCATGTGAACATGGGCCTCCAAGAAGTAGCCATAGAACATAGAGAGAACATGCAAAACATATTACATACCATCTCCTACCAACACCTCAAAGTTTTAAGTTGTGTCAAGTAAGATCTCCTTCACAACCCCAATGAAAAGCCTTAATACACCCAACCATTCAATTTCATAGGTCAAACATATAATGTGAATCAATAGACCAATTAGGATGTAAGCCTCTTTAACCAAGGAAGATCAAACTCAAATCTATTTTCAAAACCAGGAATCAACCCAATAACATCTCCTAAAGTCCTCATAAATGTCATCATAAATCAAATTCATATGCACAAGGAGATAACCATGCCAAACACTCCTCATATGAACCCTCTAGAACTAACAAGCATAGCTCAAGATCCACATCCATGAGAATACAAAGCATAAAACACAATGCATCTGAAAATAGGACGGGCAAATACCTATCAAATGATTCTCTACTATGTAGACCAAGAGTGGGGAATGAGAATGCTCCTCCAAGATACACCAAGCCATAATGACTCTCCAAGAACAATCTCCTCTACAGGTCCATAATGAACTCACATCCATATGCATGTGAAGGCTCCTCGAACTTCCTACTAAAACGTCCAAAGAGTAATCATCTCAACAATGTCTCTAAATCCAAGAGAACTCCAGCCTCACCCAAGTCGCTAAGTATCCATAAGCACCTACAACTAATCAATCCATGCTAAACTCCAAATGCAACATCGCACTCTCATGAAGCTCCCAAGCAATGTACTTAATACCAAGAGAACTAAGCAAACCACTGTCAAAGCTCCCACTGCAACTTTGTAGAATCCAGGAACACATCATGACATCTCCTCCTAGGTGATCATGTGCTCCAATGAATATATCTTGCTCCTAAGAGCTCCTGTATCATGCCAAAACTCAAATCCAAAATTAGGAGTCCACCATGGAACAACACCAAACATCCTCTCAACCAAGGATCACCTGTCAAAATTGACAAGTCATAAACTAACACCTCAACCAAAGACTCCAAGAGTCCTCCACGATAAACCAAGATGTCAACATCTCCATTCACATGAAGATAACCATCTCCTAACATAGGATGTCAAATCACTCACTGTATACAAGAATCATGATCCAAGAGCCTCTCCATGACACCCACAACAATTGTAGAAGATCATCCATCAGTAGGTGATGAATACACATCATTGTCAAAGTTCCCACTAAACCATGATACTAAGCTACACATGGCATAGTGATAACCATCTCCTAAATGAAGATCATCCATGGCCCCAATGCAATGAAAGAACTCAATTGCAACATCAAGAGCTCCCAAAGGGTAAAGTAAAACCATGATCTCCAAGCTAAGAAGATAAACTACCAAACCATCACCATCAAAAGCTCACACCAAACTGTGTAACCAAGCTATCCATGATCATGATAAATATGCTACAAGTCCCAACAATCGACTATCTAGGCACTCTAATCATCCATCCTCTCATCCCAAAGAAACATACCAATGCACAAATGACCATAGACAAGGACAACTAAAAAAGTTTGCATCAACATTGAACTGATCTTGTGGATATAGATTGTCCACATCTGAGTCATCCCACTGCAATCAATGGGTTGTGCCTACCCACAAATTGCATAACTCGTAGATCCCAAACCAATGCAACATGCAAACTCATCATCACATCAGTAACTTGCAAGCCAAGATAACAAAGAAGATAACCTGTAGACCTCAAGACTCAAAAATCAAATCAACCTCAGATCTGATTTTCCAAGCAAGTCCACAAATGAGTAACCATAGTTAAGGAATCAAAAAAGCATCCAAGAGATAAGCAACAACCTCCTAAAACTAAACCACACCACCACCTATGAACATGAATTAATCTAAACATCACAATCCAAACTTATCAACCACATACATGATCATGTCGTGCCAATGCTTAAAAGTACATGAATATCCATGACACCATAATCATCACTATCATTGCACCTGAACTTAACTCCCACTAAACCGAGACTCCTAGTCTCACATGTGTATCAACCGTGTCCTCAAACCAGAAGACAACTTGTGTACCTATCACCATCAAAGTCAACATTTTGAAAACACTTGTAAACCTATATTAGGAAGCACCAAATTTGAAAACTAGCTATACCATCATATTGGTCTCATAGAAACATGCACTCTCACAAGTTTTTTCCCACCAATTCATTCAGATACTTATATAATCACACCCTGAATCTCAGGGTCCCACAAGTGCTCAAATAAGTAAAATTCTCTCTTCTTATCTAAGTGGAAAACCACATGATCCATTGTGTAGTATGCTGCAAATGCTCTCCATTGGCTATTTGAAATCCAAAATTTGATTTTGTATGCTCAAGTTATGACCAATTAACCATTCCAAAGCCTTGCTTGGCTTCAAGCACCAAATTATGGCACAAACAACAAAGTTTGATGACCAAACTTATACCATTGCATAGTGCTTAGAGAAAGCTTTTCGATGCCTATAATAAGTATCTGATATTGTATGTGAAAGTTATGCCTTGTGGAAGAAAAAGACCCTTCAAGGGCTAGAAGAGGCCCCAAAAGGGACTTGTCCATATAGTTTGTATGATGATAACGTCAACATGACATCATCAGTGATAGGTTGGTGGTAGTGGCACATGGGTGGTGCTCGGACTGAAAGTTGGCGACAAACTTCAAATGGTTTCAAATTTGTTTAAGTTTTCAAATTTCAAATCTTCTATTCATAGACCCGACAACTCTATAGAATTTGGTTTAATTTTTTATTTTCAAATTTTGGACTATTCACGGAGGGGTTGCGCATAGGGTTGGCTCGACCAGGGGCTTAAAGCCCCTGCTAGCTGACCAACAACTAACCAAAACTATCGCCCTATCCATCGTACTCAAACTGTCAACGGGGGATATGGGGGTTCGCGGACCCCATATTTGCCCCCAACTTTTTTTATTTTAAATTCTAATGCAGGTAATTTTTCAAATGATTTTTTTTTTTTTGTGTAGGGGTATTTAAACTTTTTTATGCAAATTCGTATGTCGTACGACTAAACACAGGGGAGGGGGCATTTTTTGCTTTAGGCCCTGGTGGCCAAAATATGTCAAGTTTTATACCATTTTAATCTCTTGGGCCTTTTGGATCTAATGGTGAGGTTTGTTTTATTCCAAGAGGTCATTTCTACAACTTCCTCTATAAAACCCTCATGGTGAACACCTAAGAAAATTCCATTTTCTCAAATCTCTTCCAAACTCTAGATTTGCAAAAATAACCAAAAATTTGTAAACCTTACATTTGTATTTTCACAACTTGCACAAAACCCCTATACCTTGAAATGCCTCAAATATTTCCAGCATTGCCATGGATTTAACTTTGCATCGAATCTACTCAAATAAGGGTTAAACAAAACCAAGGAGCTCACACCTCCCTTAACCATAACCATAGCTCTGATACCACTTGTTAAGAAATTATAGGTTGATCGAACCATTTCCTACATAACCCTATGAGAGAAAATGATGTATACAAGCTTACAGAATAATCATAATGTAAAGATCAAAGACATACCACAAGATAACACAAAATATACCCTAGGAAAAAGCTCAAGAGGGAAAAACCCGGCCTCCAAAAGCATCCACACTCAATATATTTTATTCAACAATGAAACATTACAATACACGTACAAATTTTCCATGAATACTTCTAAAACATCAAGCACTTCCAATGCATCCTCTATGTGTCCAAGCAAAATGGGTACCCATGCAATCCACACATTCTATGTCATGCTTCACATATGCACTCTTTAGGAGAGCTCAATACAATTGACAACCAAACCCAAAATGACAGCCAACCTCAACCACTAAACATGTGCTTGCTTTTATAGAATCAAGCTCACATAAAACCACCAAGTGGTATTGACTAAACCATGTGTCTGAAAACCATAAGAGCTCAAAACCATTGACCCCAAAATTAAAAATTTCCCACAAATATTAAATATTTGTCCTATGTCTCCTATACATAAAATATCTAACCAATGTTACAACTTTACAAGTGGACCAAAATAAATATTTAATGTGGCTAAACAAATCACTAAAGATGTACAACAAATAAATATTTATTTTACATAATTAAAATAATCCATTCCTGTGCAACACCATTTTCTAACATTCAATTGAATTGCCAACTTTAGAACTAATCAAACAAACGAAATTGCTAGAGAATGATTTCGTGCCAATGAGAATGGTAGAACTATTACAGTTGGAAGAGCACAGAGGAAAGGTGAAAACCAGTTGCAAGGACACCAAGAAATTGTCAAAAGGTAGTTTGATATGTGGGTGACTCTACAAAACTTCTAGGTTGGTGTCCTTGTACTCAAATGGGATTAAGATAGGAGAAAGCCATATTACCATAACAAATTTATTCCATTATGGAGTGGTCTATATATAATCTCTACTTTCAAGTAGGACAAGTCATTCTAGTATGCTTTACCTATCCCAATCAATGGGATTCTCCTCAAACACTCTAATCATATGTATATAAGTGTGTTTTTTGCTTTGGAAGTTCTATGTAGAACCTTTCTCTTTGTTCTAGATTGCACGATCAATCTTGTGAAATGGTTTAGCTCTCCACATTTATAACTAATATGAGAAATCTTAGTAAGGGCCTCCCCTTGTGTACCCATTGAGTTACATTTCCTACCCTATGTTGATCCTTTAAGTTATGCAATTGTCTAACCCTTGTTTATGTTAATGATAACTTGCATAAGAGAGAACATATTAAAACTTGCAAATTAGATGTATACTCTTACTATTGGTTGAACAATGAAAGCTCATTGGTGCCAACTGTAAGATCTTCATAAGAGAGGTCAATCCAATAGCTCATAGACTTCAAAGGATGTAAAAGATGAAAAGTGTTGAACACTGTCAACCAACGAACACTTAAGTCAAAGTCATCGAATGAACTTAACTAAAAAGTGTTTTGGAAGAGCAGTAATGGTTGAAGCCTTTATTATGGCTTTTTTCATCTTTCCATGGAAATAAAGCAGTTATATTGAACAATGGTGACATGTCCCATATTTATTGGGATTGATCAAATAGTTAAAGGACGTGGCCTTGTTTTTCCTTAACATTCAACAAATTATTTTGGAAAGTATATGGAAGAACACCTGGAATCACTCATGGGTGGTTCTTATTGGTCAAGAGGCCAATAGGCAAAATCTTCATAGGGGTCCACATACACATTATTGAATGGGAGATCACCATGTGGTCCTAGTTGGCACATATAGTGACAGATTTGGTGGGCCTACTATGCTCATTTGGCAAAGAGTTCACTTAGTAAAAGTTTTATGGAGACGTGTTTATTTCCTATTCAAAATAATAAAATGACAAAACTAAAAGGAAGGATTCTTTTGGTCCATAGAAGTTTTGGGCTTGGGAAGGAATAAAGGAAATTGAGAACTCTCATTGATCATAATACTTAATGAAAGTTATAATTTGGGTCATTGCTCACCAAAATCATTGTTTCAAGAAGAATTCACCAAAGGTAGCAATTGAACTAGCCATGTATTTTCCCACGTCATTCTTAAGAACCAATAAGAGGGAAATTCAAATTTGAAAGGTGGTGTAATCCACCTACCACCTAGAGCAGTAAGTATGGCTAGAGTTCACAATGACAAGTAGATGATACTTAAGTTGTCAACTTAGAGCTATTCATGTCATTCTCATAAACAAGCCATAAAAGTTTCAAACATTCAAAGCATAAAGAATATTTAGAGTCTAGAGAATTATAGAATTGTAGTCACTTGTCTGCAATTCCTACCAACTTTCTAAAGCTTAGGGTTCTTGTCTTATGTATGTGACATCCTACCTAGAGCTTGCATTCAAATACCTAATGGGATGAGGAAAGAGAGGATCTTCTTTAGAGAGCCCAATCCTGCAAAAGTCATCAACCAACCAACACAAATCTTGTTCTTTCTCATCTGGCAGTGCTCTATGTTATCCTAAAAAGAGAAACCCAACAAAAGCCTAGAAGTTTCACCCATATTGTAGACAACACTCTTGTACAAGATGATGCATATCATCTTGTGGAACCAAAACTAAGTTTGCCACCACATTGAGAGCATGCAATTGCTAAGGTCAAGAATAGTGGTAACCTAGATGAGACCTTCAATGCTAGAATTTGGTCAACCTAGGGTCCATCCTTGTTTAGAGTTGGTTGAACCCTATGCTAAAAATTATGATGACCAAAATGAGGTCACAACAAGGAAGATGAAGGGTATGAAATTTTATGTTGTTATTACCCTTGAGAAGATTAGGAAGATGCTAAGGACCCCTTAGGGCCAATTCCATATCAACATTGAGAACCTCAGGCACTACTAGAACTATAGTGTGAGCGACAAGTCTAGATTCATCAACTTTGAGACCTAGACCACCCAAGATAAAAAAAATTGCTTCCCCACGCCTTGCAATGCTTTTAGGGAGGATGTAAAAGACACTTGTAGCATGATATCTGATGAGGGTCGCTATAGTCCTCATCATTTAATTTAACGAATGTCAATCCAGGGTAGTGTCCATGGCTATATGCAAGAGAGAGGAGAGATAATTTGTATGACAATCCTTTCTATTAATGGAATTAAAAACAAATGCATGAAACAAACTAAAGTTTAACTCTGCTGCAATCAAATTTATCCTAAGAAAGCTTGCAAATGGAAATTTTGGACATACAACTAAAAACAACGGAATGGAAAAACTATTGGAAAGAAAACTAAGAAATGAAACTACAAACAATTAACCTTCTTCCTCAGGCTGAGAAGGCCCTTACTCCCCTTTGGAATAAGGTGAAACAAATTACACAATTGTTGTCAAAATGTTAAACTATATTATTTCATAAAAACAACTCTAACAAATACCAAAAAAACTCTATCTATTTTCTTCCTCTTTGATGGATTTTTTTACAATGTATTTATAGAATACTTATTCTAATTTAATAAGTCAATCCACCAAGAATGTGGATCTAAGATCCTATTCTTGGGGAGACAAACTACAATTATTTCCTCCAATCTTGGCCACATTTCTGTCAGTCATTTTTTGTCATAAACTACTCATTTTTTTAATGAATTTCTTCAAATGGTTTATGGGTTTTGTTCCCCTTGTTTTTAGTTTTTTAGATCATTTTGAAAATTTAAATTTCATTAAGAAATGAGGGAGATATCACTATTTTACTGAAATTGCATTTTTTACTTTTTTCTCTTGACTTCGTCTTTCTTTCTAGGCAATCTTTTGACTCTCCAACTTTACTAAAATTTGACTTATTCTTCAGTCTACTAGTAAAATAATTGTTGATCTAGAGGTGAACATGCAATATCTAAAGAAACTCATGCATGGCATTGATTGTGTCATTTTAAACAGGGATTTTATTTGAGTTTTAGCTAAAAATCTTTCAAACTATACTCAAATTCATTTCAAAACAGATTTATTGGTAAGTGCAAGAAGCTGCGCCCACTTTTAGTGGAACACTCGGGGCAAAATATTTTCAAAAGGGATGGATTTTGGTAATATTGCTGACAATATTTTTTTAGAATTTTTGGATGAAATTAAAACCCATTTCAGATGACAATATGTAGTTTTAAAACATGTAATTTTTTAGTGTTGAACATATTTTTCTATTTATTATTTATTTTTTAAACAAAAAGATTCAAAATTTTGGAAGGAATGAACTTCGGCAATATGGTAGATGACTTTTTTAAAGAATTTTTAGATGAAATTAAAATCCATTATAGATGACAATATCTAGTTTTCAAATATATAATTTTTTTAGTGTTGAGCACATTTTTCTATTTATTAATTATTTTTTAATTAAAAACCGTCATAAACTTGAAATAACATATATTACTATCTTTTTAATAACTTTTGATTTTGAATTTATTTTAAAATTTTTTTATGTTTAACCAATCTATACATCATTCTATACACAATGAAAAAAAGTTCCATGTTAAGATTAGTTTAGCTCAAATTATGTTGACTGTACACGAGGGGTTTTAAAAAACACAAATTAGAGCTAGTAAAAACTAATTTAAAAAAGATATTTACCAAAAAACTACAAAAAATATCCAAACCAAACTTGAGCATCATATGCATCTTTCCACAAAAGGAATTAGAAAAACACTTTCATTTAGGTCCAATTATGATGGTCGTACACATGCATGTTTTGGCTCAAAACATACGAATTTTAAAAAGACACTTTTTGTACATCGTATACAAAACCAACTTTTATTATCTAGGTATTAGAATAAATTATATATTTGAAAACTAGAAACAAAATCCTATATTTCATATTCTTACATCATATTAATATTCTATGTGTAAGTACTTCAAAGTTTTACTCCAACTATGACAAACTATGATTTTCAGGAAAAGGACTTCCACTTTTTGGCCAAAAAGTGGACCCAACTTCTTGCACTTACCCTTATTAAGAAAAAATAGATGCTTTTATTTGGCTAAAGATGAGACAGTTTATGGTCTCATCACTATCCTACATCTTGGACCAAGAAGATGATAAAAACATTTACCTCTTCCACCTAGTTACCATATATAGAATGAGAAGGGAGTCTAAGGGTTATGTCCTCCTATTTGACTTTGCTAAAGCCATTACTACTAGAATCCATGATGAAATGGTGTTCTTCACTGCCAAAAAGATCTATTCAACTTTCTCATAGCTATCTCACTTGATCCTCCACCATAACTTTTAATGCTACAAGCACATGAACTTGAGGTTGAAAATGAACCTTGTCTAAGATATCCCAAATCCTATTACTATATGGAGCCCCATCTTGTCTAGGTAGCCCTCCTATTATGTCTATGTGATTGCATCCATGGCTCCTAATATCGGATACCTACAAGGAAATCCCCTCACAAGGATCTTAGAAGAAAACATCAACAACTTAAGAGGTGTGAACAAAGGAGACTAGTACTTTGACTACAATTGTACCATGATTAAGCTATATGGGTTGATAGAGGAGATCTTCAAGTTGCCAAGTATGTGATAGACAAGGTCTTTTCGCTTGAATATTAAAGATATATATACATAATGGATTCCAACTATGGCCACAACAAGAGCAAGAGGGAATTACGCATAGTGCCATATGCATGTAACATCACTACGTTAAAGAGGAACATGTCAAAATTTTGATGGAGAAGCTATTGGATTTGGAAGTAGAGTTGCCAAAGGATAAGTGGGTATATGACTAAGAGACCATCTTTGTCTATGTGATCTAGGCTATTAGCAATTCTAAGTATAAGAAATTCACCCATGTGTATAGAGTAGTGATTGAAGCAAGAAAGAACCCCACAAATAATAATATGACAGATACATTGAGATTAGGGAGATTTGTGGAAAACTAGTTGATCTAAAAGAGCTAGAGGTCAAAGTCCCAAAGCCTTATGAGGCCTTCTATCAAAGGGTGGTGGTATCGGATCCTGATCCCAACTTTCACCTTCCAACCAACTGGAAAAGTCTCTTGAAGACAAAATAGTGGAATGATTGACAAATCTAGGCATGGTGGAAATTTAAGATTAAGGTCAATCACATGGATTTGTCATGCTTCACATATGAGTAGGATAAAAAATGGATAGACTTGTATGTAAAATACCATGCCCATGATAGCCTAACTTCCAACTATACCATTCCTAAAGGAGGTGATAACATAAAAGTTGGCCCAAAAGTATCCTAGAATTCATGGAGAGATTGAATTAAAAAGCTTCAACCACCACCACATCTACTCAAAAACTAAAACCAATGGAAAGTAGTAAAGGCAGAAAGGCACAAAGTAAGGTGAGTGCATAAAATACCCAAGAACCTCTAGGGATTGTTGAGAAATAGTGTCTAAAATTTACTGGCATGTAAGGCTTCAGGTTATAGTGTATCGATGAGCTACTGGCTTGGCGTTTAGATTCTCGTCGGACTGACAGTCTCTTATCGGTAGGACAACTATGGAAGTCCCTTCGACATTCTGACGACTGTCAAGAAGCTATGTCAGGCTGACATTGCTTTGTCAGAGGGAGTCTCTAAGTAGTCCCCTCGATAACCTAATGCGAGGCTAGGAACTCTTGTCGGTAGAAGTGGAGGACATCCCTAGGACACAGATTGTAGTCTCCTCGATGTGCCGATAGAGTGGAACCCACAATATGTCGTTAAGGTGGGACCAGTCTGCGTGGAAGATGATGTCAACCTTACGGTGGTGACATGGATGCCTCATACACGGTGGGGACCATCCGAACTAAGCTATGAGCTTCATCGGAAAGACTCTCTCGTATCAGAAGGAGGTGTTACACGGTCTCCTCAACATCCCGATGGGAAGTGATAACAACGGTAAACAATAAGCATATTGATGTGACGGTAATAGTTTGAAGGGATGAGGTTTTGTGTCTCTTCGACACTCTGATATGACTTCGACGGCAGAAGGACAGAAAAGCCAATGCTGAGTTGGCAATGCATATCACAAATATTGGTTGAACGGTGTATGTCATTGGTTGTATGACTCGGCATGTAATATGTTTGTTGAGGTGACTTTAAAAGTTTGGGGAGAGTTTGGATATTGTCTCTTCGATGTTTAGGAATCTAAATCGAATGTCACTTGTAACTGTCCAGTCTGTTATGGAAGTTGGAGTGTCAGTTCTCCTGATATGCTTGTGAAGCTGATATGTAATGTAGTAATGCAGAAAAAAGAGAGTAGAGAGACTGAGTTGGATAGGGGTTATGCTATCGGACAATCTCCAAATGGAACAGGATGTTAATCTCCATGAAAGGCTCAGTCCCTGTATTGTATTGTAACTGTATTTTCTGGTTGCTGAATAATACAATGGGTCTACGCTTTTGGAGTGTGGGGTTTTTTACCTTAAAAGGTTTTCCCCACGTAAATCTGTGTTAATTTCTTCTATTCTGTCTTTCATGTTTAATGATTCCGTTCAATGAATCTGGTTAACGCTTGTTGCTGAAACTAGTTAAAATTTGCATGAACTTTTCTTAGTAGGATTAATGGTGGGAAATGAACTATGTCCGATTCCGCTTTGTGGCATAGTTGTACGTGTTTTTGAGGCAATCTAAAGAAATTTAAAGCTACCGAAGACACTACTATTCTCAGATGTTCGTTTTGAGATGATCTCATCTCCCTACAAGTCGTATCAGAGCCTTCTTCTGGGATTTGAATGTTCTTGGTGTTTTTGGTTCTGGGTATTCCTTCTGTTCAAAGATTTCTTAGCCTGGAAAGCTTGAGGAAATCTAAAGGAATCGGATGATGATTGATCCTATGGTGAGTGGAAGGTGATTTCTCATTTGTTTCAGTTTCATCAGATAACACGCAACTTGAAGGATGGTGAAGATGGAGAAACTGGAGCTGGTCATATGGAAATGATGTGGTCTGAGGCTCCTAGTTGACAACAGAATAATCCTGATGCATGAGGTGGGATTTTTTGCTTTGTGGTTGTGTTGCAACAAAGCTTTCATATTGGGTGTCTGTGTGAGAGGCTCCCTAGTGATATGGAGAAGCTTGTGTTGTTCAGCCATGGAGTAATGTACTTATGTTGGGTGTTCTTTCTTGGTATTGGAAGACATTGGTTCTTTGTTACCCCAATTGCATATAGGCTATGGAGTTGATCATTGGATGATCTAGAAGCTTCTGTAATAGCCTGTCTCCCTCGGATGCATGTGTATGTTGGTGGTTGTGGAGTTGGCCTACAAGTGGTCCTGAAGTTCCTGAACTACTCTTTCCTTTTAAGGATGCTTTGTACTTGCATGTCTCAGATTCATGTTCCTTGGATTTGAGGGGTTTTATAGTTTTTCCTCAAATCTATGGTTATGCTCATCTATGATATTCCATTGTTTTGGTTTTAACTATTATGGTTGTATGCAGACTTTTGAGTTATCTAGATGTGAAGTGGGTATGGATGAGCATGGGTGTTTTTTTAAGACACTGTGGTTTTGCAGGTTTTACATGGTCAAGAGAAAAACTTGTGGTCTTGTGGAGCTGCAGTTAAGCTATTTTCTAGACCTTAGCTTTTGGGGTGTTGCTGGATGAGATAGTTGCAGTTTTACATGTATGCTTTATGCATGGTGTTGAGAAGGTGAGATTATTTCTCTGCATAGGAGTGTTGGTATGTGACTAGTCACTCAGCATTTTTGTGGTGATGCTTCTGGGTTCCTAGACTATGGTGCTCAAGTTATGAACATGGTTGGCAAATCGGATTTGTAAGTAATGTGGTGTTTGAGTCATGTTATCTACATAGTTTTTTCTCTTTGATATCTCAGTTTTGTAGTTTCCAGTGCAATAGTGGGTTTGCATGTTATATTGATTAGATCTGTGAGTTATGCAGTTTGTGGATTAGCTACCCATTGGCTGCAGTGGGATAACTCGGAAGTGGACTGTCTATATCCTCAAGATTGTTTCAATGTTTATGTAGAATTGTTAGCTGGCCTTGTCTGTGGTCACTTGTGCATTGGTGTGGTTGCTTTGAGATGAGAGGATGGATGATGTTGAGTAACTGGATAGTCGGTGGTGGGGACCTATAGCATGTGTATCATGATGTCATGAATAGCTTGGATACATAGTTTTGTGTAAGCTTTTGACAGTGATGGTGTATTTCCTTGGTTTGGAGATCTTGGTGCCACTAGGTTTTATTATCACATGGACATGTTAATGTGTGGACTTGGAGGATTTTTAGATTAGGAGGTGTTTGGTCATGATGCTTGGAAATCTTGGTTGTCACGATTCAGTGGGAACTTTAGCAATGACTGTGAATTCATCACTTGGTGATGGATGATCTTCTTTAGTGTTGCAGATGTTACTAGGAGCTCTTAGATCCCGTTGATGCAAAAGGGTTCTTTCGCATTTGTAGGGGTACTATTTGAAGATATGTGACATCTTTGTCTGTCATGCAGGACTTCTTTAGTCTTTGGTTAAGGTGTCATGTTATGTTGTCTAAGATCATAATGCCATGACAAGTTCCTGATTCAAATGATTGGAGCTTTGACAGTGGTCTAGTGATTATCTGTGTTTTGGGTGCATTGGTCATATGCTTGAGAACTTCATAATGGTGCAGTGATGTATTTGGAGTTTAGCATGAGATGATTGTTTGTAGGTGCTCATCAATACCTGGAGAATGAGGTAAGGTTAAATTTCTCTTAAGATGAGAAAAGTGTTGTTGAGATGGTTAGCCTTGATGAGATTTCAACAAAAAGTCTGAGGAGCCTACACCCTGGTTGGACGTGAGTTCAACAGATACCTATGAGTAGATTGCTTTTGGAGGAGTCATGATGGCTTGCATATCTTGGAGGAGCATTCTCATTCCCACTTTGGTCTATTCAGCAGTTTGTTATTTGAAAGGTATTTGCCCATTATATCTTTCAGATATGTTATGTTTCGTTCTTTGGTTCTCATAGGATTGAGTTGATTCATGGTCATTGATTATGGAGATTCATTTGAGGATGGTTTAGCATGAGTTTATATACTTTATCTTTCATAGATATGGATCTTGAGCTATGTAGTTAGTTCTGGAGGATTCATTTGAGGGATGTTTGGTATGGTTATCTCCTTGTGCATTTGAGTTTGAGATATCATTCATTGATGAGGACTATTAGGAGATAGTTTATGGGCTGATTTCTTGAAACGAGAAATGAATTAGTTTGATCTTCTTTGGTTTGAGAGGCTTACATCCATGTTGGTTACATGATACATATGGTGTGTTTGATCTCTTGAGATTGAACATTTTTTTGGGTGTTGTTATGTTGTTCCCTTTGGGGATTGTGAAGGAGATCATACTTGACACAGCTGGCACTTAGAAGTGTATGTAAGAGGATTTTCTTCAGGTAGATGATGTGTAGTGATTCTCCCCTTTGTCTTGATTGTCTTCCTAGATGGTTTGTTTCACATTACATTGGTTTGAGGTTTAATTGGAGCTATTGTGACCACTAGCTTGTGGTCATGTGTTTTCACTTATGTTCTTGGGTGATGACATGGAGGTTCTGTTATCTCTTTCCTTTGTTGGGTGTGGAGAACTTGGGAGAGTTCTGGACTGGTGGTGAGAATTGTTCTTGCAGGTTATTTGTTTACAAGTTTTGCATATCATTGTGGATGGTTCCTTGGTACTACATGTTGTTTACTCTTTCTAAATGATGCTATTGGTATACTTGGTATGCCTTGATCTTTTTCAGATTTGCATTACCCATGCAATGGGCGTTCCTGGATGTGTTTGGTCCTCTTCAACTGGTTGACACATGGAGCTTGTATTTGCAGTTGATGGGTTGGCCATGTAGGAGGCATGAGTTTACTGATGTGGATACTTTCGAGGTATGGATAGTTTGGATGGATTAGCACTTACTATGTGTGCTATTTTCAATCGTGTGGGTTTTGTTCAGTTGGATGGGAGCAGTCAATTTTCTGGTTGTTGTTCTAGCTGATGTTTTATCTTGTTTTCTGGAGGATGACTTCATGGTTGTGTTTAGGTTGAAGCTTTGAAGTAGATGTTGTTGCTTATGTAGAGCTTGTGAGCACAATGAAATGGAGGCAGTATTATGTAGCCTTTGCACTCAGTTGGATCTATTGCAGGTGTCTTAGTTTAGACTGTTGTAGATACACCATGGCTTGTTCCTTTCCTATGAAGGATGGTTGGAACCGTTGTCTAAGATGGTGGATATCTTGAATGCTGCTACAGTGACTTCAAGCATTGATTGGAACCCAGTAAATTCTTCGTCAATTGGGAGAATGTTGAGAAACAATGTCTCAAATTTACTGGCATGTAAGGCTTTAGGCTACAGTGTATCGATAAGCTACTGGCTTGGCGTTTAGATTCTCATCGAGCTAATAGTCTCTTATCAATAAGACAGCTATGGAAGTCCCTTTGACATTCCAACGACTGTCAAGAAGCTACGTCGGGCTGACATTGCTTTGTCAGAGGGAGTCTCTAAGTAGTCCCCTCGATAACCCGATCCGAGGCTGGGAACTCTTGTCGGTAGAAGTGGAGGACATCGCCAGGGCACAGATTGTAGTCTCCTCAATGTGCCAATGGAGTGGAACCCACAATATGATGTTAAGGTGGGACTAGTTTGCATGGAAGATGATGTCAACCGTACGGTGGTGACATGGATGCCTTGTAGGTGGTGGGGACCATCAGAACTAAGCTATGAGTTTCATTGGAAAGACTCTCTCGTATCGGAAGGAGGTGTTACACAATCTCCTTGACATCCCGATTGGAGGTGATAACAACAGTAATAATAAGCATATCGATGTGACAGTAATAGTTCAAAAGGACGAGGTTTTGTGTCTCCGTGACACTCCAATATGACTTTGACGACATAAGGACATAAAAGCCAATGCTGAGTTGGCAATGCATATCACAAATATTGGTTGAACGGTGTATGTCATTGGCTGTATGACTCGGCATGTAATATGTTTGTTGAGGTAACTTTAAAAGTTCGGGGAGAGTTTGGATATTGTCTCTTCGACGTTCAGGAATCTAAATCGAATGTCACTAGTAACTGTCCAGTCCATTATGGAAGTTGGAGTGTTGGTTCTCCTAATACGCTTATGAAGCTAATATGTAATGTAGTAATGCAGGAAAAGGAGAGTAGAGAGACTGAGTTGGATAGGGGTTATGCCGTCGAACAATCTCCAAATGGAACAGGATGTTAATCTCCATGAAAGGCTTGGTGCCTGTATTGTATTGTAACTATATTTTCTGGTTGTTGAATAATACAACGGGTCTACACTTTTAGAGTGTGGGGTTTTTTACCCGAAAGGGTTTTCCCCACGTAAATCTGTGTTAATTTCTTATGTTCTGTCTTTCATGTTTAATGATTCCGCTCAATGAATCTGGTTAATGCTCGTTGCTGAAACTAGTTAAAACTTGCATGAACTTTTCTCAGTAGGATTAATGGTGGGAAATGAACTATGTCTGATTCCGCTTTGTGGCATAGTTGTGTGTTTTTGAGGCAATTAAAGAAATTTAAAGCTACCGAAGACACTACTGTTCTCAAATGTTTGTTCTAAGATGATCTCATCTCCCTACAAGAATCACCTAGGCATTGACAATGAGAGGTCAAATGTATAAGTAGTTGGCCCACCACATCAATCTCATTAGGACATCCCATTCTAAAGAGAAGATCATCTCCTATGGGAAAGAAGCATGGAACATAATATTCTAGTGCACAAAAAGTCTTATCTTCTTAGAAAAGAGCACAATCAACCACAAGTGGGCAAGTCGAGTAGGAGAGGAAGAAACAAGAAACAAGCCCAAAGAAAGTGGGTGGGCCTCTCTCCTTCCTCTACACCCCTAAGTTCCACAACAATTAGATTACCCTTGATCACTTTCACAATCCTTGTTACATTCATTGCTCTCATTCATATTAATGCTGGAATCCTATTTCCCTGATCTCCCCCTCTTAATTTCCTATTCCATTCCAACATTCCCCCTTTGGAATGAACAACCTTTTAACCTTAGGCTTGACCTTGCTTCCCTACACCCAATCCCAATCACTCTAGGCCTCTCTGTATTCCCAATATCCTGAAACCCCTACATCCTCCCAACCATTGATCTTGATATTGTTCCTTTCCCTCGCTTTCTCTATTTAACATCCAACTACCCTTTCCTTGATCAATGATCTAATGAACTATGGCCAAATCATATAGTAGTTAACAATGGATGTCAAGGAGAGGAGGAGAAAGGAAAAAAAGAATTTGTTTGTAAACAACTTTAAAAAAAAGAACCAGGATTACTTTTATGAGCAAAGGTAGACCCTATTCTTTGTATAGTTCCTCCTATGGTCATCAAACCAATGGAGAAAAAGCAAGCAATGGACTACCAAGTCCAAGGCATGGAGATTAATAAGCAACATGCCAAAGGAGCCAACAAGGTTGTACTCATGCATGAGAGCTTTCAAATGGTAGCTATAGATTATCTAGAGGTGGAGAGAAAATTGAAGAAAGCAAAAAATTAGAGTTGAAAAAAGCAACTCAAAACTTCCACAATGCAGATACAACTAAGGCCCTACAAGAGGATCTAAACAACATGAAAAAGGGTATATTTATCTAGATTCATCAAGCCATTGTGATCAAGGAGAAGAAAAGGTAAAGAGACGGAGCTTAAGGACACCACAATTGAAGCTAAGATGAAAGAGCTAGAGAAAGAAGTGATATATTTGTGATCCTAACTAGAAGTAGAAAAACAAAAGATTTCAGCCATTGAGCTCATGGATGTTGAATGCACAAGACAACTAAGAGGGGGGGGTGAATCAGTTGTAGCTTAAAATTTCAAAACCCTCACACACATTTAGATCCGCATAGATTCAATTAACCCTTAGACTGTTAAGATGATTAAGCATGAAAAACAAATAACAGAAATTGAATCAAACCAACATCAAACACAAGAGAACACTAGATTTACGTGGAAAACCCAAGAAGGGAAAAACCATGGTGAGGATTAGCTCACAATATAAAGTAGTATCAACACCAAATTACAAAAGGCTCACTGCCCAGAAGAAAGGCTCACTTCCCAAAAAGAAAGAGATAGAAGAGGTGGCTCACTGCCAGAGTTGAACTGCTATAATTGCATCTAACATATGCAAGGAGTACAGTTCCAATGAAGCTCAAAATACAAAACCAATATTCACCACAACACCAATATCACCTCTGCAACATCATTGAAGAATAGTAGACACCTTTTGCTCACTACATCCAGTAATCTAACACATGAAAGCTTGTACTGCACCACACATTCAACCACATTGTTACTCACATCACATCCAACACGCGCACACCCACAATCATGATCCCTCGACACTCATTTATACTATCTTTAACCTTGAGAACATTCTCCAAGGTCAGCAAATCACCTTAACCCAGAAAAATCAAATTAGGTCTGGACCTAAACATTCCCACAGTGGAAAGGAATGAAGGCAGACCACAACACACCTTAGCTCAGACCTGAATTCATCCAAGCACGCCACTCCATGCTACTACAATCGCTAAAGCAACTTTGTAATTAGTGTAAACACCCAAGGTCATCCAAACCTGTGTTAACACAATGAACTTTTAAGTACACACTTCCTCAAACCCAATGACGACTTGCGTACCACATGTAAGGCTTCAACACAATCTAGAGTATTCCACGAACATCCTGAAATCCAACAAATTCCTCCGCAACAACTTTCACCTACCGCACAACCTTATCCTATTTGTCTAGTATGCTTAATTGTCTCTATCATATAATGTATCTCTAGAAATCGACTTCTGGAGCACAAAACCACGAACAACTTCAATAGAAGAAAGATATGAACCTTATAAGCACAATTCCAGAACCACAAAACCTAAAACCATTTTGTGGAGAAATGCAGAGCAAAGACATTTCTCCCAGACACTTTTGCAACACTAAAAAACATAGTCTTCGTACTGGTGAACACAACTTTTTTTGCAAAACGAACCAGAACACCAAATTTAGAATATAACAACTCTTAGCATCTCTGAACAACATATCCAAACCGCAAAGACAGATCTTCAGCATGGAGGAAACGTGGAGCAAAACTAGAACACTACTATGTAAACCAAAATGCCACTTCAACACATTGTTTCCTTTAATAATCAAATTTTCTCAAAAGCACTTGGAAACCAACCAACAAAAACATATTTTTAACATCTTCAACACCTCTTTAAAGCAACCAAATCATTTTCAACAAAGCAATTCAACCAAATAGCTCATACCATTGCAACACCCTCATCTTAGAGACAATATCCACTCAACACTAACTACTCATACTCTTGCACTACAAGCAACTCACACAAATGACACAGTTGACACTAATGACAACACAAGCTTGTTGGAATCGATTACACATACTTGCAACAATGGATATCACTTTGAGGAAAGAATCGGATGCTCTGAAACAATAGGTGGTCTCCTTGAATGGAGAAAAGAACTTATAGGAGGTCACTAATTGGAAATTCAAGGCAGAACAGTTGACTCCTTTGGTTGGTCAGCTTCAAGGCAAGTTGGAGGCAATGCAAAACCTAATAGGAGAGCAACTGTGAAAGGCCCACACAATCAAATATTCAACAAGACACCACCACCCTAGAGTTAGGGGTTAGCAAGCTAAGTGATTAATTGAATTAATTGTTGAAGAAAGAAGAAGAGTGTGCACAAAGAAAGAACAAGAGCTATAGGCCTAGGTTGAAATCCTTAAAGTCACTGAAGATAATGTGAAACATGATTTGGTTGTAACTAGATAGAATTTAACTACCTAAGATAACACCTTAGATCAACTCCATAAATAATTGTAGAGTTGAAGTAGAAGTTAGGACAACAATGGTCACATAGGTAGTATTGGGTTTGATCTAGTGAAAGAGTTGTGCAAGTTTTATTGGGAAATCGTTACCTAAGCCACTAGAAAACTTAGGAATACAATTGATTTCATCGATCTCACCTATGTACAAGATCAAGATATTTAAATAGAGCTAAATGGAATCACGACAACCATTACCCTCATGATTACAAATGTGGAGGTATTCAAGCATAAGATTTCTACTTTGTCGATCAATGCATTAAACAATACAAACATCATTGATATGAAAAAGGTAGTTATAGGGGTTTTCAACATGTAGGCTAAGGAAATAGTAGCACAATGATGTTGAGCCTAGTTGACATTACTACAATTGATGGTTACAAGTGTGATGGGTCACATTGACTAGTTGGTATTTCAAGGCCTACCATCCCCTTTTGACGAACACAAGAGAAAGCATGGACAATTTTTTGGGATTGATTGAATAAAAGGGTAATCCACATTCTAGGGTTAGCCATTGTCTCCAATTATGGAAGAAGCCTACAAATTCATCAATCCATTTGTTGAGTTGGAGATATGAGTTTAGAGTGTTGTAACAAAGATACAAGATTTCTCTTATGAGGAGCTATTTGAGTTAAAGTGTTGGATTTCATTTTACAGATGTTAGAGATCCATTTAGGGGATGAATGGGTGTAAATCAAGTCATCCTTAGATATTTTCTAAGTGTTTCTTGTGAGTTTTGCTTCAAATTTTTGATACAAGTGCTTTGTGTCTAATGCATGTTGGTTCTTATTTTCTCATCCAAAAAGTCCTTTTTGAGTTGCTAATAACTATAGTGAGAAATCACCACATGTGATTTTGAGTTTTTCCTAAGCCTTATGTATTTGTAAGATCAAAAATTGCATACCCTACAACTTTGGTACTACAAATTGACCCCAATTTAGCATCTGTATCCCCTAACATGTTTTTAGGTTCATTGGACCATATCCTATCCTTTATGCTACTCTCGGTACCAACATGAGCTTTATGTTTTTGTATTTAAATGTCTTTTATATCTTCATGAATGTGTTTTTGAGTAAATCTAATGCCCTTTTTTCATTCCGACCTCTTTCTAGCCCTATTGTACTTGGATGACAACACAACTTGTAAATGTACACATGGTGCACTAGTGTCTAGGCCAATGGGATTCTAAGTTTGAATTTTAGGATCTTCAATATCTCCTATTTTTTTTTGTAACTCATTTTTGTAATTTATTTTTTGTTTCCAAAATTACTTGTTTCCATAACCTAGCTCAATGTAAATGTAAAGTTTAACATAGCTTAAACTCTCTTTTACATTTTGGTGAACTTGAAACCTTGTCTTTTTCGTTCAATTCTTTTCCCAAAACAAAAACATTTTTTTCTTTCCTCAATTTTTTTAGGGCACTACCCCAAACCTTGTTCCATATCCCTAAAGGAGAAAAATGTTGGCCTTTGACTGGACTTATTTACACCTTTATTGGCTAATTTTCTATCTTCCATACTTTCTCATGGATTCTTTTAGTTCTTTCTCTTGGGATTCTTTACATGCATACTATCATGCCCATATTTTAAATGTGGACATGAAATACAAAATAACAAAAAAATTATAAAACAAGTCACTAAACACACATGCGCATCATATGCTCGCCTAAATAACATACACACTTAACGTCGTTGCATGTGCAACACACGTTAGGCACATCACACTAAGGTAGGGAAGTCAAACAAGGTGTGGGTAATGCGAAAGTCCTTTCACACTCATTCGATAATGGAAGCAAACTAAAAGGAAAAGTGTTGCATCATGCATCGCCAAGAGGGAAGGTCTCCATCAAGAAACTGACCCTAGGGTTTTTCTAGATGAACCGAGAAGTTGATTTTGACCCAAGTCGGAATCCTAATCCTAAAATCAATTAACCAATTAATTCAACTCTAATGCAGTAGCAAGAAAAAAACTATAAATTAAATTAATGCCACATTCACTAGGATAAAATTAATACAAGGAATTAAATTGGATTAAATACCTTTTCAATAGTCTAACATTAATAAATTCAAGGGAGAACCTTTAATTCGAAAACTGAATAACATTAAAATTAATTTAACCAGATAAATAATTTTCCATGAAATAGTCTCCTCACTTGCCCAACTAAAGCGTTAAATAAATAACCAACTCCTGAAAATGATACAACATAACATTACAAATACATCCTAGTGTTCAATTGATTAAATTATACAATAAATTAGAGTTCCAACTATAGAACCTAACAAATTGAATTAAAATCATTTAAGTGGGTTTAAAAGTGTAAAAAGGGTTTAGGGTCCCTAAACATTAGGGAAACCCTCACCAACCCTAGCTAAAATTTATAAAAGCAACTCATTTCTCAATTCCTCTCACAATTGTTTGTTGTTTGAGTGCAGGTTGGATTTGGAGCCTGAATTAGGGGAAATCTCTTCCCTCATGGGAAGATTATTTCCCAACAATATTTAAATTTTCTAATGGTTTTATTTCTATGTTTTTAAAAATATTTTACTAATTTCTATTATTTTTTGTCTCCAAGTTTTTCTAATGTTTCTAATATTCTAGAAGTCCAAAAATCCTTCCCTCCATTCGTAGTTTTCAAAAGAGTATGGGTCTTTTTCCCAAGTAATGCATAATTATCTATAAATATATATATTTTATATATAAATGCAATTAAATAAACTACATGAGGTAGAAGGCAGACATACATATATATAAATATATATATATATCATATATAACATATACATATATATTTATAAAAGTTATGAGCAACAAAAATAGGTTACTATGTATACACAGGGTTGTGCATATACACAAACTATGTATACACAGGGTTGTGTATAGACACAAACTATGTATATACACAATAACATACATATATATATATATAAACAGAGTTGTAATAAAAAATATATAAGACTAAAGTAGAAGAAAAGGCAGGTTTAAAACTTTTTTTAAACATAGGCCAAAACAATATTCGTAGGGCCTAGACCGATGGCCGCATGGCCCTGCAGACTATGTAGTCCACAGGTCTGTAGGCCTGCAGACTACCTAGTTTGCAGTCCATGATGGGGCTGGGGGCGGAGCCCACGCTCCACAGTGCCCGCTGGCACTATGGGTTAGGTCCTCCAACCCCTTCCTTGCCACCACAAGGGCAGCCATAGGGTTAGGGCTTCAGCCCTCCCTATGACCTGCCCTCATTCGTTCTTTTATTATTATTATTTTTTTTTTAAAATAAATCAAAAACCTAAAAGAAACCTAAGGTTTATTTATTAGCTTTGAAATTTCTCTTTCCTATTAATCAAACCTAACATGAATGCAAAGTGTATATATAATCTACTTCCTCTGTGTAAAAATAGAGTTGAAGAATTCATATAAACCTAGAATATCAATACTTGAAACCATATAGAAAGGTAAAGTGTGTATATATATAAATAAACTTCTAACCCTATAGTGTTTTCTCTTTCTCAATCAAACCAAGAGTATTCTTTTATTTAACATTACAAAGACATTTATTCTTACAGATTTTTTTTTATTTGTTTCTTTAAAAGGGAAATATATATTTTCTTAAAACAATAAAAAAAATCATCCATTTTTTTTAAGTCTTTTTTTAGTCAAATATACTACAACTATTGAGTATACAAGGGAGGGAGAGTATTCTTTTTTTTTTAAAGCAATAAACCATTTATTTTATATTTTACAATATATTATAACAACCAACCATATAGCATAACATTTTTTTCCTTTCATATGGTAAGGATTTAATGATGTGTATTTTCTATTACAAACCTTAAAGAGCAATATTTTCCTTATGACATAAAAGGCATTTTTCTTTCTTCCATTAAATATTTAGCCCTTGTAGGGTAAACGAGAGGGGGAGAGAGAGTGCACAATTAATTTCTTTCCAAGGATATTGAAGCACTATAAATACTTTTCATTTTTCTTACAATATTTCAATATTAAAAAATGACAATAATACATAAGGAAACTTTTCTTGCTTTATTCTCTAGGATTATTTAACTGTACAAGAAACAAATACATTACATAGAAACTTAAATAGAGGAAATATATACAACTCTTTTTTAATAAACCCCTCCCATTTACAAAGCTCAATGAGCCAAGGCATATACATTGCCATACAAACTACAACTTGCACAAAACCATAAACCCACATCAAGGAGGCTATTCTCCTCTCCTTCCTTCATAGTGCCATGAAATTCTGCAAAGGCAATAAAACTCTTCCCATGGCCAAGGGAAGGTCACCTCCCAACCTTAGGCTTTCTTGCAACTCACCCCCAAGCTAGGAGGTCTACAAGTAACCCGGTTCAATGCATCTAACACAAGGGGATTCAAACACACACACAACAAACACAATAACTCCCAAACCAAGGGAACACAACATAACCGAATCCCTAAACATGGAATCCGAAGGGGGAGAGAGTGGACATCACTCACTCAAGGGGAAAGACTCAAGAATCACCATAAAACCCAAAGCCATATCTCAATACCACATAGCCTCTTGATATCTCAAATCTTGTATAACTCCAATATGTACAAGGGCACTCTTGCCAACCAAAGGATAATTAAAATACCAAGGTAACAAGGCACTCTTGTCTATCCAACTTACACTAAAAACACCAAGAACAAGGCCAAGGCCTTCGAAATATCCTTAACAAGGAGTGACTTTCCCTGAGGAGGTTCACTCCTCTCTCAACCCCACACAAGGAAAGCTCCCTCACATGGAGATATCATGCCAACAACCCATAAACCCAACACAACAACACAAAATACACAAAAAACCTTTCATAAATACATGAAGTAAAAATGCAATATAACAAGAGAGCTTGAATCTTTGAGAGCCTACCTCTCAAGAGCTTACTTCAAGATCTCCTTAGCTCAAAGCCTCCTCTCTAAGCCAAAATCCCTTCCAAAAATCCCAAAACCAAACTAGAAAGAAGAACCCTTCTCACCCCAGCAGAAGGGAAATAAATAGGTCTCAAAAAACATCCCAACTTGTCCACTTTTTACTCCATAACAGTTTTGAAAGAAAGTTTCAGACTATCCAAGGCACTGGAAGTTGCATTGAAGAAGCTTGGTAGAATGCTCTACATTCCTCTACATTTGAAGGTATAGCCTTGCGGTTGGGAAGTTAGACAGAGATGAGTGTGAAGTATGTATGATCCTGATTTCAGACCATGAAAGTTACCGCAGAAGATTCTAGAGCTTGCAAAGTGAAGATAGTGGTTCTATGTTGGTGCAGTCAAAAAGAGTCAGAGAAATGCTCCGCATTTCTCCACAATTGAAGATGAGACCTTGCATCTTGAAGGATAGTCAGATACAGTTTAGAGGTATGACATATATTCATGCTTCAGATGATATAATGTACTGCATAGGTTCTCCAGAGTCAGCAGAAAAAAGGCATATCATGTTGCTAATTAGAATTGTCAGAAGGAGAAAGTGAAAGCTACCACATTTCATCGCATTACATTTTGTGGTGTTGCTATTTGGAGGTTGAGTTTAGATGGTCTATATGTTTGTTAGTTACAGGTTTTAGGTGTTGAAGTGCACCGCAAGTCTGTTTTTCAATGTTATATCTCAAGACTGTGTGATCAGAGTTTGTAAGTGATGCCAGGTTCAGTGTCTATTTGTTTGCGCTAGCATGAAGTGGCATGAAGTTGAGAAAGGAATGTTGAGAAGATTCTTACAAGTCATATAATGTTTTTGAAGTGATATGCATGATGCTAAATGGTCTCTTCGATACTGCTTTTGGTCTGGAGCTATTTTGTGGAAGGATAAGTGTTGCTGGGCCAACTTGAAGTGTTTTAATGATTGTGCCTGATGTTTGGAAGTGTACGCTAGCATGGAAGAATGTGTTAATGAATAATAGATCTTGGTTATCACTTGGTTTGAACCGCTTTGAATTTCTATATCATTTAGGAGCTGACTTTGTGTGGCCATTGCACATTTCATGTTACACGTTTCATCTTGGTCGACGAAGGAGAAAGTTTTCGAAGCTTGTGGAGGATATAAACAAAAGATCTTGATTCGTGTGAATGGTACAAGTGTGTGAGAGTGTGTGAGGATGTGTGTGCAAGTGTGGATGTGAGTGTGTGTGTGTGTGAAAGTGTGTTGAAGGTAGCAGAGTTTGTTGAGTAGAGGAATTGAACTATGAAGGGTGTTGTTGCTACGGAGGTGTTTGATCAGTGGATTTTGTCAAGTATTATGTATAGAAGTTGTAGCCTCTTTCTGTAAGTGTTGTTGCATTGTATTTTAGGGAGTTCTAGCTTACTTTTGGTTGCAGCCCACAAAACTTGTTGTAAATCTATTTTTATTATTTGTGAGGTTGGATTTGGACAATAGATCCAAGCAAATTTCTCACCGTGGTTTTTCCCTTCTAGGATTTTCCACATAAATATGGTGTTATGGTTGTATGCTTATGTGTTGTGCTTTGAATTGCTTAGTTTGCTTTATCATCTGTTTAAGGCAGTAAAAAGGATTTGGTTGATAAAGTTAATTTGGATTAAGTTTTGGTATATATTGATTCACCCCGCTCTCAGTATATCAGTGTGTTCTAATAGAGATAAAATATTATTAGCCAAAGCTTGAAATCTTAAAATATAATACTCAACTTGCTCTTGTTCCTTTTGTTTTCATTGCATAAGTAGAGTTATAAGTGTCTTGGGTTCAATGTTGTAATAAAAATGTTTTATGAAAGCATTATCCAAACCCTTAAAGGAAGTGATAGAAGTGTGAGACAATGAATAAAACCATGTAAGTGCATTATCAGTCCAACTTTGGTGAGTAATTGATCCTTCTCAAAAATAATGTAGGCATGTGACTTGGAAGTATTGTACATGTCACAATAAACAAGTCAAAATGCCACATGCTAAAGGATTGTGGAATACCTTGATAGTGTTATCTTCTAACTAAACCTTTTATACACAAGTATTAATATATTGTTCTAAATTGTCAATCCTAGTGATGAGGTAGTACATGTAAGGTGAAATATCATGCTCAACATGTCCCATGCGTGTATGTGTATGCATCATGTCATGTGTAATGGTGGCAAAGGATGTGAAAGATGTATCATCAACTAATGGAACATTATCTTCACATATACCCAATAATATTTTAATAGCTCCTCATGTTGCTCTTCATCCTCGAGTATGTCTAAATCATGTATTTGTTTAAATTAAGGATATAGAATATTGTACCCCACAATCAGTCGAAGATATATCCAAATAAAACATCAGAGAATCCCCGTGTGAGTCTCTATCAAAAAGGTGTATATCATGATGATGCATAGAGAAGTCCACATGATCTACCAGGGGTCATTAGAATACGTGTGAGGTATGTAATCATCATGAAAGAAAGAATCACCATATTTATCATGAGAATATAAATGAATATCACTATGCTCATTGGTAAAAATATCATCAATATACCATAAGGCATAAGATTGAGAAGAAGAATGAGCAACCTCGTGTGAAGGTGAAAAGGTGTATCATAAATAGGCATATCACTAGTGATATAAGAAGTATGATCATAATAAAACTCATCCCTAGGTAATCATCATAGATAGGTAATCCCAAATCGACAACTATATCACGAGGCATGGAAAAAGGTGCATCATCATCATGTGTAAGTGAAAGAAAAATGTGTATCTATCAAGCATACAACATTGGGTTCCTCAAAGAATAATGAACCAAGAGAGGCACATAGAGGGTAATCCAAGGATGTAAAAGAAAGGCTACCATGTTTCCTAGGTAGAACATTACATGAACCAAGATCCCTAGTTGTATCAAGTGCATAGAGCAATCATGTAGTAGCTAGGGCACAACTATACACCACAAAAGATGTATCATTGTAAAGCATTATGACATAAGAAGTGAGCTTGGTAAGAAATGGGAGAAGATATCCATAATAAAATAATATAAATCACTTTTAGATTCAAATATTATAAATATTAGTGGTACATTAGGTCTAAAAATGAAACCCTAGTGTGATCATCAAGGGTAGGTAAAAGAGATAGACCAATCAAGCTCAAAACTCTAAAAGAAAAAGATGTAACAATGTGCAAGCAATGAAGCAAAAGTATGTGTAGAGTTTTGAATATGAAGAGGAGATGTAAACATTAGAAAATCACATATATGAAACCCTAACAAATATGAGAAACCCTAAGAGAAAACTAGGTCCTATAGGATCGACTAGGTTCACCAAAATGTAAAGGAAAATAGACTTGCCTTAAGATTAACCTAGGTTAATTAAGTAAATGCAATTAATTATAGACAAATTAACCTAATTCAATTAATGATAGTTGGGAATGATAAATTAGATAATTACAATTGCTATCTCAAAAAAGTAAATGCAAAGAAAGATAATGTTACTTAGCTCATCCACTGAAGAATATAAGCCTTTGATGAAGATTCTAAACCTTGATTATTTTTGTCATATGTGATCTCTCTATCAATGAAATGCCTATAGATCTCTAGTGGATTTGTGCTTTGTTAAAAATCAAGATCAGAATTGTAGATTCATCCTTTACATCCAAATTCAAGCTTGTATAATGTATAATTCTACCTATGTGTTTGCTTGAATGATCTTTGTCTTCTCCACTTCTTCCTGATATTTGAGGGTTGGCAATATTTAAAAATACTTAGAATTGGATACCATTATGTAGCAAGGAGATATTTTCTCCTAGATCAACCCCTATAAATGCATACAAAAGCTCATAGACAACTCAAGAAAGGGCCCTAAAATGATGTATGCAGATCTATTACTCTTTTAATATGCACTAAATCCAAGTGTCACTATCGATTGCTCATTTAATGCTCTAGAATGCTTGATAAATGAGAGATTCCTAGATGCTAATTGGATTAGAATGAATATATTAAATGTCTTTAAATATTAGCATTGCATCAAATTGCACTAAACATGTTTTTAGTCAACTCAAGGCAAGAAAATGAATGAGGCTAGTTAGTCAAAACTGGAATTTAAATTTTAGAAAGGAAAAGGTCAAGTATTGCAAAAATGACCCTAGGTGGTCAAATTTAGGTGACTAACAACTATATGGAGATAGGTGTATGGATAAATGAGATAAATACATGGATACCACAAATGTATTAGAATGTGTGTATATGGATAAGGTAGGGGCTAAGTGCATAAATATATGTGTATATGGATAGGTAAAGGATAGGGAAATGAGGCTAACTTCACAAAAAATGAGTCATTTGTCAATATATACATGTATCAAAATATTTCCTCAAAATAAGCATAAAACTAAATGATAAATGGCATGGGTATACAAATTTTGCCATTACAATATTCATTAAATCTTTTTTTTTAATTTTAATTTTTTTTAATTTCTTTTCACAATTGAAAAATACAAAGAGTAACACTGATTATTTAAAATAAAAGCAAACTACTATAGGGGAGAAGACTTAGTGGTTGTGCACCCTAACTTTGTGCCTCTCAAAATCATACATGGTGATGTTGAATTACTCTCAAATTTTTATAGTAGCTTGCTTGGCAAGTTCACAGCTTAAACCTAAGGTTTTAGTTCCACATCATCAAATATGATGCCTCAAACATGTCCATTCATAAAAGGTGTCTAAAATAGAGTTTTTAGACCCCTAAACTATGATAGCCAATTGTGACACATAGTCTTTGAAATTATTTGTACCAATAACTGAACATTTTCCCCCTAACTACAAACACTCAAATACTTTATTTAATCATATTTTAAAAAATCTCTAACAACTAATAATGTGCACACACAAAGTTAACAAACTAAACAATTTAATAATCTAGGATAAAATCTATGGACCAAATCATATTATTTTAATAAGGTAATGTTGTTAAAATAAAACCCTAAACCTACGAAAAGTCTTCCTCAATCTTAAATAAAATTGCTTGCCCTACTTTTAAAATACAGCCTTTGAATAACCTTAAAATTGCTCGTCCACTCCCGTGGTAGCGACCAATCTTCCCACCATGAGCCACATGAAGGAATTTTAATGACCCTCCCATGTATTTTCTTTTATTTGTAGTTAGTCTATGTAGAGTTTGAAGTGCATAGGCATGGTGGACAAAACAAATGGAAAGGCCATGAGAATCAACCTTGGGACAACCTACAACTACATGGGAGTTTGGCATCACGATTGCATAAAGATCATCCCCAATGACCAGGGAAATCAAATGACTCCCTACAATGTTGCTTTCACAAACACAAAGAGGGTCATTGGCATCACTAAACATTTTGTTGAAGAGAATAGTTCATAGAGCGGTAGAAGTAACAAAAGGACAAGTGTTAGAGGTGGCCAAACACCCTGTTGGAATAGATGAAGCACTTTAACCTTTCCAAAACATAACATTGGAGTGTGAGGATGAGTAGAGGAGTTATGTAAAAGTTTTGGGTATTTTTGATGTGACAAAACCAATTTGGCTAAGAAGACATACAACGAGAGTTGGACATAAAGGGCATTGTTGCTTCTTGTTCAATGTAAGATTGGAGTGCACCAAAAAATGGCTCTACATCTTTATAGAGTAAGTAATTTTGCTAACATGAACCGAGGAAATGAATTTATAAGAAGTCATCTACAAAATCTAGAGGTCTTAATAGTTTTAGATGATGTGGATGATGAAGAGAAAATGGGTGTGTCAATGGTGAAGGAAGCGATTGCAACTAATAGTTTATTGATAGTCACATATTGGAACAAAGGTGTGCTCACAAGCTATGGGATTTCCTTATTTCACGAGGTAAAAGGAATGGTAGACTTACACCAAATAGCTCTCCTATTGGCATTCCTTATCACTTACAAGGCTTCAAATATCTAGTTCAAAGTTGTTTTGAGAATAATTAACGAGCCCATTGTTGTGACCATTACCTATGGCTTAGAAGACCGTCTCCTCCACCGAGAAGATTTTCACTTTCAACCTTGGGAGGGGGACCTCTAATGTTTTTAATCTAGTGATCGAAGAGGACATTTATGAAGCAAAGGTCTCTACTAGCCACATGCATCTCAAACGAAAGGATTTTGATAGTATAATGGTTAATCGTATTTAACTTAGGTAAAATATTATGTAAAATGTGTCTTTTGACACTAAAAATGTAAGGATTCTAGTTTATTTGATATCAAAACATGGTATAAAAGTACATATATTAATCTATAGAAATGGAGCAACGATTGTGTAGCCCTTACTATATGATCTTGTGGATGTTAGAATACTTTTGTATTAGTGTAATTTTATAATTCACGAACAACCAACTTTATCTTATAATTCTACCTGGTTGTATTTGTATTTGTATACTTATAATTATTCTTGCATTTCCATTTGGGGGTATATATATATTTTTAGGAGTGTTTTCTTTATCTTATATTTTTAGCTAGCTGCACACACTTGTGTTTTCTATGCTATATGCATATATAGATTAATAATATAGGCATGGTTATTTTGTATTATGATAACATGTTTATGTGACAGACAATACATGTATGGTTACCTTGGAGTTATTGCATACATGCACATTAAGTAATACTGGTGCAGTCACGGTTAGGAGGGTCCTCAGAGAGAATAGTCCAAACCGTGTAGCTAGAGTAAACACAACGGAAACAAATCAAAGATATGAAACCAATGTAGATTCAGTCATTTAGCATATCATGGAATTCAAATACAAATTGGCCGGCAACATGCAGGCTTATAATTAGGGCTCATAGGCCTGATTATAGAATATGCCTAAGATATGGCTTTGAAGCTCCTTCACACAAAATCAAACTATCAATTGTGAACTAATGATCAATTATCGAAATCTACTTTCCCAGGCATCTATTACATCAATATATATCATCTCTAGAACATAAGATTCCTCTGCGTCGGCCAAGGAAGATCACAAACTCCAATTAAGAGCTGTAACGTGTGTACACAGATAGGTCAGACCTAATTGAATAGAACTCCGCAAATGAATGGAATGATATGCGGATCTCAAGGAAGGTCAGCCATGAACCAAGCAATATTGAATGATGTGTAATTTAGCTCTGTAGATCGTGAAATGATCCACAAGTCTTCTTCTTTAGTTGATTGTCTAAGACTATCAAGATGCTCTGTTTTGAGAATACAGTCGATCTTCTTATAGCAATATCTTACCAGTACCTAATCCAAATGCTCTGAAAATTGGATATGATGTAGATGAATGTGTCTAGATGCTAAGTCCAACTCTGCAAGGTCTAAGATGCAACAGTGGTAGAATGCGGACCAAAATACAGAAACTGCTACTGATTGAACTGACTATACTAAACTGGAAACAAACTGAAATGCAAACAAATTGAAATGCAGATGTTTTTGGTTGATGCAAGATTGCTCTTGAACTAGGGATGATCCTGCATCAGACATCTGAGGTTATTGAAAAAGTGAGTCCCTCACTTTGTTGGGGCTAGAGGAAAACCAAGATGGTCCACCTTAGCCTGAGAAATCCAAGATGAATCTTCTTCCGGTCTGCCTTTCCACTTCACAAGATATTGTTTGTATTGTCTTCCTTTGGTGCTACGTCCAACTCTGATGTCCAAGATGTCCTCAATCTGCTCTGGTGCTTGTTGTGGTAACTGCTTCTTGAAGTCTTCTTCCATGCTGTCACTGAACTCTGCTTCATGATACTAATATAGGTCTGTAATGTTGAATATAGGTGATATACCCAATGTTTCCTGTAACTCCACTTCATATGCATTTCCTGAATCAAATTTTTTTTAGTAGCCTACATGGTCCAAACTTCTCCATCTTCAACTTGTTATATGTCCCAACTGGAAATCTTTCTTTTCTCAATCTCAAGTATACCATCACTTCATCTCCAACTGCAAATTCTTTGTGTCTTCTCTTCTCATTTGCCTTCTCCTTATACTTGTTCATCTCTTCCAAATGCTTCTTCACATGATTATGTATTGTCTCCATTTGTCCTACAAATTCTTCTGCTTCTGCACTTCTCTTTTCTTCCATATTGATATCCCTCAACTCTATTACTCCTCTAGGGTTTACTTCGGTAACAATCTCAAAAGGTGTTCTTCTGGTACTCCTATTCACTGAATTATTGTATGCAAACTCTACTTGTGAAAGAATCAAATCCCAATTTCCTGCCTTCTCTCTAACCAAACATCTCAACAAGTTTCCTAAACTCATCTTCACTACCTCTGTCTGTCCATCAATCTATGGATGAAATGTTGAACTGAACTTCAAATCTGTCTTCATCTTCTTCCAAAGTGTCTTCCAAAAGCATCCAAGAAATCTTGTATCTCTGTCTAAAATTATGCTCTTAGGTAATCCATGCAATCTCACAATCTCCTTGAAAAATATGTCAGCCACATGCACTGCATCAGTTGTCTTCTTGCAAGGTATGAGATGTGCCATCTTTGAAAATCTGTCCACCACTACAAATATTGAATCATGTCCTCTCTGTGTCTTTGGCAATCCCATTAGAAAATCCATACTTATGTCTTCCCAAGGTCTCTCCGGTACTGTCAAAGGTTTATACAATCCAGTATTCTGACTACTCCCTTTTGCAATTTGACAAACTCTACAACTCTGCACAAATTTCCTAACATCCTTATGTATCTGAGGCCAAAAGTAGTTTTCACTCACCAAATCCATTTTTTTATCAATGCCAAAATGTCCTGCCAATCCACCACTATATTTCTCCTTGATCAAATTATCTCTCATGGAACTTCTAAGTATGCATAACTAATTTCCCTTGAACAACATATCTTCCTGAATGAAATAATCCAACCACTTACTCCTATTTGTCACAACAAGTTCCTTGCATGCTTTCCAAGGTTCTACAAAATCAAGATCTTCCTCATACATGTTCTTCAATTCATCAAATCCCAACACTTCAACTCTCATTTCTGTGAACAAGTTCCTTCTACTATTCAAGGCATCTGCAACTTTGTTTGATTTTCCACTCCTATGCTTTAATACAAAAGTGTAACTCTGCATGAACTCTACCCATCTCATATGTCTCTGATTCAACTTTCCTTGACTGTTCAAATATTGCAAAGCTTGATGATCTGTATGCAACACAAACTCCTTAGGCAACAAGTAATGTCTCCACTTCTTCAAGGCTTGAATTATGACATAGAACTCCTGATCATAAACTGAATATCTTCTCCTTGCATCATTCAACTTCTCACTAAAATATGCTACATGTCTACCTTCTTGACTTAATACTGCTCCTATTGCATTCCCGCTTGCATCACAATCTACTTTCAAAATACCTTATTGAAATCTGGTAAATCCAACATAGGTTGCTCTGTCACTTTCTAGTTCAACAAGTCAAAACTTTTATTTGCTCCTGATGTCCACTTAAAGTCTTTTTTGTCACCTCTCATTGCCTCAGTCATAGGGTTACATACTGAATTGAAATTTCTAATGAACTTTCGGTAGAAACTGCCTAATCCATGAAATGATCTGACTTCTCCAATGCTCTCCAGTGTAGGCCATTCAACAATTGCTCTCACTTTCTCAGGGTCAATCTTCAATCCTTCCACAGAAATCACAAATCCAAATTATACCAATTCTTCCTTCATGAAACTACACTTCTTGATGTTTATCAACAACTTCTCTTCTCTCAGTCTCTGCAATACTTGTCTCAAGTGCTGCAAATGTTCTTGTTTTGTCTTATTGAAAATCAGAATATCATTCAAATATACAATAACAAACTTACCCAAGAATTTCTTCAAGACTTCATTCATCAATCTCATGAAAGTACTTGGTGCATTTGTTAATCTAAAAGGCATCACTAACCACTCATACAATCCTTCATTTATCTTAAAAGCAGTCTTCCATTCATCTCCTTCTCTGATGGTATCCACTCTTCAAATCTATTTTTGTGAAATATTTTGCTCCACTCAAACAATCCATGATATCATCCATCCTAGGTAAAGGAAATCTATACTTAACTGTGATCTTGTTTGTTGCTCTAGAGTCTGTACACATTCTCTATTCTCCATCTTTCTTAGGTGCTAACACTGCAGGTACTGCGCAAGGGCTTAAACTTTCGCTGATCAAACCTTTCCTCAACAACTCTTGTATTTGTCTATTCAATTCTTCATTCTCTACCGGTGTCATTCTGTGTGCTACTTTGTTAGGAAAACTAGCTCTAGGTATAAGATCCATGTGATGACTGATACTCCTGGTTGGTGGTAATCCTTCCGGTACATTATCTGATATGATGTCTTCATACTCTGTCAGCAACTCTTTTATCTCCTCCGGTTACGATTCTTTAGTTTCCTTCTTCAATATTTCAGGCTTCTTAGGGATCAAAGCATAACACATATTCTCATGTCTCAAACCATCCAAAAAATTTCTTCCATCTACCTAACAGATTCTAGCATTCCCACATACTTCACTCTTAGGATCATCTTCCAAAGGAATCAAAGTAATTCTCTTTCCATTTGATGTTATAGTGTATGTATTCTTTCTCCCATCATGTATAGCTTTTCTATCATACTACCATGGTCTACCCAACAAAATATGACATACATCCATAGGCATAATATCACACAATACCTCATCATGATAAGATCCAATATGAAATTTCACCAAACATTGCTCACTCACCAATACCCTATGATCATCCTGAATCCATGTTATTTGATATGGCTTGGGGTGTTTCAATCTTTCCAACTTCAGCTTAGTCACCATCTCCTCTGAAACCAAATTATCAGAATTACCACTATCAATTACAACTTTACAACATTTATCTCCTAATTTGCATCTGGTTCTAAACAAACTTTTCCTCTGCAGTGGTTCTTCAGCTGTCTTTGCTTGGAATAGTGCTCTCCTCATCACAAGTGATTCTCCTTTCTCAGTTTTACCAACTGAACTAGGTGATCCAACAGGTTCTTCTTCCACATAGGTTGCTCTTCCACTATTCTCTGTCCTCTTGCTTGTACTCCCCTGATTACATTCAAATGCTTTATGTCCTTCACCTCCACACTTAAAACAGGTTTCTATGAATGTTCGCCTATCAAGTCCTCTTCCTTCTCTTCTGAATCCTTTACTCCGGTATGGACTAGGGTTTCCTCTGTGGTAGAAAGTTTTATCATCTCTCCGGTATGCATTGTTATCTCTATCCTCCTTCTTGAATGTGTTCTCTTGTCTGTTCTACTCTGCATATGATCTCTCTCCTCCAGAAAATGTTCTACCTCTCTGAAATTTACCTCCTTTGCCTCTATGTCTTTGATCGTGCCTCTTATTCAACTTTTGTTCAACCTTCAGGGCAAATTGGTATGCTTCTTCCAATGTTGTCATCCTTACCAAACTCAATTCTTTTTGAATGTTCAATCTCAGTCCATTGATGTATCTAGCCACTTTCTCCTTGCTTGCTTCACTATGTCCTGTCCTTATGATCATCTTATGAAATTCTTCAGTATATTCCTTCACAAATTTCTCCTTTTGTCTCATGTTCTGCAATCTCTTCAATAGTTCCAACTCATAGTCAGCAGGTATAAACTGATTCTTCAATTTTATCACCATCCTGTCCCATTGTGTAATCTTTTCTTTTCCTCTTCTATTTCTATCCAACTGGACTTCTTTCCACCATATATAAGCATGTCCTTTCAACTTTGTCTTTGCAAATTTCACCTTCTCCAAATCTTCAACTTCTTCATACTCAAAGTATTATTCCATGTCATTTATCTAGTCAATCAACTCTTCAGGATTCAAATTGCCAGTGTAATTAGGTACATCAACTCTAGGTCTTTTACCAATCTTTGAAATAGATCATAACATCCTGACTTAATTTGATTCTTCTTCTTCATCTCCTAGGGTTTCACCATTTTGATCAGCGGATTGAAACTCTTCATCATCATCACTTTCAACATTAGGTCTAGGTGTAAGTCCTCTTTGCCTATCTTCTTCAACAATATCCAAGCGAACTCGCATGTTTTTCATCATTTCCATCATCTCATCCATTCTACCAGCCATTGTTCCAATAGCAGGGATTCTCCTCAGCGACATTCTTCCTAGGATCAAGTCTAATTGGCTCAGTTCGGCGATTGGGCTACAAGGTGACAACTGCCTCATAATCGGTGATCGATTGCAACACAAATAATCTACCTCGGATTCGACAATCTGTTAACAACAAGATCTTACGAAATTCCTTCGCCAACTTTGCTCAATTCACTCCCAAATATTCAAATTTTCACTCTGATACCACTTGGTGCAGTCATAGTTAGGTGGGTCCTAAGAGAGAACGGTCCAGACTATGCAACTAGAGTAAACATGACAGAAACAACTCAAAGATATGAAACAAATGCAGATTCAATTATTCAACATTTCATGGAATTCAAATACAAATTGGTCGGCAACATGCGGGCTTACAATTAGGGCACGCAAGCCTGATTACATAATATGCCCAAGGTATGGCTTTAAAGCTCCTTTGCACAAAATCAAATTATCAATTGTGAACTAACGATCAATTATCAAAATCTACTTTCCTAGGCATCTATTACATCAATATATATCATCTTCGGAACATAAGATTCCTCCGCGTCAGCCAAGGAAGATCACAAACTCCAATGAAGAGCTGTAACGTGTGTACACGGATAGGTCAAACCTAATTGAATATAACTCCTCTGCAAATGAATGGAATGATGTGTGGATCTCAAGGAAGGTCAGCCACAAACCAAACAATATTGAATGATGTGTAATTTAGCTCCGTAGATTGTGAAATGATCCGCAAGTCTTCTTCTTTAGCTGATTTCCTGAGACTGTCAGGATGCTCTGTTCTGAGAATACAATCGATCTTCTGATAGCGATATCTTACCGGTACCTGATTCAAATGCTCTAAAAATTGGATATGATGTAGGTGAATGTGTCTAGATGCCAAGTCCAACTCCACAAGGTTTGAGATGAAACAACGGTAGAATGCGAACCAAAATACAGAAACTGCTACTGACTGAACTGACTATATTGAACTGGAAACAAACTGAAATGCAAATGTTTTTGGTTGATACAAGATTGCTCTTGAACCAGGGATGCTACTGCATCAAATACTAGATCAATAATGGTTATGTGGATTGAGAGTTGTGACTAATTAAAATTTTGAAGAGAAGTTCTCAAATGTGTAGACGAACACTGCTAGCCACAAGTCAACACAAAAAATGGGATGTTTATTCCCTTGGAGTTGTTCTTTTGGAGGTGCTCATAGGCTAATCACCAACTTTCTAACTTGCATGGTTTGACATGGACTTGGTTACTTGGGTTAGAAATGCATTTGAAGAGGAGCACCCATTATCAAAAATTATAGATCGAACTCTCTTGCAAGAAGTGTATGCCAAAAAAGAAGTGCTTGTTGTCTTCCATATTGATCTTGCTTGTGTAGAAATTGAACTTGATTTGTGACCTACGATGAATAATGTATTTAAATCCCTTGATAGAATTGGAACTACATTATAAAATTCAAAATTCTACCAAATTAATCAATCCGATCTCCCCTCTTTGATGTTATACAAGAATTATTGGTCCCAACTTTTGACTTGCTATTCTTCTAAGAGTTGTTGCATTCAAGTGTGGAATCTATTATGTGCTACATTTTCTCTCAATCTATTTTTTTTGGGATGGATTGGAAACACTTTTTATTTCTTGCTAAGACAATTTATTATTGGATGCAATTTACTTGAAAAATTCCAATTCTACTCAAGTATCTCATTAAAGAGTGTATATTTGTTCATGTTGCATTTCTCAAGTTTTGCAGAGCATCAATGTTTAGTTTTCACAATCCATGTGTTGCATTCTTCATTCTGCTTTAAATATCAAATTGGTTATTTATTTTGGTGAAATGCATGAAACATGTTCTATATTAAACAAATGGATATGTAATTTAGTCTAAGTAAACTATTTGAAGCCTTGATCTCAAGCACAAAGAACCAGGGAGAATGTCTTATATGATATACACACTAGAAATTTTAGTTTCTTTATTTTTGGATTTTGTACACTTTGAGTAGTAGCAAAGAATATGAATTCAAATGATTGATGGTCCAATCTTACTTCATAAGTATTTGCTATAAGATTTATTTATGCATCTAGATTCTGATATTGCTACTCTCTCTCATGCATGTGTAAGGATTACCTACAAGGATGTAGGTGGATTGACAATAGCTTGGTATACACCTTAACTCTATCACAAGGTCAAAACCCAAGTATAAAATTTAATATATGAGTTAAAAGTGAAAAAATCCCTACCTTCTCACAAGAAGGGTCTTAAATGCCAAATTGGCCCGATGGCAAGGCTGGGACTTGATAAAACACCAAACTCTCAATTGTTAACTAAGTAAAACAAGATTTGGATGAAAAATAAGGTAGGGACTCATTTTTTTGTAAATAACTTGTAAGCCAGGTAAACTTCGAAAAAACTCCACAAAACTTGGTTAAACTTAGCCAAAAACTTGTTATATCTATTTTTTTTTTCAAAAACTTGAATGTTTAAAGTATTTAGGATATCTCAATTTCTATTGCATGACAAGAATCATAATTGACTATATGTCATTTGTTGATAGGATTGGGAGATCATTTAAAATTTTATGGAGGTGCTCTCACATTCATATGAACATTTATAAGAAAATCGTTCATGAAATCCTATCAATATTAAAAAAATTCAAAGATTTTAAAGATGTACATTTAGTTGTGCATAAATTGAAAAATCTCTAAGTTCATTTTGAAACTTGGGTGTTAATATTTAAATTTCATATTTGAAATCTATAATAAACGTGTTTTATGTAGCAAATGATGAGCCTTACATTTTCTTTCTATCTTAAGTATTTCAATATTTGGTGGTTAAGGTTTCCAAAATGAGCATCAATTGCACATTACTTGGAAGAGATGGAATGACATTTTTTGGATGAGAAATTGTACATTACATCTTATTTCTATTTGATTTAGGATTAGAAGTTGTACACTTATGTGTATTATAAACTAGCACTTGCACCTATAGGAGGTTCAAGGAAGATGTCAAGTTTAGAAAATTTTTCGGTGTGAATTTTTTTTATGGCATGAGACAATTCCAAGCACTATAATGCTCACATATAAAAGCCTATCCACTAATTATCAAGTATGTATCTAATTTAACAATCATGTATTATGTGTTTTTGGACAAAATCGCTCCAAGATTACCTAAATTCAAACTATTAAATATGATGACAAATACCTAATATTTTATTTTAAGAAGTATTTTATTGTGTAATCTTTATTTGAAATAAATTAAATTAACTTATGTCCCTAGAACTAAATTTTAACTACCATTGTTTATATTTTTATTATTGAAATGATGAGTAAGACAATTTTTATGTATTAATGACATATGTTATGATATTTTATTTCAGGGTTTAACTGCGTAGTTTTTGAATCAAACACATGACCCATATTTCATGAGTAGTGGTTCACATGAACCCATCTCTCATGTTAATGAATGGTCCACTTAGCACTCATTGCATCTAGGTGATGCACACAGGGGTGAAGCATCGGGACCAAGCGCGCTTAACCATGGAGTTTCCCCCAAGATCAAGCCCACTTAGCTTGCTACCCCATTTACAAAACCTTCAGCAAGTGTTGTGCCTTACGAACCATTCATTATAGAGCCCTCCTACTTATCGACATATGTTATTTTAAACTATGATTAAGACTTTATTATATATTTATTGATATTTTTATATTTAAACATTAATTACAATATGTTCCCTCTCATTCCTTCCCCGAGAATCAGAAAAAAAAGGACATATGGCACAACTACAATGCATGAGGTCAACACGCATACGTTTAAGGGTTATCATCTTGCGGGATAGGAGGATATAACAGAGGGGTTTGGAAGGTGCATGGGTGTATCTAGCAGCAAGAATCCTGAATTAATTGCAAAGGCAATGGAGAAGGCCAAGACGATCGTTTCCTCCAACCCAGTAGTTGTTTTCAGGTTCCATTCTTATCTTACTATACTTTTTTCGAAAAATTATGATAACAAATCGTGCGGGCTGATTGGGTTTCTGTATGGCAGCAAGACATATTGCCCGTATTGTACACAAGTCAAGCAACTGTTGACAAGGTTGGGCACCAAGCCGCATGTCGTTGAGCTTGATACTGAAAGTTAGTACTATCCTAAATCCCTCATTTTTTTTAATGTTTGTTTGGAATTTGCCAGCCGATGTAGCTAATTATAGGCCTTTTTACTGTATTGCACCATTTCCGTCATTCTTTACTGCCAATGAATCTGTGGATTAGGTTTTAGACAGTTCTGGTTAACGATACTTTGCACCTAGCGAGTATTAGGCAAGTTTGACAGTCGATGTTCTGCCTTAATTGGAAGAGGATCAGGGTTGCATTTCGAGAAATTGCCTCCATCAATTACTTGAACATGGATCTTGGGTGAGCAGCCAAAGAAAGGAATTTGTTTGCTCAATTGATCCGGGGCAGGGCCTAAATTTGGCGGTCGACCTTGCCTATCAAGCAAACTTTTTATGACAGTTATCCATTCAAAGGTGCCCTTAAAATACTATGGCATATTTTAGTATAAGTAAAACTATATATAAACAAAATATATATAATATCATAATTCTATATAAATTTTGACAGTTTGTCCAAAATCTCTCCTTTCGTGTGATACGGTTTTTTTAAAATGTTGATTGTATTTTACGACCAAAAATGCCTAAATACGGCCATGCGACCATCAAATTTAAGCCCCGATCTGGGGTTTAGGGTTTTGGGTAAAGAGATTCTGTTCCACAAGTAGGTTCTCGATTCTTAGGTATGCTTTCATGTTTACCACGCAACATAAAGCATGTTTCTCAACCTATCTTCCTTGATGATCTCTTAGTTGCCATGTTTAAATTTAAGCCCTGATCCGGGGTTCAGGGTTTTGGTTAAAGAGATTCTGTTCCACAAGTAGTTGATACTAGGTTTTCGATTCTTAGGTATGCTTTCATGTTTACTACGCAACATAAAGCATGTTTCTCAACCTATCTGCCTTGATGATCTCTTAGATGCCATGTTTAAATTTAAGCCCTGATACGGGGTTTAGGGTTTTGGTTAAAGAGATTCTGTTCCATAAGTAGTTGATACTAGGTTCTCGATTCTTAGGTATGCTTTCATGTTTACTACACACCATAAAGCATGTTTCTCAACCTATCTACCTTGATGATCTCTTAGTTGCCATGTTTTTTTTATCCACACTTGGTACATAGAGCTTAGATCCGCTTGGCTAGTGTTATGACATGATGCATTGTATTTGGGAGGTCAATATAAACCATGTTTGAGCAGATAACATCAAATTTGACCTTGATAATCTTAAACTCAATACAGATACCATTTCAACTAGAGTCCACACCTTTCTATTTTGATAAATATGAATAAATTAGTTCATTCACACCCAGGAATTCATTGACATTTTTGGCAGAGTACATCCTAGGAAATATGTAAGTTATGTATCATTTTGCAAGTTTTGTGGTAACCGAAGCATCATGTCACATCTTAAAATCAATATGAACTATTTGAGAAGTGGGTTTGGCCCGCTTAAGAAATTAAGGATAAGCTTTCTTCCTCGCTTTATGTTCACTTGCAAAATGCTAATGGTGGCGTGTGGTTGGCTGCTAGAATATTAAAGAACATTTAAATATGCCTTTGTTGTGATGCCTGAGGATAACTTTCTCCATTATTAGTTTTTAATACCTTATGGGTCATTTGGGATTTTGATGGTTAAGTTAGGAAGCGGTCCCATGGGAGGGGGCTTCCTAAATTATCTCAGCGGCACTGCTGAGATTTTTTAGGAGCATTTTACAGTGGGTGGTCCCATGCATTTTGTAGTTGCGGGTATGCTTAAAATTTTAAGCTCCGAATTTTATGGAAGCTGGTGGTCTCTTGAAGTTTTTTTAAGAATAGTTTATGCTAAATAATTTTAGCAGAGATTTTTTAGGAAGCTGGGAAAATTCCTCCAAATTTTCCCCTAAATTAAGTGGCGGGAATGAAAAAACTGGTAGTTAACTCCCTAAGCTGGTGGGGGAAAGTTTCAGCCCCACCCCATTTGCACCTGCTCAAAAATAAGCTCCTAAACAATAGCTGCTCCTATTTTGGAGGAAAAGATTCTGATCTAAGCATTAGCAAACTTTTTTGAGTTCCATGGGACCCTTTGCTCCACAAAAATAGATCCTCTAGCAGCTCCATGCGACCGCTTCCTTATTCTACTAACAGTTTTTATGCTTATGGCATTCGTAGTTTTTTTTAGTTAGCAAAGATTTTTGTATAGTATAATTATCGTACATATGAAAGATGTAAGAGCTAATGTGGGATATTATCCATAAAGAAGTACATAGATGTTTGAATTGGGCATGCTTTGGGTAGAATTTTTTAAGAGTTTTACCTGTGTTGCTCTAAAGTTGTTCTCCCTTAAGCAACACAGCAGTATACTGTAGTTTGCGCTCAGCAGAGAAGTGTACCCAGCAGCAGCCTTGGCCTGTTTGCAGGTGGGTCAAATGCACGGTCAACAGCAGCATCAACATGGCACGGCAGTGTTGCCAGTTGTTCTCCTTCAGTGGGGTTCACTCACCAAATTCAGCATATCACTCAACATACTAGATTTTCTTATTTTGAGCTGGATGCAGTTGTCCTCCATTCTTCCTATTTTTTGAGCATGCTTTTATATTTAGATAAGATTTGCTTTTCTTATTTTTAGATTGGGTTCTAATTCTGTCAGTTAGCTACTGTCCTTATTTTAGAACAAGGCGCTTTTTAAACTTTTTTTTTTTTGAATTAGGTTAGGATTTCTCTTCTGCTAGCCTAACCACCATGTTGAGATGTGGATTTCTAATTGTAAACCGTAGATTTCTCTTGTTCTATAAAAGAGACCCAGGGCACACCACTGAAAAAGAGAGAGCATATTTGAGTTTTGAGCAAGTGCAATGTAATTTTTCTTTCTTCTTTAATAGAAGGTAGATGCAGTTTTGAGAGTTCAGATCTATAAGTAGTTGCTATTTATATTTCCAGCAGTATGTTTTTGTAGATTAGCGTACTCAGATCTGTGGTTTTATTGGAATTTTTCATTTTAAGCTACTCTGTAGTTAGGGTTAATTTGCTGAGTGCAGAATCTGCTTACCATGGTCTGAAAATTTAGCAGAAGTGGTTATGCACGCTGGTCTATGGAAAGTTTTCTTCACCTTCATGAATAGTGGGCTCATGATAGTGGTGTTAGAGCTGAAATTCTTTGGTCTTGAGAACATACACCAAAGATGATTTCATTTTTCATTGCTTTAGAACAATGATTTGAAATTAGAAACTGTATTATTGTTGGATGATCCATAGGCATCCAGAAATAATTGCTTCATTAATAAACACAGGACCTTAATCAGAATAGAGCAAAAAATAGAGAACAGCTTTTGTGAAAGGCAAAACTACCAGATACAGCTGGGTGGCAGCAGTTGCACATTTGCAATGGCTGTTCTGTAAGTGGCATGGCAGTTTCATTAGCGTCATGGCAGTTTTGCCTTGACAATTATGTTGATTCCTGTTTTACCCATCTCAAACAAGAAAGAAAAGCAATGGCAGAAAATGGCGTCTCTTCAAATCCTTTGATGTTTGGAGTCCCTTTGGTACAAAAAGAGACATCCTTACTAATCATATATGTAAGCGACATATACACAATTGAGACACAAGAGTATGAGAGTTGGATTTGGAGAGTTTTAATTGGTTTTAGGAGAAGATATTGTTGTTGTAGAGAGTAGCAGAGTGAGTATAGCCATAGGGAGGTTACTGTAATATACTTTATCCTAGCTCTTGTAACTACCTTTGTTGAAGGAAGGAGGGTAAGTTGAGCATTTGCCACATCATTCTGGTTTTCTCCACAGCAAGGATTCTAGATAAAAATGAGTCATGTCATTTGTTTTATGGTTGTTTATGTTATTTTCCATTATATTTTGTGGAGTTACTGTTTTGTCAAATTCTAGCAGCCAAAGAATACAAATTCTAGCACAAAATTGAACTCTAAAGGCACTTAATTTGAAGATAATTCAAGTATTAACTACATGGCTAAATTAAAATCTACATTATTACTATTTTTTAGTCATTAAATGGTAGTTGACTCTAAGTAGGTGGTCAAGATGAGTTATGATGGGAAGGGTCTTGGAAAGAATAGCAAAGAATTGAGAAATTCCATAAAGGTCGAGAAAAGACCTGAAAATATAGGAGGTTTGGTATTCTATAAAGGTCGAGAAATGACCTCAACGTATAGGTTTGATATTCTTTGGTTGCAAACAAGAAGCTGGAGAAGGCTCTAAAGCAGCTGAAGCAAGACAACCATGCAAAGACAAGAAGCTCAAGCCACTATCTTAGGAAAATCAGCCTAATCAAGATAATGCCATCATTTCTTTTGTGAATTTAATGAATTAATGAAGTCTCTAAAGAATAGATATGTTTCCAATGAAGAAGAATATAGTATTACACCAGCTCAAATGGCCAAAGAAGAGTCTTCATAGAAGGATGACGACTCATGGAATAGGAAGTACATTATCACTCCAAGACTATAAGAGTAAATGCAAGGTATTTCTTAGTTTCAAAAGAGAGGACAATTTTTAGAAAGAGGTAGACTTTTTTGTACATCGAAGCAAATGCTCAAAGGTTAGCATTTCTAGTCTTTTATAGGATGGGATTTTCCTTGTCATTGTGTTTCTTGTCTTCTACAGCTCTAATATTCTTTTCTATGTAAAAAGTTGTGTTTCTTCAAAAATAAAATAAAATTGTGACACTTACACATAATTAGGGGCAACCTTCACTATCAACGTGACAGACAACTGAGTAGCGAACCACATAGACTAACAGAGAAGATCCCACTTTTAAGTTCTATGGTCATGGTACTATTAAGTCAAGGGCTTGGATCTTTTCTGTTATTTCTGACTAAACACATTATTGATCTTGCAATTTCCTAGTAGAGGGGTCTCGAAGGAGACTCAAAACACTGGAATTAAAAACATTGCACATTGTTATCAAGATACATGATATTATGTTTGATTGTGAAATTCTACAATCTTTAATTAACTAGGTAGGATTAGCAACATTTGTGGTTTATCACTTCACATCTTTGAAAGGATAACATTTGATTTTGCGACAAATGGAGAAGATTCCCATTTCTAAGTTTGATGTTTGTAGTTATGCTATTAAGTTGAGGGGTTGGCTCTTTTTGTTATTTCTGATTTAACTCTATGGTGGAGAAACCAAATTTATAGTGACACTGTTTACATCTTGAAAGGGCTAACATTTGACTGGTTACAAATGATTGAATGAGGGTGGGAAGAGGAAAACTTGCCAGAAATAACTACATGAAATCAAGTTGGGAAAACATACTACTATAACCTTAGGTCTTATACTAAGGAAGAGTACTTAAAGGACAAACAATGCACTGTGGCACAACATTCAAGGGAGTTCTGCCAAATCGACTTGTTGATAATAAATAGTCTCTCCGCGTGTACTTGAAAGAGTCCATTTGGATGTGAGCAATACTTTGAAGGTAGCTACTCCTGATGTACCCTGATCTGAAAATATTTTGATAAACACCCATAGCCAAGTGGTTGAAAGAGAAATCATACTGTGAGGAGATACTTGAGCAGATTTAGATTGAAAAGAAGTGAAGAAGTGGAAGAATGTTGGCAAATGTTAGATTGCATATGAAAATTTCTAAGGGTTCCAATCATTGATGAATTTATTATGCAGGTAACATAGTGCAACTCACAGTTTTGGTCGTTGTCAGACTCGACCCATTTAGGACAAACATTAGAACTGAAGGGGATTCCACGGGTAACATTCCAATACCTCTTGGTTGACTTCTTTACCCATCATTTAGCATAAATACACCCATTGGGGTATGTGGAAGGAGATTCGTCCTTCATGGGAAGGCAAGGAAGGATTGGACAGATAAGAGTTCTCTTGAGAGTTGCATTCTAGTCATACTAGTCTTAGGGTTATTGGTAATTATAGGTAGAAGTCCTTGCCATGTTTCGTGAGATTGTATGTTGCCATGGTAGTCAACTAAATTAGGTGCAAGTGAGATGATACTAGACTGGTGTTCTTAGTGGCCCTCATGAAGGGTGCAAGTATGTACAATTGGTTGATAGTGGATAGTTTGCTGGAGATCTTTTCCATGTTGGATACCTCCAGAGTAAATCTCTTGTGTTTTTCTAATTTACTTGCTTCATGCCATATTCTTGCAAGTTGCTAACACCTAGACCACAAGTGGAGAACTTTTTCTCATCAATGGTATGATTTTTATGAATCAATCATAAAGCATAAGAACATCATACTTTCCATGTTGCTGAATTGAAGCATAGAAGCAGTGAGCAACAAAGTAATGAATGTAATATTCACATTGGTGATTTGAGCAATGGAATATCTGTGCAAATTAATATCAGAGTAGGTTTTCCTTGCACCTATAGGGTCTATTAACATATTTTAGATCTGTGTCTTGTATTTTATTCCCTTGCTACTTGTTTCGTTGAGCAAATAAGGTGGAAGAGTAACACTCGTTGCAGAGAGTCTATAGAAGAAGGGAGATGCTAGAATTAGGCAATAGAAGGTTGCAGAAGGAAGCATAAGGAAATAGAGGAAAAGAGTCACAGATGATAAATCTGGCTGCATATAGAATCTTCGTACATATTCTATTGGGGTTGAAACAGCAGAAGGTTGCAGAAGAAAGCATCAGAAAATAGAGGAAAAAGAGTCACAGATGATTTGAAAGGAAACTATACTAGATCTACACTAATCCTATATGAGAGAAGCAATGCAAGTAAGAATAGATCTATACAAATTTCAGCAGAATAACAGCTAAGAGGTAACATAGATATATCCTGAGCAAACTCTTTCGGGAAAAAGCCAGCCTCCAAAGCACACTCAATGTATTAATCTCGATAATAGGGTTACAATAAAACATAGAGTTCCAGTGCTCTCAATAGGATATCTTTAACTCTGTCTTTTGGAGTCAATTTGGCAGTTAAACCTTGCTTTTCACTATATGATAAGATGCTTCTTGCCCATATTTATAGGCACATCATAATAGGAAACCATTAAGTGGTATTGCAAAATAATGGGTGAAAAACCATGGGCTGTTTAACTGCCTTGAAAAAGGGCCCAATTTTTTTTTTTCTTGAGAGCTGCCGTCCCGAAATCTCCCACATTGTAGTGCAATGCTTCGAGCCCCAATATTGTGGAGTAGTGTACAATTTATTAGGGGTGTAAAACATGCAAAATATACAATACATTCCTAACAATGACAGATTCAGCTGCGAACAAAATCTTCATACATATTCTATTGGGGTTGAAATTGTCCAAATGAGGTAGCAGAATACAGAGTTTGCAGTTGTCAGTATAGAGAGGTATGGTTTTCCACATTAGAGAGGCCTGGCAGTGTGCCTTAAAGGTTGAAACAAGCTGTTTCTCATTTTTCCATGCATGTATAAATTGTTGTGGACTATCAATTAAGGTAGAATGTGTTTTGGGCACTTTAATGTAGCACGGTTCTTCTGATTTTCAGCATCATTGGTGTCTTGAGAGGTTCACTAGGTTCAGGTGAAAGGGTGCTTATTGTCGGTATTCTTAATGGCCCTTGTGTAGGGATAAATCTTGTATTTTCCTTTGAGAGTGATATGCAGACTAGCGTGCATTTTGAATTGATGTAGTTCACTAAATTAGGTGCAAGTGGGAGGAGGCTAGAGTGGTGTTCTTAGTGGTCCTCATGAAGGGAGCAAGCTTGTGCAATTGATTGATAGTGGAGATTTTGTTAGTTTTCTCCCATATTGAGTTTATCTAGGGTAAATCTCTTGTGTTATTTTTCATAAGGATAAAAGTAAGGGTTTTACAAGGGCCCCATAACCTTCAACAAAGTTTCAGAGAGAACAGTAAACTTAGAACTGGAAAAAACATAAAACTAGGCATTAAAAACAACTCAGGCCATATAGAAACAGAAACAGAAACAGAGAAACAATTTGCAATAATACAGCTAGAGGTCAATCAATAAGCAACTAAGAGATGGACCAAGAGGTCGTAGACTTACTGGACTACTAGAACATTGAGGCTTTCAACTACCTCCCAGTCTTCTTGAAGAGTTTGAATTTTGAGAGCAAGGGATTCCTTTCCGACATCCTTAGTTTTGCTACCTTGCTTTTTCTTCTATCCTTTGGTCCTCTTACTTGGTCCATCTTGTATGCCTATGCTCTTTCTCATTCCAAAGCTGTCGAGATCCTCCCTAGTGCTGACAGTGTCCAGATGGTTTTTCTTACCTGTTTCCTTTCCCTTAACCTCCTACATCACTTGTTCAAGCCTCCCCACCTTGATCTCCAAATTAGCCATGACCTCCGTGAGCTTAGCATTATCCATAAGAACTCTCTGGTTCAAAGACTCTTTTTTCTTCTTAATCATCTCGAGTTGTAGGTCCTTTAACTCTTTATTCATCCTTTTGTTCCCTAGTAATCAACCCTTTCATGATGCCCAATTGGGTGTTCAGAGCTTTCTCTAGGGTTCCCACCACCCTCCCTAGCATTTCATTGCCCAAAGCCCCTAAATCAGTAGTTTTTGGTGAGGGGATAGAGGTAGAATTGAGTTGGGGGGTCTAAATATCAACCTAGACAGCTAAATCCTCCTCAATAGTATTTATTAGGGAAATTCCTTTACCAGACTTAGTACCATACTCAGAGCTTATCTTTATACCTTTAAAGGGAACAAAGTTTTAAGATCACCATAAGCCACGACCTACGTTCTTAGCCTTGGGGCTAGGTTCAAAAACTTGACAATCATTAACCCCCTTTGGCTGACCTTGACCCTCTTGAGAATGGGTCTTGGGATTTTCCACAGTGGGTATTCCATTGTAGCTACCCTTCACAAAACCAAGGGATTTTAGGACCAGAATATCTTTGTTAGCAATTTTAGGGTCAACAACAGGTTTACTTGACTGGACGAGAAGACAAATGAGGGCTTGATGCATAGGCATATTATTCTTCTCCTCTTGGTAATTGTTGAGTTGCTGCTCATATGCACCACCTAGGACATGAACCTAGGACCCTCCATTTGTTGTTGGAGTGCTCTACCAACTAAGCGACTGTTCCCTTGTGGCCAGTCCATTGTTGGTCCAGGTGTTGCTTACTTCCAACACCCCCCCTTGAGCCACACTACAGGTGCTTGGGGCTCCTAGCTTGGCTCTAATACCAATTGTTGAGCTGCTACTCATATGGACCAACTAGGACTCGATCCTAGGACCTTCTATTTGTTGCTGGAGTGCTCTACCAACTGAGCTACTGGCCACCAATCCATTGTTGGTTTGGGTGTGGCTTACTTCCAATGATAATCCAAAACAACAATATCCAAAGACAAGCAAAAAAACATGGAATGCTCATTACTCTACCATTCCTAAAATGATTTAACAATGAAAAATGATAGGAGGGTAGTTTGCATATTTCATTATCTGCATGTAGATTTCCTCACAGGGAGGGGACATAGATGTCCTTAGAATGTTGTCCTCCAACCAGCTCATGAATTTGCTTGTTGTCTTTGAAGAAAACATAGATCTCCTTTTTTCTTCTCAAGTCCTTGAAAATCTTTAGCCCCTTGGTTGACATGCTTGTAACTTTAGCCACACTGTCTTCCGACACTTCTATGGTAATCATCCTCATAGTGATGGTTTTGACCTTCCAAGAATGAGCAAAGTCGACTGATAGGTCGAGGTCATTGCCCTTAATCTTTTCAATATAATGGTTTAGCTCCCCCTCTTCAAAATGGTTTAGATAGTGACATTCCTCTTTAGGGCCATGGAGGACAATGACTCCAGTCAGAGATGGTCACCCCCCATGTTACCTCCTTCAAGGTTTTGACTCTTCCACACACAATGTTCCTCATTGCAGAACTTGTTATGAAAGGCAAAGAAATCCCTAGATCATATGTGAATAGTGCAATGATAAAACCAAATATAGGAAAATACAAGCTTGCAATCATTAGAGGTGAATTTGGATCCCACACACATGTTTGTGAGATAGTGCTTATGGATTTTGCACTGATTTCCCCTTTTACACTATCTAAGAATGATAATGGTGGTACTTGCGTCTTGAACAAAGGCATGACAACCAAACTTTCTCCATGGGGTCATTAATCCATCATTAACTCCCCCAACTGCACTTCACATTACAATGTTTATTAATTGCCATTAGCATCCCCATTTAACAAAAGATTAATAGACCTAGGGAGGTCTATGGACCTTGTCCATTTATTTAAATCATCACTTGAGACTCCCCTGTTAGCAAATCAATCGGCACTACTATTGCCTTCACGATATGCATGGACAATTTTTATATGCTCAAAGTTCTGCAGAAGATCTCGAGTGTCGTTAACAATGTTCTTAATAGTCCAACTAGGAATGGAGGTATCATTAAGACAATTGATGTTTAGTGAATCACCTTCTATTTTAAGAAATCTTATGTTTAGCTCTGAAGCCAGTTGAATACCCTAGAGGATTGCTTTTGCTTCTGCATAGTGATTCATTTGAACACCCATCGGCACTGCATATGCAGCCACAAAAGTCCCATTGTTGTCTTTGATCACCCTTCCCCACTAGCTTTGCTTGGGTTCCCCTTTGATGCTCCATAAAAGTTTAGCTTTAACCAAGCATTTGGGGGTCTCCTCCACTTGACTAAGCTTTTATCATTCTTTTTCTTGAGTGGGTATTGTTCTAGGGAAAAGCTTAATTTTCAATTTTGGGCGAGTACTTCTTTCGCTTTTGAGACCATCAATTTTGTCATTTTTAAACGTGGTTAGAAAGTTCTCATTAATATTTGGGCTTTCAAATTTACAAGGGTTTGAAAAATTTACTAGGTTAAATTTAAAAGGGTTTTTCAAGTTTCAAGAATAGTTTATTTTTGGGATAATGGCTAACATTCAAAATCTAGTTTTTTCAGAGGCACAAAAACTTATCAGGAAAAACTATAATATCTGGAGTCACAAAATACTCACGATTGCTGAGTATAGGATGTGTGATAAATTTATCCTAGGAATTGAAACTAGGCCCGCAACCAACCCAAATGATTTTGACTAGCATCACCAGGAAGTCCTATTGTTACTCAAGCTGTCAGTGTTTGATGATTTAATCTTGGAAGTTCGAAATGTCACATTTGCACATACACTATGGGATAACCTCAAAAACAAGTATTAGGTCACTGAGAAAAGTTGGGTTTTGTATTTGAAAAATTTGTTGTTTTCTACAAAATTGCACGAGGGTGGGTTATTGGCAGAACATCTCCTAAAAATCAAAGATATTAGTAATTAGCTTATTGTAGTCAACAAAGTAGTAGGTGATGAGGACATGGTAGCTTTGACCATTAACAACTTGCCGCCCTCTTATGAGACCTTTGTAGAATCAGTGAATCTACTAGTTGAAAGTCAAACTTTGACTTTTGATAAGGTGAGTTAGTATCTATTGCAAAAGGAGCGAAGACAACAATTGATAGGGAATCTACATCCAGGGCCATCGGAAGTGCTTTTGCTACTCATTTAAGAGCAAACCTTAGAACTCTTTTGGCAACAAACCTCATAATTCTTCTAGCAACACTTCTTCCACTCAATCCAAGAAAAAGGTGAAATGCATTTATTGTAACAAATTTGGACATATTAAAAAGGAATGCAGGAAAAGGCTATACAATCTATTTTGCAAGAAGCATGGTGAAGCTAATATGGCCGTTGTGAGCATGGTTCAAGTGACAAGTTTGCACTCATGACATCTCTTTTAGATAGTGTTGACAACAAATACTGGGTTTTTGATTCAAGAGCATCTTGACACTTCAGATGTCACAAAGCTTGGTATGTAAAGTTTATTGTTGATTCTAGTCATAAAGATACAGTTTCACTTGGTGATGGTAGATCACATGTGGTCGAAGGAATACGAGATGTTAGGGTTGTATTAAATGATTCTCTAAAATTTTTGGTACGCAATGTTCTTGCCATGAACAAGAATTTATTATCTATTAGTTAGCTTTATTGAGAACCATAACATTCAAGTCAGGTTTTGTGGAAAGAAGTGTATTGTATCAGATGTGAAACAGGACAAAGTTGTCATAGGCATTGGACAAGTAGGTCTAGATAAGCTTGTTGATCTTGCTACAACTAATTTGCATGCCCTAGCCATTGAAGATAATACTAGTGTTCTTTGGCATGAAAGGTATGGTCACTTGAATCTTCAATATTTGGCCAAAGTTAGCAGAGCCCATATGGTCACGAGCTGCCCCCTATACAGGAAAATAGGATGTGTGTTAGGTGTTTGGCTAGAAAGCAGAAGAGGAAGTCGCTTTTTACAAAAGGTGCATGGTGTGCCAAGGGCCTTTTGGTTCAAGGTACTTTTTTCTATTGGTGGATGATTTCTCTAAAAAGATGTAGGTTTACTTCTTAAAGAGGAAGTCTAAATTCTATGGTGCCTTCCTCAAATTCAAGGCGTTGGTGGAAACATTCACAGGTGTCAGATCAAGACTTTACGGTTTGATAAGGGGGGAATTCACCTCCTCTTAATTCAAGGAATTTTGTGAAAAAGAAGGTATTCAATGCCAAGTAAAAACACCATACACTCCACAACAAAATGGAGTGGTTGAAAGGTGTAATAGGACTATCATGGACATGGCACGATGCGTGATGCACAACATGAACGCTCCCTACTAGTATTAGGGAGAAACTATGAACGCAACAGTTTATATCTTGATTAGATGTCCATGCAAAGCTTTTCAAAAGATCACACTAGAGGAAGGTTGGACCAATAACAAACTTGAGGTTAACTTCTTTTCGAATTTTTGGTTTAAGTGCACCACATACACTTTAGTTCTTGAACAAAAATGGACATGAACTAGATTCCAAAATGGTTTCACTTGGTGATGGTAGATCATATGTGGTCGAAGGGATAAGAGATGTTAGGGTTGTATTAAATGATTCTCTAAAATTTTTGGTACGCAATGTTCTTACCATGAACAAGAATTTATTATCTATTAGTTAGCTTATTGAGAACCGTAACATTCAAGTCAGGTTTTGTGGAAAGAAGTGTATTGTATCAGATGTGAAACAAGACAAAGTTGTTGTCATAGGCATTGGACAAGGAGGTCTATATAAGCTTGTTGATCTTGCTACAACTAATTTGCATGCCCTAGCTATTGAAGATAATACTAGTGTTCTTTGGCATGAAAGGTATGGTCACTTGAATCTTCAATATTTGGCCAAAGTTAACTGAGCCCATACGGTCACGAGCTGCCCCCTATACAGGAAAATAGGATTTGTGTGTTAGGTGTTTGGCTAGAAAGCAAAAGAGGAAGCCGCTTTTTACAAAAGGTGCATGGCGTGCCAAGGGTCTTTTGGTTCAAGGATCTTTTTGCTATTGGTGGATGATTTCTCCAAAGAGATGTGGGTTTACTTCTTAAAGAGGAAGTCTAATTTCTATAGTGCCTTCCTCAAATTCAAGGCATTGGTGGAAACATTCACAGGTGTCAGATCAAGACTTTACGGTTCAATAAGGAGGGAATTCACCTTCTCTCAATTCAAGGAATTTTGTGAAAAAGAAGGTATTCAATGCCAGTTAAAAACACCATGCACTCCACAACAAAATGGAGTGGTTGAAAGGTGTAATATGGCTATCATGGACATGGCACGATGCATGATGCACAACATGAACGTTCCCTACTAGTATTAGGGAGAAACTGTGAACGCAACAGTTTATATCTTGATTAGATGTCCATGCAAAGCTTTGCAAAAGATCACACTAGAGGAAGGTTGGATCAATAACAAACTTGAGGTAACTTCTTTTTGAATTTTTGGTTTAATTGCACCACATACACTTTAGTTCCTAAACAAAAATGGACATGAACTAGATTCCAAAAGCATCAGGTATTTCTTTGCTGGTTATAGTGAACAATCTAAAGCATATAGGCTTATTGATACTTCCACTAACAAGGTCATTGTTAGTCGGGATGTTGATGTAAAACAGTAAAAGAGACTTAAGCACGTCCATGCTCCTAAAAACCCTTTTAGGTGCAAACTCCTTAAGGCTGATATCTTAAAATTGATAAACATCTAAAAGATTTTGGATTCAAAAGGAGTCTTTATGATCCAAATATTTATGTCAAAAGCAATGGTAATGATATTGTAATTGTTATTGTATATGTTGATGATCTTGCCATCATAGGTAGCATAGACATTGCAGTTCCACAAGGAAAATTAGAATTGTGTGCAGCTTTTGACATGTCAGATTTAGGCCTCCTACATTATTGCCTAGGCGTTGAGTCTTGGCAATTTGACCACAACATCTTCATGGGTCAAGTCAAATATGCCACGAGTCTTTTGGAGCGTTTTGGGATGGTAGATTGTAACTCATTGTCTACACCTATGTATTAAGTTCAATATAGTATTTCTATATTAATGGTCAATCTTTTTGCTTTATTAGCTTTATACAGCTGTTCATCTATTCTTAGTTCTTGTAAATTCCTTATAAGAGCATTCGCTCTTCTTTGTAAATCATAGTATTGTATTGTATTACTCAATAATAATATTTTCCATATTATTTCTGTCACATTTCTGTAACATGGTATCAGAGCGGGAAAATTAATTTTGATTTCGTTTTCCTGGCACCTTCTGCAATAATCCGTACATCCATACATATTTCGACCTAGGGTTTTTGCAAAGTCTCCCTCTAAATCTAGTCGTTAGTTTGTTTTGGTCAAGCTAGTCTATCTGCTCTACTATTGCATGTTGATTTTAGCTCTAAATCTGAGGATAGCGATTCTGCTTTTGATTGCTTCTTTTGCTTCTAAAAATCTCGTTGCTTGGCTCCTGTGTTGGTGACCTCCGTTTTCATTCGTTGAATTTTTTTCAGATTGCACTTTGCTCAAACGCGATTTCTTCTTCATTTTTTCTCTTTGGCAAGTTCCGCGTAACAAGTCTGGTTCGTGGGATCTCCTTTTTTCGAAGTTTTGTGTGGTTCTCTTCTGCGCCAAGACTCTTTTGTTGCAGCTCGCGATTTTCATCGATTACCTCTCCAAGGAAGCGAACCTCTCTCTCTCTCTATCACGGGTCTCTCTTCTTCTGAAGATAAGTTTTTTTTTTTTTGAGACATGTGTCGGGGGTTCTTTTTTAGTTCGGTTGAGACGCAAGGTTCTGTGGTTCTCCTTCTTATAGCGCTTAAGGCATTTTGTGCCCAGTCACCTATCTGTGATCCTCTATTTGCCCGCGATCATCTATCTACCTTGGGATTTGTTCACACTATGGTAGAACTTTTCAGGATTTTTTTTCTGTTTTTTCTTAAAATCCGTGTTTGGATACCTTAGTTTTTTTTGTCTTGAGATATGTGCAGTTTGGTTTCTATCCACCCTCTGGTATCTGTTTTTTGTGCATCGAAAAACGTGAAGATGGTGCCTTTTGCCAAACCGAAGAAGTCTACATTTTAGCCTTTATGGCTAAACGTCCTGCAGATCATATCAAATCTTCTGCTTGGTACATAGATTCATGTGCTTCCCGACATTTCACACATCGGCGAGACTGGTTCATTGAGTCCACTACTTTTAGAGACTGTTATCTTTGGAGGAGGCGAAGAATATACCGTTGTAGGAAAAGGCACTGTGCAGATACAGTCATTTGGATGTTATGTTCAACATGCACTCATGCAAGCATAGTGGACCGTGAGACACGCACCACTGTTGCTCAGGCTCTTGAGGATCATGGTCTCTATAGACTTGTTGATTCTCCAGAGCAAGCTTTAGCAGCCAGGAGCACTTCCATCAGTAAACCCTGGCATCAACGTTATGGGCACCTCAACATGCACTCTCTCTTAGTTATCTCAGGAGAGTTTGGTCGGTGGTCTTCCAAACATTCAAACTCAACTTCTTGGCGTCTGCTATGCATGTCAGGCTGACAAACAACATAGGACCTCTTTTTCCGATGGTGATAAATGGAGAGCATCCAAGGTTTTGCAGTTGGTTCACGCTGATGTATGTGGACCAATGAACACTCCTTCAGTTATTGGGTGCAGATACTTTTTGCTTTTTGTTGATGATTTCAGCAGAAAGATGTGGGTGTATTTCTTGAAAAAGAAATCTGATGTACTTAGTACATTTCAGCAGTTCAAAGCCTTGATGGAAAAAGAGTTCGGCTGTCCAATCGGCTGTCCAATCATCTCTCTTCGGTTTGATAATGGGGGGGAGTTTTGTTCCTCTAATTTCACCCATTTCTATGCATCACATGGCATCAAATGCTAGCTTACTACACCTTACACACCTCAGCAAAATGGTGTTGTTGAGCGTCGCAATCATACTATTATAGAGATGGCACGTCCTATGTTAGAACATCGTAGTGTTCCCAAGAAATTCTAGGCTGAAGCTGTCTACACTGCTGTCTATCTTCTGAACTGATCTCCCACTTTTGTAGTTAGAAAAATGACTCCTGAAGAAGCATGGTCTGGATGTAAACCTTCTGTCAATCATCTGAAATTTTTTGGCTCCACTGCTCATGTTTGGATTCTTGATGTCAAGCGCACTAAGTTGGACTCCAAAAGCCAGAAACTCATGTTCACTGGCTATAGTGAAAATCATAAGGCTTACTGACTCATTGTTATAGACACTGATCGTCTCATCTTCAGTCGTGATGTCGTAGTTGATGAGACCACTGGACCTTTTTTGCTCTCTACTTCATCTACTCACACTGAGGATCAGCCTTTGAAGGATTCTGATTTGGGTGTTCACATTCCTCTTGCTCCACTTGATGGGAGGGCTCCTGAAGTTATGCTAGTACCCGCCTCTCCTCAAGATATTCAGGATCCTCCTAATCTTGTTCCTGCTCCTGCTGATGATGCTGATGCACCTATTTCAGGTAGTGGTTCCCCTGTTCTTCGGCCTAAATGGTGGGCCAAAATGATTGGTGATGTTCATGGTAATGAACTAGTCGAGGGTAGATCTGCTCGGAAGAAGAGCAAACTGCAAAATACTGCCAATTTTGCCTTCATGGCCAATCTTCACAGTATCTCAGAGCCTTAAACATATTCTGAGGCTAAAGGTGTACTTGAATGGGAACAGGCTATGGATGCCGAGCATCACAGCTTGCTGAAGAACAATACCTGGGTTCTTGCTGATCTTCCGCCTGGGAAGAAGCCCATTGGGTGCAAATGGGTGTACAAAGTCAAGTACAAGGCTGATGGGACTCTTGACAAGTATAAGGCCCGGTTGGTTGCCAAAGGATTCTTCTAGCAAGAAGGCATTGACTATGAGGAGACCTTTGCCCCTACAGCCAAAATGAGTACCATTTGGCTTTTTCTTGCTATTGCAGCCCAGTTTGGGTGGAAAGTCCATCAAATGGACGTCAAGAGTGCCTTCCTCAATGGAGATTTGTAGGAAGAAGTCTACATGACGTAACCCTCTGGCTTCAAGGTTGTTGGTAAAGAACATTAGGTGTGCAAATCGGTGAAAGCTCTTTATGGCCTCAAACAGGCTCCTCGGGCATGGTACATAAAAATTGATCAGTACCTCGTCGATCATGGCTTTCAGCGGAGCCCTTCTGATTCCAATCTGTATGTCCAAAAGTATGTTGATGATAGTCTCTACATTGTTGTTTGTGTCGATGATCTCATTATTACTGGCAGCTCAGAGTAGTTGATTCAAGAAATCAAACATGATCTCAGTCAAACTTTTGACATGACAGACTTGGGCCTCCTGCATTATTGCCTAGGTATTGAGGTTTGGCAGCAACCTTACAGCATCTTCATCTCTTAGTCTAAATATGCTAGAAGTCTACTGGACAAATTCTGGATGACAGACTGTGAACCTGCTTCTACCCCCATGGAGAAAGGGCTGAAACTCTCAGCACATTCCGACTCTCCTGTAGAGAATGAATCTGCATTCAGACAATTAGTTGGCAGTTTCATTTATCTTACTGCCACTCGACTTGATCTTAGTTTTGCAGTCAGCTGCATCTCTCGCTCCATGGCTGCTCCTCAAACTGCTCATTGGGTTGCAGCAAAATGTGTGTTGAGATATATGCAAGGCACTTCAGACTTTGGCATTCTGTATGGCAGATGCAAAGATCCTCAACTGCTTGGCTTTACCAATTCAGATTGGGTAGGCTCTGTTGATGATAGAAAGTCTACCTTTGGATATGTTTTCAGTCTAGGCATAGGTGCAGTCACATGGACCAGCAAGAAGCAACAGGTAGTTGCTCTCTCCTCGACAAAAGCTGAATATAGGGGAGCTGTTAAAGCAGCCTGTGAGGCAATTTGGCTTCGTAGGATGCTTTCAGAAATGCAAATGCCTCCAGCAGGGCCTTCACCCTTGTATTGTGACAATCAAGGGGTGCTGAAACTTGCAAAGAATCCCGTCTTTCATGAACGGACAAAACATGATGATCTTTCCTGTCATTTTATTCGCCAGTTGCTTGAAGAGGGATCTGTTGTGTTGCAGTATGTTTCTACAGAGGATTAGACTGTTGATATTCTCACTAAGTCTCTGGGCCCAGATAAGTTTGTCAAATTTCGGGGGCATCTTGGTGTAGTTGACCGATTGACCACTATGGGAGGGTATTAAGCTAAATATAGTATTTCTATATTAATGGTCAATCTTTTTGCTCTATTAGCTTTATACAACTGTTCATCTATTCTTAGTTCTTGTAAATTCCTTATAAGAGCATTTGCTCTTCTTTGTAAATCATAGTATTGTATTTTATTACTCAATTATAATATTTTCCATATTATTTCTGTCACAGTTTTGTAACACTAAGGAGGTCGAGCTGAATTTGTCAGCCTTTGATTCATCCTCGGTTGATGAATCACACTACAAATAGTTGGTGGGCAGCTTGATATATCTTACAACCACTCGACCAGATCTTTGCTTTGTTGTTAGCTATCTCTCTTGGTTTTTGTGATGAGTAGATTAGTAAGAGTCAAGATGATGGTTTTATTAATGAAGGTTATATAAAATGGGATTTTAGATTATTAGCATGAGTAGCATACATTTGGATATATATATATTCAAATCAACATGTTTTGGTAATTTTGAGTTCTATGTAATAGATAAGATATATTGATATTGGATAGGTTCTGTTGGCTTTGGGCTTGAGGGTGAGCATATTAGTTGTTATTTTGAAAATTGTTTGCAAATTTCATTGGAGATCCATGTGTTGCCATTGTTTTTTGTCATTGTTTTTATAGATGATGATTATAATAAAAGAATATCTCCATCAAGTGAAGGTGTGGCCTCAATCAGTTACATTATGTCTTTGTTCATATTGTAACTTGCATGACATTTTGAATCTTAACATTGTAATCGATTGTTTTCAGTGTTGGCGTTGCTTTGTAATTTAAATATTGTTTGGCTGCCATTGATCTAGTTACTTGTTGAATGTGTTGAAGTATTTCCATTATAAAATTCATTGAGTGTATTCTTGTAGATTTCTGTTAAATAATTTCTCTTGAACTCTGGTGATATGTGTTTGATTGTATTTTGGATCTCACTCATACAGGTGACGGTGCGGATATACAAGCAGCTCTGAAAGAATGGACAGGACAACGGACTGTACCAAATGTATTCATTGGAGGCACACACATTGGTGGCTGTGATGGTTAGTGTTTCAATGCAGAAACATATCTCAATGATTGCTTAGTGTATAGTATATTTTTTACATTAATAGGAATTTTTTCGTTGTAACATTTTTAATGGTTCCACTTATTTTGAAACAATGCCATATTGTCTTTCTTTCCTTTGATGGCTGAATTTCGTTTTATATCACTGTATTGCAGTATGTAAGATTTCTTGTGGGGATGTGTCTAATATAATTGCACATGTGCACCTCTTGGAAAGAGAATCGTAAAGCCTACAAAATGTACTTAAAAAAAAGCTTTATTTTTTGTTTAAGATTTATTAGTGAGGGTTCTATTGGGGCCTGTTGTGACCTTCACAACATGCCCCAATTCTTTTTGAATTAGTGGCCCTTGTGTTGGATTTGCTTTCGATTTTTTAACTTCTATTGCTTTTTGATTTGGAATCTTCAAGCACACCTGGTTGCCTCTCATGCAATCATTTGTCACTTGTTGAGTATTTATATAAATGTTACATTTGTGCATCCATAGGGTTATTGTCCTAAACGTCTATGGGCATTGGTCGCAATTTAGTGTCATGTGTATAGGGATGTCACAATGGCATGGATATGTGTTTTTTGTCGTCGACACAAAGGGACTTTTTGTTAGTATGGGTTTGTTGAAATTGCCTTTGACAGTAGTCTTTGATTTGTTCGCAGCCTCATGTAGGGCTCTAGCCCTTCAATAGATCATATGACTTAGGATTGTTGCAATAGAAGTCCGATGTTCCCTCAGTTGCAAAATTGCACCGGAAGTCTGAAGTCTCCTTGCAGTTGTAAAGTTGCACCGGAAGTCCAAAGTTCTCTTGTAGTTGCAAAATTGCGCTGAAAGTCTGAAGTTTCCTTGCTGTTATAAAAAAATAATAGTGAAGCTTTTGCAGTATCATGTTCAGAAAATGAGATTCAATCAATGTGAGATTCATTCATTGATCATCTATAGAAAACATATTAACTTTGAAGAAAATCTCAATGCATAAAAGGTGTATAGTCAATCAATTTAGATTAAGTTCTCATCAGCTTCCATTTGAAATCGAGAAATGAATAAAAAGAGAAGAATACATGTATGTTCAACAAACACGGGCACGTTGAGGATGAGAGGCATGTGATGATACATTGTCCTATTAATGAGCAGCTAAGGCAGAAGCACTCAGCACAGCATTAAGACTTGAATAGTTTATATAGCTTATTAATTTTGCCATCTAAGTGGCCATTGTATTCAAGATGTCACAGAATATAAAAAAATCAACACAGGTAAGATTCATTTACATAATAGCAACAATCTGGAAGCAAATTGGAGCCAATCTTTAAATAACTTGCTGTTAATTTTTTTTCTGTTCTGTTCCATCCCATATATTTACATAATATGGTCTCCATAGATATAAATAAAAATATTTCTTTCATTCATTACAAGTTTTTAATGGTTCTCATTGATATTGTCACTTACCATAGACAATGGCAAAACATTTGACATGATATTTGTGTCTCTTTTCTTATGTAACCATTGCTTCGATTACTGTTTGCAGTTGTTCTCTTCTGGCATCTATGTTGTAATGATTTGCCTTTCTATTGGTTAAAAGTTAAAACATCCACTTAGTTTTGGAGCCTTTTCATTTGTCTCTTTGAGAAAAATTCGTTCTCATGTAATCATACTTAAGATTAGATTTTTTGCTCCCATATCTAAGAAGTCCCAAATTTTCATGCCTCCAAAGTTCTTCTGTTCACTCTTTCTTAATGACTTGTGTTTCTTATGAAGCATCTTTTGGGTTTAGCATTTAATTTTATTTTTTGTCAGGGTTGCAAGATACGCCACCCTCCCTCCCTTGGTATATGTACCTACGGATATCGGTACGATATGGTGCAGATATGACTTGAATACCGTATCAGCCCATACCTAAGTGTCGGATATGTAGGAATTCGGCTTTAAAAAAAATCATACCCGAATCTTGCCTAAATTTGTTAAAAACCCTACAAAAATTTTTCTTCCAATTTATCCCTAAACCTGCTTGACCGTTGACCAGACCAAACTCGGAGGTATAAAATCAGGGTCGTGGAAAAGCCATGTTTGAAAATCTGGGAAGTGAATGGAGCTGAATGACTAACCAAGAGCTGCCCTTCCGTGCACACGAAAAAAATTAGTAACTATTAAATTTTATACTAGCTCTCTTTTCAAATAAAAAATCATTCAGACTCCATATTATTATTATTATAAAGCTCCAACATTGAATTTAAAATATTTATATTCTGTTCTATGATATAGAGATTAGATACAAAATAAAAATATAAAAACTTTTATTATATATATATAACTTCATATAATGTTTTAATTATAAATAGAATTTATTATTTTGTTTTGTATTATTTTTTATTTAAATCATATATATAGTTGTTTTTGAATCATTGAATTGGTTGTTAGGGATCCGTACCTTGTAAAACAGTTTGAGACAAAAAATACCAAAGCAAAAAGGCTACTCGTTATGAGGGCCATATTCTATTAAGTAATAATCTTTATGTCACTATTATCTGCTACTAATGTTTATCTTCTACGGCAGTAGTATGCATACCGTACACATCCTCCTTGGTTCCAGAGTCCTCTGTTTCTAGGTAACTAGTGCAGTTGACACATTCCGGATCCGTGAACCCCACAACAATCTTCAAGAATGCCACCCCCCAACGTGCTTCACTTCTACGTTCTTCCTCACTAATCCCCACTGCTGGAATTATGAAGGGAATCCAGGGACCGTTATAATGCAGGAGGATGGCTGGCCAAAGACCTTGTTTCGGATGAAAGCCGAGGCCTAAAACCACCCCGTCAACAAATTTGTTCATGCCTCCCTGCCAACCCGACTTCACCAGAGCTATGGCCATATCTCAAATTACGTCTTTAGATTCACTAAGATCCAAAAGAACTGCAAGCCACATGGATGCAATATTAGAATTTACTCGATATCGTTGTGTAGATGTCATGAAAGAACTTCCAAGAACTATCTTCACCGCATGAAGGACTACTGGGGGAATTAACCTTGAAGACCTCTCTTAGCCTTTTGTCGGAGATTTCATCGCGGAAGGCCATCTGCCTTTTCTTACCATATAGACTTACAGTTGAATCCATATTGCCATACTCATTCATAATTGTACCAAGGCCTAAATAGACCTCACCTTCGACGACTTGCAAGAACATTGTTGTGCAGCAATGAAAAACTTACCCTTCAAACACCTTCCCATGAGCAAAGAAATCTCCAAATCCTCCGAAATGAACTTCACTTACTGAATACTCAATGCTTGAGGTGGTGGAAACATTGAAAATATCCCTTCACATGAAAACTAATCTTTCGGCCACCAGTCTACAGGGACTGTCCAGCTAGCATATGTGCCAAGCACTGAAATGATAACTCATCAATATTGAGTCTTTCTTAAAATTTCAAAATTTCCAAAATGGTGAGGGATGGGGATCCTAGATGTCTTCGATCTCATTAGAGCCAAGTCCTTTTCCTTGATAATTAGCCTATGTTACACTCACTCTAATTTAACAGAATATAAAATTAACTATTAACAGAATTTCAGGAGAAAGATAACTTGATTAACTAACTATCTATAAAATTTCATAAAAACAACTAACTTTCATTTTCAGCTGAAGTAATCTTATCTAATTGATTATATGCAATCATCATAATTTAACTAACTTTCGTTAATTGAATTCCAAGTAATAAAAGAGATTAAGAGAAATACAACTTGCATAGCTCCGTGCTGATTTCGTTTGCAGATCCTTCACTGGATTTTGGAAAAAGAAATATCAACAAGGGTTTTAACCACCCAACCAAGACCAAGTGGTCTCCTGTGCTTCTTCAGCTGAAGAAATCCGACCCTTCACGAGGGTGATGACAGAAATCAATTAACAACAATGTGTCTCTGAGCCTGGTGTTAAGATCTATACCTCCTGATCGTTCTTTCCCTATAGGTACTGTGATGTTCCGATATTGAGGCATTGTTTAAATTAAAGACTTAAACATCACGATAAACGGTGAAGTTGCTTTCTCGAAATACGGTGTTTATCGTCATGCCCCTGTAATTCTGAAGTATTGAATAAATATTAAAAAGGACAAATATAAGATTGCAATTTTATTATAATTATAATTGTTATAAAAAATGTCGTAATTATAATAGTGATAGTATTAAATATTATATATATATAAATAAGTATTGAATCATAATATGATTATAAGTGATTAAATACATATTATTATTATTATAAATATAAGCAATTGAATAAACACTATTATTATTATAAATGAGGCTTGAATAAATATTATTACTATTATAAATATAACTGAATAATATTATTATTTTTATTAAATAAACATTATTATAAAATACTAATCATAAAGAGCGCTGAAAAGTTAGCAACTCAACAAAGAGGCATTGGGCATTATGAAAGGAGGCGATCCATACCAAGAGGCATATTGTTGAGTATAAGAGGCTTATTGGTGGGGAATGGAGATATAGAAGGCAACAAATATTCATTGACTGATTTAAAAATCTGCAAAAAAGGAAAATCAGGAAAGTCAGACGTCAGTGGAACCAAGGGAAAAAAGACATCAATATTAGAATTAAGTCAGCAGGGAATAATATCAGTCAGCAGTCAGTCTAGTAGGTGGATTAAAATATAGTACAGTATGCAGTTAATAATTGGGTTATTAATAGTATACTCATTAATAAGTATATACATCGGGAGTAGGAAATATATATGGGAAGTACAGATTTATGAGAAACGGAGGGAATGAGGAGCATAGAAAAATAGGGTTTTAAGAAGGAGATAACAATAATAGGGGAAGAAGTCTAATTATATTCCTGAGTGAATATATAAATCTGGTATATATAGATCTGCACGTAAAGAAGAGACATCAAGAAGAATATATCTCTTGGATGTGGGAATTTGAAAGGGCAAGGAAGAAATAAGGGATATAACTCTGAGTTGGAAGAAAATACTTCTGAATTAAATTATATATATTTCTGATATATGTATAACATCAGCAAGAGAAAAACATACATTGTTGTGCAGTAATGAAAGCCTTACCCTTCAGACACCTTCCCATGAGCAAAGAAATCTCCAAATCCTACGAAATGAACTTCACTTACTTAATACTTAATGCTTGAGGTGGTGGAAACATTGAAAATATCCCTTCACACGAAAACTAATCTTTCGGCCACCAGTCTATAGGTACTGTCCAGCTAGCATATGTGCCAAGCACTGAAATGTTAACTCTGATGTCTTTCTTAAAATTTCAAAATTTCCAAAATGGTGAGGGATGGGGATCCTAGATGTCTTCGATCTCATTAGAGCTAAGTCCTTTTCCTTGATAATTAGCCTATGTTACACTCACTCTAATTTAACAGAATATAAAATTAACTATTAACAGAATTTCAGCAGAAAGATAACTTGATTAACTATCTATAAAATTTCAAAAAAACAACTAACTTCCATTTTCAGCTGAAGTAATATTTTCTAATTGATTATATGCAATCATCATAATTTAACTAACTTTCGTTAATTGAATTCCAAGTAATAAAAGAGATTAAGAGAAGTACAACTTGCATAGCTCCCTGTTGATTTCGTTTGCAGACCCTTCACTGGATTTTGGAAAAAGAAATATCAACAAGGGTTTTAACCACCCAACCAAGACCAACTGGTTTCCCGTGCTTCTTCAACTAAAGAAATCCGACCCTTCACGAGGGTGATGACAAGAATCAATTAACAACAATGTGCCTCTGAGCCTGGTGTCAAGACCTATACCTCTTGATCGATCTTTCCTTGTAGGTACCTTCTAACTGGGAAGATCATTCTGACCAGTGGTATATCTGGTACTTGATCGCTGATAGATGCCTATCTGCATCGTAACCTTGGCTAAGGATTTTCTAGTATATATATATATATATATATATATATCTGACACTACTGTGTCGTCAGCCTTCACCCTTGCTCGACATTGTTATTAATTTAATGCTTTATTTTTTTCATTCTGAATGCAGGTTTTTTTTTACATAGCATCATACATGACTTACTTGGCAAATTTTATTCGCATTAAAATCAGAACAGAAACACAGACATAAATTGCTCAAAAGAATACATCAGACTCTTATTATCAACACATTATAATACCCAGGCTGACAGTAACAACAATAGATTCTAAGCATGTATATATATAAATATATATACACATATACATATCAGACAGATCAAATATTAAAAGTATCTTGGCTTTAGAAATCTCAGAAGCTGAAATAAAGAAATATGAATACTGATTTCAGAGGACTGATTCGGAAGCTCAGAATCATAACAATCGAAAGATAACATAATACGAATTGCTAAGATCATCAAACTTTTAACGACTGTTAAAGAAGATTTAAGATCTTGCCTAACAAGTGATTGGAAAGTTGGGATAGCTAGTTGTGACTGATCTATTCAATACAATCGGTAACAAAAGACCGCTTGATAAATGCACGACATAGTGAAAATTCTCAGAAACAAGGCGCCAACAATATGCACGCTGAAAGGTAATGCTTCACAATGATACTACAACTCGAACTCTTCTTCTTTTCTCCCTGTCCACCTTACTCAGAAAGAAAATAAAAATGCTTAATGGAATGGCGGATGTTCCTTTGACTCTCCTATATGAAGGAAAAATGCATGCCAAGAAAGAATGGTCGATCAAAATAAACTACTCCACGTAGTGGAAAGAAAGAGGTGTTACAAACAAGATTTCAACTCATACACTTCAAGCGCTTCACGAGGTAAGACCCAAAGTAATTTATTAAATAAACAAAAGAGATAAAATTTTTTTTCTCTCTCTCTCTCTATATATATATACTCATGTGCCCTGGCCAAGGCTACGATGACTTTAGGATTTTGGCTAAATTACTATGCTCCCCCAAGTTTTGGGGACAGGGACGGGGGATGAGTTTCGAGGGACGACATTTTTTTTTTTTGCCATTTTTTAGGGGACGACAGGGGACGGCTACTAAAAAATAAGATTTTTTTTTAAATATAGGGAAATTTCAAATATTTATATGATAACATTGATAAGGCATTCATTATAGACATTATAGATCCTTAAAAAATGAATACATAACAATAACATTACACTTGAACTTAGTTTTCAACTTGTCACATGAGAATTGGCAAACAAATAAACAAAATTTTATTGTTTTCAATGACAATTTGCATATATATTATATCAAAATTATATCAAAATGCCCAAAGGCTGCAAGTTTCAACAACAAAATGACAAAAACATAGAGAACATATGGCTGTCCCCAATCAACCTCTCATAAAATTGTTATTGACCTTTTTAAACTGTTGTTGCTCCTCTTTCTCCTTTCAAACTACTGTTCTTCACCAATGCAAAATGTGAAAATGAGTTATTATTTTTTTTTCTTTTTGGTTGATATGATCTCTATTTTAGGTTTAGGGTATGTTTAAAGGGATGTGGGGGTCCTTGTGGGCCCCCCATCCCTTTTTTTAATTTGAAAAGATTTTTTTTTTAATCTGTTGCAAAAGTATTCGGGGACACAGCCGTCCCCGGGATGGTTAGGGGACGTCTCAGCTGTCTCGGGGACGGCTACGTCCCCGAATTTTTAGGGGACGTCCCCAAGGAAGGGGGGATGGGTAGGGGACGTTTCCTACCCGTCCCCGAGTCCCCGAAACGTCCCCGGTATGGGTACGGGGGTTTTGAGGCAGGGGACGCGTCCCCGTGGAGTATAGCTAAATTATTGTTTTTCGATTCCTGTAATCACCCTCTCCTTGTTGGTATCCCTTTTTCTTAGCCACCTATTTTGTCTTGCAACCACTTAGACAATTAAGGAAGGTTAAATCATTTCCATGATACGAATAATAATTAATATCATTTTCATCAATCCATTTTCATATAAAAATAATAAAATATTCACAATTAAAAAAAAAATCATCATATATATTTTTCCAACGAATAATTTCACATTCATATGAAAGCAGTTGTTCTCAACTAACAACATAATTAATATTTAATTGTTCAAACAAAGAGGGATGTAACAGCCTAGCTAAATCTTATTGTGTTATTGTGTTCCAATTGTGGATGGAATCACTAATAAAGGCCTTTTCTTCCAAGTCGAAAGCAATATTGGCAATCCTATTCGCCTTAGCTTCTCAATATACATGGTTGATCTTGAAATCTACAAATTTGTCGAGACGTTCCAAGCTGCTTTTTAACATGTTATTGAGTTTCCAATTGGAGGCCATTTTGGACTAAATGACATTAATTGCAATTGAAGAGTTCCCTTCAATATGTATCTTGTCAATTCCCAAGGAGATGCATGATTGAAGTCCCAATATTATAGCCTGAAATTCTGCTTTATTATTGGTGGAGAGTCCCAATTTCTTATAGGTCGCCTCAATCAGTCTGCCCTCTTGGTCTCTGATAATGCACCCTACACTTGCCTTGCTAGGGTTACCCCTAGATGCCCCATCAAAGTTCAACTTCTTCCACCCCGAGTCAGGAGGAACCCACCTCGCATCTGCCCTAATCTTAGATTTTGGATGAACCCCTGAAGCCCCATGAATGGGGCATGTATGTATTTTTTTTTATAATTATATATATATATTTTAAGTTCATTGTTATTTATTAATAATTTTTGAAATTATTTTTACTAAATTATTAGTATTATTTTAATTTATATTTACTTTATATCTATTCTCCCCAAAGTTTCCGAGATGGGGACAGGGGGGTTGCGTTTTTGGAACGCCATTTCTTTTGGGCCACTTTTTAGTGGACGACAGGGGACAGCTATTAATTTTTTTTTCTTTAAAATATGAGGAAGTTTCAAATATTTATATGATAACATTGATAAGGCATTCATTATAGACATTATAGAACCTTAGAAAATAAATACGTAACAATAACATTAGACTTCTAAGTTTTCAACTTTTCACATGAGAATTGGTAAACAAATTATCAAAATTTAATTGCTTTCATTGACAATGTGCATGTATATTATATAAAAATTACATCAAAATGCCTAAAGGCTGCAAGTTTGAACAACAAAATGACAAAAAACATAGAAAATATATGGCTGCCCCTAATCAACATCTGCCTTTGCTAAGATTGCATCATCTAGTGGAACCCTAACCAATCCCTCCCGTGTCTTCTCCTCATCAATTTGCATAACATCTTTGGGATCAACGTCCCAATGTGCAACTCGAGTTTGAAGATACTCGAGTCTTTGTCGATCTTGTAGCTGTAAGGCACTATGCACTGCCACCAACTTCTTTGATCATCTAGAGGTAAGGTTGTTCTTCACTGATTGAATGAAGCTATATGTGGACCAATTCTCTCTGTAATAGAGGAATGTATAATCTATGAAAGGAAGAGAGTGGCAACTATTCTCAACTCTGGTGCATCCTTCTCTTGCCATCGTCCAATAGGGTCGGTTTGAGCTAATGTGGCTCTATCCATCCTCGCCTTTGGTTTGCTAAAGGTTGGACCACTGAGATTGACAAAGGCCATCCATTATGTGCGAAGTATAGAAGCCTCCTCGGTATACATTTTTCGAAGGGCCTTTATGAACCCTAGTTTCACCTCATCATCACGAGATGGAGGCACTCTTCCAGGCCTAGCTACATACCATTTGGAATTGTAACATGCTACTTGTTCTACCAAGATTTACTAAGTTTAACTAAAGAGTAAAAGATCTAAGTACTGAAAGAGATAGTAATAGAATTTTTCCTTAAAATACATTCGATAAGATGCACATGTGAAACATATTTCAAACTCCCATTGCATAATCAAATTATTTTTCCATCATTTAAAGAATTGAACATTTCATATTACAAGTTTTCCAAAGAAAATTACAGACAAGCTTCAAGAGCTTAATAGAGATACAAGATTGTATTTTGTCTGTCTTCAATTCCCGGCTGCCAACATCATGAGGGGAGCATCACTCAAACACTTTTCCTCCAACCACGGACTATTTGCAATCCCCCGCACATCTATCAAACTGGTAAATGGCCCTACCCTTCGACGAAGGGATTGGTTTGATAACCCCAAAAGATAAGCCTAATTAAGCAAGGTGTTGTGTTCTACATTAACTAGTACTATCATACTACAGCTACAACCATCAAAATATGACATCCCTACTTAGTAATGCAAACCTGAATCACAGTGAAACTAGACAGTGTAAAAGTTGGCTTAATACACTGCTTTGGCCAAAGTTTTCATCGTAACATATTCACCCACCCTTCCTCGTTTGGGAAAGACATTCTATGTTATCTACCTCTTCCATGGATCACCTATCCCAAGGCTAACCCCTTATACAATTATTTAACCATACTCAATCAATAATCAAACAAAACCCATCTAGGTATTAATCTCTACTATGGAGATTAATGTTACATTCACAATACAAATCTCTCTCTCTCTCTCTCTCTCTCTCTCTATATATATATATATATAACATTCAAGTAACACTCATATAGAAAACACAATTCATCCACCAAATAAAAACACAAAAATGCCTTTTAAAACAGAAAAACATGTCAAAAGAGAAAATCTGATGCTTTTGATATAAGCTCCCAAACGAATCAATGAGATTCCCTCGCTTAAGCTCCTTCCAATGAACTAAAACCTCCTCCCAAGTAAAACAATTCTCCTAAACTTCTAAAACCTCTCCTCACAACTTCAAAGCAAAAATGGCAAAAACTCTCAATGTTAACTCAAAATGAAAATGGCAGAATAAGAATGCTCTTGGCAGAGCTTGTGTGTAAAGAATGAGAAAGAGCTCCTTATTTTATACTAAAAATCCAAGAGAGATCAAGCTACAATTTTGCTTACCAAGTTGACACAACTCCCCTTTTAACAAAACAAAAATTAGAGGGGGCAAAGAAATAATGAAAAATTAACACATATAAGGACACTTGTGAAACAACTTAGCTAAAATAAATAAAATAGACTTCTATAAGATAAAACACTTTTCATAAAATTGATACTAAATCAATCATGTTCCCTATTAACTTGCAAAGTTGGTTGCATGGAAAAAGTCCAAGTACGTTTGAAACAAATGAAAAACTCTTATGAACATCTTCTAACTGATTTTCCAACTTCCATAAGCGTTCAAAGAAAAAGTCAAGACTCACAAAAGAATTTAATTACAACTTACTGAGTGAAGCATATAAATTACCCTTCACTAAGTGCTTGCATGAGCGCTTTATAAGGCATGAGGTAAGTCTTTTAGTCTTACCTACTAATCTCCCCCAACGGATATCACACGTGCTGCTAGGGTGGCGCTTAGTCTATCCTCCCATGCCTATGCCTTAAAGGCATGAGAGTCCTCATGCCTTTAAGGCATAGGCATGGGAGGATAGACTAAGCGCCACCCTAGCAGCACGTGTGATATCCGTTGGGGGAGATTAGTAGGTAAGACTAAAAGACTTACCTCATGCCTTATAAAGCGCTCATGCAAGCACTTAGTGAAGGGTAATTTATATGCTTCACTCAGTAAGTTGTAATTAAATTCTTTTGTGAGTCTTGACTTTTTCTTTGAACGCTTATGGAAGTTGGAAAATCAGTTAGAAGATGTTCATAAGAGTTTTTCATTTGTTTCAAACGTACTTGGACTTTTTCCATGCAACCAACTTTGCAAGTTAATAGGGAACATGATTGATTTAGTATCAATTTTATGAAAAGTGTTTTATCTTATAGAAGTCTATTTTATTTATTTTAGCTAAGTTGTTTCACAAGTGTCCTTATATGTGTTAATTTTTCATTATTTCTTTGCCACCTCTAATTTTTGTTTTGTTAAAAGGGGAGTTGTCAACTTGGCAAGCAAAATTGTAGCTTGATCTATTTTGAATTTTTAGTATAAAATGAGGAGCTCTTTTTCATTCTTTACACACAAGTTTTGCCAAGAGCATTCTTATTCTGTCATTTTCATTTTGAGTTAGCATAGAGAGTTTTTGCCATTTTTGTTTTGAAGTTGTGAGGAGAGGTTTTGGAAGTTTAGAAGGAGAGTTGTTTTACTTGGGAGGAGGTTTTCCTTTATTGGAAGGAGCTTAAGCGAGGGAATCTCGTTGATTCATTTGGGAGCTTATATCACAGGCATGAGATTTTCTCTTTTGACATGTTTTTCTATTTTAAAAGACATTTTTGTGTTATTATTTGGTGGATGAATTGTGTTTTCTATGTGAGTGTTACTTGAATGTTTTATATAAATATATATATATATAGAGAGAGAGAGAGAGAGAGAGAGAGAGAGAGAGAGAGAGAGAGAGATTTGTATTGTAAATGTAACATTAATCTCCACAGTAGAGATTAGTACCTAGATGGGTTTTGTTTGATTATTGATTGAGTATGGTTAAATAATTGTATATGGGGGTTAGCCTTGGGATAGGTGATCTATGGAAGAGGTAAATAACATAGAATGTCTTTCCCAAATGAGATAGAAGGGTGGGTGAATATGTGACAATGAAAATTTTGGCCAAAATAGTGTATTAAGCCAACTTTTACACTGTCTAGTTTTACTGTGATTCAGGTTTGCATTACTAAGTAGGGATATCATATTTTGATGGTTGTAGCCATAGTATGATAGTACTAATTAATGTAGAACACAACACCTTGCTCAATTAGGCTTATCTTTTGGGGTTATCAAACCAATCCCTTCGTTGAAGGGTAGGGCCATTTACCAGTTTGGTAAATGTGCGGGGGACTGCAAATAGTCCGTGGTTGGAGGAAAAGCGCTTGAGTGATGTTTCCCCTCATGCAGTTGGTTGCCGAGAATATTGAAGACAGACAAGTATACAATCATGTGTTACTATCTTTTAGTTAAACTCTTGAAGCTTGTATGTATATTATGAAAGAGTTGTAAAGATGAATATTTAAATTTTTTTTACTGTGAAATGTATTATGGATTATGCAAGGGAAGTTTGAAATATGTTTTCAAATGTGCATCTTATCGACTGAATTTAAAGAAAATTTTTATTGCTTTAGTTATTTGTATATTGATCGTATTTTACCTTAGAGTAAATCTTAGTTGGTAGAACAAGTGGCATATTACAGGAATTTAGAGCATAGGCTGCCATATGAAGTGGGGTGTTCATAGTGTCCCACTGCCGCGTCACAATGGGCCTAAGATGCTCCTCATAAAATCCCAAAGTAGGATCCCTACTTTGAATGGCTTGCTTCATTTGACCAAGCATACTATCAAATGTCTCATAAATCTCTCCAAAGTTAGGAGAGTTTGTATCAACATATCTTATGACTTGCACAACAGGTGCATTGAAGGAGCAAACATATCTACAAGTGCAAACAAGTTACAAAAATTAAGATTTCATAAAAGAATAAAGAATAAGAATTTAAGAATTAAATCAGCAGTTTAAGAATAGGATTAAAAATTTAAGAATAAAATCAGCAATTTAAGAATAAGATTAACTTTAAGAATAATTTTGATTAAAATAAGTTAATTAACTTAAAAATTTAATAATAAAATCAGCAATTTGAAATCTCATACCTTATTGTGGACCACCAATCATCGTCAAGGATCTTTTGCTTCACACTTCTTCCTTCAAGTGTATTTGACTTTGGCCATCTACCCCTCTGTATTAACCACTATTTATTGTAGAGCCACTTGCACCTCAACCATTCTCTCTAACAAAATGAAGTAACTACATATCTAGTATCTACAGGCTTGAGGAATTCCTTCCTCGAAAAAGTCCTAAACAATGCAAGTGAGGTTCGATGGTTGCAAATGAACATCTGTATCTTTCTAGCTTTTGCCACCACTACCTTCACCCAATCAATCTTCCCAATGTTTTTCAATGTGTTCAACGCATGAACACAACATGGGGTCTAGAAAATGTGCTTATAAGCACCCTCTACCATCAAGCCAACTAACTCACAGAAGCTGAATCTGTCACCACTTGGACAACATTAGATTCCCCAACCTCTTCTATGGCATCTTTCAAATTTTGAAATTGGAAGTTTGCATCCTTTCTCTTCCTTGAACAATCAATAGCTCTAAGAAAATAAGAGCTAGCTGGACATTTGACAATGATATTGATGAGTGGCCATAGTTCCACGGGGACGCGTCCCCCCCTGAAAAAGGGCCGTTTCCGAGACGGGGAAACGTCAAGGAAACGTCCCCTCGCCACTCCCCCGTCCCCTCGCCGAATCCGAAACGTCTCCCTTTGGGGGGACTTCTGGACGTCCCCGAGACTTCCAGGCGTCCCCTCGTCCCCCCCGAGACTTCCAGGTGTCCCCCCCAAAATGCATTAAAATTTTTTTAAATTTTTTTTTTCCAGATATTCATATTTTGTCAGATGTTGCAACTGCCCTAGTAGACATGTATGCAAAATGTGGAAGCACAGACAAGGCACATGAACTGTTTGACAGAATGCCTCAAAGAAATGTGGTCTCATGGACTGCAATGATTGCAGGATATGCACAAAATGGTTTTGTTGAAAAGGCTTTAGAAATTTTAAAGAAACTGCAACTGGCTGGTGTAAAGCCAAATTCCACAACCTTTGCCAGCACCCTCCCTGCCTATGTCAAAATGGGAGATTTGGAATAGGGTATGGACATCCATCAAAACTTAAAGGATAGAGGAATTTTGTCAGCTGTTGTAGTTGCAACTGCCCTGTTAGACATGTATGCAAAATGTGGAAGCATAGACAAGGCACATGAACTGTTTGACAGAATGCCTCAAAGAAATGTGGTATGAAAATGTGGAAGCATAGACAAGGCACGTGAACTGTTTGAAATGATAAATCATTGCAATGTGTTTAAACTCTAAACTTTATTTATTAAGTTATTCCTTAGGCTTTTGCAGTTATACATCTTTTTATAACTAATTTTTCAAGTACTATACGTATTTCAGTGCGCCGCTCCCCCGCCGCCCCCAAAATTAGGCCCCCGCCGTCCCCGTTCCCGAAATGCGTCCCCCGCCGTCCCTGTCCCCGAAACTCCGTGGAACTATGTGAGTGGCCGATGTTTGGTGTCGGTCCACCCATCCATGACAATAGAGCAGCCATCTTTAATCCAAGTTTATCTCATTTCTTCCATCAACACACTCATCATAGAATATTCTCTATCAAGTAGGGTGGTGCAGAGCTTATGTTCTCCATGGGGGCAAATGAAGGACCAACAACAATTGCATCTTTGAACATTTGTTTGAAATAGGGAGAGCGTGCCAAATGAAATGGTATGGTATGGGCATAGAAAAATATAGCAATGGAAGACTCGGCCACCTCTTGTGATTGTGCATTAAACAATCCTGCAACAATGGTACGTTTTTTCTTTCCCTTGGTAGAAGTAGAACACTCTCTCCTTTGACATTCAACATGTATTGTTTTTTTAGGCAATGACACACTACTACTAGGTTGCATGGTCTCTATTGGAATTCCCTTAGATCTTGCCTTCGCCTCCATGTGCAACCTAGTTACCTTGGCCTTCTTAGCCAGGGTAATTTTCTCACAACCTTTTACTCCTAGTCCACCCATATGCAAAAGGTGAGAATAAACTCTTCTATAGTTGCCCCAATAGTCTTTCTTTCACAAATGATAAAGCCATACTCTACTCCCCCTATAATTATGGCATGGGCATAGAAAAATATAGCAATGGAAGACTTGGCCACCTCTTGTGATTGTGCATTAAACGACCCTGCAATAGTGGTAGTTTTTTTTCTTTCCCTTGGTAGAAGTAGAACCCTCTCCCCTTTGACTTCCAACATGTATTGTTTCTATAGGCAATGACACATTCCTACTAGGCTGCATAGTCTCCATTGAAATTCCCTTAGATCTTGCCTTCGCCTCCATGTGCAACCTAGTTACCTTGGCCTTCTTAACCAGGGTAATTTTCTCACAATCTTTTACTCCTAGTCCACCCATATGCAAAAGGTGAGAATAAGCTCTTCTATTGTTGCCCCAGTAGTTTTTCTTTCACAAATGACAAAACCATACTCTACTCCCCCTAGAATTTTTTCCTTTGTCTTTGTCTATGCGGGTTGCATATTGTAAGAGGTTTTTTGGGATTGAACGGGCCTTTTGCATATTGTTTGAGTAGATCGGAAGGGTATTCAAATAGATTACATGAACCCACAATCCCTACAACACTCCCACTAGCAAAAAGAACCCCCAGCGGTTGCAACATTTCTATGACCTCTAGTTCTTTGGTTGAATTTCAAGTTCAATCTCTTCACTCTCACTACCCTCATTGTTGCTCATTGTTTTTTTTTTTTTGAAAAAAAAAACACAATTGCAAGCAAACATAGAACAAAAATTAAACAAAAAACCCTCCCTTGAGTGTTTGGATTTAAAAAAAACTAAAAATCATTCAAAGGAATTTGAACAAATGAATAAGGAATGGTAACCTTACCTCAAATGATGTCTTCTTTTCACTGCTGTTCACCTCTTCTAACTGCTGCTCCTTTTCTCTCTTCTTCACAAGTTATAAAATGTTAAAATGTGTTGTTTTTTTTTTAAGTTATGAGGGATTTTTTTTTGTTTAGGTTCTGTTTAAAGGGATATGGGGATCCTTGTGGGTCTCTCCCATACCTTTTTTTTTTAATTGTGTTTTTTTTTAATAAAAAAAGGTGTCAAAAAATATGGGTAGTGTCCCTTGTGTTTTAAGGGACGTTTCCCAAATTTACAAAAAAAAGGGGACGAGGAGGGGACGTTTCTTATCCGTCCCCGAAATGTCAAAATATCCCCTGTAGGGGACATGATCTTTTCAAGCAGGGGATGCGTCCCCGTGGAGCATAGGTTAAAACACTTGATCTGTTAAAATGTGAACTAAAATTTTCTTTACTAAAGTTCATGTCATATTGCATTCGCACATAGAAGGCACTTGAAAGAGCACATTTGAGTTCAAATAATACATTTTGCTATCATTATTGATCACTAGGAAGGTTTATAGTGGTATTAGGTGCATCCCAACAGAACTTAGTTGTGATAGATGCCATACACTATTTACATATTACTAAGTTTACCAACATTGGACTCAAATTTTAGTTTGACCAACTCCTTTCCTCATTTAATATCTCTAGACCCTGAAGTCTTCATATCAAGTCTACCATTCATAACCCATTTAAAAGCTATGTTCCACCAAGGTTCGGGGATGGGGACAGTAGGGGATTGGGGGTTGTGTTTCCGGGATGGCTTTTTTGGGAGGCCATTTTTTTAGTGGATGGTAGGGGACGACAATTAAGAAAATAGTGAAAATTAAACAAATATAGGAATGTTCAAATCAAATATAGGAAATTTCAAAGTCAGAAACCCTAGGCACACGACAATAAATGCAGGACAAAATTTCAAAGTCAGAAACTCTAGGTACACGACAGTAAATGCAGGCCAAAATTTCAATGTAAAAAATGCATTAGAAACCCTAGGTGCATGCTTTTGAGAAGGAAAACAGGTTTGCAAAATTTGCAAGACTTGTGGACATGTTTATTAGTGTATGCCGAGGGTTTGGAAAACAAACTTTTAGGTTTAAAAAATTGTATTACCATACACTGTTGTGTTCCATTATTAGGGCTGACCAAATGATGAAAATAAAGTTTACATGCCTGCATATAATCACACACCATTATTAGGGCCAACTGAATGACAAAAATAAAGTTTACATGGCTGCTCATAGTCACGTGCCATTATTAGCGCTGACTGGGCTTTGTTTAAGTTTGTCTAAATGCTCTTGAAAGATACATTTCTGTTTATTAAAAGGGCATAAAAATCAAGTTTTATAAATTTGCTTTTTTAAAATTCTCGGCTGTAGGCATTCCTAGAATGGTTGAGGGACATCCAGGCATCCCTTGGCGTTTCTGATTTTTCTTTTTCTTTTTGGCATTCAGGGATGTTTCTGATTTTTTTTCTTTTCGGCATACCAGGGATGTTCCCAATTTTTTCTGGGGGTAGGGGACAGTGGGTAGATACTTCCTACCTGGTGCAGTCACGGTTAGGAGGGTCCACAAAGTGAACTATCCGGACCGTGCAGCTAGAGTAAACACGACGGAAGCAACTCAAAGATATAAAGCCATTGTAGATTCAGTCATTCCATATATCATAGAATTCAAATACAAATTGGCTGGCAACATGCGGGCTCACAATTAGGGCTCACAGCCCTGATTACAAAATATGCACAAGATATGGCTTTAAAACTCCTTCGCACAAAATTCTAACTATCAACTATAAACTAATGATCAACTATCAAATTCTCTGTTAACTGCTTTCCTAGGTATCTATTACATCATTTTATATCATCTCCAGAACATAAGATTCCTCCGCATCGGCCAAGGAAGATTACAAACTCCAATGAAGAGCTGTAACGTGCGTACACAGATAGGTCGGACCTAACTGAATAGAACTCCTTCACGAATGAATAGAATTGCATGTGGATCACAAGGAAGGTCGGCCACGAACCCAAACAACATTGAATGATGTGTCATTTAGCTTTGCAAGTTGTGAAATGCTCCGGAAGTCTTCTTCTATAGCTGATTATCTGAGACTGTTAGGATGTTTTGTTCTGAGAAAACAGTTGATCTTCAAATAGCGATATCTCACCGGTACCTGCTCCAAATTTGGATATGATGTGCATGAATGAATCTAGATGCTAAGTCCAGCTCCGCAGGCTCTAAAATGCAACTGTGATAGAATGCGGACCAAAATACAGAAATTGCTACTGACTAAACTGCCTGAACTGAACTGGAAAATGAAAAGAAACAAACTGAAATGCAAATGTTTTTGGTTGATGCAAGATTGTTCTTGAACCAAGGATGCTCCTGCATCACTACCTGTCTTGAAACTTTTGCGGTGGGGTACAAGGTCAAAAAATATAGGGGGGATGCATCCCTGGGATACATAGTTTAAAAGCCTTCCTACTCGACTTTGTCAGCAAAGAGCCCATTGCCCACTAACCTTTAGACCTGTCTTTGTGTTTTTGCATTTACTGTTTAAATTAGCCCAAGGAATTTAACTTGTTATGGGTTTAAGAATTTTAGGCTTCCAACTTATGGTATTGAGCTTTATTAATTAAGCTCACGTGTAATTTTGAGTGCAACTTTTACCCCAATAGCCAAGCTTGTTGGTAGTTGGCTTTTTTATTGAGCTCTCCTTTTAAACCACTAGTTATATTAATTTCTGCTTAAAGAATCCTTTTTAATTCTACCTATTTTATATTATTATTTACTTGAGTGGAAACTGATTATACAACCCTTCTAATCTATTAACAAATGAATTTACAATGTTTTTAACAAATGAGTTTACAATGTTTATGTGAATATATATAGAATCTGTTCTTGCTAACTGCTAGTCAAATACATTATGCTTCTGGTTTTTAGTTACAAAATGCAGAATGCTGATACATACACATTTCTCAAATTTAACGGCCCCTAATGGGTTTCTACTCATTGGGTGCACTGTAACTCTGAATTCTAAATTTCAAGTATAAAATAATTTTCTTGTAGGGCTATATAATCCTTTTAATTACAATTGGATTACTACTATCATATAGGTGGTCACTATATATATAATATTCTTAAGGCCGTGGCCATTTTTAAAAATGTGCATGATCACACAAGAAGATCCCACGTCACACAGACAAATTATTGGCTGAGCCTATGCATTTATATGTTTCTTACACAAGGTGCAGAAACCTTTAAAATCATAATATATGTCTGATAGCATCTACGACATCTAGTGTTCTTGTAGGGTCCTCTAATTGCTTATTACTACTGTCAAGTATCCAAGATAAATTTTATTTGGTGGTAGATGATGGGGATGCTAAACTCATGCTTTGTGTTGAGATAATACCAATGATCTTACTAAGATTCCTGGTGGGACTGAATATACTGGTAATGAGCTTCAGAAAAGGAAACTAGGTGATTTTTTCACAGATATCCACTAGGAGAAACAAAAAAGGAAGGAGGAGAAAATGTCTAATTGTTTTAAGAGGCCTTCTAAGGGTGGGGTGAAATCGCCTGATCATCCCCCAAAATAATTATGAAGATAGTGAGGTGTATTGGGAGAGGGCTTGAAGCCCAGGATAGAAAGGTAACTAAAGTGTTTTGTAAGTCTTCACTGGACTCTATATTGTTGCAAGAGGTTATGTTAGCTGGTTTCTCCCTGGAAAGCTCTGCCAAATTATTTGGTCAGATGTCTTGTTTGTATGCACTTGCAATCTTAAGAGTAGATGAATATTGTTGTTTTGTTGAGCAAGACCTTGGGAACGGAGAATTATTGTCAAAGCTTGATCTACTTATAATAGGTTGCTTGGGTTGTTGTTTCTCACCTACGGGTTGAATTTGGAATTTTCTCAATTTATGCTCCTAATGATGATAGGGATTGAACTTAGTTATGGAATTTTCTTGGATTTTAATCTTAAAAAAGTAAATTGGATTGTGGGAGGTGATTATAATCTGGTTGAGCATCAAGAGGATAAGTTGGGAGAGTTGAAGCTGGATTGGAAGGGTAACGAGCAGTTTTTTTGGTCGAAGATGAAGAAGTTGCTGAATGTGGTTGGTCCTCTTTGGGGAGGAAAGGAAGAGAATAAAGGGATATTGTTTACTTTGTGTAATAACCAAAGAGGGAATAAAATGAAGTATTCTAGATTGGATAACTTTTATATTAATACAGATCATTTTATTATTCCTCCTATGGCTGAACGCAATGTGGTTAAATTTAATCTTTTACTCTCACTAATCATCACCCATTGAAATGATTTTTTAATTAACTACTTCTAAACTTGAAGTTGAGTTCAAACAGCATGTAAATTGAATGTTTGTTATTTGAAGGATCCAGACTATCTTGCTGCTCTTAAAACTTTGTTGCCTCTTCCTAGGGCTTATAATTCCTCTGAGCCAACAATCTCTAGATTGTGAAAGGTTATCAGTAGCATATGAGAGTCTCTGGTAGGAGCAAGATTTGGAGTAAAAAACAGTTTCCATGGATTCTTCAGGGGAGAGTTATTGACCTCGAGTCACAACTTCAAAATGAGCGAGAAATTTTGGTATTACAAGAAGTATGTGAAAACTACTTTGGAACTTCAATAAAAGTCAGTCTGGGTTGTTTTTAAATTTTATATATAAAATGATCAATTTGAATATTTATGATTACTACGAGCTTGGTCATGAGGTCAATTTCAAGGAGTACAAAATATGAACAATATATATTCTAATGTTTGTTAGCCTTTTGAACTCTGTTTTTGGCTGGTTGAAGAAACTTTCCATTGTTTTTGGTTGTGTTCCTGACAATAGACTAAAGATTGCATTCCTTGAAGGTCATTAACTCTATTTTTCTGTGTGTAGATACTGTCGCAAAGCATAACAGTGGAAAGCTTGTACCACTCTTGTCAGAAGCTGGTGCTCTTTGAGAGTGTTTGGTTAGTAGTAATATGACAATAAATAAAGAAAATTCCTTTATAGAACGATGAATATGTATACATGCTCATTGTAGACAGCGGATTGCGCTGCATATTTAGAACGTTATATGGTTGTATTTGAGATTTATGCTAGGATTTAATCTTAATACTCTTTGAGAAGTATTTGATTAGTATTAATATGATTATAAATAAAATGAAATTCCTTTATAGAATGGTGGGATATGTATACATACTCATTGTAGACAGCAGATTGTGCTGCATATTTAAAACATTATATTAGTTGTATTTGAGATTTATGCTAGGATTTAATCTTAATAATAATCTCTTTCTGTGGTTGATATGAGAAAATGTTTATTAGATCTGCATAGAATCTGTTGTCTTGAAAAAAGTGAATTAATAAGGAATCCTGTGCTACTTTACCCCAATGAATCTATATCCAATCAAATTCATTTCTTCTGCTTGTATTGGCAACCAGAATCTGTTTTGTTGGTGAAAAACTAAAATCATATATGAAATAAAAATGTCTGCTACTTTACCCCTATGAATCTATATCCATTCAAGCGCATTTCTCCCGTATGGATTTGACAAGCAAGAAAATTTAATGAGGTCATTTGTTTGTTAGCGTTTTAAAAAACAACCCATTATAAAAAAAATAGATTTCTCTTGCTTGTATTGGTAAGCATGAAAATCTTCAAGATACCTGCCAAGTGGCCAATTTTTTGTAACCATTTTTAGAAAATTAGATTATGTCCGGTCAATAAACAATTTGTAAATGGTAACCAACAAAATTTACCTAAGCTTGTACGTGTGAAAAGTAAGCACGAATATTTTACAAGATATCTCGCAATTGGCCATTTTTGAGAAAATTGGATTCTGTCGGGTCAGTAAACAATTTGTAAATGGTATTGTAACCAACAAAATTTACGTAAGCTTGTATCTGTGAAAATTTATGAAAATTGAACAGTAAATCGTGGTTTTCCTTTCCTTGCAGTTGTATTTCAAAAGATGTTTCTAAATCTACATATGACGAAATGTCTATAGTTGTCTATTTTATGTAGCACAAGTGGTAAAGGGGCCTCGCTGGATTACATGATCTTAGCAAAATCTTTCTTGAAAATTATTTTTCAAAAAAATAATGGGAAGAAATGGTGAATCTAAAAAGGAAGGAAAAAAAAATAAAGAACTGCTATTTTTTTAAATTTTTTTGAAGGTAATGTAATTACTATTGCATAGAGAAATGAGAGTCTACCACATGCTGATGTTACGCATTTTATTAACAAATTTTAATGTCAGCATGCAGATGTATTTGTTGGAATGATGTTGGGAAGCTCTTTTAAATGCCTTCTAAAGTTTTCATTATTTGGCAGGCATAATCAAGATGTTTGTTTAGTACTCTTTTCTTAATTCTGAAACATTTGTTTGATTAGGGTAAAAAGTGGATTTTTGAAAAGGTCCAAACTGTTTGCAAAAGCTAGAATAGATAAAATATTGAAGCCCGACAAAACAAACAAGAAACAACTACAAAGACAAGCAACATCTATGTTGCACAACAAAAGCTAACCTTGACACAAGCAACACTGCTGAAACAAACAGAATAGTACTTGCCAACCAGAAAGAGACTAGTGAGGTGGCTTAAAACCAAAGAGCTCAAGAGAGCTCTGAGTACTTGTCGTAGTTCTATTCACCGAATCATTGGAATAGAGACCCAATCTCCCTTTTTTGACTTCCGCCACTCTTTAGATTTCAAGAGATTGCTTGAATTTTTTTATGCACAAGTGACCAATTGGATTTGTACCCTTGATTTATTTTAAAATTTGAGTGGAGTGTTAGAAGAAGGCATAGGATCCCATAAGGAGAAGGGAGCAGGACACCCCTACCATCGTGACAAACAACCACCTCTTCAACCACTTTGGTACACTTCTCACCATCAATGTAATAACCTTTTTAGAGCAAGGCATCTCTTTATTACATTGAGGATTGCTAAGCTCTTGTTTTTCTTTCCTTCTCCAAGCATTTTTGCTTTCACCTATTGCCTAGGCAAGCAATAGTCGAGTTGCCAGCCATAGGACATATATGACAAACATTTGGGGCCACCTCATAGTCAATCCTCTACTTCCAAATATTGTACTTAGAAGACAAGGAGATAGAAGTTGGTAGTTCGTTATCCACATCAATGTTCACACAAAATTTGGTCAATAACAAACGCTTCTTGGATCTTGTCACAAGGTCAATGGCAATGAGCCGCCCAAGGGAATTAATTACCAATCCTTGTCACAACCACTTCTTCCCAATATTCAAACTGTAGGCTTGGTACGCCAACTCAAATGGGGATACTATGAATGCACTCCTTTGGATCAGAACTCGGTTTCTACTTTTGGAGGATGTAATATCCCAAATGGGGATATTTTGACTAATTTGGATTTTTGGGCTTTCCTATTTTCTGATTTTCTGCTCAAACCCTAATTTTCTGTATTTTACTTCTCAAATCAGACTTAAACATATGCTTATATCATCCCATGAATCATGCTAAATCATCATATATTCATTGCCAACATGAAAGCCAATAACATACTTGAATTCCATGATGAAATGCACAACAAATCCAATTCAAACCACAACCACAATGACTGAAAATGAATGTAGAAGTCTGCTGCTATAAATCAGAATTTATATAGTCTTCAATTACATAGAATGGCTAGGGCAAACAACCAAATATGCCCAGCTACAAATCAGAAATAACCATAATGTTTTACATAGCAAAAACATGGACAAAATGACCTCAAAGTGATGGTGCTCCACAAGTAGGGTTGAAAACCCTAAGCAATGACACAAATTTGCCAACAAGAAGTCCTGCAAGGTGGGCGAATTAGATCTGCAGGTCTGCTGCTACAAAAATCTACTCTACTCTAAACCCTAGCAGCCAACAACTCCACAAAACTGCCTCAATATGCAAGTCACTCCTCCAAGATGAATCACTCCAATCATAGGGTAAAACTCTAGTCAATATGCCATGGAGAAGCCCTCATGAATGATCTCAAATCTGATACACAATCTGCCCTAGAAGAGATGAAGCACAAGTAGATTCCCTTTACAAAATCCTCCACTAGGATGCTTGAGGTTTTCGTCCCAAGATCCTCTCCAAGAGATAAACTCCCAAGTGTGTATGAATGAATGCTGATTGATGGTTTGCAATGCCTCAAATGACCTTGTATATATACACAATTTTCGTTCCTTCCTTACGGCCGACCTAGGACAAATGATATTGATTTTTGAATGAACCTTTTCCCTCCAAGAGGGCCGACCAACCTCTATCTTTATGAATACCCAAAACAAATCAAATTAAAGATATGATTTGATTATTATTTTATTTCTCCTTCAAGCGCTATCATAGATACAAAGAATATTATATTTTTATTTCTCCATTGGTTGCCAAACATTAAGTGGCCTCCTTATAGTGATAGTATGTAGAATGCAACCTCGAGCTTGTCCATCTCTAGGCATGAAAGAACATATTATATCACTTATCCAAACATCCAAGTGGCATCCATACGAAACAATATCATCTCTTGGCAAGATTATGACAAGTTTCCACACCCAATAGCACATCTCCATATGTGTGACTCTCCCAAGTGGTTCACTCCAAGGTAGATAAATTATTTTATCCAAGATAAGTGCATTAAAGACATCAGAAAAATATGACAAGTCATCTCCAATACTCAAGATGCCTTCCAAAAATCTCGAAGTGTGGAGATTAGCCCATTTGTTCTTCATATGGCGACCATTCCAAAAACGGGGGCATTACAGTTTTCCCTTCTCGGAATTGCTTGTCCTCAAACAATGGCAAGTATGTATCCTGTTAGATAGTGTCAAATGACATGTATCTCCATTTGTCTGCATGCCCGGAGGCCATACAAATCCTCCATTGGTGGTCGTATCCTCCAAGAAGAATGTGAAGAATGCAATGCGAAGTGAACTTCGATAGCCGTAGCCATACACACTCGAGCTTGACTTGGCCCCATTCCCCTGATTCTGAACATGTGCCTGCAAACACAAGTGCAACAATCACCTCAAAAACTACCAAGGCTCTATCCCTCAAAACACATATGGCTGATCCAAATTGAAGCCTCAAGGAGAAACATGCCTATCAACAAGTGGTGAAGAGTGTAACTTCTGAAACATGTCCACCTGTCACTGATCCTCGGCTGCCTCACGCTGTCATCATCCTTGCTCCAAAGGTTGTGAAGCAACCCAACTAGATCCTAAGTGCCACTCCCTAGACCCCAAATCATCACACTCCACGTGCAAAACATGAGGTAGTGGAAGCATCTCGGAAAGCCCTAAACACCAAACCAACCTCCATCTCCTGTAGACCTCCCGTGAAAGTGAAGTATGCCTGACATAGGTGCAAGAAGATGTATGATTGCTCCCACTAAGCTACTGATATGAACCCAAACAACCACCCCATGATAGTAAATCAACTCCATGAAAGGGTAAAGGATGTCACCCATGACAAAGGATGATAGGATATCATCACCGTACCACTCTCCCATGATGAAGGAATGATCCAACTCCTCTCTCAACTCCAAAATAACTGTTGTCCTCCATCTACTCAGTATGAGATCCATGCACCATGAAGAAGAATAATTATATCTCACCCATATATGCAAAAGGACCTCATGTACTAGGATTGGAATGTCAATGGCATCATGTTCACCTCTGTCTCCAATGTCAAAGTCCAACTATAACACAAACCCTAGTCTCTTAAAATTCAAAATGGGAACATCTCCATACCTAGGCATATGAATCAACTGTATCTCCAATGTGTGCTCCTCTAATGCAAGTGTCTCGGTATTATGCATCATCAAACCCGTACATAGGACAACCACCAATACCACCAAAGGATTAGATAAATGATAAGTTGTATCACAGTATCACCCAACTCTACATCTCCTCCATGAATGTTCAAGGAATCAACCCTTATGACGCCCTCTTCAAGTGAAGCCATGACATTAGTGGCTGATCCACTAAGTGTAGTCTCAACAATTCCAAGCTCCTCTACTATTTGGGCCTTCAAGGGGCTCTCAAAACCAAACAACTCATGATGCAAATCAGATGCAATTTTTTTTGAATCATACCTCTCTATTCGCTCATCCAAATTTGCATATTCTTCTTGCTCGCTCTTCGCCATAGGCTCCTCCTTTGTTTGTTCCACCATGATGTCTTCTTCCCTTGGAAGGAATATATATATAGTTCATACCAAGAGGTTTATTAGACCCAATTTACCTTTGCACACATTTCTATGCTGGCACACACTTCCAAACACATGGCGCAATCAATCAAGATACCATATTGGCAATGTAAACACTTATCCTTTCATACATTAGCTCTAGACCCAATACGGTACTGGAGAAGAGAGATATCATCATGCAATTCATACCACGGACACTATATGACATGAAAAACCTTTTCATGCACTCCTCTTCCTATTTCATGCTTCATCTTGCTGGCGCAAGCAATCAAGCTTTGATGCTGATGTCCCTTACATAGTCTTGATATAAAACATTGAAAAACATACTTGCGGTACTCTAGAACACTTGAAACCTGAACGGAGCATACATACTTACCATCTGAACTTATCTTTTAAACAACAAATCCAAACATCAAAGTGTGGTGAAATGCGGTGGCTTTCTGTTCCCCCTCTAATTACCTTAAACAACATGACTTGTTCTTACTCTGCTAGCTCTAGAAAACACTGTGGTACTTTGTATCCTTTGAAACTTGAATATATCATCATTGTACCTTTTCTTTACCTAAACTCCAAACCGCCAGGGCATATCTTCAAGTGTGGAGAAATGCAGAACATTCTTCTGTACCTTTGAGACTACAACAACACTGTAACACCATCGTTTTCACTCTTCTGGCTCTGGAAAACTTTGTGGTGCCTTTTATGCTCTAAAACTTGGATCATGCATTCCTCATAGCAGTCTCTGTCTAATCTCCAAGCCACAAGGCCATATCTTCATATGCGGTAGAATGCAGTACAATCTTCTGAGCTCCTGCAGTATAAATCCATGTGCCTTTGACAGTTTGAAACATTATACATTTTCTTTCATATCTCATGCAATGATTTTCATCAAGAGGCATTGAATGCAACATTCACAACACTATAGACAACAATCATCTTTTCATCAAAAACAAGAAGCCACAACTTCTTCATGTCAGCATACCCTTCAACCTGATAACTTTGCATGTTCATGAATTTCAGAAGATAAGGTACAACTATGTATAGATGATACTGATCCAACAGCATGCTCATGTCTTTCATCACCATCACAACACCTCTGATCATTACCCCTTTGACTGCTCCTTTGATCATCACTCCTTTGACAACATATGCAACAATATGCCTTCCACATCACAACACCTCTGATCACTACTTCGTTGACATCAATGATTACCACTCTTTTGACATCAATGACAACATATGCAACAATCCCCCCTTTGTCATTGATGGCAACACTAACCTGATATACAACTTTGCATATAGTTAGGAGGGGCAACAACTCGTAACTTCTATCTAAGATATTCAAGTGTCTCCTTAGAGAGTGCTTTTGTAAAGATGTTTGCAACCTTGCATAGTGGGATTTCACTCCTACATTACCGTAGATGATTTGGGAACCAACAAGCAAGGTTGTTACATGTTTCATGTTACACATTGCATTTAGGTTGACAAAGATGATGTTTTGAAGATTTGCAGAGGATTTATATGAAGAATAGAAGATTGTTTCAATAAGTGTGAGTGTGTGAGAGCATGTGTGAAACAGGTGAATGATCCAAAAATGAAGAAGTAACTCTAGAGGCTATAATGCATGATTCATAATAGAGGTAGTATTGCGTTGTGTTGCGGAGGTGTTTTGAAGATAGCAGAGATGTTTGAGCAGAGGTGTTGAAGTCATAAGTCAATGTCAAAGTGTAAAAGGAGATGATGTTGTGAAGGTGATTGAACCATCAGAATCAGTCAAGTGTTTTAGTATAGAGGTTGGTGTCTCATCTTGTAAGTGTTGTAACACTTTAGGGAGTTGGAGCTTCCTTTGGGTTGGAGCGCATAAAATTTGTTGTAAATTAGTTTTTATTTGTGAGGTTGGATTTAGACAGTAGATCCAAGCAACTTGCTCACTGTGGTTTTTCTCGTCTTGGGTTTCCATGTAAATCTAGTGTCATGTGTGTGCTTTTATGATTCATTTGGTTTAAATGTTCAGTTTGGATTTAATGCATTTAAAAGGAAAGAATTTGATTAAGCTTCACCCCCCTCTCAGTACTTTTGTGTGTTCAACACACAATACCTAATAAAAAAATTACAAGCAAGTCCCCCTAATTCTCCTCACCAAGGGGGAAGTCTTAGAAGCCAGTGGGACCCACTTGGTTGCCTCTAGTCCCTTACCTTATCCAACCTTCGATGATGGGCCCTTAGTTAGTAGCATGCGGTTAGGTCAAGGGGGTCCAAAACTCCAATTCTACAAAGCAAAAAGTAAAAGAAACCAAAAAAAGAAAATATTGCACAATGTTCATACTCTCAGGTGGAGACCCCAATCAAAGCTATGAGGGTAACATTCATAAGAAAAATGAGTCAATAAGCAAAGCACACATACATAAACTAGATGAAACAACCAAGATTCTAGCTTGCCTTAGAAAGGCCATCCTTGCTAAGGGCATTTCATTTTACCATAGGCTTGACCTGTTGGTCATCTTTGATCTAAGTCTAGAGGGTATTCATAAAACTTATTGCTTCCTATTATCTAGCACTGGTCTAAATGGTAAGTCTAGATCAGGATCATTCTTTAGCCTTTTGTAAAATTCATAACACAATCATTCCCGTCATCTTTTTCGTTCCCACTTGATTCCCTAATTCCTGCATCTCACAAGCTTAGGGAGATGTCCTATGCTAGTCAACCTATAATCCCTTAAGTCAAAAATCCTATAAAGAGCAAGCCACATTGTCACTATCATATACATAGTAAGCAATAAATGTAATGTTAGTGTAGGTTTTTTATTTTCCTTAGGGATATTTCCTTTTCCTACACATTATTAAGCTTGCTTAGGTTAGTAGACTTGGTTATTATGAGGCCACATGGCTAAATCCATTAGCTACATGTGTCACTCTCACCCACACTTGGGTAGTTGAGTTTCACACCCTCTTTTAGATTTTTATGACACCACTCATAATCATTTATTTGTCTTTATCTAAGTAGGTATAACCATATATTTTGGCTTTTACCAACTAGGTAAAATTTTTTGCCTATTTTAGGTGTTTGGAGTTATTACACCTCTTGGATGTATTTGACCATTATTCCCTATATATACAACTCTCCTCTCCCCTCTCAGGTAGTTAAGGGAGAGTAATGTGAGCATTCTCAAAATTCTCTTGCAGTTTGTCTTTTCATTCTCTCTTTCAGGATTCTCTCTCCATTTCGCTATTTTGATCTTCGATCATTTGTCAATTATTGTATGTGATCTACAACCGACATCAAATCTTGGCTCGATTCTTACTGCTTACAAAATCTAACATGGTATTAGAGCCTATTTGTTTGGTTTCATTTTTGTGATCTTGATATTTGAGAGATTTGGGACTAATAGATAGCTAATATTTTCTCAAAAACCCAATATTCTCTTCTCTTGCATCTTCGAATGATCTGAAAAATCAGAATAGTTTGAAGGAAAATAAGCATCTATATTACTCCAGCATGCATATTTGTGTTCTTATGAGATCTGGGTGATTGCAGTATTTTGGTAATCCTAGAGGCATTTTCAACATCTTCATTGTGTCTAGAAGGCTCAAGGAAGTCAAGATTAGCTTTCGTTTCACCAAATTCAGAGTTTGGAGGGCCTAGTTGCACCAAAGGTTTTTTGAGAGATTCCTAGATGTAGCCCATCAAAACAGAGCATTTTCAGCCCAAACAGACCTTGCCATTATGCTTAGAAGGCTTGAAAACCTAAGGATCAACTATCCAAAAGCCAAATTCTGAAAAGTTGGCCTCTGAGGCAAAAAAATTAAATTTCGGGTCGTATGACTCCTTCTACACAGGTTGTACGAAATTTAAAAAATAAAAAATAAAAAAATATTTGTTTTAGCACTTAGCACTTAGCGTTAACATAAGCGCTTTAATATTTTCAAGGGCTTCAACCCTGTTAAAAGGGCTCAGCCCTATGTCAAAAGGGCTATGTCCTAGATAAACAAGTTGTGATTTACCAAATCGCTAACCACTAAGTGGCCAAACAAACCGCCCAGTGGTTCCTCAACTGCCCATCGCTGAACCCCTGTTGTGCCAGATTTGGCACGCTTTTGGTTGTCCTGCCATAATAGAACGTTCGCTATTTTTAACTAACAACTCTCCAAATTTGGTGATTGTTAAAACTGCAAACAAACATAGCAAACTGTAACTACATTTGGAGATTGCACCAAAGTTGGAGGTTTTTCTCCAAAGATAGTGGTGACATCAACATGATGCAAGCGGAGGAGTTTTGAATTTTCTCCCCCTTCACCATTGGAGTTTTGCCTTTTGCAGTCAAACTTTGAAGGGCCCGTTCTCGGCCATATGGAGGCCTTTTCAAGCACAATTTAAAAAAAAAAAATCAGATAGAATTTCACACTTTACGCCATGGTGAAGTTAGTTTTTTAATTTGATGCTTCAGATTTATAGAAATTAAAGATTCTTCTAGAATTTTCTGCATAGTTTTCATTTTGAGACCTTCCGAGAGCCATAACTTGTCCAAACATACTCCATTTTGGGTGCCATTTTTCAAGGTTCATATTTTTCTGTGTACTCTGCATCAATGCTCTCAATTTGATCTCATATTGTACTTGAGCTATAGTTTTAGTACTTTGGCCATTTTGGGCCCTGTAAGAGTCTAAATATATGTTATTTGCATATAAATCGTACTAATTATAAAGTGCCAACATTGTAATTTTCTGGGGGGTTCATTTCAGAAACTAGTGAAAAAGGTGGGTGTCTCGTGTCTCTTTTTCACATTTCTCTTCTACATTTCAAATTTACTTTTCTGCACAAATGGATGCATCCATAGTTCCTGTTTTAACACCATATAACTATTTTGAATGGAAATCAAAGATGATAATCTATCTCAAAAGGCATGGATATCATAGGGTTACAATGGGACTTGAGACAGAATCCAAAGATGATGCAAAAAAGATAAAATTGTTTAACAAATGTGATGAAGCATTTGGTACTCTATGTATGTCAGTTTCTCCTTACTTTTTCATATTAAATCTACTAAAACACCCAATGATGTGTTGACCACATTGGAAAGCCTCTTTAGTAAGCAATATGAATTAAGGGGTCATCAATTGGAGAACAAACTCATAGGGTTGAGTCCTAGCAATTTTGACACCATACAGGACCTCTTCACAAAATTAAAAGCCATCAAATTGAAGTTAAAACACTGTGGAATAGAAAAAAAGACAAACAATTGATCTTAAGCATTCTTTCTAAGCTGGGTTCAAACTATTTTGTGTTTGTTTCTATCGTTTATGCCACAAAATGTGCTCTTGGTTCCAACTATAAAATGCCTTCACTAGATGGGTTTGCTGCAGAACTCACTAAGGAGCAAGATAAACTCGTTTACACGGGTACAGTTAAGCCCTCAAAGTCACATGCCTTGGCTACAAATCAAGGTACAAAAGAACAGAAAGGGTCTGGCTAACAGGATAAGAAACAAAAGAACTAGGGAGAGAAGAAGAGAGATCAGAAACTTGCTACTTCAAATGCAGCTAATTTGACCTCTTCATTAAAAGGTGATCAACCTAAGAAGGAGAAAGTCAAGTGTTCTTATTGTAAAATGCCTGGTCATGATGAACATAAGTGTTTAAATAAATAGATTGATCATCTTTCACATCTTCTTGAGAAGAACAACATCAAGGTGCTTGATTCTATCAAACAAATTTCAGCAAAAGGGTCTTCAAATGACATAGAAAAGAGTAAGGGGAAAGGAAAGGGCAAGGCCCTAGTTGTTGTTGCTTCACAACCAGATACCTGGATCATTGACTTGGATGCTTCACACCACATGGCTTATTCACAAGATGGTTTTTCCTCCTTAGAACCATGTTTTATGCATGCCATACTAATGGGTGATGACACTTTTGTTGAAGTACATGGGAGAGGGTTTGTTGCCGCGGGTAAAGGAACATTTCATGATGTCCTTTATGTTCCATCCTTGTCAACTAATCTCCTATCCATTTATCAGATCACTCACACTGGCTCTGGAAAGGAAGTTGAGATCACACCAGACAAAGTGGTAATCAATGAGTTACACAATGGGTCTATAGTTGTGGTAAAAGTAGATCATCAGTCTAGACTATATCATTTTTCTCACTTTGTTCCTGACTCTCCTTCGACAATATTACTCACTCGTTTAGATGAGGTGAGTCATTTGTGGCATCAATGGTTTGGCCACTTGAATTGCCACTACTTGTAGCAGCTTAGTCAACAGGACATGGTTTCAAGGTTTCCTTCAATTTGATTTTATGATGGAATTTGCCAGGGATGCATTCTTGGTAAGCATCCTAAGGAGAAATATGATGAAGGAAAAGCATGGAGGGCCACATAGCTTCTGGAGTTAGTACATAGTGATTTGATAGGGCTATTTCCACATCCTTCTTACGAGGCTAGATATGTCTTGACATCCATTGATGATCTTTCCATATACACTTGGGTTTATTTTCTCAAGCAAAAGTCTGAGATCTTTGAATCTTTTCAGGACTTCAAAGCTTTTGCAAAGAAACAATCTAGGAAATCCATCAAGATTCTATGTATAGATAATAGGGGGAATATGTCAACCACAAGTTTAAGCAATTTTGTGCCTCTGAGGGCATTGATCTTCGACACACATTTCCCTATAGTCCACAACAGAATGGTGTTGCAGAACGTAAAAACAGGTCCATAAAAGAGATGGCCAATTGTATGATTCACTCCAAGTCTATGGTACCTCAATATTGAGCAGAGGCCATCAAATATGCATGTTACATCCAAAATCATGTTCCTCACAAAGCTATGAAGGGGGTAACTCATTTCCAAGCTTGGACAGATCAGAAACCCATACTAAAGCACTTTCAGGTGTTTGGTTCTCATGCTTGGGCCCACATTCCAACAGAGAAACGCAAGGCTATGGATTCATAGACCAAGCCTTGCATATTTATTGGGTACCCAAACAGTGTCAAAGGCTATAGGATTCTCCACCCTACCACACGAGTTGTTCATCGAGAGGAGTGTCCGTTTTGAGGACTCTTATAGTTCTCCTACCACTTCTCCATCAACCATCACATTGGAGACATTGCAGGATCATGATAGTTCTTTAGAGGATCTTAATCCTCCTAATCATGATGAGAAGTCTTCTTCCTCTACTTCATATGGTGACAGTGATGTTGAGGATCCACCTTCTTCTCCCAGTCATCATTTAGAGGTTGATGATTCTCCTCCCGACTCTCCTGCCATAGGGCCTCTTTGGGCTCGTCAAACTTTGTAGTCAGTAGGTGATTGGTTTGGTGATCCTTTAGATACTTGAAGAATAAGGTCACAATTTCAGCAGGCTCCACATCTCTTCGTTGCTTCAACTTCTGATCCATATGCTTTTCAGGAAGCTTCTAGTGTCTTCGAGTGGGATGCAACAATGTAGGAAGAGTTCAGTTCCTTGGAAAGGAATCATACTTGGAATTTAGTCCCTCTTCCTAAGGGAAGAAAACTTATTCGATGCAAGTGGATCTGTCAAACAAAATTTGTTGTTGATGGGTCGGTTGACAAGCATAAAGCTCACTTGGTTGCCAAAGGATTTTCCCAGGTGCCTAGGATTGACTACTTTGAGACTTTTGCATCAACAGCCAAAATGAATTCCATTTGACTTGTCCTTGCTATAGTTGCAGCCCATCGTTGGAAAGTTCATCAGATGGATGTGAAGAGTGCTTTTCTTCATGGTGACCTTAGGAGAAAATCTACATGGGACAACCACAAGGGTTCGTTTAGGATCCTTCACTTGTTTGCCAACTTTGAAAGTTTTTCTATGGCCTCAAACAGGCTCCTCCAGCCTAATATGCCAAGATGGACTCCTTCCTTTTGTTAGTTGGGTTCACTCAATGCCATTCTAATCCAAATTTCTACATTCTACAGAAGGATGATACTCTGACATTCCTAGTTTTGTATGTCGATGACTTGTTGATCACAGGGAGTCATCCACCATCAAGCAGTGAAAATAGCTCTACATGATCAATTTTTTATGTTAGAATTGGGTCTACTTCACTACTTAGGGATTGAGATCACTCAGTCACCTTCATGTATCTTCATGGCACAACCCAAGTGTGCACTTGATATGCTCTCCAAATTTTGCATGGCTGACTGTAAGCATGCACCAACTTCATTTATGTCAGGGGTCAAACTCGAGGCTAAGTGTTCTTCGCCCTTGGTTGATGGCACTTTATACTGACAACTTGTTGGGAGTCTCATCTATCTGACTCACACGAGGCCTAACATTTTATATGTTGTGGGCATGATCTCTCGGTTTATGCAGGAGCCACATGAGTTGCATTGGAAAGCAGCTAAGCGGATTCTCCACTATGTTAAGGGCATTCACTATGTAGCGGACGTAGATTTTGACTTGGTGGGATACACAGATTTAGATTGGGTAGGTGATTCTCAGGATCTCAAGTCTACTTTAGAGTATTGCTTCTCACTTGGTTCTGGTCCAGTTTGTTGGTCGAGCAAGAAGCATTCTACAATTGTTCTTTCATCTATAAAGGATGAGTATTGAGGGGCAGTTAATGCTACCACTAAGGCAATCTGGCTTCATAATATGCTCACTAAGTTTGGCATTTCATTCAAAAAGCCCACAATCATCTTTTGTGATAATCAGAGTGCAATACAGATCATAAAGAATTCAATCCATCACCAGTGGACCAAACACATTGAGATACATATGCACTACATTTGGGAGTTGATTCATGCAAACATCATTGATCTCAAGTACATTTAGACATCAGAGTAGATCACAAACATCTTCACCAAACCCTTCACTAAAAGCAAGTTCTTTCATTTGCAAACTTTGCTAGGCGTACTACCAGTGTCTACTTCAGGAAGGGCTTCTTAGTCCTTCGATTTCACTCACTATTCTGGAGGAGTGTTTTCTCTCTCTGTTTAGGGGGGTTATTCCTTTGTTGGGGGGCTTTTTATCTTTTGGGGGGGAATTATTTGTACATGGGTACCTCATCAGGCTTCATTTGCGGGGATCCATAACTTTTCACCCACCTAAGTTATGCTTAAGGGGGGTGTTAGTGTAGGTTTTTATTTTCCTTAGGGATATTTCTTTTTCCTACACATTATTAAGCTTACTTAGGTTATTAGACTTGGCTATTATCAGGCCACATGGCTAAATCCATCAGCTACATGTGTCACTCTCACCCACACTTGGGTAGTTGAGTTTCACACCCTCTTTTGGATTTTTATGCCACCTGTCATAACCATTTGTTTGTTTTTATCTAAGTAGGTATAACCATGTATTTTGACTTTTACCAAGTAGGTAAAACTTCCACCTATTTTGGGTAGTTGGAGTTATTACGCCTCTTGGATGTATTTGCCCATTATTTACTATATATAAAACTCTCCTCTCCCCTCTTGGGTAGTCGGGGAGAGTAATGTGAGCATTCTCAAAATTCTCTTGCAGTTTGTCTTTTGATTCTCTTTCGGGATTCTCTCTCCATTCCACTATTTTGATCTTCGATCATTTGTCAACTAGAGTGTATGTGATCTACGACCGACATCAAATCTTGGTTCGGTTCTCACTTCTTGCAGAATCTAACATTTAATCATGTCATAATAAAATCATGTATGTCAAAGGATAAATCATGTGAGCCATAATGTTAGTCCATGTCCATCCATATATATATTACATCATAAAAGCATAAAAGCATGACATAACACATGTATATATAAGCATCCATCAATAAACGAAAATCCAACTCTAACCTAACCATGTGCACAGTGGGAAAGTGACAATGACATCAACAATAATAACATACAGATCAACATCCATAGCAATAATCAATATATCATAAATAAAAGTGTCAATAATTGAGTACATAATCTCCAACATGGGGAGATGTGAGATCAAAATAAGTACAGTTGTGTAATGTTCCCTTTTGGGATATTCTGGATTTCTTAACATGCAACTATACTATTCACTAAAAAAAGGACATTAGAAATTAAAAAAATCCATAAATTATGATAATACCTAACATCATATATATGTGTATATATATATATATATATATATATATATATATGAGAGCATAGCTAATAAATTCAATACATCATAACATCATTAATGAGATATATACTACATAAATTAATAAATAATTAGATCAAGACATTATATCATAAGCAATATTTGATTCAATCCACAATTCCCCAAGCCAATTAATAGTGAATCCTTAGGGGTCCATGTAGGTAGCAATATTAACGCAGGTCCTCATCAATATTGTTGAGAGCATGTAAGGGAGCCAAACACCCTACCTTGCAACTCCCAGTTCACCTTAGAGGCACACCATCCTTGATCAAGATCAGGAGGCACACCCTACTTGATTAGGCTCAAGAACATGGTAGGGCCACACACCCCAAACCATGCATGCTAGGGCCACACACCCTCACTACTTGGTCAACTTGATGAGAGCATGAGGGGGGCACACCCCATCCACTCACCCCTCATGAACTCGAAAGGTGATGTAGAGACACTTGGATAGGTAGAAGGATTTGACAAAATGACAAGGTTTACTCATGCTCTAAAGCCCAAATTCAATGATCATTATACAAAAGTGGGAACAACAGTTAATAGTTATGAAACCATCATGAAAAGGTTGACTAGATATGTTATGGGACCCATTCCAATCATTGGCAAAGGCAGACCAAACTCAGAATTAGTACTTCCTTCACAAACCCAAGAAATTGCTTGTAGCCCTAAAAAAGAGAACAGTCATGAATAACTTTTGTTGCAGACCTTCAAATACAGATCTTGGACAATCAGGAGATACCCATTTGGACTCCCTATCACATAACCAAAACTAGGTATGGGTTGTTTTGGATGGTATACCCCAACCTATAACTCCTCTCAATGACCCAGAGCCCCAATTAGGCCTAAAATACAAAGAGACCCCTCCAAAATTCGTGCACAGAACCCAACCAATGACTTGAGCACTTAGTATTCTTGTTAAAACTGAGGATTATGTGGGTTTTGGGGTTCCAAGATGGACTGCAACTGATTGGTCCTCTTTTGTTCCTTGTTATGCCTCTAGACATTGCCTAACACATGAGGATGTTAGGTTTCCTCAAAGAAATCTTCTCCTTCTCAAATTTCTTGCCAAAAATTCATCATAGCATGCTAGTACAGACCTACTACAATCCATCCCACTGATCACAAGTGAATCAAATAAGTGTAATGGCAATAAAATGCATGATTTCTATCAAAACCCTAATCTAGGTTATGACAGACAGTTTTTAGAGAACTGCAAATTACTCACACACAGAATAGTGTCAAGATCTCTAACCAAATGCAAAAGAGACTTAGTTTATACCTCCATCCCACTGATCACAAGTGAATCAAATAAGTGGAATGGCAATAAAATGCATGATTTCTATCAAAACCCTAGTCTAGGTTATGGCGGACAGTTTTCAGAGAACTGCAAATTACTCACACACATAATAGTGTCAAGACCTCTAACCAAATGCAAAAGAGACTTAGTTCATACCTCCATCATCCCACCAATGCATGCCTTATGACACTACCGTACAGGAAAGTACCACGGGCTGCAGTAGCGGTTTGACACAGAAAATGACAGAAAATTTGAGTTTCTTTATTATTTTTCTCCACCAAATGTCTTCTCATACAATCATCATGGCAGGGCTTTAGGAAGCCTTATACAATCACCTTTGGATAGTTGGAGGACAGTTGGGATCGATGGAACTGTATAACCATTGAATTACCTCTCTGCAACTACCTTGTTTTTAGGACAGCAACTGTCCTGTTTTGAAATTGAAACTAATTACAAGTTTTGGCATCATGACATCGATTGGTTTATGACTTGTCAACACCTTTGACAATGTCATTAAGCCTTTGACAAAACTTTGCCATGCCTTCTAACACTTTGACATGCCTTAGCAAGGCTTACAACATGAGATTGTATGATTGTCCCCTAGGATTTTTAAGACTACCTCCTATTACAATGTATGGTTGTATGATTGCTTATTACAAACATGGAATCATAGCCTTTATTACAACATGAGAATGGTCTCCAAGACCTTATGAAATCAACAAAACAAAATGAACAACAAAAACAAGACATGAGTCTTTTGGTCTCCTTGGTGCTCCTGCACCATACTCCCTAGGTGGAAAGAGAACTCAAGTCTCTTGAGGAAGTAGATCAGCAATGGTGACACCATGCTTCAAGATGTCTTCTTCACTAATCCAAGTGGCATCTTCAATGGGTAAGCCACTCCATTTGACAAGGAACCATTTGTATGTCTTCTTCCTAGTCTTCTTCAAGACCTTGGTGTCAAGAATGCATTCCAACTTCAATGGTTGATTGGGTGGAAGACCCTTAACCCATTCATCTCCTGCTGCTATCATATCTGCCTTTGAATCTGCATTAGGATCACCTTTAAAAGGAAACAAGTCTGAAACATTAAAGATAGGAGATATGGCCAAGCCTTGAGGAAGTTCAATCTCATAGGCATTGGGCCCAAATTTGTGCACAATCTGGCATGGTCCTATCTTCTTCATGAGGAGTTTGGTTGGCTGCCCCTTTGGAAGTCTTTCCTTCTTCAAGTGTGCCATGACCAAATCCCCAACCTTATATTGTACATCTCTCCTCTCATTGGGTTTCTCTTTGTACTTGTCATTGTTCCTTTGAAGAGTTTCTCTTACATTATCATGGATGTCCTTCATTGTAATGTCCCCTTTTAGTAAGTCAAAATTTTCTCAAATTTCAACTTGTAGAAGAGACATTAATAACCAATTCATCTTTAATTAGAGTTGATATCCACGAGTAATTATCAATATCAAAGTTCATATACTTTTCACGAGTAATTCAGTACTCTTGCCTTTTATCATAATAATCAATTTCTATTTATTTATACTCAGAAATATTTATTCTTCCTTTTGATGATTGATCCTCTATCGGTTCTTTATCTGCCATAATCCTCTAATAATGTTTGCCTTGTATCTATTTATGACAATGCTGCCTTTAGTTAGGAGTCACTCCCTTCCTCTGCATCAGAAGGCAACATACCAATCTTATGGACAAAACACAATGCACTCAGATCTGATATAAGAATTGTCTTCAAAGGATGTTGGAAAGCTAATCGCTGGCTTAGTTTCTAATTGTTATCTCCTTATGTAGTCTTTGTAAGAATATCCGAATAGTTCTTCCCCACTAGTTTTATCACTGCAATTTTCTGGACATTCAGATTCATACTCTTGTGCTGTAGGGGTTAAAGTAATTTCCTTTCATAACCATTTCCATGTGTTGAATCTCAATTCTCCAAGTCTGACATTAGTTCCTCATACAACCTCCACAGTGGGACATGTGCAAGAGTGGAGAAATCTGCTATTAATAAATCCTTATCAGATATGGTATTGTGTTTTAAAATGAAGTGTTGATGTTCAATGCTGGTCTGCTCTGATTTCCAAAAGATTTCTACCTAAATCAATTGCTGCTATGTAATATGTTCGCTGCCTTTCCTCTTAATCAGTCTTCCTTAGAATCGCTGCCCTATCCCCTTTTTCCATCGTGCCTTTTTCCTTAAATATGGTCATTCTTTTAATATGAATAGTCATTTCTCATATGAATCGCACCCCTCTATAATGATATGCAATGCTTCATTATAATATTTAGTATTTATTATATAATAATAATAACATTAATAATTATATTATTATATAATAATAATATTATTATATAATATTTATATTATATTATAATTATAATCATCTATAATATATTTATTTTTATATTTAAATATATAAATATATTTATTAATATATTATATTATAATTATAATAATAATATCAATATTGATAATATTATTTTTGTATTTATATTATCATTTATAAATATCATAAATATAAAATATTTATAATATTATTTAATATTAATGTTTATATACATGATTGATGATGACAAACACTATATTTGACAGAAATGACTTCTCTACCTTTATCATTGCGTAATCTTTAATTTAAACAATGCCTTAAAATATGGGGACATGACATTCATGGCCAATGCAAAGTCCTCACCTTGAGCACTTTTCCTCACCAATCCATGGAGATCTCTCAATTCAAGAATACCTCTTGGATGAACACCATAAACAATCTCAAATGGACTCATTCCTGTGCTTCTATTGGTGGAATCATTGTAGGCAAACTCAGCTTGAGGGATGATCATATCCCATGCCTCTCCATGTTGTTTGGTAAGACATCTGAGAAGATTTCCCAAAGACCTATTCACCACCTTAGTTTGGCCATCAGTCTGAGGGTGATAGGCTGAAGTAAATGGCAATTGAGTGCCCAACTTCTTCCACAAAGTGCGCCAAAAGTGGCCTACAAACTTTGGATCCCTGTCAGTCACAATGTTAAGAGGCAAACCATGGATTCTAACAATTTCTTTGAAAAACAAACCAGCAATGTGTGAAGCATCATTAGTGCATTTACATGGCAAGAAATGAGCCATCTTATTGAATCTATCCACCATAACAAATGTACTATCAAAGCCTCTTTGAGTTCTAGGAAGACCCAAAAAAATCTATGCTAATACTTTCCCATGGCCTATTAGGAATAGGAAGTGGCTAATATAGACCAGCATTAGATGAAGTACCCTTTGCTCTTTGACAAATACTACAACATTCAACAAATTTTTTGATATTTGATTGCATTCTAGGCCAAAAATAAAACCTCTTCACCTGATCCAATGTTTTATCCAGCCCAAAGTCACCTCCTAGTCCACCACAATGTTTTTCTTTTATGATGTTCTCCCTCATGGAACACATAGTTGGCTTCCTTTGAACAACAACCCCTGCTGCAATAAAAACTTAGAAAAATCAGAATGATAAGAGTCTGAAAATTGCGAACAAACCTCATATACCTCCTTGAAATCTTCATCATCCTGATACATATGTTTGAGAGCATCAACCCCTACACTTTGCAACTAAATTTTTTGAACCATACACAGCCTTCTAGTCAATGCATCTGCCACTTTGTTGGCTTGCCCCTTCTTGTGTTTGATTGAAAAACTATATGCTTGGAGTTGTTCAACCCATTTCATATGCCTATGATTGAGTTTCTCCTGTGAATTTAGAAAACTAAGTGCATGGTTGTCAGTATAAACAATAAATTCTTTAGGCAAAAGATAGTGCCTCCATTTTTTCAAAGCTTGCACCATTGCATACAATTCTAAGTCATAAGTAGAGTACTTTCTCTTAGCATCATTCAATTTTTCACTAAAGAAAGCAACATGCCTGCCTTCTTGACTTAGGACAACCCCTATAGCAAGGTTACTAGCATCACATTCCACCACAAACAACTTGTTAAAGTTGGGCAAAACAAGAATGGGTTGTTGTGCTACCTTTTGTTTCAGAATTTTAAAAGAATCATTGGCTGCCTTTGTCCAAAAAAACTTACATTTATGCCTCCCTTTGATGGTATCCAAGATAGGTGCACAAATATGACTAAAACCTCTTATGAATTTCCTATAAAATGTTGCCAAACCATGAAAACTTTTCACATCACCTGCTATTTTTGGAGTTGGCCATGACAAAATGGCCTCTACCTTTGTTGGATCCATCTTCAAACTACCTTGGGAAATGACAAAACCAAGATAGGTGAGTTCTTCCTTCACAAAGACACTCTTTTCCATGTTGATCATCAATTGTTCATCATGCAGCTTCTTCAAAACCTGATCCAAATGTTGCAAATGCTCTTCCTTAGTCCTGTTGAAAACAAGAATGTCATCTAAATACACCACAACAAATTTGCCAATGAAATCCTTCAACACTTCATTCATGAGACGCATAAAAGTACTTGGGGCATTAGATAGACCAAATGGTATCACCAACCACTCATAAAGACCCTCATTTGTTTTGAATGTTGTCTTCCATTCATCCCCTTGTTTTATCCTAATTTGATGATACCCACTCTTAAGATCAATCTTAGAAAAGTACCTAGCCCCTCCCAAACAGTCCATTAGGTCCTCAATTCTTGGCATAGGGAACCTATATCTTATGGTAATCTTATTAATGGCTCTAGAATCCGTACACAACCTCCATTTACCATCCTTTTTAGGAGCTAGGACTGTTGGGACAGCACATGGGCTAAGGCTCTTTCTTACCAATCCCTTATCCAACAATTCTTGCACTTGCTTGGCAATCTCTTCATTTTGAGAAGGTGTCATCTTGTAGGCTACTTTGTTTGGCAATTTGATGGCTTATGTCCCTAATAGGAGGCAACTCATTAGGCATTTCTTCTACCATAATCCCCTTATACCTCTCTAACAATTGTTGCACCTCCTTAGGGACTTCTTCCTTACTAGGATCATGCAAACTAGGATTGTTTTTAGGCTTCAAAATTAGAGCATACCCTTGGGTTCCTTCCTCCTTAAGGGTGTTTAAAAACTCTTTACCACTCACAATCATGACACTTGACCCAACATTCTTCTCTACATTCTCATCAGGCAATGGATCCATTCTATACTTTCAACCATTCTTGGTGATGATGAAAGAATTAGTTTTACCATCATGTTTTGATTGAACATCATATTGCCATGGGCGTCCTAACATCAAATGACAAGCATCCATGGGAATTATATCACACAAAATCTTGTCCTTATATTCTCCTATCTCAAATTCTATCCATGATTGTTCATCTACCAAAACATGTTGCCCCTTATTCAACCATGATAGTTTATAAGGACTAACATGAGGAAGTCTTTTCAATTTCAATTTGTCTACCATTTCAATGGAAACCAAATTTTTAGTTGAGCCTAAGTCAACAATTACCTTGCAAATCTTACCATAGGCCTTGCATGTTGTCCTGAACAATGTCTTCCTTTGAGGCGGTTCTTGTGTTTGAGGCACCTTCAACATGGTTCTTCTCATCATCAAACTTTCTCCTTCATGGAATGGGGCTGTACTTCCAATTGGTGAGTTAACACTTTGGTAATCTTCCTCTTGGATCAATTGGTTCCTTCTCTCTCCTCCATGAGAGCTTGAGGCTTACTTTTCAAGACATTTGAAGGCTGGATGTCCTACTTGGTTGCAATTGTAGCACCTTTCTGTGAAGACATTAGGACCTCTCCCTGGTCCACCAAATCTACCTCTTCCATTGGGCCTCCTTCCTCTAAAGCCTCCTCTAGAACCTGATTCTCCACTTTGCTCTTGGGAACTAGATTCCCCTTGACTTCTTTGGGACTGATTTTTGCCTCCAAAATTGCCCCTACCTCTAAAATTTCTGCCACCTCTTCCTCTATTTTTTTGCTCACCTTTCCTCTTCAACTTCTCTTCAACCCTTAATGCCACTTGAAAGCATTTTTCCACGGTTTCAGGGGTTAATAAACTGATCTCATCTTGAATATTAAACCTCAAACCATTTAGATACCTTGCCGCTTTACCTTTTTCATCTTCCATGTACCCACAACGAAGAGAGTATTTGTGAAACTCCTCAGTGTAGGTGGCCACATCCAAATCTCTTTGCTTGAGATTTTGCATCTTCTTGTAGATCTGCACCTCATAGTCTGACGGAAGGAATTGGGACTTGATCCTCTCCAACATTCTGCTCCATGAAGAGATCATACTCTTCCCATTCTTTACCCTCTCACCTTGGGTGTAATTCCACCATGTAAGGGCAACACCTTTGAGTTTAGTTTTTGCAAACTTCATCCTCTTATTTTCAGGAACTTCTTTGTATTCAAAGTAGTTGTTTAGAGCCTCAATCCACCCCATGACTTCATCAACATTCATCTTGCCACTAAACATGGGAATCTCCATCTGAGCCTCTGAATAATCCTTGCCAATTGTCTTGATGGCTTCAGCCTTTGATCTGCAGGTACCTCTACCTCTTGTTGCTCTTCTTCTTCCTCCTCTTTTTCTTCTTCTTCATTAGAACCTTCATCTATCCTCTTCCCTATCCTCAATGCCTTCAACTCTTCTTGGAGTGCTTCCTTGACTCCACTTTTGATCTTTTCTTCCATCTCCTTGAACTTCTTAACCACTTCAATGGTCATCCCCTTTGGAGGCATATTGCTAGCCTCTCCTTCACTCTCCTCTACTGACATATACCAGGCCTTACACAACCAACAACATAACCTTTTTATGGCTCTGATACCACTATGATGTAGAGACACTTGGATAGGTAGAAGGATTTGACAAAATGATAAGGTTTACTCATGCTCTAAAACCGAAATTCAATGATCATTATACAAAAGTGGGAACAACAGTTAATAGTTCTAAAACCATCATGAAAAGGTTGACTAGATATGCTATGGGACTCATTCCAATCATTAGCAAAGGCAAACCAAACTCAAAATTAGTACTTCCTTCACAAACCCAAGAAATTACTTATAGCCCTAAAAAAGAGAACAGTCATGAATAACTTTTGTTGTAGACCTTCAAATACAGATCTTGGACAATTAGGAGATACCCATTTGGACTCCCTATCACATATCCAAAATTGGGTATGGGTTGTTTTGGACGGTATACCCCAACCTATAACTCCTCTCAATGACCTAGAGCCCCAATTAGGCCTAAAATACAAAGAGACCCCTCCAAAATTTGTGTACAAAACCCAACCAATGACTTGAGCACTTAGTATTCATGTTAAAACTGAGGATTATGTGGGTTTTGGGGTTCCAAGATGGACTGCAACTGATTGGTCCTCTTTTGTTCCTTGTTATGCCTCTAGACATTGCCTAACACATGAGGATGTTAGGTTTCCTCAAAGAAATCTTCTCCTTCTCAAATTTCCTGCCAAAAATTCATCATAACATGCTAGTACAAACCTACTACAATCCATCCCACTGATCACAAGTGAATCAAATAAGTGGAATGTCAATAAAATGCATGATTTCTATCAAAACCCTAGTCTAGGTTATGGCGGACAGTTTTCAGAGAACTGCAAATTACTCACACACATAATAGTGTCAAGACCTCTAACCAAATGCAAAAGAGACTTAGTTCATATCTCCATCATCCCACCAACGCATGCCTTATGACACTGCTGTACAGGAAAGTACCACAGGCTGCAATAACGGTTTGACACAGAAAATGACAGAAAATCTGAGTTTCTTTATTATTTTTCTCCACCAAATGTCTTCTCCTCATACAATCATCATGATAGGGCTTTAAGAAGCCTTCTACAATCACCTTTGGATAGTTGGAGGGCAGTTGGGATCGATGGAATTGTATAACCATCAAATTTCCTCTCTGCAACTACCCTGTTTTTAGGACAGCAACTGTCCTGTTTTGAAATTGAAACTAATTACAAGTTTTGGCATCATGACATTGATTGGTTTATGACTTGTCAACACCTTTGACAATGTCATTAATCTTTTGACAAAACTTTGACATGCCTTCTAACACTTTGACATGCCTTAGCAAGGCTTACAACATGAGATTGTATGACTGTCCCTTAGGATTTTTAAGACTGCCTCCTATTACAATGTATGATTGTATGATTGCTTATTACAAACATGGCATCATAGCCTTTATTACAACATGAGAATGGCCTCCAAGACCTTATGAAATCAACAAAACAAAATGAACAACAAAAACAAGACATGAGTCTTTTGGTCTACTTGGTGCTCCTGCACCAAAAGGGCTATCCTTCTTACCTACAAAAAATCTCCGACTTAAAATGAATTGCTTGGGTATTGGTTAGATTATTCATATAAAGTATCTCTTGACTATTTGACAAGTTTAGTCCAAATAACTGCAATATATACTTTGTTGTTATATATATTATACTTCTGTTGTCATCAACTATTGCATATATATATATATATCACTGTTGATATATTCCTTGCAGATTTATCTTTGCCAAAGATATATTTCTTTCTGATCTATTCATTCCTTCAAATGTCTTTGGATCCTTGTTTTATACCCTTCATGGTAAGGAGTCGCACCTCTTACACACATCCATTCCCTTTTAAATGTAACTGCTACCTTTTGTTTAACATTTAGTTAAGGTTTTGTCCTCTAGCACTAACTATTTTTTGTCTCCTAGCGTTAGCCTTGTCTTATGATGGCGAATGGGTTTAAATCTTTTTTCTTAATAAAATCTGACTCTTTTGTCAGGGGCATGTGTAATGTCCCCTTTTAGGAAGATCAAAATTTCTTAACCTTGCACACAATTTTTACTTCTTAAAGAGAACATTAGTAACCAGTAAATCCTTATAATATCATGATATTGCAATTAGGGTTAGTAGACCACATAATCATAATCAATATCAAAGTTCATTTCACATTTTCTCATTTCTATCATATAGAGATTCCATGATATACCTCAGGAGAGTCATTCATAAGACTGATCGTTAATCTACTCTACGTCACTCACCCCATATGAGACAGGTACATTAAGGCGCTGGTATAACAAGACCCACTGCCATAGGCCCAAGGGTTTCATTGCTACACCTGGCAATTCTTCACCACTTGGATCAAGGGGCTTCATGCTATGCACCCAATGATACTTCACCCACTTGAGAATCACCTATCGTTAAGCCATTTTAATAATATTTAGGTCTACGTGACCATAGGCCCAAGGGCTTCATTTTACAACCAGCGATACTTCATCTCTTGGCTCAAGGGGTTTCACGCTATTCACCCGGCGATACTTCACCCACTTGAGTCACCTAGGTGCTAGTTCCTAACCGCCCTTGCCTAACTCCACTCCCATACTCGTAGGGTGTGTAGATAGATTAATGGTGAGGCTATTTATTCTCATCCTGGGTACACCATGTTTAGAATTATGAATTACACTTTATAAGAACTTATCCTTACAATCTCGTGATCCCCATGGATCTCGAGATAGTACATTTGATAACATTGTTCCTCTATGGGAACTCATCATTCTACCATCTCATATGATGGATTGCCATACATACTACTTGGCATCATACATTATTCGTTCATGGAGGCTTGGACCTTGTCCTTCCTCGATTCTAAACATTCTTATTGTGTTAAATGCATTCTCATTCCAGTATGTTGTAAGTAATCTCATTCTATACTATATTCTCATTCTATTCTATATTCTCATTCTATTCAATATTCTCATGTTATAGACATTACCATTGTATTATGATTATAAACCATTTTCATGCTATTTTGATGATAAATATTCATCCTATGTTATAAGCATTCTTACTCTATTACAATTATAAGCATTCGTATACCATTATGATCAGCTAGATGGATTATGAGACATTAAGGGACATACCTTGTTCGATCGATTCTTAGATCTACTATCTCTTTTGGATGTTGTCGATATACAATGTCTTATTGCTTTTATATTTATCTTGATAGAATAATTGCTTGTATATTCGCTGATCTGAATCAAACATATTGTTTCCTGGATTGTATTACTTGATGGATGCTAGGATAAATATATGTAATTCGATGCTTGTATAACTATGAATGTTGATCGATGGTTATTCCTGTTCAATTGTATGAGATCTTATATATCGCCTTTTCCTCTTGAGAAGGTGTGATCCCTGGGACAGTCGCTCCTCTTGGATCAGCGTTGATCCATAATCATTCCTTAATGATTTATTTTAACATTTGTCTTCTTCTGATTTTGTCTTATATGCTGATGTGGCTTTGTCTCTATGTGTCTTATTGTTTTGTCTTGTCTTTCTTAGCACATTCGCCGCTAGGCTTGGGATTACCTTATTCACATTTGGTGCACCGATTCTTTGTAGAGGAGATCGCCGATTATAATATGCTTGTCTTATTTTTGTCTTCCTTTGTCTCTAATGACTGATTTGTAAGTAATGCGTTAGATATAATAGTTTATCATTCTTACTTGCTGGAGCTGATTGTCATTATGGCGATCATGATGATTATATCTACATATGTGTTGATCCATCTCCCATCGATTGCCTCTGTCGTGCTTCTATGTTAGTCATGATAATGCAAAACGATCCACAATGTTGCCTCAATGGTCTTGATGTAAATAGTCTTATCGTTCCAATCTTAAATGGGAATGATATAATCGATTTGATGTGGGACATGACAATGTGACAGGTTGAATACAAAATCTCCCCATGCAAGGGGGTAAACCCAGAAGCCAAATAAGTGTCAAAGTACATCAAGAAGGCCTCTAATTAGTGATGAGCTCTTGATCCACTAAGGCTCCCACTCCTCCATCAACTCTTGCTATATACCATTTCTGATCGCATAGGGGTCTTGTCTCTCTATGATAATACTTGGGATGAGATAGATGTCTCTCCTCTCTAGCCTAGAGTGCTCTGATTAATGGAAGAAGGATAAAAGATAGGGAACTAAGCTTAAGGAAAAGTGGCAAAGTGTTGTGTTGCAGTAGTGGAAGCCTTGAGGCTTCAATCTAGGAAAAGGCCTTGAGGCTTGCAAGGAGCGTGGATGCTCTAAAGAAACTTGAGAATTTGGCCTAGATGCCTAGGAATCAACTCGGTAGCCTACTCGAACAACTATGGGAAGAGAGCATAATCACAACTCAAAAGGAAGGCTTGAACCAAAGACCATTTGGGGATGCAAATGAGGTTGTTTAAATAGGCTAGAAATCCCAGTTCCATGGGGTAGGTAGAGTTAGGGCTCAACTAAGCTTGCAATCAAAAGTCAAAATGGTGGAGAAACAACCATAATTGAGAGTTTTTGCACCTAAATCTGGAACGCCAAGGTCACCCCTTTTACCAATAGGGTCGCCCATTTTGCCAAGGTGGGTTGCCCCTTTTTGCCAAGCAAGTCGCCCCAGTGACCCCGACAATGCTTGGGCGACCTCGATATTTGAAGGGTCAAAAAGCAATTTTGAGTAAGGATAAGGGTATGCATGCAAGGCAAAAGGTTTGGGAGGCCAAAACAAATGCAAGGGAAGGTCCTAAGGGCTGTACAAATGCTTCCATCAAGGTCAAAAAGGCTCAAAGAGAGTTGTATTCACGTCAGATGGGTTGTGAGCTAAATCATCAAATCATCATCAAACTATCATGTATGCATGTGCAATTTTAGGCATATAGGGTTGAACCCATGGTAAAATTTACATTTGAAAGAAGGTCAAATCCGCAAGTAGGGAAATGAACTAGATCAAATCCATAGGCACATAAATGCACTAGAACATATATGTGGGTCCAAAAATGAACCTAGGAGAGAAACTAATCATTTATGGTCTAGGAATAGTCTAAGCAAAGGTCATGTTATGGGTGTGATGATCAATTGAAAAATGAAATCAAATGGAGTACCAAATCAATCAAAGTCATGTGCTAAGACTAGTACTTAGGACACCAACACAAAGTGACGTAAAACAAAGGGTGGAAGTGCAAGGTATGCACTTTTCACCATTACAAAGTTTAACATTTTTCAAAAGTTTCTTCTTCATTCTCTTTTTAATAGAGAAATTAATTATGTTTAACTTCCACTAGTTTCTTTTGATTTATTATTCTTGCCTCATTCAAACCTCAAAGACATGTCCTTGGTACCTAAGCGTACTTGCTTAGTATCTAGGGCATTTTGGAGATGTGGAGATAGGAACTAATCATTTCTCAAGTTATTTTTTGCTCTTTTCAATAGAGAAATTGTGTTTAACTTCCACTATTTTCTTTTGATTTATTATTCTTTCCTAGTTGAAACCTCGAAGACACATCCTTGGGGCCTAGGCATACTTGCTAGGTGTCTATTGCAATTTGGAGATGCAGATATAGGACTGAACATTCCTCATTCCCTCTTCTTTTCAAAGTTTGTGGGATGCTACCTTCAAAGGGGTTCGTCTAGGGGCATCCCCTTTTTTAATATGAAATTTATAACACCTTAGTGCCTAAAGAGAGGGATGTTCACGAACATCCCCTTTTTTATATAAAATTTGGCAAGCCTTAGTGTCCTCAAGACAGCTAGGGGTCATTCCTATTTTTATATTAAATTTGGGACACCTAGTGTCCTCAAGACAACAAAGGGAGATATGATGATGTCCCTAAAGACATTAGGGCATCGTTCCACACCATACACAAAGTAACAAAACATGGATTCATTGGGCCTGCACACAAAGCATATGTTATTTTTTCTTTCTTTGTCTCTAGGATCATGATTAATATGGCAATTATAAATTTTAGCGCAACAATGTTATCAATAAAAAAGATAGTTTTACCTAATGGAGGTATTGAGATATTTTTTATTTATTTTTATTTAGATAAATACAATTCCAAAGAAAATGCTTTTGGAATCTCGCTCAAAAGATTTTTAGAATACCCAATGATAAGATCATTAGAAAATTATTTAAATTGACGAGCACAAGTTCATTGCCATTTGGTTAAAAAAAAATCTAAAATATACTAATGGTGCCTGCAAACATTTTACTTATAGCATCTAATAATATTTAATAATATTTACTTCTAAATTTTCAGTTTCTTTTACTTTTTCAAGCAATTTTTGGTTATTTTTTAAGTTTTTGTATTTTAAAATTCAAATATCATTTTTAATTGCCGTCCCCTGCCATCCTCAGAATCCAGAAAATTTTGCTGGCCCTAAAATTTGGAAATTTTGTTGTCCCAAAACTCAGAGAAACACTGGTTCAAACTCCACTTGAACCTGGCGACCTAGATGGTCTCAAGTAGTCAAAGCAACATAGAATATTATCATTTATATGCCCTTATTGAAACTTCTAATAGACTGACCAAAAATCTTGAAACCATCCAAGGATTTTTCAGTCATGGCATTTGTTGTTCGTTTTTGCATTCACATAATACCACCACTCAAACCAGAGCATAACAGACTACTGAGCTGAAGGTTGGGTATGTGATAAATATAGTTAATTTATATAGACATGTCAGAAATCAGTCGTCTTTAATTAAGAGATGCAGTGTTGTAGCGGCACAAACCAAAGGTAAAGCTAGTATTAGGAGAATTAACATAGAGCCAATCAACAGATTAACAAGTTATCAGAATATGGAGAGCATTCTATCTACAGTTAACGCTGTGAATTGTAAATTGTAAATTGTAATAATAGAGTTGCACTGAAAAGCTTACTGATTACAAATTCAGGCAATATAAAGTGTCATGACCTATTGACAAGGTTATCAATACAAAAAAAAAATGTAAAACTTTTGTGCTATTTGAGGTTTGGGCACTCAATCACATCAGATAACTACCTCTGAAGGGAAAGCATACAAATATTTACTGCAAGGCGTGTGAAACAGGCTGATATTCTCATCAGACCCGAATAAAAAGCAGCACTAGACAAAACCCAGAGCATGAAAACTGGGATTAAACATTGCAAGGTCCGCAAATCATGTCAGGCACATCTTGCACCAAACTCTGTTCCATTGAAACCATAGAAATGAAGCAACAGCATTGATATTACATTCCCCTGTTAAGAAGAAGAAAGAGAATTTAATTCATGGCTGAGCATTGATGCATAACATCATGTTTTGATGAGCTCTGATATGGAAATGCCTAAATTATTGCAGTCATGGTATCTAACAAGAAAAACCCATTTATCTATAAGGAAGTGAATATCCACTTCCATTCGTCACACCTGACTGCTATCTGCAGGACAAAATAAAAGACCGGTTGCACATTCTTGCAGTTGTTCTGGATGATCAATCCAGGACTTTCGGGATTGGATCAACTCCAAGATCCAATCAAAAACCTGCATCAGCCATCAACAGATTATTTAGAAACCCCTTTTTCAAAATTTTAAAATCCCAAAAACCATTACTGAGACTTATTGTTGCCCTTTCAAAGTAAGCACCAGTTGTATCATCTCCAGCATAGGCATTATTTAATTTGTTAAAAATTTGTTCTATGCATTTCTTTACAATTGCACATTTACTAATACTGATAAAACTACAAATCGCCTCTTTATCCATTATTAGCAACATAGACTAAGAAATGGGCCCCAAAAACATGCATTTATCTGTTGAATTTTTTTAAGGATGCCTGATAAGGAAGCTAGACCTAAGACAGCCTTGCCAGCCCTCGTCAAATGGTATGCTCCCCGTGAAGGGAATTTGAAACTCAGCTATGGTGGAGCTGCTAAGGAAAACCCAGGCCCATCTTGAGTAAGTGTCAGGGACATAATACGAGATTGATAAGGTAATGTTCTTTCACCCTATACAAAGATGGTCTTGTACTAATTACCAAGTGAGGTAAAGGCTTTGCTTCGAGGGGTCAAACTAGCCCTTGACCAATTAAAATGACTTTGATATTCAGAGGTATCCTCTTATAGCCACAGAACCCTTAAAGGGAAAGGAATTTCCCTAACTGAAAATTCCTCAGATCATTTAAGGCATACAAAGCCTCGACAAACTCAGAGTTGTCAAATATTCTATATATTGAAAGGACTAGTGATGGGTAGCAGAGGAGTGGGTTTATGCGCAAAGGAAGGGTACCTAGCATTAAAACTTCATTGCCTCCTCCCAAAACATCCCACCCCAAGGACTTAGTAAATAAAGGTCATTGGATTATACTCAAAATGGGGTAGGATATGTGTACCCTTTAGTCTAAGCACAGTCAGGTGCACTTGGGGTCCCAAATGTGCTTAATGCATTGTTGGCCTTCAAAAGAAACACAATATAGCATGCACCAACATGCATGGGAAGTTGCTATATATGAAGTCTGCTTCAATCATGAGAGTTGCAATGGGAAAGAGCTAGAGATTGCCTTCACAATAATAGTAATTGGCAGTAATCATATATTTGTTACCCCTCCTGGCATTCTAAATCAATCATTTGATGAAACAGTCTTCAGTTTGGTTGGTGTTCTGCAAAACCTTGGCAACAGTAGTTGTTTTTAGTTGGTCATGGTCTGTCATTGGCCTTTTATTTAATACTGCACGCAATAAGGGTTATGCATTTGAATTTCATTCCTAGCTTGAGGAAAGCAGTAGAGGGCAGTATATAGCTTAATCAAAGCATAAGCTTCTGATGAAACCACCATCATAGTCTACTAGAGAAAAGAAGCTAACGGTAGTTTTTTAGATCGCTGCCAAGTATGACACTGATTTGGTGAGAAAGACACAAAATTCCATGTGGGATTATTTATTTCCATTAACCTATGTTGTTTTGAGGTGTAATCACATGCAATCACCATCACCTCCATTAAGCAATACACATGCAATCACTATCAGCCCAACTCAAGCTATACTAAGTAATTTGGCTTGAAGCCATCCTGCCTCCCCCATTCTTTTCAGGTTCTTTTGCTTTGAGAAATTGGATATTGCTAGAGGGTTTTCTATTGACAGAGGAGATTATTGTCACCAGCCCACCCAAGTTTCACAAAACTTGGGGCCACTAAATTTAATTTTAAAATCTCAAATTTAGGAAGGATTGTTTTCTGTTGTATGATCTAAATCCTTATCATGGTTTAATGTTCCTCATTGATGATTTATGTGTGTTTGTTCGAGTTTAAATGTTGAGCTCTTAACAGTTTCATTGCATTTCTTCTTCATCATCTTTTGCCTATTTACAAAGGTTTGTTATTTTTTTAATATGTAATTATTTCCTTTATGCATTTCCCAGAATACTTTATGCTTTCGTCCACTGTTTTGAATCCCTTAAAGACCACAAGATTGAGGCACATGGTCTCATCTCGTTATGCACTGCCTTGGTGCCATCTTGACTTATTTTCGAGTCTTTAGTTTCCTTCCATAGTAAAAGTGAGTTGCTTTTTTATTTCTTTTTATTTATTTAATCCTCGAATTTTATTTGATCGAGTCACTTGTCTAAATCACATACTTTGTTTTCTCATGGGTGTTTCTAAAGTCTTCACATTCCAAATCTTTTCCCCACTCTCATAGTACATGAGATGGCGACAAGTGTCACCATCTCAATGAGTCTTTCCCTAGAGTCATTTGTGTTAGTGTTTGTAAATTCTTTTGTTCCATAGTGGGCAGATGAAACAAGGTAATGAAACTTTACAGATCTAATAAGTGGGCAACAAGTGTTGGTCACTCACTCATTCTATCTTTTGTTTATCTAGAGTGTTTACCTTTCACCTTGCAAGTGAGCAACAATGGTCCACATGGCTGTATCTCACCACCTCTTTTCTCACAGTTGCCTTTTGAATCTTTTTGGTTTCCTACTTGTTTCTTAAATCTTTAAGTGAATGAGAGGGTGACAGATGTCACAATCTCATGATCCATTGTGCCATCATGCCTATTTTCTGTTTTTCTCCAACTTTTATGCCCTTTTTCTCTATGGATACAATTTAGACCGCCATATTTTAAAATCTTGAGCTGTGGTAGTTGTGACCCCCAAGTAAATGATCTTCTAAGTTTAAGTGCCTGGTATGGTAAGTTAAAAGACAAACACAGATTTGATATAATTAACTTCATAAATTCTTCTTCTTCTTGAAGCTAACCAATTTTCAAGATTTGTATTAACAGCAGACAGAATTACAGAGAAGAAAACTATCACAGAATTCACTAATACAGGAAATTATAGAGCAAGGAAAGAAATTTTATTAAGCAAAGGTGGAAGGGGCTTGAGTACAAACAAAGGATTCGTATGAAGCCATAAAGAATATCACCTAGGAATTGACAATTGAGGAGAAGAGCTTGTAGAGACAAGTTGTTATTGTCTTATGTACACTCAGTGCATGATGCTTGTAAGATGGTTGTCTTAGTCAAACAAATAGCATTCAGTTAACTAAATAAAATCAATATTTAATTAATTTTATTAATCATGTAATCAGTAGTTGTCTTTCCAGTTTCTTTGGTAGTTGAACAGTCTTCGCCCGAAGAAAAACTTATTTATATGTGAAATACCTCTGTAATAGGGATTAGAATACTTAGATTTTAAATTTCTGTCATAGACTATGATCTCAGTAGGAAATACTTGTTAATTTTGCAGATCGCTCCCAAGAGGATGTCATGTCCCCGTAATACAAATTATTGGAATTCAATGAATATCAAAGAACAAATAAAAAATTGCAATTCTATTATCATAAATAATGCTATAATTGTAAACCGATAATAGTAATGTTACTCAAGAGAAGTAATTAGTATGCATTTAATACTAATATATATTACATATATATGTACATTCAATTAATGTTAATATTAATATATATATACATTCAATATTAATATTAATATTAATATTGTGAAAGGGGTTGTGCTTAAATCGCAAGGCCATAAGGTTCTCAAGATGGAGATCCAAGTTCGAATCCCCCAAGTAACATCGTGGCTCTTAAGTTGAATTGAGTTGATTAAGTGGCTTCTAAGCTCTAAGTTGAATATGTGGATGGGGAGGAGGTCCCCCTTGTGACCTCCACTGGAGTGGGCCAGCCTAAAAATCCCTCACTTACTGAATTAACAAAAAAAATAAAAAATTAATATTAATATTAATACTTTATTATTATAAATATGAGTGAATATATAAATATTCTATTATTAATATAAATGTGAATGCAGATTATATTAATATAAAAGTGAATGTAATTGTAATAAAGGGTCAGCAGACACTTGAAGGGGCAACCGCTGCCTTCAAATAGACATGATCCCATAGGGATCGCTTCCCATTATGAATATAAAAGAAGGAAACGGGAGGGGTTATGGAGGCATCGATGAGAAGGAAATAAGTCAAGATACTTTATATTATTAAGGAACAGCAGAAAGTACAGTCAAACACAGTCAGCCCCAGTCAACAGTCAGCAGATGGAATACAGAATTACACATCAGAAAGTAATGATCTGATACAGAAATTCACAGCATCAGTAAAAACAGCAGCATACCATTAAAGAAGAAAGAAAATGAAGAATAGTCCCCAGCAGCCAAACAGTGTATGTCTATTTTAGTATTTTATGTTTGGTTTATATCTATGACAGGCAGGTATGTATATTCTGAAATTCGTGTTTATGATTTTAATAGTATGTTACTATGGTGTACAATCATGTATATATGTATATCATTAAATGCAGTTCTGAGTATCATAAATCTGAGTTATCATATATTTGCATAAATCTAAGTTACAAATTATTGCTGATATGACATAATGGGTATGTTACTGATTTTTGTGTGAGAATAGAATATGTGATTACAATATGGAATAATATTTGTATTATCTGATTGTGATAAACCACCATGATTGAGGAAATGGAGGGCCTACAACGAGGGGAAATGGTGTTGGGATCATCCTCTAAGTACGCCACCCCATGGTGGATCGCTGAGGCTTGCCACTTGGGCCAAGGGGGCATGAGAGGCTGCCCTTGGGCTTAGAAGGAATGATTTCCGGGACACCTTGCTGTAGCTGCACCCCCAATCTTCCATCATGGAAATTAATTGAATCATAAGAGGAAGTAGAATGGTTTTGATAAGGGAATGGTGATAGGACGCCTCACTAGGCACGCCACCCCATATGGATGGCAAGAGGCCACATAGGGCCAAGAGGGGTGAAGCACCCGCTCTTGGCCCTAAGGTAGAGGGTTTCTTGGGCACCCTATCAAACCATTTTGTTCCAGGAATTAGAAACCCTAACCCTAAACTTGTGGGATTTGAATTTTTAGGGTAAAATTAGTATTGTTCCAATAGGGGACATTACAGAGGACGAGCCTCCCTAGGAAACTTTGCCTGTTCTTCCCAGTGGATGGTTCTTCCCAAGAGAACGAGCCTCCCCAAGAAACTTTCCCTGTTCCCCTGTGGAGCAAGTTACAGCAATCCCCACAATACCTTCTGATTCACTTTTGTCTACTTGGGCTGGATCTCCTTCGTCAATCCCAGTTGTTTCTTCGGCTCCTGATCAAGGCCGGATTGCTACTTTGTCGATTCCTAATTTTTCCTCGGCCCTGCCTTCCTCTAGTTCAGCTCTGCGCGTTCCTCTGGTTTAGCTCTGTGCGAGGTCTCTTTGGTTGCAACGTCTGTTGAGGATCCCCTCTCGCCTCACTCTAAGGATTTGGACTCAGAGTTTTCTTGGACAGTGGGTCCAATAGTGAAAGAAAGGCCTCCCAAAATTTGTTGTTGCTTCGAGGCCTAGGGTCAAGAGTGTTAGATTTGCTTGTTCGGGATCTAGTGTTGTTTAGATCCCCTTTGGTTCTGTTGTTTTTCAGCAGGTTTTTGTGTTTGTGTGTTGTTGCTAGCCTGCTTTGCTGCCCTGGGGGCTTTTTGTAAAGGGATTCAGCACCCTTGTTTGCTTCTTATCTTATCAAAAAAACTAAAAATTGTAGCGCAGATGGTTCGATAGTGGAGGATACATATGGGCATATTTTTTGAACACCATGTGTCGTCCACTCTCTCAACTTGATATTGCAAAAGATTAGCACAGAGATCAAGTGGGTCAAAGAATCTGTAAGGAGGCCGAGGAGATTCAAATGTTTGTGACAAATCATCGTATGTCACAAGCCATCTTCGGCACCTTCTCCAACTTGAAGTTGTTAAAGGTACTTTTATTTTTATTTTTTAAGTATATTATTTTTAAATTTTTGCTAAGTCGCTAGTTTTTAAATTTTTAATTTGTTTTATATTTTACACCATGTTAGGTTGTCGAGATTCAATTTGCATCACACAATTGTCTTGAGACAACTTGTGAAGGTGCAAGAGGCATTGAGCACCATGGTCATCAGCACTCTTTGGAGTGTATGGAGGAAATCACAGAAAGAGAGAACCAAAAAAGTCAAAGCATTGATCCTAGATGATGAGTGGTGGGCTCGTGTGGAATATGTTTTGAGTTTTACTGAGCCCATCATGAGTATGATTAGGTATGTTGATACGGATCGACCATGTTTGGGTGAAATTTATGATGGCATGGACACCATAGTTGAAAAAATAAAGACCATAATAGAAACCAAAGAACATAACCACATAGAAGCATTTTTCAAAAGAGTGCAAAAAATCATTGTTGACTGTTGGAACAAGATGACCATGCCCTTGCATCTCCTAGCATTTGTCTCCAAATTATTATAGCAAAGAGATACTTTCCTTGCCGGGGAGGGTGGCACCATATAGAGATGAAGAGATTGCTATTGGGTACAAGACAACATTCAGAAGAATATTCCTAGATGTAGATATACAAAGTGTCGTCTTGATTGAGTTTGGCCACTTCATATCTTCAAAGATTCATGATGTTTACGCTCTTCAAGACAAGTACATGAAAGGCGTTGATGAACGGTGGTACCTACATGGTCAAGGCTCTATTTATCTATAGCCTCTTGCAATTAAAGTTCTATCTCAAGTATGCATCTTTTTATTTTTAAATTTTTAACTTCCTCATTTTTCTTTCGCTGCTATATATTGTAATTTATGTTTTATAATTGTAAATGTTGTGTGCAAATTCAACAAGGTGCAAGTTTTCCTTCAGCTGAGCCGAATTGGAGTGCATACTCGGTACTCCTTTATCCACTCAGTTAAACACAACCAATTGGGTGCAAAAAAGATGAGGATTGGTTTTTGTGCACTCCAAATTCTATCTCGTCACATAAGAAACCTAATTACAGTGTGGGGGTGACAAGGAATTGGGATCTAACTCCTAAGCGTGCCGACTTAGCTGCTATCATTGCATAGCTTGCTCAAGTCTCTATCGATGAGGCAGCTTCCACATATGATGTGGCTAGTGAGAGTGGCGCTACAACTGATTGTGATTTAAATGAAATTGCACCAAATGTTGATTTTGATGCTCTAGATGAAAATGCATATAAAGATTATTGAATATTGATTGTAATTTTTCATTTTGTATTAACATTTGACAAATCATTGAATTATGAATTTCAATTCATGAGTATTTTCTTTATTGCAAGTTATGAGGTATTTAAATATTTTGCTTATTGGCAATTATGAGTGGACGTCTAAAATTGACCACATCCTAACAACATATCTAACATCACAATATTAATACCACTTTCGATACCATCCCAAGCCCATTCTAACCACATTTGCAGCATCCTTACACTAATTAATTAGATAAATTATATTTATTTAATATCATTCCTTCTATCATCAAATTAATTAAATAATCTTATTATTTGATTATTAGTCTAATTCCCACTAATAAAATAAATCAAATCCTAAATCACAACCCACTCATAAATTAATTAATTAAAATTTTAAAAAGTCACATGACTAACTAGATTCATTGAGCCTAGACACTCTCACAAAGGTCAATCACCTAATAAATCCCAACCATCCATTTCCATACTACATCTTTTAAGCCTAGCCATTCACATAATGGTAAGCCTTAGAAGCTTCCATCCTTGCTCTAATTTGTCTCATTCAATCCTAGCCATCCATTCTAATCAAATCTCAACTCTCTATCCTATCATTTGAACATCTATAAATCACTCATCATCCTCAACCAAGAGGGAGAGGAGAATTTGGAGGTACATGCTACTGGAATCTTGCACACCTTTTGAGCAACCACAATAATCATACATCAAGAGCACATCTCCATCAACAAGAAGGTATAACATTTGGTTTTATTGAACATTTGTTGCATTTGATTCCTTCTTATATGCTCAATATGAGGTTATACATGATTTAGAATAAGGGTTTAATATTGTTTTAATCTCTTGCATTCCATTCTAAATTTTGCGTATACAATGAGTATTATTGTTTTTAGAATTTTTAATATTTATAAAATTATAAATTATATATATGAACCCATACCCATAGTCGGGTGTACTTGAACCTGGAACCTGTACACATCCCCATACCAGGACCGGCAACTTAGATTTGGGGGCAACCTTACATTTTTTGACCTAATCCCTCATTAGGGTATAAACTAAAAGAAAACCCCTAATTAGAGTTGAAAATTTATAATTCTAAAATAAATCCATTCAAAGTATAACTTTTTTTTTATTAAAATGCCTACACCAAATATTCATACTTCCTATGCTTTTATTTTTTCTGCCTCTTAAGTGTAAAAACAAGCCAATAAATTTAGATGTACATTTAAAAAAATCAGAACCATTTTTCTGACTCTAAGTGAAAAAATTAATCAAAAAATGAGGTAAAAATGACTTTTGTAAAGCAAGCAATGTGTTTTATAAGATTTTCTGTTTTACCTCAGCCAAAAGATTGAACGAGTAGGTAACAAGTGTCAGTTGCTTGCTCCTCCTTTCCTTTGTTCCTTGTTTTACCTTGTCCCTTTGCCCTGCAAGTGAACAGATGACTGTCCACATTGCATGATCTTGACATCTCTTTTCTCAGAGTTGCCTTTTGAAAGTCTTTTGGTTTCCTGCTTGTTTCTTAAACCACGACGGGAATGAGAGGGTGACTGATGTCACAATGTCATGATCCATTGTGTTATTGTGCATATTTTGGTTTTTTATCCAAATTTAATGGGCTTTTTCTCTGTCGATACCATTTGTGACAGATGTCACCCCTGAGCAAATGCATTTCTATGTTGAAGTGTCGTGTCTGGAGAGTTTCAAGACAATAAGAGATTTGATAAAATTTACATAATTCATCACCATCCTCCTCTAAAAGTTAAACTAATTTTCAAATTTTGCATTAATGGTACAAGGAATTTACAAAGAAGAAAAAATTATCACAGATTCACAGATAAAGCAAACCACTGACCAGAGGAAGCAAGCTTATTTAGAAAATAAGGTGGGAAGGACTCAAGTACTAATAGAGGATGCATCTAAAGCTATCAAGATTCAAGATAACTGAGGAATTAAATGCTATTGAGAAGAAGTCGGGAGACAAGTTCTTACTAACTTGTCTTACGTACACTCAGTGCATGATGCTTGTAAGAAGGTTGTTTCAGGCAAACAAATAGCATTGAGTTGACTGAATAATCAAATATTTAATTGACCTTATTAATTATATAATCAATAGTAGTTGTCTTTTCTGTTCCTCTGACAGTTGAGTAGGCTTTACCCAGTAAAAATTTTATTTATATCATATATGTGAAATGCCTCTGCATTAGGGGTTAGACAACTTAGATTTTAAATTTTTATATCGAAACGACTTTGACCTCAGCAGGAAATACCAATTAATTTTGCAGAGTACTTCGATTAATCCACCTTGGTAAAACAATTTTGATTTCCATCATGCCTATTAACCTCCCTCTCAAGCCTTGTAGTATACCATACCCTTCCTCTTCTATGCTAGTACCATCTCCTTTTTCTTTCCTTCCCATGAGCACAATCAATGAAAATGTGCTTGGCTCATCTCACGCATAGCTTCAGTCATTTCTTCCATTGGAGTTTAATGGCTTCCTGTATTGATAATGCAATTTCAGGCCTCAAATTATCATTCGTGTGATGGCTACAGGAGGAGTCCATTGTTGGTGCTGTCCCACAAGGGAATGTGACTTTGATACTCTTGTTGTGATCTAAACTGATCACTGTTGAAACTGAATGTGACACCACATATCTACTAATGCTAGCAACAATTATTTTTTTCTAAACTGAAATTGATAAAGATTTGGAACAATAGGAAATCCGAAATTTCTAGACATAGAAACTAAACTTGAAGCTTCAGTAAAAAGAACCATGCAACTGCTGGAAATAAGATACCAAATTTTTAACTAGTCAAAAATCTGAACTGACTCTTTTTCTAAGGGCTGGACAGATAAACAAGTTATAATATTACTGACAATAAAGTAATATGACATGAGGTAGATTAGAACTTTCCAGAAGAAGTGTGAATGTCAACTCCAACCAACTCTGGATAGTATGAACATTCTTTTGTATAAACACAGGCATCAGACCTATGCACAAGAGCTTCTTTCCCACAAAACATAACATTCTTACAGCATAGCGGCCTTTTTCTAATTCGTTTCCCCCTTGTGAACTTTTCACTTAGTAAATGTGGACTGAAATTAGTTTTATAGTTATGCTCCATTTGTGAGCCTTTTCACTTGATACATGTGGGATAAGTGAAAGTTATTTTTGTTTTCCTAACTTAAAAAAAAAGGCTGGGTGCACCAGTGTCCCAATGGACCCACAAGGTATAATACTATGCTTAAAAGTTAAGGTTATTAACATTGAGCATTGTAATAATTTAATATTTTTGGCTCCACTTTAATGGGTTTCTAGTTCTCCTTCTGTGATAACCATGGAACCACCCAAGAGCATTCTGAGTTCTTCTGAAAAAAAAAATCTCTCCCATGAGGAAGGATAGTTTTTACGGAGCCATGGGAAGCCTTTCCTCCAAGAACCTGACACAGGAAAAAATGCCAGGCTGCTAACAAGAAAATCATGGTATTTTTTAGTCTGATGGCAAGAAAAGAAGAGAAAATCCAGAGGCTGAAGGAGAAGGAAGTCCTTAGGGCATACTGCAAATTTTGGTTCTCATTCAAGGGGAAAAAAGACTCTGCACTGGTCTGGATATTGAATCCCCAATTCAAGACTTTTTGTAAGAAGTTCAAAAAACGAGTTAGGGTTGAAAAGGGGCTAAGAAGGGTGGAAAAAGTCTGTTTGTGACATATGTGCAAAAGTATATTCGAGAGACTAGCACCACAAAAATATTCAGGACAATTATGCCTGACCTTGGAGAAACTAGAACCAGATTTATTGTTCAGGGTGGCCAATCAATTTCCATGAAAACCATATTGACCAACACATGGGTTACTCATTGCCTTAAGGACCACATTACTGATAGGGATAGAACTATTAATATTTAGAACACTAAAATCATGCTTCTGCTTAAGTTTTGTTTGCATTTGCTCCTTCCATGGCTCAGATACGACTGTTGTGAAGTTAACCAAAACTGAAAAATATGTAATTCGTTCTAAAGAGAGATCTGAGACCGGTGTAAGATTTAAAATTGTAGTTGCTCTAGGATTGAAGAGAATGTGAACTGAAATATCAAAAAAGCTGGAATTTGAAATTTCTGAACAGAAATCACAATTGGACAGTAAAAGAAACACACCAAAAACTGGAGATAAAGCCAAATAGATGTTTATTGTATTTCAAATAGCATTTTCAAAAAACACAAAAAATAAAGGAAAGTTTCATAACAAGGTATAACTATAAATGCCGCCAGCCAAGAGCAATATGGGTGCTCCGCTTGGCCACAAACAATCCTCCTAAATTCTATCCACAAACAACCAATCCAAGACATCCTTCAACTCATGGCTTGAATTCATCCTCTCACCTATGGGATAATATATTAATAAATGCTAGTATAACTCCCTCGGTATGACAAGACCACTCCTAACTCCATATAACACTTAAGATGCTTTGTAGTCCCTCATTAGAATTGCAACTGCCCATGACACCTTGGTACTTCTTAAAACTCTGATCACAATCTTGTGATTCATCCCTTATGACTTCCGTGACAAGGATTCTTTGTAACTCCTATGATACTCTTACAACTTGTTAATGTTTTTGAACCGCAACTCATTTTTTTGAATATATTTCCTAGTACAAATAAAGTTTTAAGTTTTGAACAATAATTTTATTTTTTACCCTAAATACAAACCAGGATCGTTCCTCTAGAACAAAACTTAATGTTCAGAAAGTGGCTCAATTGATTGCCCTCAAAACTAAATGGCCCAATTTAGGGAATCCTCACTGCCTTCAGGAGCAAATTACTGATGGGAATAAGATAGCATTATTGAACACACTAAAATCAAGCTCCTACTAAAGAATTTGATTGTGCTCATTGCTATATCATCCTTCCTCTGATCAGCGAAGGATGCACATAATGCCATTCGTGAAGAACTCAATCTCCCAAATTTTTCATCTGCTGACAATAGAGAGGCAGAGCATGGTCAAAAGGAGGAGCCTGTGAGAGTTATGAATTCTTCTTCAGATGAAGAGTTGTTATGGTTTATCTTGTTAACTGTTGTTGTGCTTATTCACAGTCAGAATTATTTTTAATGATTTTCTATTTACTGGCAGCAAGAAAACAAATGGGCAGGAATACGATGACTCATTCTAAGAATTTTGCAAGCTCCCTGATGATCAATTCCTATTTGATGTCATATTTACTTTACATCCTTTTGTTTTTAGATGAAAGGAGGTCTAGTGTGGACCTATAAAAATTGCATTGGGAAGCTATCTAGGCATTGAGCCTTCTCAGTTTCCTTTTAAATGACTCAGAAATAGAATGACAGTCCCCCTTTCATCTGAGATTTTATACTGACAGCTCCTGTGGGTTTTGTGCATTATTCTTCTGGAGTTTGTCAGAGTTTTTTTATAAACTTCAGATATGTAAAATAAAGTTCTACTACAGAAAAAACCATATGATATCAAAAATTTATGTTACAGAAATGACATAGAAAAATGAAAAAAAAAACATTTAAATACATATTTATACATTTATTTAGTTTTATTCTGCAAATCACATGCATAATTGATATCTATTTTGAAGGCTGTGGAAATGGAGTGATAGGTATCAATTTGAAGGTCAAACTCTATTCTTGCATATCAACTATTCCTTGTTGGTCCAAACTTTGAAAGCAATTATTTTTTTTGAATTTCCATGGTCAGCCTCAAATTTTAAGGGTTAAAAAATATGGGAGTAATGATGTGACCAAGGGCTGGTTGGGTCTTATCTGGTAGGGCTGAAGGTGGGATGTTTTCATTGTTACTGTAAAGAGAAGGATAAGAAAGAGGGTTTTCAGTTGTGAGAGTAGAGAGGAGAGGCAACAACCCTCCCAAGTTGGAACTAATGGAATGCAGTTACTCGAGGAAAATCGAAATTGGCGCAAAAGGAGATACCATACTCATGGTAAATCATGAATCAAAAGTTATGCACTCATAATCTATTGGTTGAATCCATTGGAACCCACTCATCTTCAAACATAGCACTTTATAAAGAAAAAGATGTGGCCAAACAGTCTATAGACAAGCTTGTACCTGGGCAAGCTTATATCGTGGAACCTCCAACTGCCCAGCTCGGGTTTTTATACCAGTGCCCTGGCATTCAGGACAGAAAACTGAACCACAGCTACTGCTGCTGCTACTGCTACTGCTACTACCCTTACTCACCGGCTTTCTTCTTTGTTCCAAAACTGACCATCTTCCTTTCCGAGGTCCTTTGCCACCATTGAAGCGAGACAGCCAGATTTTGGACTCACAAAGCAGAATCCAGTCTATAAGGCAAGAAGTATGAAAGACATGAAATGACTGCATCAAAACAAAAGAGAAGCAAACATAATTAAATTTGCAATAAGCAACTATAGAACATGATAAAAGAGAGACCCTGTTCTAGACATTTCAGCAGACACCCATAAGAAAGATGGTTGGAGATTAAAAAAAAACTCGGGGAGAGAGAGAGAGAGAGAGAGAGAGAGAGTTAATAAGTGATACCCCGCGCCTGTTCCTGCTACTGCAAGCAATAAGTCCGGACTTCCTATTGAGTAAGGCAGCTACATCTTTTCCAGGAAGCATTTGCTGATGACAAATGAAACATAGCCTTTCTAGGGCTTTTAACCTTTGCCTTGTAAAAGCTCGTCTAAGGGCTTTATTTGACATACTCTGCAATATGCCTCTGCCCAGGCTATCTCCCTCGTTAGAAGAACATCCCACCTCCTCCTCCCCCTCTCTATCCAAATCCATATCCCTATGTGCTGCTCCTGTTTCCACTTCCATCAGGATGTGGGAATGATTATTTAATTTGGAAGGCCTCCCCTTCTTTTTCCTTATCTTCTTCTTCTCAATATCCAATGCAGCAGAAGAAGAAGAAGACTGTGGTTTAACATTAGGAGGAGCTCCAACCCCATTCCCACCCCTTCCTAATGTGTGAGTATATGGGAATGAGACAATAGCATATTCACATTCCTTTGCATCACCAGTACTAGTACTAGTACTGGCAGCATGCTCCTGCGTCTCTCCCAGCCAACAACACCACACCGCCACTGCCTTTACCAGAGGAGGTTGTGGTGGAGTAGCAGAGGAATGGAGAAGCCTCATGGAAACATGACCACAACCCATCCACTGGAGGGACAAAGGATTGCTACTGCTACTGCTATTGCTATTGATTAAATTACTATTATCTTGTTGTAGTTGATTCTGTACAGTGGTCTTAGATGAGGGAAAGAGGAAAACTAGGCCGTCATTAAAAGGCCAGGAAGGAGAAGGAGAAGAGGAAGAAGATGCAGCAAGAGCATGCCTTCTGGCATGGAGATTACCATTAAGATGGTCGGTGAGAGCAGAGTCACTGTAACAGCGAGTGGAACAGAGCCTGCAGAAGAAAATCACACGCTTCCCATCTTGTCTGAGCTCCACGCTCTCATGTCCCTGTCTCCACACATCCTTCAATACTGCCCTTGCTGCGCCTTCCTTCAAACCCCCGCTCATTTTACTCCCCTCTTCTACTTTAACCCTTCCAATTCATTGCAATTCTCCATCTTCGAATTCCTTAACATTCAGCTGCCTCCTTATTTTCCAATTAGGAGCCCCTAATTCCTGCACAGTATATTACTGAATCTCCGCTGCCCTTCACAAATCAATCTAATTTACCTGTGCTGTTCTTTCTCCAGCAAATTTGTGCTACAAAAGTTGCTGAATATCCTGCCTTGTCTTGCCTGAATCAATTTGGTGAGCTTGATCAAAGCCTGATCTCCCATGCCCCTCCTCGTTACGATTAACTTTCCATTTTATTTGTTCCTTTTCGAGGCAAGTTATCTATCCATTCATTAGGTACATCTATTTTGGTGAAGTCAACCAATCACATTAAAAATTCAATAATTTGACTTAAAAAAATTTAATTTTGAATTTGTCAATTGCTCTAAAAATATATAAAATTAATTTAAATCTCTTTGATTGGTGGTGATAATTTCTCTTTTATCGGCATTTTTATTAATTTATTTTACTATTAATTTTCTATTTATTATTTCCAATGTTTCCGGATGTTCTTATATTTATATATGTGAAATTTTATCAATCATATTTATTTGTGTCTCGTTTTTTGAAGCATAAAAATATTACAATTTTATATTCACAAGGTATGTTCATCTTAATGATGAACCATAGAAAACGTACACAATTGAATTCAAAAGTACTCTCAAACATCTTTCACTAAAGAATAAAATATAATATAATTTGTAATCACAAAATCCAATTATAACTTTAGAATGAAAAAATAAATTAGTATAGATATCTTAAATATATCTATTAATAAAAAAATAAACTATATAAATATCTTAAATATGAAAAAATAAACTAATATAGATATCTTAAATAGATGTATGTCACACCTCTTGATATTTTTAAGATAGATGTATTTGAGATGTTTTTAGACTAGTATACCTATATTTAAAATATATATCTAAAGTACGCGGAGAGATATCTTCTAGAGGCGATTCTCCCTAAAATTATAACTTAACTACTGCACATTGCAATTAGATGTTTCTATTTAAAAAAGATGTGTGTCCTTTGATATGTCATTTCTTTTTTAATGTTAGTGGATATGTCATGTGTCCGCGTTCATATCCATCTGTTCATATATTTTTAAATTATGGAATTTTATTTGCTATTTTTAATTTTGTTTACACCAAAATTATGGAATCTTTCGTTGTGAATGTAGAAAGGCCTCTCACATAATAAATTATAAATTATTTCAATAATTTTATATATTATTTTATTTCTTAAAATACATAACTTTTCTGATTATTTGTTTTAAAAATAAAATAAAAACAAAACAAATTAACTTATTAAAAAATAAAAATTGGATTAAAGAAAAAAAGAGAAAATCAAAGAAATTATGACACTTTAAATTATTATATTTAAATTATTATAGGGAGATATAATATATTATTTTATAAAGAAAAATAACTATTAAAAATATGTTGAATTATTATATTTCTTATAGAAATACATATTATATTTCTAAAGATAGAATATATATATTTTTTAAAGAATGTTTTTAGATTGTCTTAAGTATATCAATTTAGAAATTACTTTTAATTGTAATAGTAAAATAGGATTTTTGCTTTGTGTGTAAATTTTGAAAAAAGTTATTTATTATTTTACAATTATACTTACTTTTTTATATGTATAAATTTACAAGAGATAATAAAAAAGGATTATATTGTAAGTAATGCATTCAATTATTTATTTATTTTTAAATTCTAATTTTTGTAATTGTATATATGTTAAGCATGTTTCTTTTTTTTTTTCAAAAAATGTTAAGATTCATTTATTATGGAAACTTGAGGAATTTTTATTTATTTAATTATTTTGTCTACTTTTTGTTTGGGTAGGTGAAGTAATTGCACCATTCATTGTAATTTTTCCTTCTTTTGCTTAATCCAATTAAATAATTAATAAAAAAAATGAGTAAGAATAAAATTCACATTTAATATCTCTTATAATGTATGGAATGGGAGGAGTTATATTAATGCAATGATCCAATGAATTATTAGAGCCTTATAAAAATTTCTCTATGCAATGAATAAAGATTAAATGGGGAATTTTCAACTTATTCACATAGAATGTTCGTTCTTTGTTTTCTATTTTGCTTCCACTAGCTTGTTATTTTCTACTTTGCTTCCACTAGCTTGTTATTAACACTATGGATTATCATGTTGTTAATAGCTCTTAAAATAAGAATGAAGTAAATAGTGTAAATAAAATAAAATAAAAATAATTCTAAAATAATATGTATTTAGAAATTTAGTTTAATGTGTATGATTAATATGATAAAATTTTATTTTATTTTTTACATATTTAATATGTATGATTGATAAGACTTGACAAAAATATTTCATTTAAAATTCTTCACTTAATTGATTTTAATAAATTGAACAATTCTTTTGACAATTTATGTTTTTTTTAAAACATTAATTGAAATAGTTTAATGACCAAACCATCATAAAATTTTCATGTGGTAGGGAGGGGTGATTTTCTGTTTATAAAACCTGTCGAGGAACCATAAAAAAAATGGATATGGCACTTAGCCACATGCATCCAATCCCATGAGATGTGAGATTAGTACAAATCTACCAACTAATTGCTAAAATCTATTCAACTATGTAATATCCTTCTTACCCATCCTAAACTATGCCCTGCTAATTCTAACCCTCTAAAGTTGTAACCTCATCAAATCAAGACTTATTTACTTATGTGAGCCTCATGATAGTGTCCACATTTATCTTCCAAAAATTTTGATTTCCCTTTTTTTGAAGACCTAAGTCCCATTTGGTGCTTGAGCTTTGATGGGGTAGATTTCTTCCTTTTTACCTATGTCCATTCTTGGTCATTCTTCGGAAAGAGCCCAATGTTTGAAATTTTTTCCCTTGGGTTGAAACCAATAGATTCCTTAGCACAATCCTTGATTTTTGAAACTGATTTTTCCAAAAATATATTCCTTGGTTTATCCTCCTCCAAAGAGGCCCCTAACATAGCTACAGAAGATGAATTATGCACATTAAAAGGAGGTGGAGTGGGTTGTAGCACATCAGTAACAAGATTAGCATGATGAGAAACTGTCTCTTCTTGAGCGCTTGGAGGAATGTTGTAGTGGTGAGGTTCTACACCCACCCACCAAGTGGGCTTTTCATCCTTATGCCTTCGCCCCTGAGCTTGAAATTTAGGGCACCAAGGGGTAGAATGATCTATAGCAAAACATTTCCTACATCTGAAAGCAAATTTTCCATCATCTATTGGTTGCCTCCAACATCTATTACCCACCTTCACCTTAGAGAGATCTCAACCAGAAGACCCTTGGTGCATAGATAGTGTTGGTGAAATTAATCATTTCTGGTGAAATAAAATGATACTTACCCAAGCCATTAGCAATAGCCCGTAGACTCTCCCTTTCCCAAAAATTGCAAGGGAAGGTAGGGCAAACACACCCAAAGGAAAGTAGAAGAAAAAGCCTCCGTTCGAGGATCAAAAGACGAATACCAGGGTTTGATGCACAGAAAATCCTCTTGAAAGCACTATGGGCCATATTTCAGAATCTTCTCCTTGTCTTCAAGCAAATCAAATTCCAAAATGAAAAACCCTAGCACAGGGGTATAAACAGATTTCACCCTCCATGCAATCCTTCCAATTTTTTGAGATCCAAGGATGGAGATCGCACAGCTTCAACCAAACATTCAAAAATATGCAAATAAGGGCATGTTCTTGTAGATACATCTCTCTATCTTCGGTGAGACCATCCATAAATATCTCATAAACCTAGTTAGAATGTAGGAAAGGGAGAGATCTGCCTCGAACACCATTCGCACCAGGAGGCACAAGCTTGGAGGATAAATCTTTTGTAAGACATCTCTGTTTGCCCCCCGACACATCTCTCGAGCGCCAAACCCCACTGCTTCTTTAAAACTCTGTGCTTTTCCCTCTGCTACGCTCTAAATGAGGAGACAATCCTGCATGAAAGAGATGCATAGGCCCTCCTCCATTGTTCCCTGGTTGTCGCCATTATTTTGTCCATATGTTTTAAAGCCATAGCTGCAAACCCTAAGATCTTCATTAACCTGCAAGTTCGGCATATCTGGAGCCTAATCAAAGTTGGCAAGAACGTGACTTTTATATATATGGGTGACCTTAAATTTTAACTTATATAAGAATTATTTTATTTTATTTTGAAGAATTTGCTTTTACATGTAACTTTTAATTTTACTTTGAGAAAAGTCACCATTCATTCTTTTGTTTTATTTTTACTTTTTAAAAAGTGTAGTAAATCTTGTATTATTTTTTAGAGTTTCATTTGTAGGTATTAATATATTTTAAATTTTTTATGTATTTATATTTAAATAATAAATGTCAGCTTTAAACAATTTTTTCTTTCATTTTTTAATGTCACGATACATAATTATAAATAAATGTAGTCTTTGTCTAATTAATTGTATTTTCCACTTAATAACAAATATTTTTGTAATAGAATTCTATACTGTTATTCTTTATTAGTCCTTTATGTCCCTCTACATAATTATAAGTAAATGTAGTCTTTGTCTAATTAATTATTTTTTCTAGCTAATAACAAATATTTTTGTAATAGAATTCTCGATAATTCTTCTTTATTAGTCCTTTATTTGTGCCATAGCAAAGATATTATAGTAACTAGTACAGATATCTTAAATACATCTATCTGAAACAATGTGGAGAAATATGAATTTTGACTATTTTATTTACTTAAGAGTTATTTTATTTTATTTACATTATTTATTTTATTTTATTTAGTTAAGAGTTAATTTATAGTTTTTAATTTACTTAATAGTTGTTTTATCTTTATTTGTACTTGAGAGTTATTTTATAGTTTTAGTTTTTCTTCAAATATATGTGAGTTATGTTTTATTTTTATGTGAAAGGAACTCTTTTATTTACTTAATAGTTTTTTATTATGGGTAAAAGTGGTTTTTTGAAAGGGCCTAAACCCTTGTACAAAAATGAAACAAAAATCAACATGAAACAACCTCACAAAGAGACAACAAGAGAATAGGCTACAACAACACAGCACATCAACAACTACACATGACAAGGTGGCCAAAGGCCTACACTATACTAGCCCCTGATCTAGCAACCTGCACACCTTGACCTAGGTGTGGGAATTTAAAACATACTTAGGGAGACCTTTCTTCCTTCTTTGTACAACTATCCATAAAGCAAGATCATTCACCTCATCAAAGCATGGAGGCAAGGAGAGGAGTCTACCTCCACCGGCCTAAACTAGAGCTTCACATAAGCAAGAGAGGGACTAGAATGCATAAACAATGAAGAATCTGCCTAAGTAGACTTGACTGACTATGGGGAGGGAATTGGAGTCATGTCACAATAGGAGCAAGATCCATAATAACATTCTTCCCAAGGGGCAAAATGAGTAATCGTAGGAGCCTCTTAAGTAAGGGGAGATTGTTTGATAGGAGATGAATGATCAAAAGCAATAATATAGGTAGTTGATGGTAGCAAAATACGAGCAAATCCCTCCATTAGAGAGTCAGAATTATCAGGATCAATGGTTAGGTGGTGGGGAAGGGCATTCTACCACCAAGAATTTGAACCTGAAGACTTGTAGTAGGAACGAGGATAATCAAAAACAAGACGTCTAGTAGCAAAGCATCACCAACAACAAAAAGGAATACCCTCTAGTCAAGAGGGTGGATCCAAGGATGATCCAACACTTGCAAAATAACATTCATTCGAAGGGCCTTAGATAAATTGATGTCTATTAAAATGTGAGAAAAGGTAGTGTGGGAGAAGCTTGATGTAGTAGAGTTGACCTTCAGGAATATCTTATAGCATTACCAATCGCTTCATAGTAGGAGTCACACCAAAAATAGAGAGCTAGGTGTTAAGTATGAAAAAGGTGAATGATGACAACTAGGATGCACACTAGATCAAACCCTTTTCCATAGAACATTCAAGGACAAGACCGAGCCAAATCACTACCAAATGAAGGTGGACTCAACTACAAATCTTGTACTCGGGTATGCTATAGAGGAATCAGATTTAATTCAGTCTTTTCATCAAACTGTGGGACAATAAAGCATGAAACCCTAATTTAACAATGAATGGCTTATAATAGAAAATATACAATAGCAATCCAAAAACCAATTGCACAAAGATGATCAGGAAGATGATAGAACCTATCTCCCGAAAGTAAAGATGTCAGAGGATTAATTCAGGATTGCCCAAGTCTTGGTTGAAGGAATTTACAGAAACTATAAACTGGAAGGATGTTGTAGATGCTGCCATGATGCTAGATCTGAAGTCAGAAAGGGCAGAAATACTAGGGCGCCATTGCCCAATTCTTGGATAGAGGAATATTCTATAACTATTGTCAGATCTCGAAACCCTGATCTTCACTCAATCTTCTTGTATCTTCACATTCTCTAGATCTCGCTCCTGTAACCTACACACAAGAAGATAAGAAGGGGTTTGGGGTTATGGTGTTTAGCGACTTGCCTCTGTCAAATACTGGGATAGCATTCAAGCTTCCCAACACCATTGTTTGATAAAGATTGTGTGCCCTCGTGGGGGAAGAGGCTAAAAACAATAATGATAATGATGAATCAAATGATGATAAACAACAATGATATCACCTAGATGTGATGATCCTTTAGAATAATGAATATCCTTCAAATCTTGAAGTGGATAGATGATAGCTTCATGCCTACAATAAACACACAAATTTGCTCTAGAATCACAATGAATTCTCTTGCTTTCTTTCCTTCAATATCTCAAGTTAGCTCCTTTCAACCTAGTTACAAATGAACTAAAAAACACACTTATATATGCTTTCCCACTAACAATCATGAATTTAAACCAAAAGAGTCGACAAGGAGAAACATTTTGAAAGGTTCTGGATGCCGACATAAACTTAACTTTACCCTGACCAATCAAGAGGGACTTAGGCGGTGGCACCCAAGTCTTTGAGCTCCTTTGGGGCCTGAGATAAGATAAAACATGGGCCCTTATTCCCAATTTACATTGGTGTCAAGCAATTTTACAACATTTAAAATTAATAATGTAATCACAGGGACCTAGGAGATAAACAAGGAAGTAAAAAGACATGTGGACTTTTTTACTCCATAATAGTAGGTTAGGAGGTTTGATCCAAACTGACATAATATTGAGTGTTCAATGAGGGGTTAAAAGAAGGGAACATGTAAGTACTAAAATTGTGTCAGGACTACATGGAAGTATGATGATGATAAAGAGATCCTAATCACAACCACGTAGGTGTTAATTACACTTCTCTTAGTATTTTCACTCTTAGTGACATGTCCCTTGTGTTTTCCCTCTCCTTAACCATCTTTATCAACCCCCAAATTGACTTTCCCTACCTTGCATGTTGCCTTGTTGACCCCTTCATTTTGCTTGTTTAGGGTCACCCCTAGTGTTTTTGAGTCACCCAAGTGACCCTGACTAGAAAAAAGGGTGACTCGATAGGTGTTAAATGTATAAAACAACTTGTATTATTAGATTTTCTCCTTGATTTTTATCAATTTTAACTCCTATTTTTTATGCTAACTCATCCTTTTTCTTGCTTTCTTTATATTGTGAACTCATGATCAAATCTTATCTCTTCTGAATTGTTTCTTAAATATCTTTGAGTTCACTTTAATTTTATTTTAGTTTTACCAAGTTTTCTTCTAGTTGTCTTCTTATCTCTTTGTCTATTCAAGGAATTATTTCCATTTCTTCTCGAGTTAATTACTTCTTTCAATCTTATATCTTCTTCTATTCCCTCCCATTTCTTCATTATTCAAAACACATCAAGAAGTTTCACACACTTCTCTCGCACAAGCTTCTTTGTAGGCCTTCGAGCCTCGTAGTTTATTTCTTTTATTTTTAGTTTATGCAAAGCTTCAAAGCTTTCCCTTAGGAGGTTATTTCCATGTATTCTTGCAGCCTTATCTAAGCTTATACATAGCATCCCCTCTAGCTTTAATTCTCACGCAAGGATCAAGCCTTCCTTTCTTCAAGTTTGTTATTGCTTCTAAGCCACTTTTTCATTCCCTAACATCCCCATTTTTATCCCTGTCACTAAGAGGAGGATCCCACTATTGTAGAGGAGATAGTTGCCATGGGACTATAAGCACTAAAAAAATGCATGGGCCTACACGATGATCCAATGATGAGATTTACTATTAAACAGTACATGTAAGCATATAATTATGCCCTCTCAATAGTATTCCTCTTGGTCACATGTGGATAAAAGTTCTTCATCTTGTTTCAATTTCCCCAATCCCCTAGCTAAGCCTCCTAGGTCTTATTTTTCCATCCTTCACCCCTTGTCAACAGTTCATTTTTGTCACTTTCTAACTTTGTCAATTTAACCCATGTGTCGCAAGATGGGAAATACACTTTCCCTAAGCACCTTTCATCCATTTCAACATTTCAAAGGTCTCCAATTGGTCTCCTAAATCATTCCCCATCATCATTTTTGTCACCCATTTCTTCCTTTTTGGGTCACTCACTATTATTTCTTGATCCCCTCGGGTGACCCATGATCCCAACTGGGGGTGACCCCTAATCCCCAAGGGCGACCTACCTTGCTACAAGGGGCGACCCACCTTCTCTCTATCTTTCAATCATTCTCTAGGTTTTGATGCCATCCTTAGCCCCTTCTGACCATTTCTAGCCCTCAAACTCACCTACAAAACCCTATCCTTGTGGGTCACCCCCTATCATTTCCTAATCCCCTTGGGCAACCCATAATCCCCCCTGGTGGTGACCTGCCTTGCCAAAGGGGTGACCTGCCTTGCCAAAGGGGTGACCCAGTCATATTTTGAATGTGAATTCCTCTTCAGTTTGAGTCTAAATTAGCTCCATTTTAACTTTAGTTTCCATGCCAATTTGACCCTAACTAAGCCATTCTTATCTCCCCTCATGCTAACTGTCCAACCCAATTCAATTTGCTCACTGTCCAATCAACCCAATTCACTCATTAATCAATCATGTTAACTCATCAATCAATTAAGTTAACTCTTCAATCAATCCCACCTCTTGTGATCTCTCCCAACCTATAAATACCCCCTCCCATAAGTAATAAGGGAGGAAAATTCATTGTTACAGTCATTTGAAAAGCTTTGCTTTTGCTCTCCATTAGAATCTTGATGCTCATTTCAAGACTTGTGTGCATTTTACTTCATGTTTAGGATAGTTTTCCAAGCTTTCTAAAGCTTCTATAGCATCAATATTCTCTCAATTTGCTCTCAAGCCATAGCCATTGTGCTCATATAATGCTTTGATAGCATTCATAGCTCTCCAAGCTCTCTCAATTTTATTTTTAGCTTTCAAAGCTTGAGCCATTTCAAATCAATTTCTCTCTTTGTCCCTATTGCCAAGAGGAGAACCCTACTACTACAGAGGAGAAAGAGATTGGCCACATACAAGGATTTCTGAGGATCATACAAAGCTCAGCGATCAGATTCTAAATAGGTTCTTTTATGCTTTCATAGTAATTAGCTGATCAAATTGCTCTTGAGGAAAGTAATACTTTGTTGCTTTACTCATGATAGATTGTGCATTGTTAGTACAATTTCCTTTCATTGCATTAGGTTAGTTGTTATTTTCTTTCATACATTAAATTTCCTTATTGCACTAGATTAATTATTATTTGCTTTATTAGAATAGATTTCCAAAATCGATCTCAAAAACACAAAAAAAACATAGTTAGATTTGAATTAGAAAAGAAATTTTAAGCTTGCATCCATATTTCAATTCATAGTAATTAAGTCATCTTATCAAATTAGAAAAGAACAAAAAAAAAGAGCATTGCTTTGCATACATTTAGTTTTCATACATCAAAAACCTAAAAACATTAGAAAAGAGAAAATTAAAACAAAGTGAGTGCACAAATCCCTCAATTTTATCATGAGGTCAATACAATTCAAAACTCTTTGATACCATCACAAGGTCAACAATCAAGTGAAACCATAGAAAAATTTTGATCACACCATAAAGTCAAGGTTAAAAAAGTTAACTCTCGTCAACTCTCTCTCATCTAAGCATACGAATGTGCCCAGGAGTTAGAGGTGAGTGGGTTACAGCGATCCTTAAGGAAATAGAGTTGATACATCCTAGACAACAAACACCTCAAATGGTAGAAGAGCATGAACATGCTCTTAGGATTATCCAAAACACAAAAATCACATGCCAAGTCATACTAGAACACAACAACTATGTAGAATGCCTAAGAGACATCAAAAACAAAATTGACATACATCTAAGTGTTGGAACTTAAGGAATCCAAACAGGAGATCAACAACTAGTGACCCTTCAAGTCATAGGGTTATCTCTACGATCATGGTCTTAGAAGAACAAGCATGACATATATTAGACCCTAGGACTAGCCAACCTCTCTCCACGATGTTTTGCTTCCACGAGAATAGAATCACTCCCAGGTTACACCTCCACACAACTAGCTCTTGCCATGAGAGCGACAGTGACTTGGAGGGCACCATCAACAAGGGGATGATTCATGTGTTGTATCAAGGTTGACTCATTTGCATTTATGTTTGAGTCACATTTTGAGGAGTACATGTTTTGGTGAAGCCGACGTGAAGTGAAAAAACCTTTTTGGATGAGATTTCTCACCTTTCCATTGATCCTACCTTCCACATTTTTTTCATCTTCATCTTCATTTTCGCACTCATCCATTCACATTTATTTTGTGGTGTCTATGGCACCCTTGAATATGATGGAATTGGGAGAAAATCAAGAAATTGTTCATGTAGACACCTAAAAATGTCCCGAACATGTGAGCACCATTTCCACATCAAATCTCTTCTTAATTCCACATTTAGCTATTAATTAAATAATTTTTAATTATTTAATTAATTCATTTTCCTACCACTAGCCTATAATTAAATAAATTTTATTTATTTAATTATTTGTCTATTTTCCTCTATGTTCCTCTATAATTAAATTTTAATTATTTAATTATTCACTCTCCAATGTCCCCTTCACTCAATTAATTTAAACAAATAAAAATTTGTTTAAATTATGACCCTCACTGTCATGCCCACATTTCCCATGCAGTCACAACACGCAACACATGTGTCATGTCCACATTTGTCATGCGGTCATGACACAAAATATAAAAAAAAATTACACGCATCCCTAAAAACCCCCTCACACACTTCAGCATGCTCGGTGGCAATACACATAAGGTGTAAACATGCCAATCAAATCTCGAGGTAGTGCAATTATATGTGCAATCCCCTGCGTGATGATAGCCGACTAGGGGGTTATGTGGCGCACTGAGCGTCGCTACCAGGGTTAGGATCGATTGGACCCGAACCCTAAGCTACCTAAATGAGTGATGTGATTTCGACATGTGTCAAAATCAAAACCTAGGAATTAGAGATAATAAATTAAATTAATTACATTAATATCATAACCAAACTACTAATAATTAAAATGCGATTAAGCGAGTAAGAAAATTAAAGTATTAAATTCCCCATTCACTCTAAGTAAATTTCAGCAGCATAACGCCTCTTGGGCGTACGTGGAAATTATTTTAAAATAAAATCCTACTATGAGCCTTTTTCAAATAAAATTATTGTTATGGTTAAAAGATGCCCCATTAAATTAATCGTTATATTCCTTAACGTTTCCAACTAAGATTTTAGGATGATAAAATTAAATAAATAAAAACACACAATTAAGACGCTAGAATTATTAAGGTATAAACCAACACCAAAGTTAAATGCCCAAGCCATTACTACAATTCTCATTTGAATCCCCAATGTAATTTAATTAACGTTGGGCCAACACACTATAAAGGTCATTCCACTAGACAATTCTAAACGCAAGGTTAAAATAAATTGATCCTACTCCAAACATTATTCCAAAATTTAAATAAGCCTCCCTAGGACAAGTTATAGTCTAACTTTAATAAAAAAAGAATAAAATAATCCCACCCACAAAACACAAAGAGGAAAGGAATAATTTTAAAATTTAATAAAATAAACCTAGGGCTACAATTAAATCAACTTAATTATTTTAATCCATAAGGCAAAAGGGGCATTTATAATTCAAAATTTAAAAAGGAAATGAAATAAAGTAAAGAAAATAGTTTTTAATAGATAATTTAAATTTAAAACAAAAAGAACATAAATTAATCCCCACAACATACTATAAAAAAAGAGACAAAAAAAATAATTAAATAAGGAATTAGAAAGATTTAGTTAAATAAATTTTCCACATGATTTTTCCCACTTAACTCAATAAAGTAAAAAGACAACTAAATAATAATTTAGAAAGATTTAAATTAAATAAAATATCCACTTCATTTCCCACTTACTGAGTAAATCAAAAAGGCAATATTCTAAGTTTTTAAACAATTAATCCCTCAACCAATAAAATAAAGCATAAAAAAAACTCATAAAAATAATAAAAATAATTTAATTTCCTCTAATCAAGGAAAACAAAACAAAAAAAAATGAGAAAGGGGAATAAATATATAATTCACCCAATTTAAATCCCCCATTTTTTTTTATTTTACTCACATCATGCCAATTAGAATTAAAAAATAAAAATAAACTCCAATATCGTAAAACAATGAATATTAAATTACACAAAAGGAGACCTAACCCTAAAAGATAATCCATTCTTCTTTTTTTTTCTACTTATTCTTTTCTCTTCCTCACCAAACTCTTTTCATTTTTTCTTTTCCTTTCCATTTGTTTGCAAGTCTAAGCTATATGGCAACCATGGGAGTTTTAGAACAGAGGGTATACACAGAGATATACCCTCTTCATTTTATTTTTCTGTGTATACTCTCTTCATTTTATTTTTTTCTTCTCTTCAAATTTTATTTGCAGGTTAAGGGTTTCAACTACGTCATTTGGGCAACCATGAAAGACCTCTCATGGAGGTATACACAGATCTACTCTCGGATATATACACATCTCTCGCGCTTTTTTTTTAAATATTTATATATAGAAAATGAGTTTACCAGAAAATATACATAGTGTCCATATGTCTTTGATCTATTTTATGACAGACTAAAAGGTGGATTCACAGTGATATATACATATAGATACCTTTTTAATACAAAAGGGTTGTTAATAAAATGCAGGTGTCTGCAAGGCCGAATGGCCGATTCGCAAGAAGGGCAACGAACTGTCAATGGCGCCGCCAAAAGACTTCCCACACAGGTTTTAAGGCAGGTTAAGAGATGGGGGTGTGGGGGGTTTGTTCCCCCCGCCCCCCCAATGTATATCTATTCTTTACAAAGAATACAGTAAGTAAACAGTTCCGCCGCCCTTGGCATCCACAAAAAACTTACCCGCCAGCCATTAGGGCTTTCGGCCCTGCGAACCTTAACTCAAGTTTCTTTCTTTAAAAAGTTTTTTAAAAACAGAAATAAATGCTATCAGATTCCTATGTTAACCCGTGGTCTATTACTATATATATATATATATATATATATAGCAAAAATAAAATATATAATATACCTTGTAAATATATATGTTTTTTCTTTTTCTCACAATCACACAGAAATCTAAATTATATATATATAACACAATCAATTCTAAAATAATTTGCAGCAAAAATAAAATATATAATATAACCTGTAAATATATATGTTTTTTTCTTTTTCTCACAGTCACACAGAAATCTAAATGGTTTATAAAATAGAAATATAGTTATATATATATATATGTGTGTGTGACACACACACACACATATATATATGAAAATGGTAAGAAAAAAGTATGTATATCTAAATATTGCATAAATATAACCGTTCCACATATATATATTATATATATATGAAAATGGTAAGAAAAAAAGTATGTATATCTAAATATTGCATAAATATAACCGTTCCACATATATATATATTTTTTCAACTGACAATATAACAGGTCTATCTAAAATTGTCTTTCTTTTCTTTTCTTACTGTCATGAAAAGTTTGGAATGACATAATTAAATTCAGACAATTCTTTTGCAAAGTAAAGGGAAATTTATCTAAATTTTCTTTTTGAAATCAAAATGAACAGCAACTATTTTTTTTCTTTGTGCAACAATAATCTTACACAACAACTTATGCATTTCTTATCTTCTCATAAAGAAAACAACAACTATATATTTTTTTGAAACAAAAATTTAAAATAGCAACTAAATAATTTATTCCCAATGACTTTCATTCACATCCAACATAAACTCTTCACAACAATAATAAACCAGCAACATATTATATTTAATTTTTGCAACTTTAACAAGATAGAGTATAACACTAAAATCATTTAAACAATACATAATAAGAGAGTGTTTTCTCTCTTTCCATTTGAACAAACTACACATAGGCCATTTTTGGCCATGGCTCTCAAGTAGCCATAAAAACAATGAAAAATAAATTTGAATGCACTTCCACCAAACTCCAAATGCCAACATCAACTACCTGCAAGAAACTAACAATTGAGGGACAACCAAGCCACTAAAAACGCTCTCCTCCTTGCCATAGACTCACAAGTGGGTCACCCCCGAGCTTGGAGGTCGATCTTCACACGAGTTTTTCACACCACAACACAACAATAAGCAAACCACACAAATCATGAAGAACACCCATAAAGTTTAACACAACACAAAATCCATAAAAATGAGTTTGAAGGGGTAGGAGAGTGGACATCACTCGACTTAAGAGGATCACTCCGCAAAATATCAAGATCTCAACACAAAAATAAGGCCTCAAGCCCAAAATAATAACTCCATAAATATATAGATTTCACTATAGCACTCATGCCAACAAAAATACCCCATACTCAATATCTTGCCCTCAAGGCCATAAAAATACCAACACCAGGAGGGTGACCTCGAGGAGGTTCACTCCTCCCCCACCCCACACAAGGAAGGACACACCAAACAAGTAGTCTCATCCCAAAACACCCAAAAAAACTCCAACAACAAAGAAGAACACCAAAATCATTTCAAACACATAACCAAAATTTAACAAGCTTAAGGAATGGCTAAAATGCCATGAGGCTTACCTTAAGAGCCCAACAATGGATGCAAGTTAAAGAAGAGCCCACAAGCTTTCTCCAAGTCTCCAATCCTCCAAAATCTCCCTAACTCCCTAAAATCTTCCAAAGATAGAAAAATAAGGCAAAAACAAGAACCCTATACCCCTCCTAAAGATGAATTAAAATAGGCCTCATTCTAAGGCCCTGAGGAATGAGAAGGTGACACTTCTCCTTCCTCGTCCCAAGCCACTTGGAAGGGAGAAGGAATGTGAGGGTGACATTTGTCACCCTCCGATCCATTCAAACCTCACCCTCTCCACATGTGCTCTCACACAAAGGTGGAGAGGTGGCATCTCTCCCCATGGCTCCAAGAGGATAAGGGATGACACATGTCATCACCTTATTCTCCAAAGAGAGCCCCTTCACTCCAAGATACTCTCACACATGTGTGAGAGCCTTGGAGGAAGGTTCCAAACACTTGGGGGTCTTGAAGACGGTGGTGGAATCCCATACCTTGGAAAGGGAGATGGGCCTCCTTTCAAGGCATGACTCATCTCCCACACTTATCCAATTTGAAATTTCGCCACTTTTATTTAACCCAAGTTTAAGGTGACTAGACGTTGGCAACCCTAGGGTTTGGCATGCTCAAATGGGCCCCAAACCCTAGGGGTACCACCTAGGGTTAATTTTAGCCCCTAGTAAACACCTAAGGAGGTAAAAATTCACAATAAATGACCACAAAAATTAAAAGACACCAATTGGTGTAAATTAAAACACATATTTTACAACACATCATTTAAATAATTTAAAAGGGTGAAAACTAGGCCAATTAATAAAATACAGGCATTTAAGAAAAACATCATTCAATCACACATGATTCTTGTCCCTCTTGGGAATGGATCGGTCTAACACGAAAAACACATAACTGTGAGATCGATCTCCAATTTTTCGTGGCCTGGAAAATCACCTGTGCACTTGAACAAACAGATTAATCCAACATATATATATCATAGCCGAAGCAAGGAAATGCAACACTCATGTCATCGCATAATTCATTTAAAGATTATAAAAATTACACCATAATTAATATTCATAATTGCATTTCTATATACTATCTCAAGATCAAAATCATATAGCAAATCCATATAATGATCTCACAACTAACATCTCTAATATTATCAAAATGCATATCACAAGTCTAATCATCATCAGTGAATCAAAATCAGAATATCGTCACGTCACAAAATACTAACATAACTAGCCAAAATAAAGGAATATAGTATAGAATCTGCATATTGGGATCAACAGTCCCTAAATGTCGAAATGTCATCAACTGTAAATATTAAATAAGCAAAATAAGGGAGTGAATATAAATAGGCCTCACACTCACCTTAATTAAATAAATCTCATTTATTTAATTATGGGTTCACAATCATTCTCCCATTTCAAATAAATTAAATAAATTGACCAAATTTATTTAATTTAAAATCCCTCACACCTCATCATATTTTCAAATTTAAAATTCCCTCTTGTCCTTTTGTGTGAGGCAAACCTTGATCAATCCTCACCATCCATTTCACTCCAAAATCAACACTAAATCTTAGCCCTTCATTCAACCCTAGTCTTCTATAAAACCACTTCTCCAGCCTCATTTTCTCACCTCCTAACTTGTTGAATACTCTCCGAGATTTTACTAAGTCAACACACTTGAGCTTCTCATGATTGTTGCAGGTCTCCATAGCAAAATTGAGGAGAACAATGGATGGAAGCCCAATGTAGCTTAGGAACTTAGTTTTCTTTAGTTGCTTGATTTCTAGGTTATTTGCACTCCATTGAGGAGTTAGGGTTGTTGTAGTTTGATTTTGACATGTTTTAATGATTTACCCTAGCTTACATTGGTGAACCCGACGTGAATCATTTGTACTTTCCATAAACTGACAAACTTAGGGTTTGACAGGATAGTGTGATGCATTTGTAGGTCTGTACGACACACCTGCTGCCTTCTGTGATGCATACACTGTACGGTCAACTGTATACGCTACAGTTTGTGACGCGCCCAAGGGTTTTGTGTTGTAGTCATCTATATTTGGTTGATTTATTTTAGTTTTCATTACCAAGCTGATGTGTATGGTTTTGTAGGGTTTTTACCGATGGATTCTAATGCTCTGTTTGTTTGACTAACCCTCTAGATACTTATTTATTTCACTAGGGTTCTTATAGGCATTTGGGTTTCATGTATTAAGGGTTCTTGAGATTGTTTCACATATCCCTTAATCATTTTTAGTTTGCCCATAAATATTTGAAGAATTTGTAGCTTCCTAGAATAGGGTTTCAGATTCTAACTAGGGTTCCAAGGACAATTCCTATTTTTAACAAAACTTGTTCTAATTTCTAGCTACAAGGATAGTACGACACACTTGCCGAGTTGTGAATCGCAATCGCCTTGATTTGTGACACATCTGCGGGAAATAGTGCAACACATTTGCTTTAGGATTAGGGTTTCTAATCATATTTACATATCTATTACTAACTTTATTTTGCAGGGGCTTGGAACATTTCTCTAATTAAACTTGGTGCTTTTTTTATCTGTCTTAATCTCTATGATTTCCAGCTTGCAAGTATTAGTGTTTCTAACTCTTCACTAGGGTTTGACATTTGCATGCTCTTGGGCAAATTTTTGGGGTTACTAGGGTTTAGTTGCAATAATCTAGTCAAATTACAGTAACCACATGTTTTAAACAGTGATTCTGCAACTCTGGGTTTTTTCAAATCATCTAGGTTTTGTTTATATCTTCTATTAGGCAAGTTTTAACTTTTTTGACCTGCATACACAGTGTAATGCATTTACAGACCCTAGGCAGTGTGACGCATTTGCTAAGCAGTGTGACGTAGTCGTTGAGCATTGTGATGCAATCATTGTTTTGTACGACGCACCTGAGACATTTTAAACCACATCTGACTGTCATAGAACAGGGAGTCTTATGTTCATTCATTTTTATTTTTTCTATTTCGCATAGTAGGATAGATGGTTTTTTCTGATACTAATGTATGATTTGCAGCATTATGGCATTCACTAGGAGAAGAATCTTATTTGAAACTACTAATACATTTGTTGCAAGGTTTCCTTTATGTCTGTGTGCATTTGGTTAACATAGGAATACTTTGTTTTGTGCTTAAAATAAACATTGTGTGCTTAACTTAGGAACATTTCAATTTGGTGCTTTAAAACGAACGAGTGTTTTTCGTGTTTGGTGCACTCGCACATTTGTTTAGATTAGATCATTGAAAGCATGCTTGTCTATGATTCATCTTCCCTTGCATACAAGCTTTGGGATTAAGAAATAGCTCATTGTGTTTGCCTTGAGTACCATTCTTCCCGTACTATAAGCGGTCTTGGGGGTTGAGAAAAAGCTACACCATGATGTCTTGAGTATTTCCCTCTACTACGATCTCAGGTACAAGAGAATATAGCAACATAGTTTTGTTTGAGTATCCTGTCCCCTCATGCCACATGCGATATTGGGTGCATAAGAAAGGACAAAACACAAGCTTTCCCTTTTTTTTCTTTTTAGTAGGTAGCCTACCTAGGAGTTCACCCCAGGGTTCGACCACAAGCACGTATCTCCAGTGAGCTACATAAAGGGTAAAAGAACCGAAAGGCAAGCTCAATCCACTTATGCCATAAGGGGTCGTCCTTGCAGTCTTGGGTGATTATGGACACGGGTTTAAGATTTCGGTCTCCCATCGCTACTATGTCATTGTGTTCTTAGGTGTTCCTGTCACTACAAACCAATTGTTGTAGAAGCCTAAGACATTTTTGGCCATTTATCACTATGTTGCAAGGAATGCAAATCGTATCCTAAAGTTACTTACCACGTAGAGTTTTTGGTTGAGGTGACAATTCCTTGATTGGGCCTTGTCCTTTCAAGTCGAGAGGTGTCAAGATGATCCAAGATCTTGGCATACTCTAGTTACCCATTCCAATTGCTCTATTTAAAATCACCCAAAAAGTGAGGTAAGCCTACTTTGGTAAACATCCTTTACTACTAATTAGGTTGTACATGCTTTATTATTTGTGAGCTATGGCTAAGTGAGCTATGGCTAAGTGAGCTTTATGGTAGGAAGTTTGCAAAATACCAACCTAACCAAAATAACCAAATCTGAGTGTCAAGTGATTTTTGTGTTTGATGTGTTTTCTCATTTTCCAAACAAACATAGAAAACAAATTTTAGGCTATACCTAGATAGTGAAATGCATTTGAAGCAATTTGTAACGCATCTTCTGAGACAATACACTGCAATTAAGCACTGAAACGATGTATTTTCTTGTAGTAAACTTTTTTAGGGAGATTCCTGAGTTTCTGCCTCCCTTATCTAATTTTGTACCTGTGTCTTGACATCTGAGACTTGCTAGTCCTATCCCACCATTCACTGCATTTCCCTAGGTTTAGATTAAAATCCATAGAAGGCACCATCCCATAGATAGCACATTCCAATCCATTGCATTAGTTTGCCTTACATTAGTAGATCAACCTTCTCCATTTTAGGACATTCCTCATTTCAGTCATCTTTAAGGTTTTTGAAATAGGATACATTTGCCATGCTTTGATCCTATCTTAGTTGGAAAATTGGATTATACAAGACCTTGTCATCTTTCTTCACAATCAATCAAACAAGTCGAGCCTAATACTCACTAGACTAGTTTAGGTTCATCTTTTCAAATCAGCAAGTTGAGTCTCAATGCACGAGTCTAGTTTGAGCTCACTTCAAATCAATCATTCTCAACATTATCCTTTCAAGGTCTTAGCAAATTCATTTAATTACTTGGATAGGTCATAGTTTGACATTTAGTATACTCTTGTTCAAAAATTCTCAAGGTTGCCCATCCCATTAGTTTCAAACATTGCTTTAGTTCACTCATCATTCTTACATCCTTAGTTGCATTTCCCATTCCCAAAATCCCAAAACATAGCATAGTGTTTTGTCACTTTACATTACCATCCTTAGTTGCATTCGACATACTTATATCCCAAAAATATAGCATAGTGGATAACCACTTTGCATTGCCATCCTTAGTTCATTCCCATTTCTCACAACTATCAAGTCTTATATGGTAGAAACATGGTTGCAAAAGAAGAGAAATGGAGAGGAACCTTAGATTATCTCACTAACACAATGAGATTTGGGGCCTCCTCTAATGAGCAACACGAATCTCACTCCAACATGCCAAACCCCTTTGAAAATTACACTTTACAAGAAAATAACCAAGGGGTTACCCAACAAGCAATTGAGGAAGCTTCCCAAGATCCTAGATTGTTGAGAATCTTAGATGAAATGATAGCTTCCAATCCTCAAGCTTATCTCATGTGTCTCTTGCAAAATGGCACTAAACTTCCTGTGGGAGTAGATATCAACATGATCATAGGATCATCACCAAATAATATCACACAAGGTCAAAGTCAAGCAACACCTTCCACTAGCCACACAAATCCAACACAAGAACATGCCAACATTCACATTGGGAAACGTCACAAGATTCCACAACCACCCATGTGCCTCCCCCATTTGACACCAACAATGAAAATTTCATGTCACAACCTTTGAATTTTGTGAACCCATTTGCTTCGATGACAAACATAGGTCAAAACAAAAGAACATGAAGAATACACATAGTGACCTCGCAAGCACAAACACAAGGGGTCAATGCTACACCTAATAAGAACATAAATATAGGATCCCAACCTAGCAACAAATTGAATAACCTTAATGTAGACCCTCTTGGACAAAACAACAATGTGTCTAACCAAGGTGTTGGTGTGTCTTATCAAAATACCCATGGCAACCCCTTACGACAACAAGTTGACCCTAATATCCTTCTTCAAACAAACCCCCTCCAAAACCAACACAACACAAGTGCTCCACATCATTACCAATACATAAATCCCAACACTACCTACATACCAAATACACAAAATCAAAACTCAACTCCATTACACACCCCACTTAACACAAATACCAATCCACTTGTTGCTAACACATGGACCCAAAACACACCCATTACAAAGGTAGCAAATCCCTACCAAAATGTGATTGCAAACGCTGCCAATACATTGCCATTTTCTATAGAGGTCCTAGCGCATGAAATGCATTCCTTGAAACAACAATTTTCTAATATGCAAGTATCGGGAACCAAAAAGGCATACTCTATGGAGGATTTATGCCTATACCCTTTCAACAAGAGTATCTACATGCCTCCTTTCCCCCAAATTTTTACCATGCCAAACTTCAACAAATATAGAGGAAAGGGGAGCCCTATTGAGCATGTACGTGAGTTCCACACTGCATGTCTCGAGCTTGCATTTGACCACACATACTTAAGGAGACTATTTCCATGAACCCTTGTGGATCAAGCACTTGAATGGTTCACACATCTCCCCATAGGGATAAGGACATGGACCAAGCTAGAAGATAAGTTTATAGCCCACTTCTCTTACAATATTGAAATAGACGTAAACATAGCCACGCTATGCCACACAAGACAAGAAGATGAAGAGACATTTCTCTCTTTCTTCCAAAGATGGAGGGGTTTAGCTAGCAAATGTCCTTGCCATATAAGTTGGAAAATCAACTAGTCCCTATATTTATGGAAAATGTTAATACAAAACTTATGCATCAACTGCAAATACATTGTTGCACAACGTTTGGAGAGGTTGTTGAGAAAGGAATAGCGATCAAAAAAGCCCTCATAGCCAAGGGTACTATTAAAATCTTCAACACAAATCAAAATAACCCTAGCACTTCCTATGACAAAAACAAATTCTAGTCTAGGAATAAAAACATCTCAAATGATGGGGTTGTTGATGCAAAAGCACTAAAAAAGGGTGGCCCCATCCTTACCCTCAAATCACCAACACCGAACAATCTGATACCGGTCCAAAAACAAACAATGAATACCATGTAAAACAATCAAAGACAGGTTCCTCCAAGAACAAACCCTCCAAAACAAAACTATACACACCTACCGAAACCAATTGAATCAATCCTACAGAAAGTATTACAAGCAAAACTCATTCAACTTCTGAAGATTAAACAATACAATCTCACCTTCAAACCTCCCCATGGAATGACAACAACTTTTGCGAATATCATTGAATAGAGGGACATAAAACATCGAACTCTTATAAGCTCAAGAACACGATTCAAGATCTCATCGAACGGGGTGACATAGTCTTGGATAATACTCAAGGGACCTCCAATATCGATCACACTATTTTTACAAATCCTTTGTAAGATCATGGATCAGGAAAGGCCTCTAGTACAGGCACCAAGACAAATGAGCAACCTAATTATAACCATGTTGCTTATGAGTATACTATCAACAACATTAGGGCTTATGATAGTAACGTCTCCATGATTTCCATCAAGTCTCTTCCTGAGTGTGTCATCACCACTCGTAGAGCCAAGGTGACTTTACAAAGCTCCTTTTTCGATCCGCAGCCAAAGTCACAGTATAACCTTCTGGATCATCTAAAGAAAACACTGCACAAATATCTATCTTTGAGCTGCTCCGTCTATCCCTGGAACATAAGGCCATTTTAGACAAAGCACTTCTAGAATCATCTATCCCAACGGACCTAAATGTGAACCAATTCCAAGCCATGGTTGGACATTTAGCCACTACCAATAATGTAACATTCACTGAACATGACTTGCCCTCACATAGACCCAACCATACTGATCCCTTACACCTTGATGTCCTCATTAATAAACACAAGATCCAACGAGTCTTGGTAGATGGTGGAGCAAGATTTAACATATGTCCTTTAAAGATAGTTATGATATTGGGGTACTCTGAGGCCTGTGTCGACCTGTCCAAAAGAATTGTCATCAAGGCCTACTACGATGCTAAACGTTCCTCTAAGGGTGTGATCTCACTTTCTATAAGAGTTGGGCCTGCCACTTTAAATAATGTATTTCATGTCTTGGATCTGGACCTTCCCTATAACCTCACCCTCGGTCGCCCATGGATTCATGCCATGAAGGTCATGCCATCCACTTATCACCAATGCATTAAATTCCCCTACAACGGCACAAAAATCACCATAGTTGGTGATCTTGATGCCTTTCAATATTGTAGCCACTTAAGAGAGACACCTCTATATCAAGTACCCGTAAACAAGGGAATTCTACCTTCCACTTCATCACATTATGTCAACTCATCCACATTATCAAAATTTGCCACCACATCATTCCACCTCTCAACCCTAAGGTTCAGATCCATGATAAAGGATGTGGGGAATATAAGATGGAAGGCTCATACTGCATCGACAAGCTGCCAACATTGCCAAAGTCTCACGAAAAACCTGACCCAATCAAACCAAAGGAGACTATTTCTACCGCCTCCACTATAATGTCCCCTTCTAGCAAGCCAAAATTTTTCGTTGACCTTGCACAATTTCAACTTGTAAAAAAGAACATTAGAGTTAAATTTTCCATTTCATATCATTATTCTAGTTATCTAATTAATATCCTTTCATACTTATGTCCTTATGCTTATGATCTCATAATCCCATTTTCATATTCATAATCGTTTTTATATTCACTTTCATATTCATATTTATATCCATTTTCATATATGTATGCATATTTACCTTATTTCTACACTCTTATTTATTCTCATATTATTATACCTATTCTATATGCATACTTATACAGAATGAATGTATATACATCAATGATGGTAATACATTCCAATTATTATTATGCTGATATAAGCAGTATTCATTTATTTATATTCATATTATTCTTCTACAACATTTATATCGCCTAACCTATTAATAAGGAAAGTGCACGTACCTCTTTATGCTGCTTGTCTTGTTGAATCTACTCACTGGATTCTATTCTCTTTCGCTTATTCTTTAATATATATATATATATATATATATATATATATATATATATTTATTTATTTATTTATTTTTACTTGAATAATTCCTCCCTATATATATTTATGATATCTTTCCTACTTATGACTCAGAAATATATATATATATATATATATATATATATATATATATATATATATATATATATATATATATATAAATATAATGCAGATCTAATTATATTTATTTATCGGATATTTTTTTTTTTAATTTATTTCCCATATCTTAGATTCACATCATTATCTTATAGTTTATATCATTCCTATTTACTTTCAAGCATGAGGCTTCTAACTAATACTTAATTTTACTTCTAATCATAATTCATTTACTTCTTTCATAATTATATTATTCCAGCATTACATTTCTTATCTATGATCATGAAATCAATTCATTCTATTGATATATCTTTATTTGTTTAACTTTATTCATTTCTAAATCCATTATTTATTTTACACAATCTATACTAGAATATTACTAACATATATTATATTCTATATTTAAATACTTAATGAAAAACATACCTGATATAATTGCAGACTTACCTTGTTTGTCCCGTATCTTCCTTGTAATTTCTCCTTGTTGTGTCTTTGATAACTCTCAATGCTATTATTCTTTTATTGTTTATTGATATGTTGTTTTTCTTTTTCTTAGACTGCCCTTTTTTTTCTCCTCCACTGATGATCCAGATATATATAATTATGATTCCCTATTTAAGTGTTTGATGGGCTTCATACCCAACTGTCACCACTATTGGTGATAATAATTACCATTAATATATTTGCTGACTTATTTTGTTAAACACCATTTACTAAGGAATCAGTGTCTCTTTTAAGAGGCCTGATCCTCACATATATATAAAGTGCCTTTTATAATATGCAATGAAAATATAAATTTATTATTTATGTTTATATTTATTATCATATTTATATATTATATGTTATATAATTTATGTTTATATTTGATAATTATAATCATAATATTATCTTATGATAATTATAATTAAATTGCTATTATTTCTTTTTATATTTTAAAATATTCATATAATAATAATAATAATAATATTTTAATATATATATATATATATTATTTCAAATTGATATTTACGAAGGCAATTTAGTTGTTTTCTTTATCAGGATGTTTAAATCTTTAATTTAAACAATGCCTTAATATGGGGACATGACACCCACCACCTTCACAAAATGGGGTGAGTTAAGCAAAGAAGATGTGAGTGAGGATATCTCCACATGGATCTACAAAGATGAAGAAGAGGTCAAGCATGTGCGATTGCCCATAGAATAGTATGGAAAAGGGTATGAGTTCGTGAAATAACAAGGATATGACAAACACAATGGGTTGGGTCCAAACAAAAATGGAAGAACATAACCTATTCAGCCAACCATGCGACCTCGCAACAAGGGCTAGGGTACACATCACAAAGAGGAATTACTCCTAGTACTAAGTTACTTTTGGGTTAGGACACGAGTACTTCCAAAGACGTCGAGACATCAATGGACCCTCCAGAGCCTGAATCTTCCAAATCTAACCTACTTGATGGTGTTGCCTAGATTAGCATCTTCTGGGATCCTGACAGTACCTCCATATGCACCCTGACCCCCATATCCCTAAGCTACATGAACACCGATGATGGCTTGCCCTTAGTCCACCTTGAACTCATAGACTGGAATCAACAAACACCATCGAGTTTGGATTTGTTTAAGAACAATGAAGCTATTGTTGAGTTTATGGGACTCTTTGAAGGCATACCACAAGGGGATCATAAGTTTGGTTACATCATGGACCTCGATGACACCTCTTACTTCAGAGAGTCTACTCCACGCTTCAGTCACAAAAGTGAACATGAAAAAGAAAAAAAAGGTCTCGAGGTGAAAATTGAAAGGCACCTCTTGACCATAAAAAAGTAAAAATAAAAGACGTATCTAAGGGTGAAAACCTCTTTGAGGCACCCAAAGATGAAGGGTTGGAAGTGCTCCCCATTACACAAGAGAGGTCACCACTGTTGGTGGAAAAGTCAATGGAAACAAATATTGGTACAAAAGATAATCCGAGGATTGTCCACTTCACCAAATCACTGATAGAACAAAAGAAACTTGATTTTGCAACTTTCTTCTCAACAAGACAGGTCAATTTCGCTTGGTCATACGCCAACATGCCAGGGCTTGATCCACAACTAGTCCTACACCATTTACCATTGCTGCCAAATGCCAAACTGGTAAAGAAGAAATTGAGGAAAATGCATCCACAAATAGTAGTCTTGGTTAAGATAGAATTGAAAAAGTTACTCGATGTTGGTTTTATTCGGCCAATAGACTATCCAGAATGGGTTTCTAACCTAGTGTCAGTCACCAAGCCTAATGGATAAATCAGGATTTGTGAAGACTTTCGAGATCTGAACAAAGCATGCCCAAAAGATGATTTTCCGCTACCAAACACAGATATCATAGTCGATCTCACGACAGGATATGAGATACTCTCACTTATGGATAGTTTCTTAGGCTATAATCAGACCAGGATAGCTCTTGAGTATCAACACAAAACTACTTTTACTTGTCCATGGGGTACATACTGTTGGAATGTCATGCCCTTTGGCCTCAAAAATGTCAGAGCTACATACCAAAGAGCTATGACAACAATCTTTCATGATTACATACACACATTCATGGAAGATTATGTGGACGACCTATTGACCAAATCAATTACAAGGAACACCCACTTGGATGTATTGGACAAAGTATTCACGTAACTTGAATAATATAATGTTAGATTGAACCCTAAGAAATGCGTGTTCAAAGTCACTTCAGGCAAACTATTGGGGTATATCATCTCTCAACAGGGAATTGAAGTTAATCTTGCTAAGGTACAACCCATCATGGACATGCCTCCACCAACAAGTCTCAATCAACTACGCAGTTTATAGGGCAAATTACAATCAATCAAGAGATTCATTGCGCAACTCACCGACAAATGCCATCCATTCCAGCACCTACTCCGCAAAAGGGTACCCTTCATATGGAAAAAACGTTGCCAAGAAGCCTTCCAACAGATCAAAAATTATATGTTGTCGCCTCCGGTCCTTATCCTTCCAATTGTAGGAAAGCCTCTGATACTATATATTTCCACTACCCTTTCAACACTTGGGGCACTACTAGCACAAAATGATGAAGAAGGGAAAGAACGAGCAATCTATTACATCAGCTAGACATTGGTAGGATATGAGCTGAATTATAGTCCCATTGAATGCGCTTGCCTTGCTGTGGTTTTTGCCAACCAAAAGCTATGACATTATATGTTGAATCATCAGACAAAGCTTATTGCAAAGATTGACCCCTTGAAGTACCTACTTAACAAGGTAGCCTTGACATGACGGTTGGGTAAATGGGTTAGATATTGAGTGAATTCAACATAGAGTATGTTGGCTTCAAAGCAATAAAGGGACATGTAATCGTAGACCAACTAGCAGAGGCACCTACAATAGCTGATCATCCATTGGTTATAGATTTCCCAGATTAATCAATCTTTGTGATAGAAGTTCCCAAAACATGGACACTATTCTTTGATGGTTCTTGTACAAATCATGGCTCAAGGGTCGGCATCCTGTTCATCACACCACAAGAATATGCTATCCCTAAAGCATTTCGGATATCCTTTTCTTGTACAAATAATATTGTTGAATATGAGGCATTGCTCACTGGATTATGTATGACCATTAATTGGAAAATCAAGAAATTACAAGTCTTTGATGATTCACAACTCGTAATCAAGTAGGTCAATGATGAATATGACAGAAAGGATGAAAAACTTATGCCATACAAGAGAATGGTTGACAATTTCAAACTCTACTTCAACATAGTTGTCTTCGATCAGATTCCCAGGGTTTAGAACAAAGCAGTTGATATAATGGCAACAATAGGATTTCTCTTGGATATTCTGAGCAACGCACCTCAATTCAAGTTCTTGGTGGAACAACTATTGATCCCTACCTTTGACATTCCTGAATCTGAGCTAGTGTGTGAAATTGTTGCTCCCACATCTCCATGGTACAATGACATCTATACATACTTGCATGATCAAACCCTTCCACCCAACCTATCTTCCAACCAATGTAAATCCTTCATACACCAAGCTGCTAAATATGTCATCATCAGTGACACCCTCTACCACTGTGGATTTGACAATACCCTCCTAAGATTGTTCAATGTGGAGGAAGCACAAATGACCCTACACGAGGTACACAAGGGTATATGTGGAGCTCACTCTAGTGGTCCTACTCTAGCTAAGAAGATTATCAGAATTGGATACTACTGGCCTACAATGGAGTGAGACGCATATCACTTTGCTAAGAAGTGTCGATAATGTCAAATACATGGAGATCTTGTGTATGCACCAACTCAGGATCTTCAGCCACTTACATCACTATGGCCTTTCTCGCAATGGGGACTCGACCTTGTGGGCAAAATCCATCCCACCTTTGCTAATGGCCATAAATTCATCATTACCGCCACTGAGTACTTCACAAAGTGGATTGAGGCCATTCCTGTGACATACATCACTGGAAAACAAATTGCTAAGTTCATTCTAAATTACATTATATGCCAATATGGTGTCCCCCAATCTATCGTCACAGATAATGACCGTCCTTTAAAAAACCAAGATGTTTGTGAACTCTATGAAAATTTCCACATTCAACACCACTTCACCACTCCATATTATCCTCGAGGCAATGGTCAAGCCGAGGCATCAAAGAAGACCATTATAAATGTCCTCAAAAAGATTGTTAATGACGTTGGTCGTGACTAGCACATACAACTCAATCCTACCTTGTGGAGCTACCGCACCAACATCTACACACCCACATGAACCACCCCATACTCCCTTGTATATGATTCTGAAGCCATCTTGTCCATTGAGGTTGAGTTACCCTCCCTGAGAGTGTCAATGCAGCAATTTGTTGATGATGAAGAGTACAGAATATCCAGTTTACATGAGTTGGAGTTGTTGGATGAAAGGAGACAAAATGCACTGGCTCATTTACAAGCATATCAGAATCATCTCCAACATAGTTACATTAAGGTCAAGGTTAGACAATTCAGTATTGAAGACTTGGTCCTAAATTAAGAGAATCCCAAGAATCAAATGGAACGGGAGAAGCTAGGAAAATTTGATCCAAACTGGTTAGGTCCTTATGTCATCATTGCCGCATATGGATCAGGGACATATCAACTCGCCACTCCTGAAGGTGAACCATTACCAGAGCCAATCAACAGCATGCACGTTTGTAGATATTGTACCTAGAAAAAACTTTAAAAAAAATTCACAAAAAAAAAGTCAAAAAAATTTAAAAAGTTAAAAAAATAGTAAAGAGAAATAATTCATCCAAAAGTGAAAACCACTTCGGTGGCGCTTTGGATTAGTACCTTGGTGAAAACCTAGCAAACATGTGCTATGTGTAGTCGGTCTTTGCTCTACTATCTACTATCATTCTATCGGGTCTTCTGCATTTCCCATTGCCTAATCCATATCATAACTCACATCATCATTCGCGTCATAATCCACAATAAAGCTATGTTGTCCTTCTCATGGCCTAAGAATAGTTGACATTTGATGTCGATTGCTTTACATACTCCATCCATCCCTTTCATAATAACCTTGCCCGGTACCTGACAGGGGGCATCTCCTGATCCTAAATTCAGTATTGGAGGACACCTTTCATAATAACTCAAAAAAATCCAAAAACATCAAATATTCCAACAAAAATCTAAAAAAAATCAAAACATTCAAAAAATCCAAAAAAATCAAAACATTCCAAAAATCCAAAAAAAATCAAGACACGTCAAAATCCAAAAACATAAAAAATTCCCAAAGCCAAAAATATCAAAACATGTCAGAAAACCACAAAAAAATCAAATAATCAACCAAAAAACCCAAGCAATAAACAATGTCAACCCACCAAACTAAACTATGTCGCCTCTGAGCTTTCATGTAGGCAAGGCCATCTTTGATGAGCCCCCGAGGCATAAAACCCTAGGTCCTAGGTCACACGAAATCCACATGGTCGAACTACATTGTCTCTGCACTTTCACGTAGGCAAGGTCATCTTCGATGAGCCCCTGAGACATTAGGTCAGTCCTTTAGGGCCCGTTAAGTCAAACATCATAACAAGTCGTCCCTCGATGTGATGGACACTTTGATCAAACCAAAACAGTCAATCTTACAAAACACATACACTTAAACAATCCTAAATCAACGGACAAACTATTCAATCAGCCTTCCAATCATAATAGATCCACTACCTAGTGATGATCATACATCACTATCAACTACTCTTATCAACTATCACATATCTTATACAGAATGGGGCATCATCAAAACTAGGCTCTATACCTTAGATGACATACATCATTCTCTAAAATCATACATTATCAATCATCCAATCATATCAATCAGTCTCACACAAATTGTTGTATCCTCGAAACCAGACCAAATATCTTATACGAGGTGTCACAATCCTATCACTTACCTTATACTAGCACTATCGAAACTAGACTTGATGTCTTATATGACATGCTTCCTATCCTAAAACCAAACACTATCCATCCACTCATAATCAAACAAACAAACATACAGTTGGAAAAAGATGTAAATGGTTGTTGACTCTACTAAGTCTAGTTAGTCTTGTCTTTTACTAGATTATTTTAAGGTATTGATCTTATGTTCCTCAAGGAAGTCCCTAAGTGATGAAGAGAAGCGATGATGGATTAGACCCCTTTTTATTTGATTGATGTTTGTGGTTTGTCTTGGCAACATGACTAGGGCAACTAGGTTCTTATGTGTGGTCAGAATTCTACTAGGTATGATGGCAACTATCCAATGCATGCGAAGGAACAAAGTGCTTCATTGCATTGGGACTCACATACCTCATTATTATTTCATCACATGTTCCAACGAGGTGCCATGGTTACTAGTCTGAGTCAGGCATTCCTTGTCTGTCATGTGCCCGTTTCGCAAAGGAGCACACTTTACACTTTGGCCTTGATATGTTGTAGTGTTTGTCGTCCTTTGATATAATAAGTTCTATGATGATAAGCAGAAAGTGCAAGTAAAGAAGCTCAAAATCTATCAAAGCAAAATCTTGGTCCATTCCTCCAGTCAATCTTCATTCTTCCACCATCTTTCTCGTCTCTCCATTTCTTCTATTTTCTCCTCGCTATCCTCATGATAAAAATACATGCATTAGATCTCATAACCGTGCATACATACACATGTTAGCACTCCATATAGATCCCATCATAAGCATATTAGCAAATATACTAAACATCGTCATCATCTTACGTCATCCATATTGCAGGAGAAAATACAAAAACATAGATAGCATCGCATCACATGTAGAGTCATCATTTGCATATATCATATAAAATCTACATCCATCTGTAATGTCCCCCATTTAGCCTAGTCAGGTAGTTGATGGAGATTATCCTATTACCGGACTCTTGTAGGCTAATGACAGTGGTTAGGGGGTCTAACTGGACCAAATCCCAGGGACTTACTATTTATAGTAAGTTGGTACAGAGTGACTTGCTATTTATAGCAGGGCAGAGGTAGAGGATCTTAGCATGAGATTGATGGTTTCGACATACCTGGATTTTTGGATATCAAAATATAAGTTAAATTAAAGATTTAACTTATAATATTTGAAAGGGTAAAGTGACTTATGTTATAAAGTGACTTTATATTATAAAGTTAAGTCACAACTTAAAGTTGTTCCCCTAGGAGTTGGGCGCCCTCATGGAGAGATAAGGGGTCAAGTTATAAATTAAAATAATAAAATAACTCCTCTTCTTGGGCGTTGGGGAAAGAGGAAGAATAAAAGGCAAGTTTGAAGCTCATTTTGATATGCTTGGTTTATTATTCACTTTTTATGAGAATTGCTTTTGTCATGCATTCTTGAGCTTTGGAAGCTTTGAGGGTTTGATATTGGCTTTGCTGAGATGAAAACCTCTACATAGTCCTTTTCTTCATGTGTGAGAGACCACATCAGGAAGAGATTCTTGGAGGCTTCATTCAGGGGCTTCAATTGTGCATTAGCTGGAGACATTTTGATGAAGTTTCAAGCTTGAATGAACATATTTTCATGGAGTTTAGTGTTGCAAATCAAAATAGGGTCATGGAGGTCATAATCATGTATTGTGACTGAGTTTTTTTGCTGTTAAAGAGTTCCTTAGAAGATTGTACATTCTAGACAGGTTGTACATCTTCTTGGGAGGTTGTACCTCACTCAAAGTGAGATTTAGCGATCTATAGACTAAGTTTTGAATAATGTTATGTTAGCAGAAGTATTCCAGCATTGTTAGAAGCATTTGTGAGCAGATTTCAAACAATATTGTGAGGTTTATTGTTGATAATCACTAACCCAGGCTGTACAACAACAGAGAGGGATGTAGGGTCTTTAGGAAGTCATTGCATCTGTAACATAACATTCTCTTAACATTTGAGTAAACTCAAGGATTTAGAAGAAAATAAATAAACTTGGTAAACATGAGAGAGATTTTTGTTTTTTAAAATAAAAATAAATATGATTTGCATAAACACAAGAAATAAAGTACAACTTTGTATATAATTTTCAACCTTGAAATCATAGCATAATCAAAGCTAGAATCATATTGAAATCCTTCCACTTTACATTTACATTACATAAAAATGTACTTGGGCAAAATAATAGTTTTACCTCATAAGTTTGACTATCATAAGCTGTAATATGGAGTACACTACATCTGAAATGTTGGTATCAATTTTCACGAGCTTTGGTAAGTCTTTTGCTTCAGAGGGAGAACATCATCCAAGCGCTTTACCTCCAACCACAGACTGGCGGTCCCTCGCACACCTTCCAACTGGAAGTGGCCCTATCCTTCACAAAGGGTATAGATATAATGAACCGTTAGGTTTTTACTATCTGAGTCCTAGTGTAGTGTCCTACATAGCTCAATCAACCATACAACTCTAGACTTCTTCTAGCTAAGAATGATCATTCTAATTGGTCATGCCATCTAGACGCACACCTCTGACTTGACTTGGAGACTATTTCAACCTACAGTTGATTTTCTTCATTAGCAACTCTAGACACATACTTGTCTATAATGTAAATTTATTCTAATCAATTTGACCCAGAAATTATCCTCAATCTAGGATATACGTGCAATAGATTTAGTTAATTCTAATCTTTAACGAGTCCCTCATTGCATACTTGCAAATTTTAGGGTTTATGACTTCCTGTCAAAACATCTTTGATGCATTATAACAAGTTTTGACTCTAACATAGAATCATATACCTTTGATAAAGTACTACCAAGACTCTTCTTGTCTTGCTTTATGGTTTTCTTGACCTCTCCCTATCAACTAATATGGTTTTCTCAATTTTTCACTGTTGATCAAAATGGTTTTCTCGACCAATCATTGTTGACCAATATACAATGTCATACCTGACATAAGAGTTGTAGGTTTTGAAAATCCTCTTTGTTTTAATACTAGGGTCGTTTCTTTAACCCAATACATGGAAATATCCACATCCTTGTTTTCCAAAGGTAATAATCATAAATATAACAAAACATGACAATAAGTACAACTAGTCTTTCCTAGACCACTTGGCATTTCCCGTAACATGAATAGGCATAATATTTGAGGTATAACCTCTCCCATATAAAATCTAAATGATTACCTTCATTTCACATCATTTCTTTTGATCTAAGTCAATCTCAACCATAATAAGTTTGATTCATAAAAGGTAATAATCCACTTCCGACCCCTTGGTCTATTTAAGTGTATCAACTTTCAACATAAGTTAAATCATGAACTCATATATATAACATTCTTGTATGTGTGTGTGTGTGTGTGTGTGTGTGTGTGTGTGACATAAACCTTTATCGATCATAATAGTTTTCCATGCAATCATGTGGAATTGAGTTACGAATCTCTCTACATGCCCCACCTTGGGATAAATCTTTCCAGTGATACCCAATCTCGGCTATCTATGCCTTCTGTACACTTAGCACTAAAATAACTTCTATTGAGAGAAAACTATGAAATCTATATCTTTGCATTGCCTAGTTTACTCTTTCTCCTGAGCTAACATAAGTAATAGTTGTTAATCAAAAGGCTATCTAAAATTCCACATCCTTGGTTCACCTATTCTCCTCGATTTGTTTTACAAAATGACATTCAAAACTCAATTTCGCATAAGGAATTCTATATCCACGATGCAACAATGTCACTTCAATATCATAAGGTTATTATCTCTCTAAAATTTTCATTTGAATAAATAGCAATGATATGCTTCTAAATGCAAGAATACACCTATTGAACTATCATAGTCTTCAACCTAGATAATCCTTTAAAACTATATAATGCCATCATTTAAGAAGACACGAGGAAGGGACAACAAAGGTCATTTTATCTCTACCTAGGCTTACTGATTTCAACCCTTACATTTAAAACAAGGTTTCAATAGGTTCAAAATTTGTAGTTTAAGTATTTTATCTAGTAGTTTATTACTGAGTCTTACACTATCCTGTCTCAGCATTGTCTCGACCTTATGCAGAGATATCTTCTCATATATTATCTTGGCCACATAATAAAAATAGTGGATAATTTTAAAATTTTCTCACAACCTAAGGGCAGGTTATGACTCCACATCATATAAAGCTCCTGGAGTATTCTTAACAAGAGATTTGGGAAAATGTTATCAATCCAACTTAACCTAGTTTCACACCTCTCCTCATGTTCAGAATGGATAGACAAGAGATAGACTTAGTTTGATTGGCTCAAAGACCTTGACTTTGAACTCATACTACCTTATTGTTTTGATCTTTATAATGCATGGCTAGTCTTGTGATTTTATTTTTTTGTTATTTCTACAATGTTCTCATTATGTTTAAATGGATAATATTTCTACAGTAAACACCTATGCTGGCCAGCTTGAGGGGTCTCACAGCCATCTTTTCTATCAACTGGCTATAATTTTTTAGATATAATCATTTTTAACCCTAACCAACAACATCATAAACTATATTGTCATGCAACATATACAAGAAATAAGATATATATAGGCATCCAAGAAAGAATGAAATAAATAAATGCATGTAGGGACCAAAAGTATTCAAGGGGATCGATAAGTGTAAACTCAGTTTAACACACTAGAAGTATGCCTCACTCAACTTACATCGATAACCATATCGTGCATAATCTCCAAGAGTCTCCCACGAAATGTGCCAGACTTCTCCCATCTATTTTATGTAAGGATCCAAGTCAATCTCTAAATAAGGCTCAATACTTGTGGCATCAAACAAGCATAAAACAATATTCTCAACAGTCCTTGAATAAAGGGCAAAGTCTGCAAATTCATCATTCCCTGATGAAAATCTAAGAAGATTTGGATTTCCTTGACCAATGCCTAAAGGCACAGAGAAATTCTTCCCCAAATGGTTCCTGATCTAGATACCTTCTGGACTGTTGAGTACAAATGTAACAAAAAGAGGCGCTTGGCTTGAATGAAATGCCAACTCTGGAGCATAACAACCTCTTACTGAGCTATAATGTTTCCAGAGATCAGACTTCTCTTTCAGACTTCTCTTTCAACACCTCGCCTTCTCTACCCATTATTCTACTATCCGAGAGCTTATATGATGTTCCACTCCCTTATTTCGATGGTGGAAACCTTCTCCTCCTACTTGGTCGCTGTGTATATCCTCTCAAAATACACACGTTTCTAAGTGTTTCCTGTCATGCCATCATGCCCCAAGTCTCTCACTACTCTCCTTTCTTCACACTCATGGTGTCAGCTACTGAGTTGGTCCATGACGACTATATCCTATTATCCCCAATAACATGATGATATCCAATCTTATCTAGTGATATGAAGTCTTTTATCTAAACTATATGCCTTCGCAACCATGCACTCTTTTTCTGTGTTAAACGCCATCTCTAGTTCTTTTTTTGTCGAAAAACCCTTCATCCATTATTCAACCACTTAAAAGTAGTTTTTCTTCCTTTTTCCATGACCCACGCCTCAAGAGCATTAAATATTACTCCACTAAAAAGTTGTTAATAATAACTATCCACTCCCATGGATTCTCTACTTAAGGTTAATAAGTGACATAAGATGTCCACTAAGTCATGGGTCTTGTTGGTTATTTTCCTAGACTGGATGCTTGTTCCCAGTCATCCCTACAAGGTAGCCATCATTGATCAACAGGATTCCCAGGCCAGGAGCCAACAATATAGGAGATAGACCCTATAAATATCTCCTCTTCTTCTTTAGGCTCTGCAGAACCAAGGGGGGTATTCTCTACTCAACATCTATAAAATGCATCTATGTATTTGTTGGGATGTTGACACAAAGCAGATAAATCCTCTCATATGCAAACCAAAACTGTAAGATAAGTGCAAAGGGGCTAGCTTTGGGCCTATATTCAGTTGTAGACAGAGGATTCTAAGTCCTAAAACTACTTCTAAAGTCTTACAAGTTTGTATATGAAGTTTGAGTTTGATTTATATTTGGATGCAAAACTAGGACTTTGGGTTACAACAGAGATACCAGACTAGATCAGTGCCTATCCAGGGCTCGGAGTCAGTAGGCATATATATGTGAATGTCTACCACAAACCTAAGACAGTAATTAGATTTCAAGGGGTTTCTAAAATGTCTGCCTTATAGACAATACCCAAGAGAGAGTATTTAGTTATTTCTTCTTACGAACATCCTTACTGCAGTGTATTCCTCTCAACACTTAATCCAAAACATTCAATCTACTCCTTGAGCAAAAGTAAGAGACTAAGTATTCAATATAGAAAACCTATATTCTAGAATCTATAACACCCCTTAGATGTTCAGAGTTAGAAGAGAAACACATTCAGTCTGGAGACAAATAACAAAACACACGCAATGAAGCATTACTCATTTAAATCAACATGAAATTGATAATTCTATGCATAATACATATAACATACAATTCATAAACTTGAAAGACACCTGAAACAGAGTCACCAGAAGATTGTATTCCTACTACAGCACCAAAATTTGTCTAGTTTTCAACAACGCACTGAGTGACACAGTTTGGTCTTTATACCAAGACAGTGTACTCAGCAAAATTAATTACAAGGCAAGGTCAAAATTTCTGCCAGATACAATGCAAGAGAAATAGCGCTCCAAACAGTTAATGCAATAGGGGGACAAAGAGGAAAGAGCAGGTGAAATCAGGATCTACACCACCGCCTGAAGGTTCACTTCGCAAGCCTGGTAGTTCACCTGTCACCTCACCCATCGACGTCTCTGCACGACCGCCATTAAAGCCTCAACTACCTGCGGGATACAACAGTAGATGCATCTGGAGAATTTTCTGCTCAAAAAGGTCACACTCGCTCAGGAAAAACCATCGCTGTAGATTCAAAATGAGGCCGTCGATCCACTCCTATCGTTGAGATTCACGACTCAAAATCACATTAACTAGTCGTTGGCCAGTGAAAACGTGCCATGTAGGCATCCCATGGTTCTATCGCTGGCTTTTTCTCCTTTTATTTTGCATTTTCTCCCTTGTATATGCAAGAATGAATGCATATACAATCGTCACTGGTCATCTTTCAAAATCCCTTGTATATGCAAAATGCATATACATACAACAACTTAATATACAAGGCAGACCCGACACTAGTTTAGAACAAATTGAAAAAACTACTTGGGTCCGGCTTGTATCCCTTTCAATGCACATTAGCTTGTATATCAGCATATACAAGCACCTTATACAACCCACGGACCTCAAATTACCATTCGTTGTATTTGAGTCCTCCTTCACGTCCGGGTTGTATATCCTTGTTTTGTATATCGGGTTGTATGCTGCATATACAAACCCAATATACACGTTGTGGACCCCAAACTTGTATGAAGCATCTTGGAATTGTATTCGGGTCCGAAATGTATCCTTCACCTTTGTACATCCGCGATATACAACTCACACATACATGCAAGTTGCGGACGCCAAGAACCTATAGAACAAAATGAAAGCACCATCGGTCCGCCTTGCATCCTCTTCCCTTACATATTTTTGAATGCATATCACATATACATTCTCCTTTGTATATGAGATACAAAGCAGTTATTATGTGAGGCAGACCCCACCAAATGCATCTCCTGCTGCTTTGTATATTTTTCGAGCATACAAGACCATTTGCACTTTCCCATTGTATATTGTCGAATGTACATTTCCTCTTGTACCTTTTCATTGTATATTTGGATATACAAACTCAAAATACATTCGACCCTTGACCACCTTCGTATGCTTGAATGTACATTAGCACATACATTCTCACTTGTATATCCCCGGGCCCCACTACATGCATATCTTTTGCTTGTATGTTTGGTGAACATAAACGATCACTTGTTCATTGCATTGTAGCACATGTATGTGCGCCCTCTTATATATTCTTCATTGTACATTTCCTTTGTATGTCGAATATACAAACGCAAAAATACAAACCCCTTATATACAAGCAAGGAATCATCAAGGAATATTCCACCTTTGTATATTTTCCATTTGAGCCCGATATGCATTTGGGAATGCATACAACTGCAGAATATTGTCAGGAATCTGTGAAAGATTCCCCCTTGTATATGCAAACTCGATATGCATTAAAATGCATATAATTCCCTTTTTCATGATTTTTAGAAGCCGATTGAAATTTCACAAGCCCGCCAACATACATGACCATTTTGAACATACAAAACCTAGTATTTTTCTCAAGGCAATAGGAACAAACCATGAAACACTGCATGGGGGTAGGTCAACCTATGAAAACCTAAACATGAGGATGAGATTTAACAACCAAAAACCCACCACACAAGGCCAACACTTGAATAGACAAAATAATGCAAGATCCCATGACTCACAAAATTGAGGGTTTGAATGAGAAAACCTGTAAACACCCAAGCTCAAAACCCAAAACATAAATGATTACCAACAGGCTCCGATTGGGGACGTGCAGGCACAAGACTGCAGCGAGGACTAGACTACTCCGAGGCAAACCAAACAAAACCCAAAACTCAAAATACGAACGACTATACAAGGCATGTACAAATTATTTACACCTAGTTTACAGTGTGCACATAAGGTACTTCATTTATGAGAAAAAGGTTTTAAGGAATTTATCGTGCACTGGCAATTTCAGTAGTTCACCATTTGGGGCTTGGAGAAAGTAAGAATCATTCTCATAGATATTGCTAATTTGATATGGGCCAGTCCATAAGGGCTCAAATTTACGATGTTTGCCCTTATCCTGGCCTCTTGCATTCCACATAAGCACTAAGTCACCTATCTAAAACCTTCTCTTTGTAGCCCTTTTATCAAACAGATATTTCACTTTTTGTTGTTTCTTGATATTTGTCATGCGTGCCTCTCTTCTGATTTCATTTAGTGCGACCAGCTGATTTATTCTTTCAGTCATTGGGTCTCCAATCTCCTCACCGTTCCCTTGGATGAATTTATTAACTAGCAGGAGGTTGTTCACAGGCAATTTAGCTACTGCACCATACACTAATTCAAAAGGTGACCTTCCAACTGCTTTTTTGACTGTCACTCTGTTAGCCCATAATTCCAACTTCAGCTTTGAATCCCAAGACTTCTTGTTTTTATCTATCATCCTTTTGATGATTTTCATGAGACTTTTGTTACTTGACTCTGCTTGACCATTCCCTTGTGGATGGTATGGTGATGTATGAAACAAATCAATTCCATAATTGCTGCAAAAATCAATAAATTCACCAGATCTAAAACACATAGCATTGTCTGTGACCAATTTGACTGGCACTCCAAATCTGATAATAATATTCTCTAGAATAAAATCCATCACCACCTTGCTTGTAGCTTTTCTAGTCAGAATAGCCTCAATCCATTTAGTGAAGTAATCAGTAGCCACTAAAATCCAACTGTGTCCTCCACTTGATTTTTCTGAGATTTCCCCTATAAAATCAATTCCCCATTGCTGAAATGGAGCTTCTACAGTTATAGTCCTAAGGGGTAATGCACCTTCATATTTTAGCTTTCCCGAGAACCTTTGGCAAGGATCACATTTTCTTATCATTTTTTGTGCGTCTGAGAAAAGAGTTGGCCACCAGTAGCCAGCTCTGAGAATTTTGTGGGCTGTTGTATAAGCACCATAATGTCCACCACACACTCCATCGTGCATGTCACTTAGAATATCCTTAGCCTGATTTTCATCTACACATCTGAGTAATACACCATCAGGATTTTTCCAATACAGCTCTCCTTGAACAATGATTTAATAGCCTGTAGCTTCAAGGTTCTCTTCTGATCATCACTGAGATGGGAAGGACAATTTAAATTCTACAAGTAGTATACTATGTCCTTATACCACTCAGATTTTAACATATTTATAACTTCATTATGCACCACATTCACTTGGCATGCCTCTAAATTAGACTGTGTCATCAGTTTTGCCAAACCTTGTCCTCTTACCAATTTTGTGATCTGTATTTCAATGTTGAACTCCTGCAATTTGTTTATCCATCTGCATCTCCTTCCAGTTACCTCCTACTGAGTAAAGATATCTTTGACTATAGCATGAGGCACATATGTAATTACCTGAGAGCCTACCAAATATGGCCTGAAACTTTTGACTGCTCTAACCAATGCATATGCCTACTTCTCCATGATGTCATACTTCAACTCAATAGCCTGTAATGACCTGCTAAAGAAAGCTATAGGTTGTTCAAAACCTTCTTCATTTTTTTGCAATAGACATGCAACAATAGTATGGTAAGAAGCAAATGAGAACAGCTGAAATGGCTTAGAAAAATCAAGAGATTTTAAAATAGGAGCCATCTTTATAGCTTCTTTTATGTTTTGGAACGATTTAGTTGCTTCATCTTCCCATTTGATAATTGCAACTTTCTTCAACATCTTGGAGATATCTTTTGTGGTCTCTGCAAAGTTAGGTACAAATCTTCTGACAAAATTAATTTGTCCAAAGAAGGACTGAACACCTTTCACTATTTTAGGGATCTGAATTTTGTCAATTGCGGCCACCCTTCCAGGATCAATCTTGACCCCATCTTTGGAAACAATGTGTCCCAATAGTTTTCCTTCCACAACCCCAAAAGCACACTTCTTTGGGTTAAGTGAGATGCCATACTATAATACTCTAATAAAAATTTGCTCCAAATGCATACAGTGCTGCTCTTCCTTTCTTGAATAAGCTGTCAAGTCATCTTGATACATAGCCAAGATTGAATCAATTAATCCTACAAAAGCAACATCCATTACCCTCTGAAATGTGGCACCTGCATTTGTTAGTCCAAATGGCATCCTCACATATACATAGGTTCCCCATGGAGTGGTGAAGGCAGTTTTGAATTGTTCTGATTCTTTTACTTTCACCTGATTATACCCTGAAAACCCATCCATCATAGATAGAAGTTCACAGCCAGTCACCTTCTGCAACATAGCTTCCATGTTTGGCAATGGATAATTGTCCTTCAAAGAAGACATATTTAAATTTATGAAGTCCACATAAAGTCTTATATCACCATTCTTTTTTCTAACTGGGACAAGGTTAGACACCCAAGTTGAATGTCTGATAGGCATAATTATTCCATCCTCCCTAAGTTTCATAAATTCTTCTTGCATTTTTGGAGCTAAGGTTGGGTTGATAGGCCTCTATTTTTTTCTAAATTGTTTAGCTCCAGGCTTCAAAGGAATTTCATGCTGAAATAAGTCCTCTCTATAAGCTTTGAGGTCCTCATAAGACCAGGCAAAAACATGTTTATACTTTCTCAGTAATGCAATCAGCATAGTTCTGATATGTGGCTTGAGCTGTTTGCCAATGTATACCTTTTTGGGGGCATGAAATGTCCCCAAGTTTATCTCCTCCAGATCACTCTTATTTGTTGGAGATACTTTTGTAACAAATTGATCTCTATGGTCAAAAGCTCGCTCTAAAGCAACCAGCCCTCTAGGGATCTTGTTTGTCTTGAGTTGAATTATATCTTTCCCTAAGAGAGTTTCTTTTCCATCGACAACCTCCACAAAGTTCTGAAAATCCATTTCTTCGTTCTCATACTCATCAATGCAATGTAGAAATCTTAGCAAATCCTTATCATCATCAAACACTTGCCAGCTGCACACATTATTTGGCACTGCAGGTCTAAGTTTGACCTCAACATTTGTAGTACCTGACAGAGTTATGTCATCTGGCCTTATGGCTACATTAGCTAGAAAATTTGCCATGGCATTCTTCGATCTCTCTATCCAATTTATTGAAAATGCATCAAACAATTCAATTGTATCCCAAACAACATGCTTATACTGTTTTAATCTCTTATTTTTTGAAGCATACTTATCTCTAACTTGGGATAACTAACTCTGAATCACCAAATACTTTGAGCATCTTAATTCCATGCTTCAGAGCTACATTCAATCCTAACAGCAGAGCTTCATACTCTGCAATATTATTCGTATAAGAAAACTACAGCAAGAAAGAGAATTTTAGGAGCTTACTAGCTGGAGATAGAAAAATAATTCCCGCACTAGAGCCTTCCCTTGAACAAGCTCCATCAAAATACATGGTCCAAAGACCCTGCTGGTCAGGCTCTTGAATGCACATGTCTCTCCCTTTACCCTCTTTATCTGAGACAACTCTGAAATTGTCGCAGTCAGTGTCTACAAAGCATATATGCTCCTTTGATTCTTGATCCTTAACTATTTCTAATGATCTTTCTTCTCTGATCAATTTGACATCCTTGCCATTCATTGGGATTATGTCATATGACAAGTCCAGTTGCATACTTCCACCAATCAATACTGCCCACCTTCTTGACAACAACGTGCCATACTGTGGATTGATATCAACAACTGTTATGTTCATTTTGTAGGTCCTTTCTAGATATGCTGCTAGTTTAAAATCCACATCTTTCTAATTCTGATGACTGGTACTTCTCTAGCGTCCATGGCATAGCATTTCCCACATGCTTTATCTATCTTTAACCCAACTTGTTGCATGATGGCCAAAGGCATGATATTTGTTGATGCTCCTGAATCAAGCATACAATTCTTAATTAATTTTCCATTTATGACAAGGGAGACATAAAATGGTTCCACTTGTGAAGGGCATTTTGTCAGGGTCATCCCCAGATATACTTTAGGAATCTCATCTTCATCAATACACAGGGCCTGTTTCTTATCCTGAGGTTCATCACTCAACTTGGCTTGACAGGGTACTCCCAAAATTAAGGATACTGCTTTATTTTTGAATTCTTCCACTTTCATTAGTTCCATTAGTGGAATAGAGACTTTTATCTGCGATAAGACTTGAGTCATGTCAAATGGAGCATAATTTTGAATAACAGTTGTAACTTGCTCCATGGTTTTACTTTTATCTTGGGACAATCCAACTTTGATTTTTGTGGTTCCTTGACTGTCATTCTTGATCTGAAGATTTTTGTTTTGATTCTCAGGCTGGGGAATTCTATTTTCTGGTCCTTGGGAATCATGACCTATTTTTTGCTTAAAATTTTGCCTATTATTGCTCCATTGCTTCTTCTGTGTTTCAGTCCCCTTATGACTGTGCACAAGTTGGTTTACAAAAGTATTCTCTGGTTGGTGTGAGTTACTTACCTGAGCTTTACCTCTTAGGTTGTAATTGCTTTTAACTTGAGCTACTGCTACAGCTATGAAGGCTCAAATTTCTTCATTAGAAGGCCTCCTCAAATTATTCAGAAAATTATGTGAGTCCTGAGCATAAGTATAGCTATCTTCCTAATCTTCATCATAGGGAAATTGCTGCCAGACCTGAATCTCATCATTTGCACTTACATCAGCATCGTGAGAAGAGTATTCTCTGTTTGTAGACAACATATTGACATTCTCATCTTCCATGCAATGTGGCTCATTACACTCATCACAGACAACAACATTATTGTATAAAGACTAAGCAATCATGCATTGTGACTGTGAATGAGGCATTTGACATATGATACACCATGGGGTGTCATTAACAGTATTTACAGCCTTCTTCAAAGGATCAGGAGTTTCCTTTGCACTTTGAATCCTTTGACCTGTGTTGCTGTTTGGAAGAATAGGCTTACCATTATGCCAATTGGTGTTATATGGCATATTATGTAATGATGGTCTTCTTTCTTACCTTTGGTAAACTGGTATGTCATGACCTATCCCCTTTTCATTTTTAGCCATTCTATAGCTCAGGTCCTTGATAATAGTTGTCAACTTATCTAATTTATCCTCAGAAGTAGATGTATTGCCCTGAACACTCTGAGATTTAGTATTTGGATTTTGCAGAATTTTCACATCATCTCTTCTATTTGTCTTACCAGATGCTTTTCTGTTATTTTCAATATTTGTTGCAATCTTGAAGGCATCTCTGAGACTGTGAGGACCCTTATCTCTTAATCCATAGGCTGTATTGGCATCAAAAGCATTTATGTACAACACTATGCACATAGGTTCATTAGGCCTCAGATCATGTGGAAATTTGTTTAGTACCTTAGTGAATCTAGCATTGAAATCAACAACCTATTCATTTGATCCTTTGGTGATGCCAGTGAACTCATTGATAAAGAAACTAGGATCAGTTTTGTCACCATACTGTTCTTTGAATATTCTCCTGAAGTCATCCCATGATGAAATACTTCTGTCAGGCAGACCTTTGTACCATTCCTTGGCTTCATCAACTAAGGATTGCATAAATGATTTCATAAAAACATCCTCATGCTCAACCTCAAAGTTGTCCATGATATTCTGAAAAGTTTTTAAATGGTCTTCACCTGATACAGTATTATTTCCTGAAAATTTAGGCACTTGCAGCCTTACATGTTTGTCAATAAGATTGGGGTAACCAGGAATGCCATCAAAAACTAACTGCCTGAATCTGTCCAGCTGCATCGGCTGTCTACCAAATTGATTAACATTGCCATTTCTGTTTGCACTCTGATTTCTTACATTATTTAATGGTATTCTGGCATCATTTGCATTCTGTCTTTGATCATTGTGTTGATCCTGTACTTCATTCCTGTGTTGATTTCTTTGCATATTTGCATTGCCAAGGGTAGGAACTGAATCATTCTGACTCACTCTCTGTCTCATGTCATCTCTGATCTTTACTGCTTGCAGATATTCTAATTCTACCCTTAAGCTCTTAATTTCATTGGCTAGTTCCTCGTCTCTGGGCATAGAAGAGGATGGTTTTATTAGATTCTGATCATCATTATCATCATCCCTTAGGGATTCAACTTCTTCAAATTTGTCAGGGAAATCAACAAAAGGGCATTCTTGAAACACCTTTGACCTCATTATCAATCCACCACTCTGTTGTCTCTCATATACATTCTGGATTTCTACCTTAGTGTTTGTAAAATAAGGTATTGTTTGCTCTAAGGATCCTAGATTGTTCTGAATAAAATCATTTTTCTTGGGGCTAAGAGAACCATCTTGACTGGCTCGAACAGTCCCTTTTTTCTTATACATCATTTTTATAGGTAACTCTTCAAACAAAGGGTTACCTTGGGATCTTCTCCCTTGCATACAAATTTTTACTTTACTAGTTGGGAGATTGGTTCGGAGTCGCCACCTATTACTAGGAATTGTTTTATTTTAAAAGCTGGGTTCTTCTACAAAGCAGTCCCCAGTAGAGTCACCAAAATCTATTGGTTATTTTCCCAGACTGGATGCTTGTTCCCAGTCATCCCTACAAGGTAGCCATCATTGATCAATAGGATTCCCGGGCCAGGGGCCAACAGTATAGGAGATAGACCCTATAAATATCTCCTATTCTTCTTTAGGCTCTGTAGAACCAAGGGGGTATTCCCTACTCAACATCTATAAAATGCATCTATGTATTTGTTGGGATGATGACACAAAGCAGATAAATCCTCTCATATGCAGACTAAAACTATAAGATAAGTGCAACGGGGCTAGCTTTGGGCCTATATTCAGTTGTAGACAGAGGATTCTAAGTCCTAAAACTACTTCTAAAGTCCTAAAAGTTTGTATATGAAGTTTGAGTTTGATTTATATTTGGATGCAAAACTAGGACTTTGGGTTACAACAGAGATACCAGACCAGATCGGTGCCTATCTAGGGCTTGAAGTCAGTAGACATATATATGTGAATGTTTACCACAGACCTAAGATAGTAATCAGATTTCAAGGGGTTTCTAAAATGTTTGCCTTACAGATAATACCCAATAGAGAGTATTTAGTTATTTCTGCTTATGAACATCCTTACTACTGTAAGGACCTGACTCATCCTAAATCAAATAACACTAAATTCAAAATTTAAAAATACCGAGGAATATTTTTTTTGATTTAACAGATGCAGGAAATGAGAATTTTTTTTCTAGAAGTGCTTAATGCATGCGATGAAACTTGAAATTTAGTTTCCTAGAATCATCAGGTTCTTAAAAGATCACCAATTTTAAATCTAGTGAAGAGAGAGTACTTTATGAGGGAAGGTACATTATGTAAGATAACCTAGAAGAACAACGGATCAGTTCATACCTTAAGTTATGCATTACATCCTGCATTCATTTTCGATAGCTTGCTTCTCCTCTAGTAACTGTATCCTTATCATCTGCACAAAATTAACTTAACAACCTCATGTTAACACAACTCAGTAATCACTACTCAGAGAATTAAAATCACGATGCTAATTGTAGGACTCCCTACATCCAGGGGACTTGAGTACTGGGGGCATCCTTCGCCATCCAGACTGCCTACATACCCTGTATCCACGGGATCAAGGCCCCCTCCTTAGGATGTGACTAACGCGGGGAATGCAAACATGTAGTTCTATTTTGCACTATGTTTGATGTAACTGTGAGCGGGTACCTAGCCCTTTCTAGGGTTATTCCCTGCCCCAGATAGTTCTTCGTCCGCTGCCACCCACTCGGTGAAACAGGGACGAAAGTTAGTCCACTACCACAAATACTTAAGGGGTGTTTGTCAGTTAGTCCTAGTGTGGAGGAATCCCTATAAGGTGTCGACCCATGAAATCTAGCTTACTTTCTCAAGCCAAATTAGGTAATTTTCGTGACTAAGTCCGTTCCTGATTCCCTAGTACTTTCACCACGATCTGCGAGGGCGAGGTGAAAGCACATGATAGAAAGCATTTCTAGATCGGCCTAGTTACCCTTTTTGACATTTCATATGTCCTCCCCAATCTATACTTATGTGTCAATAAACCTCGTTTTCTGTTAGTATGTTTAAAGTGTTTGCCAAATGAGCATCATGGTATTCATTTTTTTTTCAATAGACTCATCCTCTCTTTTTAGTTAATCTTCTAAATGAGATATCTGAGAAGATTTTCCCTTCCTGTGGATTTATCTTCGACATGTTTCTTATTAATTCCAAAGGTAAAGAATTGATATGATTACTTACATGATCATTACAAACTTACCTTTAAATTGAAACCAATAAGGACTTAATAAAAGTTGTAAATTAAGATAGACATCTCAACAAGGGGTTTACTTAAAACTTTGGAATTGGGTTAGTACTGTAATAAAACTAATTAACCTCCAATGTTAATAAACTTGAGTGCAATATATTATAACATCATTATCAGAAATATCGTTGAACTATTGAACTGCTAAACCATGAACTCATAATAATACTTTTCTTTAACTTAATCAATTTGAAAAGCATTAGACTTGAAAGATACTTAATCAATAAGGTACATAATGATCTAGCCTAGTACAATACTAGGAATTATTGAAAATTGAATTGTTGAACGTAAACATTGTTCAATAGTATAGTACAAGGATCAATTCCTTGCAAAATCATTCAACTTACCTATATTTGAAAATAAAGGAGAATTTACGATTTTTGAATCTCAACAAGTTTCTCAACTAAAACTTTTCTAAATGTTAACACACAAGTTGTACTTCTTTCCATAAGTCATATTGGACGAGTCCTTTGAAGTTGTTCTAAATCACTATGTTTTCAATATGTACCCATTAGGTTTGACAATCACTTATGTATTTTCAGTTATGATTCTTACTTCAATCCTATAACAATGATAATTGTGATATAACATCACTTACTATGCTAGTTAAAAACTATAACTTAACATATTTATACACAATGTCATACACTTGTAATTACTTAATCAATATATTTAGATTATATACAATTCACACTTTTTTATTACATGCTATATAATATCTTTCAAGAAGATGGTAAAAGAAGACCCTAGTCACATTACTATCTAGCAAGAGAAGGTGTTATGTAATAGTTCTTACTTTCTTTGTAATCCTTGAATACACTTTTATAATATCATAGGTCTGACTTCCTTATAGAGTTCCTTTTCCCCAATATTATGACGAAGTTGTAGTTGAACATGTTGATTCGTTGGTCATCAAAGTGAACTTTGATTATAAAGTTTATTAACTTAAGCTTAAGTCTAGCTTAACTATATAATTTTTACCCAATTAACATCTTTGTAATTAAGTTTGATGAACATCGTTAAAATATCTAGTTTACTCAAATTTGGATATCTTGATCTTATTCTTTTAATTATCTTCGATGCATCCCTTATGTTAAACAACAAATGCAAACCTTCAAGTTGGTTCATCCTAGTTACTATGTGTATGGAATACATCCACCATTTTGCACATTTGACACCATGAAATTTGAAATTACATACATATATATTTGTTAAAATTGGACATGAGTCCCTTAAGTTCAAGAGGGTTAATTTTTTCAATTCAATACGAATAATGTACACGTGATTATTCATTTAATAAACAATATTATTAGAGATGAATTTATGACTTACAAGTACTATACTTATGCAAGGATGATAATCAATATATATTTGCCATGAACAATAACCTAAGCGCTTAACAAGATTGTAAATTTTTAAATCATAAATCAAGTAATGCAATACTATTATTAACCAAAACATCTCAGTCTAATTTTATAATACTTAAGGATATAGTTAGTTGGAAAAGCTCAGACAAGGTAGGTCATCTATTTTGACTAAATCCTTCAAAGAATGCCGCCTCATGAAATGAAATGATTGCACAATCTACACAAAATGGATTAAATGAAAAATCTTTAGAAGCTTTCAGGCAAACGAAATCGGTGATCAGAAAGCCAAATTCCACATCATTTGTTGATGTCTCCTACCTATATCTACGTGAGAGCTTTGGAACAGAGCATGGACATACATCAAGGAATAAAGGGAGGACAATTTTCGTCAGGTGTTACCGTTGCAATTACCCCGGTACAGAGCATGCCCAAAGCACATGAACTGTTTGACAAAATGCCTAAAAGAAATATGGTCTAATGGGTTTAGGATATGCAGAAAATGGATTTGTTTCAATATGGTAAAAAAAAAACTTTCAAGCAATTGCAATTGTCAGCAGTAAATCCAAGTCCACAACCTTTTCCAACGTTCTCCTTGTCTGTACCAAATGGGCACTTAGACCAGGGTATGGATCACAGACAAGGCACGTCCACTGTTTGACATAATCCCTCAAAGAAATGTCATTACGTGGAATGCAATGATTGCAGATTCGACACAAAATTGCCAACAGACTTCCAACTTGTGTGAAAATGGGAGCTGTGGAACAGGGCATAGACATCCATCGAAGGATAATGGAAAAGGGATTCAGCCATGGTATGCAAACTGTTTGACAAAATGACTCGATGAAATGAGATCTCATAAAATGCTGTGATGACAGGATGTGTTTAGAATGGGTTTGTTGCAAAGGCTTTAGAAACTGTCAAGTAAATGCAATGGGTAGGCGTAAAGCCAAATTCCAAACCTTTGCCCACGTCCTTCCTGCTTGTGCCAGATGGACGCTTAGGAACAGGGTTTGGGCTTCTATCAAAGCAAAATGGAAGGGCGATTTGTCAGATGTATTTTTCAAGTGACCTGTGCAAAATGTGGTAGCATCTAGACAAGACATGTCAACTGTTTGACAGTATGCCTCAGAAATTTCATCTCGTGGAGTTTGCAAGTTTACACAAAACAAATTTGCTGCAAAGACTTTAGCAACATTCAAGCAAATGCAATTGTCAGGTGTAAAGCCAGATGGATGCTCATGAACAACGTATGGCCATCCATCAAAGTATAAGGGTACGGGGATTTTTGTCAGATATTGTATTTAGAAATGCACTGGTATCTACATGTATGCAAAAAGGTGTAACCATAGACAGGGCGCGTAGACTATGTGACATAAAAGAAATTATGGAAGGAAGGATTGCATGCAAAAAGAAGGCTACGTAGGGGAAAGGAGAAAGTCTGCAAAGTGTGGAAGTATAGACGAGCACATGAACTATTTGACAAACATACCTCAAAGAGGCATGTCACAGCAGGGGACCAATCCTCCTTTCTACTCATGAAATTATGAAATGAGATTATGCAAATCTAGACTAATTAAATTATCCAAGCTACATACAGAAATTCAACTAAATTTGATAAATTCATAAAAACAATGTTCATAAAGTTCTAAAAGAGAAAGGAAGAATTAACTCACAAAACACTCCAACTCTCCAAAAACCATCTCCATGTGTCTTCCCTTTGCTTTCTCCATCAAATTTATAGAAAACTCAACCCTTGTTGAGAACCATATTTTCCAACACATGTTAGAAAATCTGATAGACTTTGGAGTCAAGTCTTCTTAATTTATTGACATGTTGGAAAATCTGATAGACTGTGGAGTCAAGTCTTCTTTAATGAATTTCCCTCTCTTCATTTTCCAAATTGCCATTTATTTATTAAATGTGATCTTTGAATATTGACTGGGAATATTGACTTGAGAATGAGGGGGAGTGAACCTCATTGACTCCTTTTTCTAGAAGTGTCCCCTCATTTATTTATTTAGAATTGTTCATTATTTTAAATGAAACTATATATATATATATATATATATATATATATATATATATATATATATATATATATATATATATATATATATATTATTGGTTTTTATATTATTACAATAGCATTCCAATTTGAATTCAAAATTCAAATGTGGGTTGTGACATCCTTCTCCCCTAAATTTATGCATCGTCCTGATGCATATTAGAAATAAGGTCAAAACATATACATAGAAGTTCGTAGAAATAAGCATCGTTTACTATCAGTATGCCTACCTTCATAGTCCATCCCACAACAAAGTAGTCTATCATAGAGTATCATCTAAATATAATTGTTGTATCATCTAAACATTATTGAAGTTAGAGTTCATAATTAAAATTCTACTAGGGTTCCAAAATGGTATCCATGTATTATCATGACATACGAAACATCTTTAACTTTTCAAACTTGATTGAGCATATCCTTGCACCTTGTCCCCGAGTCCGGAATGTTGAATGTTCATTTGAACACTTGTAAAGATTGGTAGACATATCAGGTTATGATGTTAATCAAGGTGTTGTTTAGTCATGCTTCTATTGTTTGTCATGTTGGTATACATGAATTCATCACAAAGTACTTGTTTTATCAACGCAAATTAAAGTAATAAATGATCATAAGTTACCAAAGACACTATTTTTAAATAATTACTTCATGTAAGCAACTCCCTCATAATTATCTTTAGAAACCTTTTAAATACAACAATATGTGAATAAATGTACAAAATTTGAAGGAATAAATCTATCTTGCAAGAGTGTCAGCATTAAGCACCTTATTATCATAACTAGCTAAGATAACTTTTTCATGATTTATATCATGGAATGGAGTCATCAAACGTGTGTCATTCCACCTGTGAACTGATTAAGGTAAAACATCTCCTATGCTCATGGATTTGTTATGAGAATGGTGTATTCAAGGACAAATGAAGTGAGAGTATTCAAAATGGATTCAATGTCAAGGAGTCAAATTGTTGCGGCTCTTACCTTAGTCTGTAATCAAGGTATGTACACTTGCTCCTCACTTTGGTTCCTGACTATTTTTTTTTGTCCTAGAGAGTAAAATATTCACATATATAATCAATCCTATCCAAAGTCGCCTTTCTTTATACTGAGTTATCTTCCCAATCCACCTTCAAGCTGGTTTTTCTCCTGCATAAGAGAGTCACATTTATTGTTCTCCTTTCCTTTCGATCATTCAAGGTCCAATTGTCAGATCTTATTATTCATATCCTTAACCTCCTTTTTTGTTATTACAATGCTTGCAATTCACGTTAAAATTCCATCGTCAAAGATAAATCAACTTTCTAAGTGCGGTAAATAAAAATTTAGGTTCATAGATTCTCCCTTGGTAATCCATCATTATCAAAAAAATTTTACTCCAACATGTGCTAGAATCCAAGAGTAATAATGCACCACTGTAGATTAGAAGAATTATATTCTCTTAGTCAATCTAATTACTCAGGAAATAGCCAATCCGGGTTAAAGTGTCCAAAACGGGACATACTAAAATAAAGCCAACCGGGCTCTTCTGTCCTTTGGGCAAACTGGTAAATGCAATTTAGTCACACTGTTATCTTCACTTTCATCTTCTAAAGAAACTTTTGCAACGTCACGAAACATCACAAGATTTAGACTTAGATTTCATTTTCTTTTCTGCATGCTACAAGTGACTTCTCCAACTAATTAACATGTTCTTTGAATCCTGTTACTGTTCTCCCTTTTCAATTCTTTCAAACTGTCTTTTGTTCCTCTCTCTGTTTCCAACAACTTTGAATTACACCTTTTGATTTTGCATAATTCTCCAAAATAATGACCAAATGGCCTACACTGGTCAAACGGACCTTATCACTACCTGATTCGGGTAGAACAAACAAATACAGAACCAGGTCAAATGGACCAATACTCTATCCAATACGAAATAAGTAAACACAACAGCCAACCGGGCTAAATAGGACAGGAATCATTATGCTCCAATCTGAGATGCATAAACATAACAGCCAAATGGGCTAAAGAGGACAGGAATCATTATGCTCTGGCCAAAGACTTTTGACTCCTTCGGGATCAATCCGGATCCATGAGTCACCTCCTGGAGACCACAATCTGCCCAAGCACTGTGCTGAGGATGTCAACCAGGGAATACACTATCGACTTGTACACACCTCAGTATTGGCAAAGCCGGTACAAGTAATCCACCCCGAGGATTCTTCTGAGTACCAGTGACTTCCATTATTCTGATAGCATATAGACATTACTCTTAAAATGAATTCATGCTCAAGCGCACACATCAAGACTCAAGTGAAAGATAACAATTCTAGCTATAATGCATGCCTATTTATCAAAAACTCTTCCAAACTTTCCATCCATGTCTCTTCGCAACTGTCACATCAATTAGTGTCACCTTAGGGCTTATTAGCTAGTGCTAGTATCCCAAAATTAATAGTAGCTTCCCAAAATAGGAGTCCATGAATGTCATCAATTTCTCAAAGTCGATAGCTATCTCTAGTACTCATCATATAGTCTCACCTCCAAGGAAAATCAATATCATTGATATCTTAGTGACAAGTAACCGAGAAATAAAGATGGTTTTCAGGGCCCCCTCAAGAATCCCTCCACACGTTTCCTAATACCTTGTGTTTGTTTAAGGTGTTATCCTCCAAGAGGGAGGTATGCAAGAACAGACACATAGATCCAGGGGGATGGATGGATTATGACTGTCCCATACCAATCCCATCTGCAACCCCATCCTCACAATAGAATTTCCCCAGGTCACCTACTCCCCCATACAACTTGCCAGGGCCCTACCTATATATGGCAGTTTTACAGAAGTCACATTACTCCACACATGCCAACAGTTGTAAAATTAAAAATGCCTCAAATCAAGAAGGATTAAGTGAAACAAGTCCATCAAAATACATTAAAATAAAACAAGCCAAGAAGAAGTGAAGATCAAAGATAGAAACTATTGTAACATCCCAAGTTCAACAAAGAACAAGTCCTTGAGGCAAAAGGACCATCTCAAAATGTAAATAAAAAAATAAAACACTGTGACTTAACACTTAAGTAAAATCTCTAACACAAGAATAAATAATGCAACAATCTGATGAAATTTGCACATTACAAGCACCGTGTAGCCTTCCAACAAGACCACCTAAGGGGAGTACGGAAACTGGGTAGACTTCTATCACTCGAATAGCTAAATCATATAGTGATCTCAAACCACATAGAGAAAAATGATAATCGTCATGTCACATTAAGCATTCCCCACACAACCTGAAACAACCTTATCATACTTCTGTATCAAAAATCCACACGAATAGTCATATGCCCCCATACAACCTAGGGCATGCCATTCTAAAAAGATTACGATGTGCCACAAGAGGAATTAGCCACAGAATATGATATCCACTTCACACGTCTTACTGCTATCATGTACCCAACACATACCATTACTATCATTAAGCCATCCACTTTGTCCTCTACGGAGGGTTTACTTACGACGTTATCATTTCTTTTCCATGTTTCTATCAATGTTTATCATTAACTAGACTATCATTAGATCACAAGAGGGGGAATACTATTAGCCTTATGTCTTGATGCTTCCGATGCTTTAGGTTAGCAGACCTTCAGGCCTAGTGTCCGAACCAAAAGCTCTGATACCACATGTAAGGACCTGACTCATCCTAAATCAAATAACACTAAATTCAAAATTTAAAAATATCGAGGAATAATTTTTTTGATTTAACAGATGTAGGAAATGAGAATTTTTTTTCTAGAAGTGCTTAATGCATGCGATGAAACTTGAAATTTAGTTTCCTAGAATCATTAGGTTCTTAAAAGATCACCAATTTTAAATCTAGTGAAGAGAGAGTACATTATGAGGGAAGGTACATTATGTAAGATAACCTAGAAGAACAACAGATCAATTCATACCTTAAGTTATGCATTACATCCTGCATTCATTTTCGATAGCTTGCTTCTCCTCTAGTAACTGTATCCTTATCATCTGCACAAAATTAACTTAACAACCTCATGTTAACACAACTCAGTAATCACTACTCAGAGAATTAAAATCACGATGCTAATTGTAGGACTCCCTACATCCAGGGGACCTAAGTACTGGGGGCATCCTTCGCCATCTAGACTGCCTACATACCCTGTATCCAAGGGATCAAGGCCCCCTCCTTAGGATGTGACTAACGCGGGGAATGCAAACATGTAGTTCTATTTTGCACTATGTTTGATGTAACTGTGAGTGTGTACCCAACCCTTTCTAGGGTTATTCCCTGCCCCAGATAGTTCTTCGTCCGCTGCCACCCACTCGGTGAAACAAGGATGGAAGTTAATCCACTACCACAAACACTTAAGGGGTGTTTGTCAATTAGTCCTAGTGTGGAGGAATCCCTATAAGGTGTCGACCCATGAAATCTAGCTTACTTTCCCAAGCCAAATTAGGTAATTTTTGTGACTAAGTCCGTTCTTGATTCCCTAGTACTTTCACCACGATCTGCGAGGGTGAGGTGAAAGCACATGATAAAAAGCGTTTCTAGATCGGCCTAGTTACCCTTTTTGACATTTCATATGTCCTCCCCAATCTATACTTACGTGTCAATAAACCTCGTTTTCTATTAGTATGTTTGAAGTGTTTGCCAAATGAGCATCATGGTATTCATTTTTTTTTCAATAGACTCATCCTCTCTTTTTAGTTAATCTTCTAAATGAGATATCCAAGGAGATTTTCCCTTCCTGCGGATTTATCTTCGACATGTTTCTTATTAATTCCAAAGGTAAAGAATTGATATGATTACTTACATGATCATTACAAACTTACCTTTAAATTGAAACCAATAAGGACTTAATAAAAGTTGTAAATTAAGATAGACATCTCAACAAGGGGTTTACTTAAAACTTTGGAATTGGGCTAGTACTGTAATAAAACTAATTAACCTCCAATGTTAATAAACTTGAGTGTAATATATTATAACATCATTATCAGAAATATCGTTGAACTATTGAACTGCTAAACCATGAACTCATAATAATACTTTTCTTTAACTTAATCAATTTGAAAAGCATTAGACTTGAAAGATACTTAATCAATAAGGTACATAATGATCTAGCCTAGTACAATACTAGGAATTATTGAAAATTGAATTGTTGAACGTAAACATTGTTCAATAGTATAGTACAAGGATCAATTCCTTGCAAAATCATTCAACTTACCTATATTTGAAAATAAAGGAGAATTTACGATTTTTGAATCTCAACAAGTTTCTCAACTAAAACTTTTCTAAATGTTAACACACAAGTTGTACTTCTTTCCATAAGTCATATTGGACGATTCCTTTGAAGTTGTTCTAAATCGCTATGTTTTCAATATGTACCCATTAGGTTTGACAATCACTTATGTATTTTCAGTTATGATTCTTACTTCAATCCTATAACAATGATAATTGTGATATAACATCACTTACTATGCTAGTTAAAAACTATAACTTAACATATTTATACACAATGTCATACACTTGTAATTACTTAATAAATATATTTAGATTATATACAATTCACACTTTTTTATTACATGCCATATAATATCTTTCGAGAGGATGGTAAAAGAAGACCCTAGTCACATTACTATCTAGCAAGAGAAGGTGTTATGTAATAGTTCTTACTTTCTTCATAATCCTTGAATACACTTTTATAATATCATAGGTCTGACTTCCTTATAGAGTTCCTTTTCCCCAATATTATGACGAAGTTGTAGTTGAACATGTTGATTCGTTGGTCATCAAAGTGAACTTTGATTATAAAGTTTATTAACTTAAGCTTAAGTCTAGCTTAACTATATAATTTTTACCCAATTAACATCTTTGTAATTAAGTTTGATGAACATCTTTAAAATATCTAGTTTACTCAAATTTGGATATCTTGATCTTATTCTTTTAATTATCTTCGATGCATCCCTTATGTTAAACAACAAATGCAAACCTTCAAGTTGGTTCATCCCAGTTACTATGTGTATGGAATACATCCACCATTTTGCACATTTGACACCATGAAATTTGACATTACATACATATATATTTGTTAAAATTGGACATGAGTCCCTTAAGTTCAAGAGGGTTAATTTTTTCAATTCAATACGAATAATGTACACGTGATTATTCATTTAATAAACAATATTATTAGAGATGAATTTATGACTTACCAGTACTATACTTATGCAAGGATGATAATCAATATATATTTGCCATGAACAATAACCTAAGCGCTTAACAAGATTGTAAATTTTTAAATCATAAATCAAGTAATGCAATACTATTGTTGACCAAAACATCTCAGTCTAATTTTATAATACTTAAGGATATAGTTAGTTGGAAAAGCTCAGACAAGGTAGGTCATCTATTTTGACTAAATCCTTCAAAGAATGCCGCCTCATGAAATGAAATGATTGCACGATCTACACAAAATGGATTAAATGAAAAATCTTTAGAAGCTTTGAGGCAAATGAAATCGGTGATCAGAAAGCCAAATTCCACATCATTTGTTGATGTCTCCTACCTATATCTACGTGAGAGCTTTGGAACAGAGCATGGACATACATCAAGGAATAAAGGGAGGACAATTTTCGTCAGGTGTTACCGTTGCAATTACCCCGGTACAGAGCATGCCCAAAGCACATGAACTATTTGACAAAATGCCTAAAAGAAATATGGTCTAATGGGTTTAGGATATGCAGAAAACAGATTTGTTTCAATATGGTAAAAAAAAAACTTTCAAGCAATTGTAATTGTCAGCAGTAAATCCAAGTCCACAACCTTTTCCAACGTTCTCCCTGTCTGTACCAAATGAGCGCTTAGACTAGGGTATGGATCACAGACAAGGCACGTCCACTGTTTGACATAATCCCTCAAAGAAATGTCATTACGTGGAATGCAATGATTACAGATTCGACACAAAATTGCCAGCAGACTTCCAACTTGTGTGAAAATGGGAGCTGTGGAACAGGGCACAAACATCCATCGAAGCATAATAGAAAAGGGATTCAGCCATGGTATGCGAACTGTTTGACAAAATGACTTGATGAAATGAGATCTCATAAAATGCCGTGATGACAGGATGTGTTCAGAATGGGTTTGTTGCAAAGGCTTTAGAAACTGTCAAGTAAATGCAATGGGCAGGCGTAAAGCCAAATTCCAAACCTTTGCCCACATCCTTCCTGCTTGTGCCAGATGGATGCTTAGGAATAGGGTTTGGGCTTCTATCAAAGCAAAATGGAAGGGGGATTTGTCAGATGTAATTTTCAAGTGACCTGTGCAAAATGTGGTAGCATCTAGACAAGACATGTCAATTGTTTGATAGTATGCCTCAGAAATTTCATCTCGTGGAGTTTGTAGGTTTACACAAAACGAATTTGCTGCAAAGACTTTAGCAACATTCAAGCAAATGCAATTGTCAGGCGTAAAGCCAGATGGATGCTCATGAACAACGTATGGCCATCCATCAAAGTATAAGGGTACGGGGATTTTTGTCAGATATTGTATTTAGAAATGCATTGGTATCTACATGTATGCAAAAAGGTGTAACCATAGATAGGGCGCATAGACTATGTGACATAAAAGAAATTATGGAAGGAAGGATTGCATGCGAAAAGAAGGCTGCATAGGGGAAAGGAGAAAGTCTGCAAAGTGTGGAAGTATAGACGAGCACATGAACTATTTGACAGACATACCTCAAAGAGGTATGTCACAGCAGGGGACCAATCCTCCTTTCTACTCATGAAATTATGAAATGAGATTATGCAAATCTAGACTAATTAAATTATCCAAGCTACATACAGAAATTCAACTAAATTTGATAAATTCATAAAAACCATGTTCATAAAGTTCTAAAAGAGAAAGGAAGAATTAACTCACAAAACACTCCAACTCTCCAAAAACTATCTCCATGTGTCTTCCCTTTGCCTTCTCCATCAAATTTATAGAAAACTCAACCCTTGTTGAGAACCATATTTTCCAACACATGTTAGAAAATCTGATAGACTTTGGAGTCAAGTCTTCTTAATTTATTGACATGTTGGAAAATCTGATAGACTTTGGAGTCAAGTCTTCTTTAATTAATTTCTCTCTCTTCATTTTCCAAATTGCCATTTATTTATTAAATGTGATCTTTGAATATTGACTGGGAATATTGCCTTGAGAATGAGGGGGAGTGAACCTCATTGACTCCTTTTTCTAGAAGTGTCCCCTCATTTATTTATTTAGAATTGTTCATTATTTTAAATGAAACTATATATATATATATATATATATATATTTATTATTATTGGTTTTTATATTATTACAATAGCATTCCAATTTGAATTCAAAATTCAAATGTGGGTTGTGACAACTGCAATGTATTCCTCTCAACACTTAATCCAAAACATTCAATCTACTCCTTGAGCAAATGTAAGAGACTAAGTATTCAATATAGAAAACCTATATTCTAGAATCTATAACACCCCTTAGATGTTCAGAGTCAGAAGAGAAACACATTCAGTCTGGAGACAAATAACAAAACACATGCAATGAAGCATTACTCATTTAAATCAACATGAAATTGATAATTCTGTGCATAATACATATAACATACAATTCATAAACTCGCAAGACACCTAAAACAGAGTCACCAGAAGATTGTATTCCTACTACAACACCAAAATTTGTCCAGTTTTCAACAACGCACTGAGTGACACAGTTTGGCCTTTATACCAAGACAGTGTACTCAACAAAATTAATTACAATGCAAGGTCAAAATTTCTGCCAGATACAATGCAAGAGAAATGGCGCTCCAAATAGTTAATGTAGCAGAGGGACAAAGAGGAAAGAGCAGGTGAAATCAGGATCTGCGCCGCCTCCTGAAGGTTCACTTCGCAAGCTTGGTAGTTCACCTGTCGCCTCACCCATCGACGTCTCTGCACGACCGCCATTAAAGCCTCAACTACTCACGGGATGCAACAGCAGATGCATCTAGAGAATTTCCTGCTCAAAAATGGTCGCACACGCTCAGGAAAAACCATTGCTGCAGATTCAAAATGAGGCCGTCGATCCACTCCTATCGCTGAGATTCACGGCTCAAAATCGCATTGACTAGTCATTAGCTAGTGAAAACGTGCCACGTAGGCATCCCATGGTTCTATCGCTGGCTTTTTCTCCTTTTATTTTGCCTTTTCGCCCTTGTATATGCAAGAATGAATGCATATACAATTGTCACTGTTCATCTTTCAAAATCCCTTGTATATGCAAAATGCATATACATACAACAGCTTAATATATATAGTTTAGAACAAATTGAAAAAACTACTTGGGTCTGGCTTGTATCCCTTTCAATGCACATCGGCTTGTATATCGGCATATACTAGCGCCTTATATAACCCACGGACCTCAAATTACCATTCGCTGTATTTGACTCCTCCTTCATGTCCGGGTTGTATATCCTTGTTTTGTATATCGGGTCGTATGCTGCATATACAAACCCAATATACACGCTGTGGACCCCAAACTTGTATGAAGCATCTTGAAATTGTATTCGGGTCCGGAATGTATCCTTCACCTTTGTACATCCGCAATATACAACTCACACATACATGCAAGTTGCGGACGCCAAGAACCTATAGAACAAAATGAAAGCACCATCGGGTCCGCCTTGCATCCTCTTCCCTTACATATTTTCAAATGCATATCACATATACATTCTTTTTTGTATATGAGATACAAAGCCGTTTGTATATGAGGCAGACCCCACCAAATGCATCTCCTATTGCTTTGTATATTTGCCGAACATACAAGACCATTTGCACTTTCCCATTGTATATTGCCGAATGTACATTTCCTCTTATACCTTTTCATTATATATTTGGATATACAAACTCAAAATACATTTGACCCTGTGACCACCTTCGTATGCTTGAATGTACATTCACACATAGATTCTCACTTGTATATCCCTTGGCCCCACCACATGCATATATTTTCCTTGTATGTTTGGTGAACATAAAAGATCACCTGTTCATTGCACTGTAGCACATGTATGTGCACCCTCTTGTATATTCTTCAATGTACATTTCCTTTGTATGTCAAATATACAAATGCAAAAATACAAACCTTTTATATACAAGCAAGGAATCATCAAGGAATATTCCACCTTTGTATATTTTCCATTTGAGCCCGATATGCATTTGGGAATGTGTACAACTATAGAATATTCTCAGGAATCTGCGAAAGATTCCTCCTTGTATATGCAAACTCAATATGCATTAAAATGCATATAATTCCTTTTTTCATGATTTTTAGAAGCCGATTGAAGTTTCACAAGCCCACCAACATACATGACCATTTTGAACATACAAAACCTAGCATTTTTCTCAAGGCGACAGGAACAAACCATGAAACACTACATGGGGGTAAGTCAACCTATGAAAACCTAAACATGAGGATGAGATTTAACAACTAGAAACCCACCACACAAGGCCAACACTTGAATAGACAAAACAATGCAAGATCCCATGACTCACAAAATTGAGGGTTCGAATGAGAAAACCTGCAAACACCCAAGCTCAAAACCCAAAACATAAATGATTACCAACAGGTCTCTCTACAAGATCAGCTTGGGAAGGCTCTTAGCTAAGTATGCAAGGTTTGAGGGGATCATGGTTAATAATTACCATCCCTCACAATGACTCTCTCTCTCTCTCTAAAGCATTACCATGCTTATCGATAAGAAAGAATGTTTCATTGACAATGGGGTCAGTATTATATAACCCACTAACAACTTTGTTCAAAGCTCTACATAAAATATTAGTCTATGATCTTAGATATTAATATTAGTAAGGATAATAATAATGTAACAATAACTTATACACAATACGTGATTGGGTCGAGATATTCTCCCCTACACGTTTAAAAGAAAAACATGTCAATTCTGATTTAAACAGAATACGAAATTCGTTGTTAAACTACTAACAAGAAACATATTATCAATTATAACAATTACGCGATTGAAGACGTAAACACAGTCTCCTTCACGACGTAAGGAATGGCGTGTTTGAGCGAAAGTCGTCTTAGTCATAAAACAACTAACATTCAATCTTAACGACGTCGATTTCGCAAAGTAAAAAGGTTGTTGTCAAGACATCAGAAGATACTAAAAGACATCGACAACTTGTCGAGTCGATCAACAAGCTAAAACCACTTGAATAACATGACTTGCCTCAATCGGCATGGGTTTACTAATTTGCACCAACACCTAGTTAAAGATGGCAAAAAACTATTCTTTTCCTTATATCTATCTTCTTCACTTTGATGATGCTCTCCCTCCCTTTCTCGAAGAGGCGGAAACCTGTTTCCTAAATGCAACTTGCAATCACCAACTTGAGATTAGTGCATCAATAATCATTTCATAATCCTTATGAAATCATAACATATTGACAACTTATAAATACATGCCAATTATAGTCAAATAAACATAACTCATGAAAACATTGATTTTTCCAGACATTTTACTAAATGTCAAATCATTGAATCATGCGTAATCATCTACTAATTACTTCAAAATTAAAAGTAAAACATAGTCAAGGTTATGGGTGTAACATATCTCTCCCTATAGAGAGTCATCGTCCTCGATGATCCAATGTACCCGAAACCTTAATAATATAAAATTTTGTCTATCCTGCATGAGCATAAGTAATTCAGAAAATCTTTGATATATAATCATGGTAATTTTTTCCATGTCATATTACCCCCTAGATACTAGTCCCACCGGACCTTGCTTTGAATAACCTCTCTATCATACAAGCAAAGCTTGCAAATCTTGAAGCATTTGAGAATCTTGATCATGACCATTCCTCGGTCCTGTACCTATAAAACATTCTAAGAATATAATTATCATATGTTATATACTTTTCAAATATAAATCACAAAAAGCATTATACCTCCTCGTAATATCTGATAATGGAATGATTCTATAATCAATTGAATTGATAACTTCGTGATTTTTGAAGAGTCCTTTATATCTAGGAGCTGGTTTGGAATGCATTTCTTATTTTATGAAATTTTTCTTTGGGGTTTGGTCCTCAAAAGATTTTTTTTCTTAATTGAGAGTTGTCTTAATGTACAGTTGGCATCTATGTAACTTTTCTATCTATTATTAGCTTCTACCAATTTGTTCTGATCATTTTGATCTGTTCATCCATTAAAGAGCCTCATTGGCTATTTTTTGCCTCATTGGCAAATACAACTGCCTCAGAACAATGTACATATTATAAATATGCTCAAAACTGAAAGCATCACCAAATAATGTGACCAACATAAAGATACTTGTCACTGAAAGCTAGAATCCTTTGCAAGACACACTTTCACCTTTGCTAGGTCAAAATACAAAACATAATGATAACCCACTAAACCTTTGAAATACAGTTTGTAAAGAAAAACCTTTCAACACCACATTATATAACCAAAAAAAAAAAGTTCCTGTTCTTACCTTGTTTCCATTTCACAGTCCTGCATAAAAACCTACAAGAGATCCCTGAACCTTTCTCATATATGTAAACCTTGATCTCAGAAAATGCAAAACTTCCATTGCATAGTTATAGAGGGTTTGAGATTATAGTGTTCTTTGGAATTTGTTTAATCCATATGGAGCTTTAATCATCCTTTACAGCTAAAACAGAGGAGGAAAAATATCATCAGGGCGTTTCTCCACCCATTCATGGACTTACTAGTCCCTTGTGCCATTCCTACTTGAAAGACTCAATCCTTCGTAAAGAAGTATTGGAAGGAAATTCTAATGTTGTCTGAGAGTGGTGTCTGACCCTACACAATCCCTAGTCGGTCATGCACTATAGGTAACTCCTAACTAGCATGACCTCTGACTAGGTGCGTATCTAGGACAAGAAAATTGACTGACGCTATCAAGTAGTAGCATCACCTTGGACAAGGTTTTTTTTATTAAGCGCAACACGACACAATGTAGTCATGTAGTCTAGTTTATCACCTTTCTCAGCAAGAATTCATTCAAAGGAATTAACTTTTATGTCTGTCTCTTGTGCTACTACACAATGACTGATGATGATATCATTTGGTTTTTCTCTATGCCATTCTGACATCAAACCAATTTTAAATCATAGCCAATCGGCTGAATGTTTAATGAGTTTTCTCGTAGTGAGCTCATAGGTCCATGTGTTGAACCCGGTTAGCTCTGATACCATATGTAACATAACATCCTTTTAACATTTGAGTAAACTCAAGGATTTACAAGAAAATAAATAAACTTGGTAAACATGAGAGAGATTTAAAAAAAAAAATTAAATATCATTTGCATAAACACAAGAAATAAAGTACAACTTTCTATATAATTTTCAACCTTGAAATCATAGCATAATCAAAGCTAGAATCATATTGAAATCCTTCCACTTTACATTTACATTACATAAAAATGTACTTGGGTAAAAAAATAGTTTTACCTCATAAGTTTGACTATCATAAGTCGTAACATGGAGTACACTACATCTGAAATGTTGGTATCAGTTTTCACGAGCTTTGGTAAGTCTTCTGCTTCAGAGAGAGAACATCATCCAAGCACTTTACCTCCAACCACAGACTGGCAGTCCCCCACACACCTTCCAACTAGAAGTGACCCTACCCTTCACAAAGGGTATAGATATTTAGGTTCCTACCATCTGAGTCCTAGTGTCTTGTCCTACATAACTCAATCGACTATACAACTCTACACTTCTTCTAGTTAAGTACGATCATTCTGATTGGTCATGCCATCTAGACGCACACCTCTGACTTGACTTGGAGACTATTTCAACCTACAGTTGACTTTCTTCATTAGCAACTCTAGACACAGACTTGCCTATACTATAAATTTATTCTAGTCAATCTGACCCAGAAATTATCCTCAATCTAGGATATACATGCAATAGATTTAGTTAATTCTAATCTTTAACGAGTCTCTCATTGCATACTTGCAAATTCTAGGGTTTATGACTTCCTGTCAAAACATCTTTGATGCATTATAAAGAGTTTCGACTCTAACATAGAATCATATACCTTTGATAAAGTACTACCAAGACTCTTCTTATCTTGCTTTGTGGTTTTCTTGACCTTTCCCTGTCGACTAATATGGTTTTCTCGATTTTTCACTGTTGATCAAAATAGTTTTCTCGACCAATCATTGTCGACCGATATAAAATGTCATACCTGACATAAGGGATGTAGGTTTTGAAAATCCTCTTTGTTTTAATATTAGGGTAGTTTCTTTAACCCAATACATGGAAATATCCACATCCTTGTTTTCCAAAGGTAATAATCATAAATATAACAAAACATGAGAATAAGTACAACTAATCTTTCCTAGACCACTTGGCATTTCCTGTAACATGAATAGGCGTAATATTCGAGGTATAACCTCTCCCATATAAAATCTAAATGATTACCTTCATTTCACATCATTTCTTTTGATCTAAGTCAATCTCAACCATAATAGGTTTGATTCATAAAAGGTAATAATCCACTTCTAACCCCTTGGTCTATTTAAGTCTATCAATTTTCAACATAAGTTAAATCATGAACTCATATAGATAACATTCTTGTTTATGTGACATACACACACACACATACATACATACATACATACATACATACATAAATACACACACACACACACACACACACACACACATATATGTATTTATGTATGTATGTATGTATGTATGTATGTATGTGTGTGTGTGTGTATGTCACATAAACCTTTATCAATCATAATAGTTTTCCATGCAATCATGTGGAATTGAGTTACAAATCTCTCTACATGCCCCACCCTGGGATAAATCCTTCCAGTGATACCCGATCTCAACTATCTATGCCTTCTGTACACTTAGCACTAAAATAAGTTCTATTGAGAGAAAACTATGAAATCTATATCTTTGCATTGCCTAGGTTACTCTTTCTCCTGAGATAACATAAGTAATAGTTGTTAATCAAAAGGCTATCTAAAATTCCACATCCTTGGTTCACCTATTCTCCTCGATTTGTTTTACAAAATGACATTCAAAACTCAATTTTGCTTAAGGAATTCTATATCCACGATGCAACAATGTCACTTCAATATCATAAGGTTATTATCTCTCTGAAATTTTCATTTGAATAAATAGCAATGATATGCTTCTAAATGCAAGAATACATCTATTGAACTATCATAGTCTTCAACCTAGATAATCCTTTAAGACTATATAATGCCATCATTTAAGAAGACACGAGGAAGGGACAACAAAGGTCATTTTATCTCTACCTAGGCTTACTAATTTCAACCCTTACATTTAAAACAAGGTTTCAATAGGTTCAAAATTTGTAGTTTAAGTATTTTATCTAGCAGTTTATTACTGAGTCTTACGCTATCCTGTTTCAGCATTGTCTCGGCCTTATGCGGAGATATCTTCTCATATATTATCTTGGCCACATAATAAAAATAGTGGACAATTTTTAAATTTTCTCACAACCCAAGGGTAGGTTGTGACTCCACATCATATAAAGCTCATGGAGTATTCTTAACAAGAGATTTGGGAAAACGTTATCAATACAACTTAACCTAGTTTCACATCTCTCCTCATATTCAGAATGGATAGACAAGAGATAGACTTAGTTTGATTGGCCCAAAGACCTTTGACTTTGAACTCATACTACCTTATTATTTTGATCTTTATAATGCATGGCTGCTCTTGTCATTTTTTTTTGTTATTTCTACAATGATCTCATTGTGTTTAAATGGATAATATTTCTGCACTAAACACTTGTGCTGGCTAGCTTGAGGGGTCTCACAACCATCTTTTCTATCAACTGGCTATAATTTTTCATATATAATCATTTTTAACCCTAACCAATAGAATCATATACTATATTGTCATGCAACATATATGAGAAATAAGATATATATAGGCATCCAAGAAAGAAAGAAATAAATAAATGCATGCGAGGATCAAAAGTATTCAAGGGGATTGATAAGTATAAACTCAGTTTAACACACTCGAAGTATACCTCACTCAACTTACATCGATAACCATATCGTACATAATCTCCAAGAGTCTCCCATGAAATGTGCCAAACTTCTCCCATCCGTTTTATCTAAGGATCCAAGTCAATCTCTAAATAAGGTTCAATACTTGTGGCATCGTACAAGCATAAAACAACATTCTTAGCAGTCCTCAAATAAAGGGCAAAGTTTACAGATTCATCATTCCCTGATGAAAATCTAAGAAGATTTAGATTTCCTTGACCAATGCCTAAAGGCACAGAGAAATTCTTCCCCAAATGATTCCTGATCCAGATACCTTCTGGATTGTTGAGTACAAATGTAACAAAAAGAGGCGCTTGGCTTGAATGAAATGGCAACTCCAGAGCATAACAACCTCTTACTGAGCTATAATGTTTCCAGAGATCAGACTTCTCTTTCAACACCTCACCTTCTCTACCCATCGTTCTACTATTCGAGAGCTTATATCATGTTCCACTCCCTTATTTCGATGGTGGAAGCCTTCTCCTCCCACTTGGTCATGGTGTATATCCTCTCAAAATACACATGTTTCTAAGTGTTTCCTGTCATGTTGTCATGCCCCGAGTCTCTCACTACTCTCCTTTCTTCACACTCATCGTGTCAGCTACTGAGTTGGTCCACGACAACTATATCCTATTATCCTCGATAACATCATGATATCCAAGCTTATCTAGTGATATGAAGTCTTTTATCTAAACTGTATGCCTTCGCAACCGTACACTCTTTTTCTGTGTTAAACACCATCTCTGGTTCTTTTTTTTTTGTCGAAAAACCCTTCATCCATTATTCAACCACTTAAAAGTAATTTTTCTTCCTTTTTCCATGACCCACACCTCAAGAGCATTAAATATTACTCACTAAAAAAGTTGTTAATAATAACTACCCACTCCCCTGGATTCTCCACTTAAGGTTAATAAGTGATAGAAAATGCCCACTAAGTCGTGGGTCTCTCCACAAGATTAGCCTATGAAGGCTCTTTGCTGAGTATGCAAGGTTTGAGGGGATCGTGGTTAATAATTACCATCCCTCACAATGACTCTCTCTCTCTCTAAAGCATTACCATGCTTATCGATAAGAAAGAATGTTTCATTGACAATGGGGTCAGTATTATATAACCCACTAACAACTTTGTTCAAAGCTTTACATAAAATATTAGTCTATGATCTTAGATGTTAATATTAGTAAGGTTAATAATAATGTAACATAAACTTATGCACAATATGTGATTGGGTCAAGATATTCTCCACTACACGTTTAAAAGAAAAACATGCCGATTATGATTTAAACAGAATACAAAATTTATTGTTAAACTACTAATAAGAAACACATTATCAATTATAACAATTATGCCATTGAAGACGTAAAAACAGTCTCCTTTGGGATGTAAGGAATGGCATGTTTAAGAGAAAGTCGTCTTACTCGTAAAATGACTAATATTCAATCTTGATGACGTCAATTTCACAAAACAAAAAGGTTGTTGTCAAGACATTAGAAGATACTAAACGACATCGACAACTTGTTGAGTTAATCAACAAGCTAAAACCACTTGAATAACATGACTTGCCTCAATCCGCATGGGTTTACTAATTTGCACCAACACCTGGTTAAAGATGGTGACAAACTGTTCTTTATCTATCCCCTTCACTCTGATGATGGTCTCCCTCCCTTTCTCGAAGAGGCGAAAACCTGTTTCCTAAATGCAACTTGCAATTACCAACTTGAGATTAGTGCATCAAAAATCATTTCATAATCCTTATGAAATCATAACATCTTGACAACTTATAAATACATGCCAATTATAGTCAAATAAACATAACTCATGAAAACATTGATTTTTCCAGACATTTTAATAAATGTCAAATCATTGAATCATGCGTAATCATCTACTAATTACTTCAAAATTAAAAGTAAAACATAGTCAAGGTTATGGATGTAACACCATCTTCCATTTGGGGTTCTATTACTTTCAATTGGATCACCTAGGGTGTAAGATTCAGCAGCAATACTTTGTATGACCATACCTCTTCATTGGTGGATGTTGGGAGCATTTCTTTGTGGCTTGTATTACCAGTGCACCGTCAGCATAAGTATGAAGTTGTAAACTAGCAAATGGGTATGTACTCATAATTCATATTTTGACATAATACAATCTGGGTCTTCGCTCTTTTGTTGTTATATGCTTTAGTTTTTCTGGGTTTTAGTTATATGCTCTTTATTCTATGTGTACAATGCAAAAACAAACATAAAACCCTAAACTATTAGCAAGAAGAAAACATAAAAAATGATACAGAAAACCTAGCCAGGACAGTGTATGTTACAGTAGTATTAGAATAGTGTATCTTGCCATCCTGAGGTTAATATGACATGCAGAAGATGAATTGAGACATGCTGCCTATACAGTCTTTAACTCACCATTATAATCTAAGAAGAAATAGGTCACAACCATAAATCCAAGTACCAGAAATAGAACCAGAAACTGAAGTACCATAGATAGATCCCTTTTTAGGTGAGATTGAGTTGTCAATTGAGGAGATGGGTGACAGAAAGAATGAAGAACATAGTTTGCAAGATATTCTAAACTCGTTGGCTAGGGGACAATTGGCTATAGAGAGGATAATGTGAGATTCACAAATAGAATTGGCTCAGATTCTTACCCAATTAATACCTCATGATGCTAGGAACAACAAGGACAATAACAATAATGGAAGGAGCAAGAATCACTTTGGGGACAGGAATAGAGCTAATAATGGAGGTGATATGCACAACGGTGATAGGCACAATGGGGACAGACATAGAGATAGAGATGATGAGGGTGAAGTGTTAGTCACTAATAGGAGAGCTTCCTAGTTGACAGTAGGTGATAGACTTGGCATACCTATATTTGCACCCAAGAACAATGTTCCTGAACAGGAGGCTACACAACTTGAGTTTCAAGATGAGATTTTGAGAGACTAGTGGGCATCCAGTGAGGAATTTAGAGCTAGGATGACTTTTGGAGAGTATTCTGATATCAGGATGAAACACAGACCCCGCAGGGGAAACTGACAGTAAAATTAGGAGTTCTAGAAGAAAGTCAGCAAAATGACTTTGCCCTACTTTGATGGTTCTAGAAAAACCACTGCTAGAGCGTGGGTCCATAAGTTAGACAGCTATTTACAGATCAACCCCATGCCTGAAGCTGATGCTATCACATATGCAACATTACATTTAGAAGGCAACACTCATAAATGGTGGAGTAATGGTAAGGTAACCTTGGGCTACGACTAGATCACTTCTTATGTCGATTTTACTACTAGACTGATAGATAAATTTGATAAGAAGGATCCAAAGTTGCAGTTTAAGGAGTTGGCTCAACTTAGACAGGTGGGCTTAGTGGATTCCTACATCTCAGAGTTTCAGGACCTATCTATTATGGTCCCAGATATCTCAAAGCACAGGTTGGTGATACTATTCATAGATGGACTATCAGATCCCTTGTGTGGTTGGGTTAAGGGATTAGACCCATCACCACTTCAGGAGGCCATGAAAAAGGCCTGTGACATGGAGTCCTCTGTATGGAGAAATAAATTTCAATCAAAGGGTTTTTAGAGGAAGGACAAGGAGAAAGATAGGAAACCCTTTCAAAAGGACACTAGCCAACAAAAAGAGAAAACAAACCAGCTAACTGATGACCAGTTGAATGAGTATAGGAGGAAAAAAATTTTCTTTCATTGGAAGGAACCATGTGACCCTACACATAGATGTGCTAATAAGGCAAAAGCAAAGTTAATTGAATACTATTCAGTAGAGGAGTCACATTCAGAGGCATCAGACCAACCATTAGATAGAGACGATAGTGGAGATGAGAGTGCCTCACAGCATAGCAACAACAATGATGGGACATTGGCACAACTTTCTAGCTTCCAGAAAGTTGGTTCCTTCAAGGTTAGAGGAGTCCTTAGAGGTTAGCGTATCATCACCCTGATTGACATAGTAGCAACACATAATTTTATAGATGAGGGGTTGGTGGCTAGACTAGGACTTAAGGTAGAAGAGTTTGAAGGTATTAAAGTAATGGTAGCTAACGGATTCAAACTCACTTGCACCAGAAAGATTTTTGGGTTGACTATACAGATTGGAGAGTACGAGCTCATGACTTTTATGTTGTTGGCATAGGCAATACTAATGTAGTTCTGGGCATGCATTGGATGATGCAACTTGGTTAGTTCACTATGAATCTGAATAAAATGGAAATGAAGTTTGAGTCCAATGGAAAGAAAATAGTTCTCAGGGGATTATCAGATGGTGGACCACGAGTAGTCTCTCTCAAGAGGATGGAGAGAATGTTGTGTCATGATCAGGTAGAATGGGAAACAAAGTGTCTTATCATGCCAGAGTCTCCACAATAGTCAAAAAATAGCTATCATCCTGACATACAAAAGCTGTTGACCAAGGACAACAAAGTGTTTGGTAGTATACCTCTAGGAGTGCCACATGATAGAGGTATCGAGCATGTAATCAAGCTCAAGGATGGCACTAAACCCATAATGATCACACCCTATAGTCATCCTAAGAGGCTCAAGGATGAGATAGATAAAACAATTAAGGAACTATTAGATATGGGACACATTCAACCCAACAAGAGTCCCTTTGCTTCCGCAATTGTGTTGGTCAAGAAGAAAGATAGGACCATCAAGATGTGTATCGATTATAGGGCCTTAAATAAAAAGATGATAAAGAACATGTATCTGATTCCCCGCATAGATGAGTTGATAGATGAATTGCATGGGGCTTGTTATTTTTCCAAGATAGATCTACAGTCAGGATACCATCAGATACAGATGAGGGAAGAAGACATAGAAAAAGTAGCCTTCAGATGCCACTACGACCACTTTGAGTTCTTAGTGATACCATTTGGATTGACTAATGCCCCTGTTACCTTCTAGAGTTGCATGAATCTGATTTTTAGACAGCAGTTGAGAAAGTTTGTATTGATTTTTTTGATGATATATTGATCTTCAGCAGGAGTTGGGAGGAACACATGAAACATTTGGAGGAGGTTCTAAGCATACTTGAGAGTGAATCCTTCTATGCCAAAGAGTCCAAGTGTGAATTTGGCATGACAGAGCTTCTATATCTGGGTCACATCATTAGTGCAGATGGTGTCAGAGTTTATCCAAAAAAAATTAAGGCAATAGTTGATTGGCCTCCACCAACAAACCTCACTCAGCTTACGGGCTTTTTCAAGTTGTGTGGTTTTTACAGGAGGTTTGTGAAAGGATTCTCACAGAGAGCTACACCATTGACAAATTTGACTAAGAAGGGAGCCTTTGTGTGGACCAATACAACTCAACAATGAATTGACCATTTCAAGCACTTGATGTCTACCTGCCTAGTGTTGGCAATTCCTGACTTCTCCAAGCCTTTTGATTTGGAGTGTGATGCTTCAGGAGAGGGGATAGGGATAGTTTTAATGCAGGAGAAACCCTATTGCATTTGAGAGTAGAAATCTTAGGGGTGCAGAAAAGAGCTACTCGATGTATGACGAAGAAATGTTGGCCATTATGCATGCATTGGCCAAGTTCAGGCCATATCTGGTTGGAGGGAAGTTTATAATAAAAACAAATCATAACAACATCAAATACTTCATGAACCAGAAGGACTTGAATGATAGACAACAAAAGTGGGTCAGTAGGCTATAGGCCTATAATTTTGACATTGAATATATCAAGGGTAAGAAAATGTGGTTGCAGATGCACTGTCTAGAGGACCTCACTTGTGTTTGTTTGGGGAGATATCTGTTGATTGGAGGGAGACAATCTCAATAGAGTATGCTAAGGACTCTTGGGCAGTAGGAGTCATTAAGGGAACTATACAGGATGACAGGTATATTGTGATGAATGATTTGATTATATATAAGGACAAAATATTTGTAGTACCTAACTCCCAGTTTAAGAATAAGATTTTGAGAACTTTCCATGATGTACCAATGGTTGGCCATCTTGGGTTTTTAAAAACATACAGGCATATTGGGGATAGATTCACATGGAAAGGACTTAAGAATGAAGTCCTCAAGTATGTTCGTGAATGTCCCATGTGTCAGCAAAACAAGAATCAACATACTTATCCAATAGGTTTGTTATAACTACTGCCGATTCCTAGTAAAAAATGGGAATACATCTCCTTGGATTTTATTACAGGGCTACCTAAGGTTCGGGGGAAGGATTGCATATATGTGGTGGTCGACAAACTAACCAAATTTGCACACTTCTTTGCCATTTCAGTGACATATACAGCTATACAGTTGGTTGATTTATTCTTACGGGAGATATTCAGACTTCACGGGATACCCAAGGGAATAGTGAGTGATAGGGATAACAAGTTTCTGAGTTTGTCTTGGCAGGAGTTGTTTAGATTGTGTGGGATTGAACTAACTCCCAACACCAGTTACCACCCGCAGACTGACGACTAGACATAGATAGTAAAAAAATGGGCGGAAGGGTATATCTAAAATTATGTATCGGAGCAGCAGAAAGCATGGATGAGATGGTTGCGCCTGGGGGAGTATTGCTACAATATGACCAATCACATGTTAATTAAGATGACTCCATTCAGGGATTTGTGTGGATATGATGCCCCATGCTTTACAAATTTACTACCTGGTGACAGTTGAGTGCCGAAGGCAAAAGATCTATTGCAAGAGAGCCAGGATATAATGAAAAAGCTCAAGGAGAACATGCAATAGGTACAGAATCAACATAAGCTCTATGCTAATCAGCACCGATTAGAGAGGAGATTTGAGGTTGGAGACATGGTATACTTGAGGTTCCAACCCTACAGGTAGTCCACTCAAAAGGAGTGGAGCAGAGAAATTAAAACCCAAGTTCTATGGTCCATTCAGAGTTGCCAGAAGAGTGGGAGAAGTAGCTATAAGCTTGAGCTACCAGCAGATAGTAGAGTTCATAATGTATTTCAGGTTTCCAGGCTAAAGAAAGCACTTGGCCACAATGTGGTTCCTTCAGTTGAGCTTCCATCGTTGGATGAGGAGGGGAAGCTAATCCTAGTTTCGGAGGCTATCATTGATACACGGGAGAGGAAACTAAGGAAACAGATCATCAGGGAGTACCTGGTGAAGTGGAAGAATTTGCCAGTTGAGGATGCGACATGGGAGAGTGAGTAGATACTCTAGCATCCTGAGCTGAGATTGCTTGAGGACAAGTAATCTTGGGGAGGGCAGACTGTAATGTCCCCCATTTAGCCCAGTCAGGTAGTTGATGGAGATTATCCTATTACCAGACTCCCGTAGGCTAATGATAGTGGTTAGGGGGTTTAACTGGACCAATTCCCAGGGACTTATTATTTATAGTAAGTTAGTTCAGAGTGACTTGCTATTTATAGCAGGGCAGAGGCAAAGGATCTTAGCACGAGATTGATGGTGTCGAGATACCTAAAGTTTTGGTTATCGAAATATAAGTTAAATTAAAGATTTAACTTATAATATTTGAAAGGGTAATGTGACTTATGTTATAAAGTAACTTTATATTATAAAGTGAAGTCACAACTTAAAGTTGTTCCCATAGGAGTTAGACGCTCTCATGGAGAGATAAGGGGTAAATTTATAAATTAAAATAATAAAATAACTCCTCTTCTTGGGCATTGGGGAAAGAGGAAGGATAAAAGGCAAGTTTGAAGCTTATTTTGATATGCTTGGTTTATTATTCACTTTTTATGGGAATTGCTTTGTCGTGCATTCTTGAGCTTTGGAAGCTTTGAGGGTTTGATATTGGCTTTGCTAAGATGAAAACCTCTACATAGTCCTCTTCTTCATGTGTGAGAGACCACATCAGGAAGATATTCTTGGAGGCTTCATTCAGGGGCTTCAGTTGTGCATTAGATGGATATATTTTGATGAAGTTTCGAGCTTGAATGTACATATTTTCATGGAGTTTAGTGTTGCAGATCAGAATAGGGTCATGGAGGTCAGAATCATGTATTGTGACTGAGTTTTGTTGTTGTTATAGAGTTTCCTTAGTATGTCATAAATTCTAGACAGGTTGTACATCTTCTTGGGAGGCCATACCTCACTCAAAGGGAGATTTAATGATCTATAGACTAAGTTTTGAAGTCTATTTTGTTAGCAGAAGTATTCCAACATTGTTAGAAGTATTTGTGAGTAGATTTCAAAGAATATTGTGAGGTTTATTGCTAATATTCACTAACCCAGGCCATACAACATCAGAGAGGGATGTGGGGTCTTTAGGAAGTCATTCCATCTTCCATTTGGGGTTCGATTACTTGCAATTGGATCACCTAGGGTGTAAGATTCAGTAGCAATACTTTGTATGACCATACCTCTTCATTGGTGGATGCTGGGAGCATTTCTTTGTGGCTTGTATTACCAGTGCACCATTAGCATAAGTATGAAGTTGTAAACTAGCAAATGGGTATGTACTCATAATTCATATTTTGACATAATACGATTTGGGTCTTCACTCATTTGTTGTTATATGCTTAAGTTTTTCTATGTTTTAGTTATATGCTCTTTATTCTATGTTTATAATGCAAAATCAAGACATGCAAAAACAAACATAAAACCCTAAACCATCAGCAAGCAGAAAACACAAAAAAAATTGATATAGAAAACCTAGTCGGGATAGTGTATGTTACACCATCGCATAGAGTTTGCATACATCACATAAAGTTCCATACATGTAGAACACACATAAGCATCACATCAAAATCATGTTATACCATCTCATAAGCATGTATATATATCATCATACCATCATGTACATCCATGAACCATCAAATCATTCATCAACCACATACATTACATCATAAACATAAGGCAAAACCATGAATAAAACATCACATAGGTCCATCACATCATATGCATATAGAAAATAAAACATCATATAGTCACAACAAAGTAGTCTGTCTCATATATATATATATATATATATATATATATATCAAAAAGAGTGTCACAAGTACAAAATCATGATATTTGTCAAAAATGGAGCTCGCAGGCTCAATCAAAAACCAGAGCTCACAGGCTTGATAAAAAATGTCTATCATATCTATCAAAAGTAGGCCTAGCCTGTACTATCATAATCCACAAACAGTGTTTACCCCACATGAAGACCCTTGTGCTCTAAATCAACCCTAGAATCAGATGGCCTATCGTATGGTGCAACCCTCCTCTATGATACTCTGACACTACTATGTGTATGTCGTGAATGAGTCCTGCTGGCACTACGACTTTGAAAAATCAATGTCCTCTGATCTGTTGGCACTACACTCTCATACAGGCTCCTGTAGTAACTAGTCTCCAGACCTGCCCTATACAAAGCATGTGCCAAATCTGCAATGGGCCCACCAACCATGGCTATAAAGTCAATACTATGTTGCTTAGCTTTATGGGCCCTGATAATTGCCATGTCACACTTTGTCGTTCGCTGTGTCAACTAGCCATCCAAAATCTATATCTGTAGTCCCATCCTCTCCATCTCTACCACCATGTCTCCCCCACTATCTCCAACATCCTCTACAGGCTCATCCTCCCCAATCTCCTCAATGGGTACATCCTAAAGTGCCTCCTCTCTGACCCTCTCCTCCTCTGCATCCATCTCCTCCTCATCCCCACCGATATCCTCTCCTCTGACATCCTCCCCTCTAATGTCCTCCATAGCTACATCCTCCTCTCCCTCCCCATCTGAATCTATCCAACGACCACCCCTACCTGCTCAACGAGCCCCTCTCCCTCCTCGCATATAGGAGAGAGTTGAGGACCTCTACTGTGACCATTTCCCCCTCTCCCCCTATCTCCTCATCCCCCGTCTCCTCGACCCTTGTCTCCTCTCCCTCCACCAGCACCACCATCATCTCCTCCATCCCTGTCACCATCGTTATCACCTCCTTGGCCTCCACCGCAACCCCAGCCTCGACCTTTGAACTTGCATCTGGGTCCCCTCTCGAGCCTCTCCACTGGTGCAGGCTCATCTAGATGTAAGTAAGGCATAGGCCTATGCTCGGCCCACTAGGTGTCATACTTGGGCATTGTGCCTGCATCTACTACATTTGCAATTGTCCCCCACTATATAGGCTACAAACCTGCAATCTCATGTATGGTCGTCTGCATGCTGATCATTGACCACCAATCACCAGTCTCGCATGTCGACCATGCAAACTATGCTATCCTTATAGGAACACCCTTCCACCCACAAAACTGTCTCAATACCTGCTCTGACAGATATTGCTCAATGATGTGCTGACTCTGAACCATGCGACCAATTAGATACTGTGTATGCTGACAATAGGGTAAGTGATCTCTATCCTCTCACCATGGCTGGCAAATCCTATAGGGCCTCTAGACAAACTCATCCAAATGACCTATGCCATGCCTCTAATAGCCCACATCACCTAGCCAAACCTGCACCACCACCCCTGAATAGATGTATACATAAGGGAACTCCCAGAGAATCTCCTGAGTCACAGCAGGGCTGAATACTAGGATATGCTCCCATTGCCTAGATCATCAATAATGTAATCCCACAACTGATTGACTGCTCTCCTCTGTAAGCTACCTCGTGTAGCTGGAAGTATAGCATTGCTAATAGGCAAGGTCCCCAAGCATACACTGTGGTATCCACCATCATGCCCTTAAGCATCTCACCCCATCTGACTATAAATCCATGTCCGTGTTGATAAGGAATCACACTACCACCGATCAATGTGCATAGAACCATGATCAATCGATCATATCGATTCACCGAGGTGTCCTAGTGGATCTCGTAGCCCTCCACTCCAAGGTCAACATCACTATCTATCTCAAACAGTCACCTGAGGGCAGGTAACCCTCGCTCAACACTACAAACCGCTCTCTCCCCATGGATGGGAAGCCGCAAAATCCTCCAGACATCCTCAAGCATCACCGTGGCCTCTCCTATCTACAGATGAAAAGAACTAGTCTCTAAGTGCCATTGCTCTACCAAAGCAGTCAACAAACCCCTGTTAGCCCTAATAATGGGCATAAAGGTAACATGAAACAATCTGAGGGCATGCAATGTGTCCTTCTCCTCGATGGAGAGATAATGTCGCAACATATAGGAGGCCGACTGACTCTCATGAGTATAAATCGATGATAATCTCACCTGCATTCACAAGGCATTATGTTTTGTCAATCACAATCCCAAGGCAAACATATTAGAAACAAATCAAGTCAAATCAGGTCAGAATCCTAATCAGAAACTATCAAACTGGCAAATGCATCACACTGTCAAAAGAAGTGTGTCACGCCTAATTTGCATGTGTCGCAAGACCTCCCATATGCGTCACAATTTTGAAATTACATTGCAGAAGACCTCAAGTGCGGCACAATTTCATAATTACGTCGCACATTCTTGCACATGCGTAGCATCCAACAGATGCGACGTGCCTAAGGTGCATGCATCGTATTTCTCTACATCTACATCGCAAAAAAATCAAATGTGTTGCAAAAATGCAAATGCGGTGTACTTTTCCGCGCATGCGTCATTCGTGCGCGCAAGTGTGGTGCAAATTTGTGCCCTTTTTCAGGCCCTAAAATCTAGGTCAAAATGCAAAATTTGAAAAGTTAGGTTTAGGTACTTACCGCCACGCCTGTCCCAAGTAGCCATTCATATGTCTTAATCCTCGATACGCAGTGGTGGTCAGCTGGAATCGATGACATTTTGACAGCAGCTCCGCAGAAAGGTCAACTCTCACAACTCTAAGCTCTCTAAAAATTCTAAAGACTAAGTGCACAAATGAGCTCTTTGGGCCCCTCTAAGGGCTATTTATAGAAACGTTGGACCTAAGTGGGCCCGTTTTTTGCAAATTTGGCCGTCCCTGCTCCTATTTTTCATGTGTTTGCTACTTTTTGAGCCTAATTTTCGCTATCGGAACACTTTTGACCTCTGCACAACTTTTTGGGAAATTTCCCAAATTTTTTGGAACTTTTTTCAAAAATTTGATAAATTTCCTGAGGAGGCATAAGGCTATCTTGCCATGTCTAGGGCATGCTAAGGCAAGTCCAGAGCATATTTTCAAATTTTTCTTTGACACAATGTCAGAATTGACATTGTATCAAAGAGGGGCAAAATGTAGACACCTAAAAATGTTACAAAACTGCGAGCACCATTTCCATGTCAAATCTCTTCTTAATTCCCAATTCTTTTATTAATGAAATAATTTTTAATTATTTAATTAATTCATTTTCATACCACTAGTAGCCTATAATTAAATAAATTTATTTATTTAATTATTTATCTATTTTTCTCTATGTTCCTCTATAATTAAATAATTAATTTTTTATTATTTAATTATTCCCCATCCAATGTCCCCTTCACTCAATTAATTTAAACAAATAAGTATTTGTTTAAATTATGGCCCTCACCTTAATTAAATAAATCCCATTTATTTAATTATGGGTTCACAATCATTCTCCTACTTCAAATAAATTAAATAAATTGACTAAATTTATTTAATTTAAAATCCCTCACACCTCATCATATTTTCAAATTTAAAATTATCTCTTGTCCTTTTGTGGGAGGGAAACCCTAATCAATCCTCACCATCCATTTCACTCCAAATTCAACATTAAAGCTCAGCCCTTCATTCAGCCCTAGTCTTCTATAAAACCACTTCTCCAGCCTCATTTTCTCACTTCCTAGCTTGTTGAATACTCTCCAACATTTTGCTAAGTCAACACACTTGAGCTTCTCATGATTGTTGCAGGTCTGCAAATCTGAGAACACCATAGAAAAATTGAGGAGAACAATGGAGGGAAGCTAAATGTAGCTTAGGAACTTAGTTAGTTTTCTTTATTTGCTTGATTTCTAGGTTATTTGCACTCCATTGAGGAGTTAGGGTTACTATAGTTTGATTTTGACATGTTTGAATGATTTACCCTAGCTTACAATTCCTTCAAATGAATCAGAAGCACCATCTTTCGATAGATACATACCATCTGAGTCTTTGGCAACTATAAAAAACTATTTTGACTATGAAGACTCTAATTATGAAAATGATTGGAGAGAACCTCAACATTCTCTCACATTCAACAATCCCACATGGGAACAAGGAATGGCCATCTTGCTAGCTTCCTCTAGAGCACCTAGAATGCTATTGTGATTAGAAATCCACTAGGTGGATCAACCCTCGACAAGTGACATAGCAACACACCTAGATAATGAGGTAGAACGCTTAGAAAAGCACTTGCAAGAGGCTAGGGAGGCTCAAAAAGCCTTACATGTCGCTTGCCAAGAAGAACAAAGAGAAAACACTTTGAGAGAACAAGCGATTGGAGAAAATCTTAGAAACCCACAAAGTTGGGAAACATAAAGAACATGGACAACTACTCTAGAAAACCTCATAGCAATTCTTATCTAATGGATTAGAACATTAGAGGTAGCAGGGGTAGAACAACGTCCACAAGATAAGAGAATCAATTTGAATGAGAAATTGCATAACATGAGAACTAAACAAAACTAAGGGGCATCTTAAAACCCACTTTATCTAAGCTTCTATTCATGTAATGGAAGAAATGATGCATTTCCAAGTAGAGCCCATCCAACGTAGAATTATCAGACCACTTATCCTGCTATACTAGGATAGCAAGCACAAATCTAACAAACTCTGCCAATAAGGTTGATATTCTCAACCTCGCAATCTTATAATGCATTCTTAGGGACTTACTTGGAATACCTAAAGGAACCCCTAGATCACATAATTCATAACATGATACTATCAAGACCTCTCTTGAACCTACCAAAGTTTAAAGGTGAAGGAGATCCCAATTCGCACATTAAGGCGTATACCACAGCTATAAGAGAACTCCTCCCATGGGATGGAGTCATGACAAGAATCTTCCTAAAGACACTTGAGGGGATTGTATTAGATTAGTGCTATCGCTTGCCTAAAGCTTCAATCCACTCCTTCTGCCAAGTTGTAGGCGAGTGTGTCATGGCTTTTGCCATGAACAAACTTATTAAGATTAGAATACACAAATTCCTAACAATGAAACAAGATGTGAATGAGTTAGTGGCACATTTCATCACACAATAGAGACAAGTTCTCTATTCATCAACAATTGCCCTAAATATGAACCACGGAGAACTATGTGACCTCTTCTTGCATGCCCTTAATAAGGAAACCTGAGAAGTATAAAAGCTACCTTACAAGTTTTATAAAGAAGAACTAGAGAGTGCGTTGTGAATTGACCAGGCCACCATTAATAGTGGATGAAATAATTATGGCTAAAAAAAAACTTGATAACTCAAAGGAACAACAACTCAGAAGACACCCTTTCTAGGGCTACAAAAAATCTATAAACACATGAAATACAGGCAATGGGGGGAGCTCATCACTACGCACTACCATCTAAGACGCGCCAAACACACCTGACAGTTGAGCTACGCTACCATAACCGCAAAAGACACACTTAAGGGTGAATAACTCAAGATTCAACCTTGACTCCATAGACTTCTTTTTAAAAGGATGTGCAACCACTCCAGGGAATATACAATCCCGCCTTTTGTAGAAGGGCTTTAAAAAACATACAACCCCACCTGCATCGCGAAGATGCCTTACTATGAAAAGGAAGCATGTGCACAAAGTATACAACCCCACCTGCATCGTGGAGATGCCTTATAGTGAAAAGGAAGCATACACAACACACAAAGACAAAGTATGCAACCCCACCTACATCGTGGAGATGCCTTATAGTGAAAAGGAAGCATACGCAACACACAAAGAAAAAGTACACAACTCCACTTGCATCACGGAGATGCCTTATGGTGAAAAGGAAGCATATGCCACACATTTTATCACAATATCTAAGATATCCAAGCATTTACCATAGTATATGTCCCCACCTTAAAGTGGTTGATCCTGCTTGTTGGTAGCAATCACATTAAGGTTGAAAACATGTGAGGGAACAAGATATTTCACAAAGCCCATGCCCCAAAGTGACATGTGCTTGTGATTGCCGATTGTTTCCAACAATCACAATAGAAACACATTAGTATTATATGCTAACAATTAACAAACTTTGGTTATAAAATCTTATCTAAGATAACAACCAAATCATCTCATAAAACATATCATTTGAACAAACCAAGGTTATACTTATGGGTTCAGAACCAACTATAGTCGTAAGGTTATACTTCAGGTATCTCAACATTGAGTGTAGCTACAAGGTGAGATACAAAAACATTCCAAAGTGCCTAGAAGTAGATTCAGAGTATTGCAAAGGTTTGTTACAACAATTTCACAACATGATTCATGATCACATCACAACACAAATTGATTCTACTAGTCAATCGTCAATTAACAAATTACCCATGTCTTCATATATGAACTAGGTCCATTTTTATTCTTGTTGTAGGAACGCACAATCCTTATCAGAAGTATATATTTATTGTCTTCATCTGCTGACTAGTAGAGCCACAAGTACAATAGAAGAATGAAATCACAGAAAATGAGAGAGGAGACAAAAGTGACTTAGGGTCACAACATGGGAAGATGCCACCAAGACAACCTCCACAATGTTATGCCCCCAAGGCACCACACACAACAATTGCAACAAGAGATGATAGTAGAATAATAGAGAAACAAATAGAAGATGTATCACAACAGAGGTGGTCTCCTTGTATCCTTGACCTTACAAGAGTATCAAGGGTCATCCAAGGAGACCTAACCAAACATTTAACACTACACAGGGGAACACAACACAACACTATCAACATATATATCTAGGAGGAGGTCACCCTTGAGAGCAACTGGAATAGGTTCTATACATCGAGTGTGGCTAAATGAGGGAGAAATACTTACCTACAGTCACGTAGTGCTTGATTCTTCTGATGCTTCATCTATTGAAAATGTACCTAATAGGATATTTCCTAGCATACAATTTATATGTATCATCTCAAGATATATCAAATTAAGTGTTGGACTTGTCGATATTGTGTTAACAATGAGAGTAGGATGATGGTAATCTTTGGTGGGCTTCAAAGGATGGTGTCCAATACTAGCTGAAGAGCTATGTGTAACAACTTCTATGGGTACTTTGATTCCTTGTTGTTTTGTGCCACAACCATTACCTACATAGTTACAATTTTTGTAAAGGATTTGAAATCCACAACCATAGAGAGACTCCATCTTTTTAGAAGAAGGTAGGGCCTCATAAGTCTCATATTCTGTAGTGTAAGAGTATTATCTTTGTTTGCTACTAAAGAAACTTTAGGTTTCTTAGGTACTTCCAAAGATTCCTTGGATGAGATAGAGACAACTTTTGATGCTTCAAGATTAGGGTTATTAAGTTTATATTCCCCCATAAAGGAAGGAGTAAAATCTAATGAACCCCAATCGTCACCAAGAAGTGCATTTGATGGTGATTTGGAATCTTGCACAACATTATTTGTGGCAAGAGGTATTGATGAATTAGCTTTTAAGTTATTGAGAAGCTTGTGATTGAGAACTTGTTTTTCTGCCTCAACTTGTAAACAATTTTTTGGATTCATGTTAGCTTCAATAGTGTGAAGTTTATTTGTGTAAATAAATTTTACTGATCGATGAAGGGTAGATGAAACTACCCCCATGGCATGAATCCATAGTCTACCAAGAATGATGTTACATGAAAGTGCACCAGGCATGACATGGATAAGGGTAGATAATATCATGGGTCTAGCCTTTATGGGTAAGGTTATGGTGCCCAGTGATTGTCTAGCAATGTTATCGAAGCCACGAATGTTAAGATTATCTGGTGTGATTAAAGATGCACGTCCACCTTGATTTTGTGTAGCAAATCAATGTCACAAACATTAAGACCTAATCCATTGTCAATCATAACTTGCTTTATCAACTTTTTATTTATTGTTAAAGGGATTACAAGAGGATCATATTGGTTTTGAACTTCAATTGATGGTAATTCGTGTTGTTGAAACATCATATCTATTTTCATTGCATGCATACAATCTAATAGAGCTGCTACATCATTTGGCTTAACAACAAGTGGTACAATTACCTTTTGTAAATCTTCTTGGAGCATTCTGTGGTATGTAGGCGATGTTTGTATGAGTTCCCAAAGAGATATCTTAGTGAGAGTAGCGCAAAGCTGCTCAACAAGATCATAATCTCAGCCAATATTGTCAGGAAGTCGAGGTGGTTGAGGAAGCATAGGTTGAGAAGTCAGTAAAGTGATTGAAATGTTCATTTGTTGTTTACTTTGTTTATTATTTCACATATTGTATGTGTGAGAAACCACATTGTAGTTGGGTTGTTGCAACACATTTTGATACACTTTATTTCCTTGAGTAATTTGTTTTGCATAATTGATAATGTAACCTGGGGATCAAGGTGGTGTTGGAGCATCTTGAACCATAATCACCAGTTTAAAGCAAGGAGGCACATTAGGTGCCTTATTTACAATTATTTTAGGAACATTAGTACACTTATTCACTATCCCCTTATTGGGTGGAATAAGTCTATAAATGATGATTGAATTAACATTATTTTTACGTTGATTAGGTTCAACATCCATCCCCAAAGGATTTAATGTGAGAGACCTTTCTTCATACACCAATGCTTTGTCTCTTGAAGGGAGAGCATTAGAATGAAGGGAAGGTAAAGTATTGATGATTGTATCTTTAGTGATGTCCAAGGGGTTTGAACATGCAACCAAAGGATAACTATTCATGGTTTTCACATCCTTAGTGATGTCCAAAGTACTTGAACATTTAGCCAAAGGAGAAAGATCGAGGGTCTTCACTTCCCTAGTGATATCCAAGGTGCTTCAACATTCAACTAAAGGAGGAATGGGATGACTCATGGAATCATCATCATCATATACTTTAGATAGTAGATTCAAGGCATTATCATGATCTATAGTAGTAATAGAAGAAGAAGAACTTACACAATCATCTTTCTCATGAGTATTCATGGAGATAAATTCGGTTAAATCTTTTAATATCAAAGGATATGCACCCATGAGTATTGTGAAGCTATCAAAATCATGTATATAACAAAGTAATTCGAGTTCATATGTGGAACATTTAGAAACATCAATATCATTTACGGATGCTATGTGTTCTAAAACACGAGGGTTCAAATTAGTGAATTTAGAGAAATTTTCACAATCTAGGATATACTCATGCAAAGATTTCAAAGAGGAATAACATGAAGATTCCATCATGAAATGTCTTGGAATAGCAACGTACAATCAAATCTATTCATTATTCAAGTATCACCAAAATGAGAGACTTTTGTACAACAAGACACTAGTTTAACAAAACCAGGGTTTTGAAGCTTTTTGCAAAGATAAAAAACACACTAGTGTCACTACAAACAAAGTGATCAGAATGTTAAAAGTATTGCACAAAAAGGAAATATAGACAACTTTAAGATTTATTGCAAAGGAAGGTGAAAGAGATGTCAAACTTTTTATGTTGAAATACACAATGTGTAATTACAAACATATGAATTTTCAAACCAAGTATATGAAATGATGCAAAATTTTTGAATGAACAATGAAAATATGTTTTAAATTAATGCAAGATCTGATTTGAACAATTAACAAGATGCAAATGCTCGAAGCTATGGGTTCACCAAAAAATTTAGTGTGAGAAAGGTGAATGATGACAACTAGCATATCAAACCCTTTTTTGCAATAACATTCAAGGACAAGACCAAGCCAAATCACTACCAAATGAAGGTGGACTTAGCTATAGATCTTGTACTCAGGAGTGCTATAGAAAGATCAGATTTAATCAAGTATTTTATCAAACCATAGGTTAGTAATGCACTAAATCCTAGGTCTATGATGATTTGATTATAATAGAAGATGTACAACAAATCTCCATAAACTAATTGTACAGAGATGATCAGGAAGATGATAGAACCTGTTTCCTAGAAGTAGAGGTGTCAGAGGACTATTTCGAGACCACCCAAGTTCTGAATGGTTGAATCTATAGAAACTGTAAACTAGAGAAATGTTGCAAAGACTACTTTGATGCCAAATCTGAAGTCAGTAGAGTCAAAAAGACTAGGGTACCACCACCCAAGTCTTGCACAAAGGAATATTCCATAACTATTGTCAAATCTTGAAACCCTGATCCTTGATCAGTCTTCTTGTATTTTCATATTTCCTAGATCTCGCTCCTGTAACCTGCACACAAGAAATAGAGAAGGGGTTTGGGTGTTATGGTGTTTAGGGACTTGCCTCAGTCGAATCCTGGGATAGCATTCAAGCTTCCCAACACCGTTGATAGATAAAAAGAGTGTGCCCTTGCAAGGCAAAGGCTAAACACAATAACAACATAATGAATCAAATGATGATAAATAATAATGATATCACCTATGTGATGAAACCCTTAGGAGGATGAAAGATAGAATCAACTCATAAGAAGATATAGATGATAACTTCAAAACCTACAACAACACACATAATAACAACACGAATTTGCTCTAGAATCACAATGGATGTTTTGAGTGCTCTTTACTCCAATGCTTCAAGTTAGCCATCTCTATCTAAGTTCATAATGAATTAAAAAACACACTTATATATGCTTTCCCACTAACATTTGTCAAATTAAACCAAAAGAGCTGACAAAACCTTTTTAAATGTCCTAAGCTGACATACATTTGAATTTTCCCTGACCAATTAGGCGAGACTTGGGCGGTGGCACCCAAGTCTTAGGGCTCCTTTTTAGTCTGGGGTAAGATAAATCATGGGCCCCTTATTCCCAACTTACATTGGTTTCAGGCAATTTTGCATCGAGATGAATAATTAGAATGTATAATGTAATCACAGGGACCTAGGAGCTAAACAAGGAGGTAAAAAGACATGTGGTTACTTTTTACTCCATAAAAATGTATTATAAACATTTACTTTTGGGAAAAAATAAGAATATTTGATATACTAATGTATGGGGTTGAGAATGTAAAATCCTAGAATCAACCCAGAAGGGTTTTAGAAATCTTACAACTCTTAAGTCAGTTATGACTTTGTATTACTCTATTGTAAGTTATGGTCGACAGTAATGGTCGAGAAAACCATAGTTCAAGACAATGCAAATTAGGAAAAGAGTCTAAGTCATACTTTGAATGATTTCTTAATAGAGTCAACAACTTTACATACAGTACAAGGGTGCTTAATCTTTTTGTGTCTTTGAGTAGAATGGCTGGAAGTCATAAACCCTAATATTTGCAAGAATGCAACTAGGGACTCCCTGAGAAGTTAAAATTATCCAAACCTACATTATATACACACACACACACATATCCTAGATTAAAGATTTAATTCTAAGTCAAATTGACTAGGATTGAGTTTGGCCAAGATGGATCATGTTTAGAGTTACTAGTCAAATAAGTCAAACTGAAGGATGAGATAGTTTCCAAGTTGAGTTAGAGGTGTGTGAACACATGACTAGGTTTATTGAAAACATCTATTTATATAGAAACTTTCGCCAAAGTGATGCATTTTTCTCTGCATGCATTAGTCGGTTCACAATGTCTAGAAGGCATGACCTATCAAAATGATAATACTTAGCTAGAATATTGTTTAGAGTTGTATGGTTGATTGAGTTACATAGGACACAACACTAGGACTCAGATGGTAACATGTTGGTTCTTTATGTCTATATTCTTCATGAAGGGTAGGGCCACTTCCAGGAAGGAAGGTGTGCAAGGGACCGCCGATATGTGGTTAGAGGTAAAGCACTTAGATGATTCTCTCCCTCTATAGAAAAAGACTCACCGAAACTTGTGAGACAGATATCAAGATTCCAGAGACAATACTCTTTATGTTAAGACTTAAGATTGACTTATGATGTAAAAATTATTCTTTTTTTTCAAGTGCAACATATTTATAAATGTAAAGTGAAATGTTTTCACTATGATTTATCTTTGAATATATTGTATTACAAGGTTGAAAATATTCAGAAAAGATATGCTTATATTTATTTGTAATTATGCAAATGAAAAAAAATTCACTCATGTTTATCATGTTAATTTACTTTCTTAGTAAATTATGTGTGTAAATTCAGAGTAATATGAGATGGCATGTTACATATGGTATCAAAGCTACTGAGTTCAACACATGCACCTAGGTTTTATGGGGCTACCAAAGGTAATCCTCGCCAGGCTAGTGGGGGTGGAGTCCTGACATCTGCTAAGGGAGAGCTTGTGGCTACCCATTCTAGAGGGTTGGGGGTTAACTCCAATAATGTTGCTGAGGCTATGGCCCTCCTTTGGGGTCTAAAGGTTACTCTTGCTATTGGGATCAAAAATTTCTTCATTGAAGGTGACTCCAAGATTATCATTGATGTTGTCAAAGATAAGGCTAGGACGGGATGGCTGATTGATGATATCATACAGGATATTAAGAAGCTTCTTTTTGGCTTTGAGGGTCTTGAGATCAAGCATACCTACAGGGAAGGAAACCAAGTGGTGGATGACATGGCTAATATGGGAATAAACCTTTATCCTATTAGGTGCTAGAGGAGGCTCATCAATCTTCCTACTAATGTTAGAACTCGCCTCCAGATGGAGGCACAACCTTACCTTGCCTAATGATCCTTATAAAGTGTAATTATTTTGAATATATGTTCAAATATATTCTTATTATTAGATCAATGATTGAAATTAGCCTTCCTAAGAGGCTTGAAGAGGTTGACATCACTCTTGACAAGATGATGGATGTTCACCCCTTGGGGAGGGGGTTGCCACATCAACTTAAGCTAGATCAACAACTTCACATGTCATTTGCTTAGCTGGCCCGAGGGGACATCTCATTCTTCGGTGACACTCTTTTCTAGTGACAATCCGCACAAGCTTCATTACTGTGATAATTACTACTTGATCAACGAAGGTGATTTAAAGGACATGCCTGGGTGTCCAAGTGGCCTTAAGAGCAATTTTAATGATTGTATGCAAACCCTTGATTCTAGAATCTTCTCCATTAAGATACATTATTCCAAGGTGCCAGGGTTAGCTATGCGTAATCTTTTACTCAAGGCTGTGAATAATTCTGCTATGGGTGGTGATAAAGTAAGAACCGAACCCTCTTCTTGTGCTGAATTTAAAGCGAATGCCATGTTGTGGAGTATTTGTTATGAGGGTGGTATCACCCCACTACTAGAGAGCCTGAATGGTTTTGATGAAAACCTCTATTCAATTTGGGATGTCGTGGTACGAGGAATGTAGAGTCCGAGTTGGCGGTATTCAGTTTGAAGTGGGCGAGGAAACTATTTCCAAGGCCACTGGTTTTGAGGTGTAAACAAAATAGGTTGAAGAAGCAAACTAAAGTTCAGGACCCTGAGAGTATGAAGAGACTCTTTAGAGAGGGTGAGTCGCATGTCCACTTGCAGGGTGGTTTTGATAGGGAGAGCCTCATCAACCCTTGGGCCAAGGTCTGTTTTCTTATTATGAAATATATCACCTTGGAGGGTAGGTTTAGGTGCTATTATCACTATGACTTTACTTTAATGAATCATTTTCAGCATAAGCCGCTTGTCAATTTCCCTTTCTACCTTTTGTCATCATTGGATTCTTTTGTGAAGGTTGCTAATAAACCTCATGAGAGTAACCCTAGCATTGTTGCTATCCCACTTCACCAAGGCCTGATTCTTCACCTTTTCCATTTCCACTTGGCTCTTTGCCCCCCTAAGCCTATACGAGCCTGCCTTGTTGAAGATACTAATAACGATGACTTGGAAGACAATATTCCTTTGAGTATCAAGTTTGGTAGCCCTATCAAAAGTAAGGATACTAGCCCTTCTGTGAAGGATCCTCAGGCCCTACTGGGTCCCTCCAAAACCCTAAGGCTTCAGATAATGGTATACAAATTTCCCGGTCTCATAAGAAAAAAGGCCCCAAGCCCCCTTCTCAGAAGAATAACCCTACTATGTAGGGTCCCTCTATTTCACCCACCCCTTCGGGTGATGTTGTTGGGTCTCCTAGCCAATCCCAATAGGTGGCAGTGGAGGGATTGTGTGATCTAAAAAATAGCCCTTCCCACTGAGCTGACAACAAGAGGAAAAGAAACCCCAATGATCATTCTACTCTTGGGAAGTTGGGCAAGAAGAAGGCTAAAAACCCTACTGGTGATGAGAGTCCCACAGAGCCTGTTGTTGATAAGGAGCATTTTGAGCTCCAGGAGCAAGGGGAAGAAGCTGCTAAGAAAGATAAGTTTATTGAGGTCAAGGAGAGCACTATCAGAAGGTCGAGCATCTGACGCTCCAACAGATTGGCTAAGGGTAAATTCCTTGTTTTGAAGATTGTCAATTATTCCTCGGCTTCTAATGCTAAGGATGAGGTGGAGATCAAGGAAATCAAATCGATCCCGGATCAACCTATGGAACAGGAGGGTGCCAGTTTATTCGAGGAGTTAAATAACTCCTTCTATTTGAAGGAAGAGGACATCGACATCCTAGAGACCCCTGGGAAGAAAATTGCTAGTAAAATTAATTGTGACACCTGCAATCAGGTTAAACAAGAGTTGGATGATTTGAAGAATAGGTTGTCTGCCTTGGAGAACAAGATGAAGGTGCTTGCTACCATGTGTTCCAAAGTAATTCATCATTTTTCTACTTCACTGGTTGTCCCGAAGGATGCCCAACATGACAAGAATGACAAGGATGCTAAGTCTACTAGTAAGGAGGAGCTCATAGGTTTTCTCATGGAGGATTAGAATGCTCTTCTTAGGTAGTGTTGGTCTTTGCTTATGTTTTGGGTATTGGTTCTTTTTGTCAGTTTAATGGTCTATAGTTGTTAGTCCATTATTGGTTTACTATTTGAGGCCTACTGGCATGTCTTGCTACCCTTGGGGCCTTTTGTAATAAGGATCTACACCCTTGTTTGCAGCTTATTGGTATCAAAAACACATGGACCTAGGTTCTCACTACAAGAAAACTTGTCAACATTTAGCAAATTAACTAATGTTTGAAATTGGTTTATGCCAGAATGGCATGGAGGAGAACCAAGAAAACTACCAAGAAGTTTATTCCCCAACATTTACCTAAGTTAGTGGTTAAGAAAGAACCTACCGAGGAGGTTAAACTCAAAGAACATTTTAGCCATGTTGAGGGTGTATGGCTGGAAGATTCTGAGACTTTAGCTGACAATCTTAAGTGTATACATCTAGAAAGGAAACAACACATCAAATTGGCCAAGAAACCTATTGTTCCTACTTATGTAGTTAAACCAAGTAAACCTTTTGCTAGTCATGACATGCCATTTGGGTGTGGTCATGATGCCCTTGTTCTAGGAAAAGAGATGATGGAGGAGTACCTGCATGTACATCCACCCTCTAAGTTTGTCTGATGGGAAAGGGGAACCTAAGGAATATCCTTTAACTGATAGTGACATGTAGTCTTGTTGAGTTATCTATCTAAATAAGGATGTAATTATACCCAGAATAAACTATAATAAAGATGAGATTGTTTTGCATAAATCTGAGTTTTGAGAATAGATTTTATTAATGAATTTTGAATTAATGAGATGTATTATTTCTTAATTCTAATTTATAACTTGATATGAATATCAGGTGTCATATAGAGTATCATTATGGTTTGAACTTGAACAAATCTTAAAGATAGTAAAGGAGAGTTGAATCCTTTTGAAAACCCAATGGCTAAGCTAGATCAGATATTGACCATGCTGAATGAAACCAAGGAAAGGCTTGGAAACCTGGAGCAGGAAGTGAGGGGTCAAGGTAGATCTGAAGGAGAAAAAGAGGACTCACATCAATGTGATGATGATTATTGTTGGGTGAATATTTTGTCATTAACTCACTAACGACAAAATGGTTATATCAACCACAGTGTGATGAGATAAATCTCTCCACTTAGCAAGGGGAGGCTCCCTTCTGACTATTTATTGAAACAAAATTATTCTATTTTAAGCTAACAATATTTACACTAGCTCTAACCATGTAAGGGGGGTGTTACATTCATCCTTTTCTCTTTTTTCAGAAAAGATGTTTACAATGTTTCATAGTAATATTCAATAATGCTTCTACACTTCTAATATTAACCTAAACAATAATCACCAATATTCTTGATTAACATGTGAATAATCAAAGAGTACCAGTATACATATGTGATAAGAGACTAAAAGACACACAGAAGCACAAAGTCTTTTCGCTGCCTTCAATAAGAGTTTTATAGTAACCAAAGATGTAAGTTGAAGCACAAAGTCTTCCAACTCACTTCACAAAAAGATTCACAAACCAAGGGAATAATCTCAAGAACAAAGTCTTCAAATTATCCCCAGAAAGATGATAATTACAATAGAGGCCCTCTTTATTTATAGGAGAGGCCAAGAGCAAAAATAGGAAAAGTACAACTAACTATGACTTATTCAACAAAGGAGTCCTTATTGATTTAGGACTTCCTATGTTTTTACATGTAATTACATATGGAAAAAGTACATGTAGAAGTGTCCAAAACTGAATGAAAAGTACATATGAAATTATTTATAAAAATTAACTAAGGCATGGACCACTTGAATCAACTCCCATCAACATCCTTCTTGAGAGAGCCTTCATACATTGTTATCACCGTTTGCATCTCCAGGCTGTCCGGGCCAGTAGTGTTCTTAGAAATGACATGAGTCCTTGCTATTGAATCTTTCATGGAGGTAGCAGCCTTCACATGCTTATCTAGAAATACCTTGAGAATTTTCAAGGTCAACTGTGTATCCGACAACTTATCCATAGAAGCCACTGAGAAAGCTTGATCTTTGAACTCCCTGGGATCATGTTATTGAATGCCTATATCATTTCATCTGTGGAAAGAAACTTTTGGTCTCTTTGATTGGAAATTGTAGTAGCAAAGGAGAACCGAGTAGTTTCATGGGCTTTGAGGGGCTAGAGTGTGATGAGAGTGAAGAACGGAGTGAAAATGGGCTAAGGATAGCAGCTTGGAAAATTTCTTAGAGTTAGGAAATTTTCAGGGAGTGAGTACACAGGCGGAAAAAATCATCACCCTTGCATGCAAGGAGGAATTGCTGGTGTCAGGGTGGCAAATTTTGTTGCTCTTGCATGTAGGAGAAACATTTGCAAAGTACTCAAGCGGTTAAAACATTGTGCATATTATACTTTGCAAACTGGATTATGCATGGGTGGCAAAAATTGTCGCCCTTGCATTTTGTTAAAATTCAAGGTAATATGTATGGGCGACAATTTTTGCCACCCTTACACATGAGGGAAATGTTTATTTTTAGCATGGGTGGAAAAAATTGTTGCCCACGCGTCTAGGAAAAACTTAGGGTTAAGTATGGGCGGCAAAAAAGCCCGCCCTTACATATCACAAAAGGGACTAATAGCCTAAGCGGTGATTTTAGCCGCTTCTGCAGACACGAGAAGGAAAAACATGCACGGGCGGTAATTTTTGTCACCCTTACAATTGACAATGGCTTTAACATGCATCGGCGGTAAATTTTGCCACCCATGCATGTGACTTGAATTCATAACACGTAATGGCGGTGATTTTTGTCATCCTTACATGTAAGGAAAAATACTCTAACTCCCTAAAAATATCAAACACAAGTGTTTGATTTATTTGCCTTTTAACTTAATGAGGCAAACTTTGAGCCAACGAAACGAGGGGGAAATTGAAAATATTTTTTCAGAGCTAGGAAACCATGCACGAGGGCAATCGAATTTGCCTTGATTTACGTGCTTAAAGTTGTAGGCTATAAAATAGACAAGTTTCATAGGGGTCATCCTACAAAATGAGCATAGCTAATTTTGAGGATAATAGCTGGCTCTAACTGGGGAGCTTCCTTCGGTTGTTTTTTGAGATGATCAAAGGGAGAAGAAATCCAGTCTCTAAGTGCCTTCATCCATCCATTGGGCTATAGAGTCATGTGACACAACAAAAAGACACAAAAAGACTTAAAAGAAAAAGACTCAAAATTGTACAAAAATTCACAAATTTATCCATCGCTTCACTTTGAGAAAAGCTTCAGATGATGTATGTTGTGAGGCAGCAGAAAAATGTTCCATCCCCTTCTTCTTTTTAATTATTGAATGAATAACACTTTCCAGTGTTTGCCATTCTAGGATCTTCTTCTGCATCCAGATTGAATTGTCCAACTTTTGCTAATGAATTTGGTCCCAATTGTCGTCGACATTTGACAACGCGATCATGCTCATCAAAAAGTTTCTTTGGAGAAACCAATCCTTTGGAAATGCTATTTCCTTTCAGCTGCAAAATCCCTTCACTTGAAAAGAATGATCCATCTGTTCGGGTAAAAGCACAAAGCTGTGTCACACTTTTATAAAGGAAACGACCAACCCTGATCCAACTTTTAAACTTGAATCACTAAAAAGTGATTTGTATGTTTTGAATTTTTTATGTAAACTAATAAAATATATATTTTTTAGTATATTTTATGTTTGTATTTTTTGAAAAAATAAAAAAAATTATTTGAATATAGTTTTTAATAAATTGACACTATAATTTAGTTGCTGATAAAATGCTGAAAAATGAAGTTACATGAGATGTCAATCTTTATATAGTAATTTTTTTTTTCTTCAAGTTTTTTGTGTGTATTTATAACTTGAAACTTTAGCGCATGGATATATTTTTTTCCAATTTTGATAAATAAATATTTTTAAATAAATAATAAAATGTGTGTGTATTAAAACGTAGTTGTTTCCATTTGACGTCAACTTTCATATTAACTATTTATCTAAAATAGAAAAAAAATTATACCATCTTGATATAGATTCTTTTATCTAGCACATCATATTTTTTTCAATTTTTTTTAATAAGTTTTACTATTTTTTCTTGACATGGTAATCGACCTAATGTTTTGTGCTAATAACCTACTTTTAGTAAAAATAGAAAGGAAAATATAAATAATAATTAAAATATTAAAATACATATATTTTTTAAAACTAAACTTATAGATCTACAAAAGGGTATTTTTATATTTAAAAAAAAATGGTATTTACACGAGTAGAAGTTGTTGAAATATCAAGTTTTTCAAATAATTTTATTTTTTTGGTAAATTGGCCTCATAGTGGTGCTACATATGCATTTAGCCAGCAATTTTAGTTGGAAAAGTTATGGACATATCTAACTTAGCTAGAATGAATCTTACAAGATCATATGTTTGACCAAAATTAATTTTTAATTAGAAATACTTAAATTCACTTGTGCTAATAAGTCGGCTGAAAGTGTGACACAACTTTGTGCTTTTACCCATTCTTAAAGCTCTATTTGAAACACTATCCAATAACTTAGGATCTTCATTCGAGATCAAGAAGTAAGTACCCATATCGAAAAACTTAAAGAGAATATGAGCTTTTGGATCCTCAGATTTTATCATTGTGTACTTGGTTTCCCTTTCAGGATGAACCTCCTGCATAATACCCTTAACAAGTATTCTTGCCTCAGGCATTTGAATACGTGTCTCCTCAGTATGATCTATGATACCAAAAGGTTGATATGGACTAGCTACAGAAGACGAAAAACTCTCACCTTGAGGTTTTACATTGGGGGTACTGGTCTTAAGAACAGAGGATGAAGTAAGAGTATCCGATGTACTTACTTGTTTGTCACCAGCCACATCTTTATGATTTGATTGATCCTGTGACCGTGTGAAACAACATAAGTTTCACAAAATGTAACTTCTTCTTGCCCCATCTCATCTTCCAAATTCAGGAACCCGATGGTAGAGTCGCCAGCTAATTGCTCTTCAACCTCCATGAAAAGATTAGCATCAGCTTCTCCTTGATCATATTCTGATTGAAGAAGACTGTCTTGCTCCGATTCATAATAGACGATTGCTGCATTCACAGGTGGTGATTCCAAAGCAAGTATTCCTTGTTGTGGAGGAAACCTATTTTGATTATGATCCCTTGAAGCATTGCCTTAGTAATTTAGAGTATTTGAGAATGTCTTCCTTGGAATGTCCTTGTAGAGGGGAATCGAAAACTCTGCAACAACTATTTTTTCAGAGCTAACAACTCATCAACCAACTTTTGCACCATAAAATCTATGGTGTTGGTAGAAGGTAAAGCCAAAGGGGGTTGCTCATTAGGCCTAATAGAATCCTTCTTCAATTTTCTCGCCAAGATCAAATCATCCTCCACTTCAACTACCAAATTTTGAGCAATTGCAAGATTAGTTGGTGTTGCTCTTCATAAAAGAAAACTTACTTTTGGCAACTGTGAATTGATGAAGAAGCATTTTAGGTTCTCAGCTATAGGTTGAGTAACAGTTGGGATCCTATTCTTTAGCTTATTGAACTTTGCCACGAACTCACGCATGGGCTCATGCAGTTCCTTTTTCATTTGAGTAAGTTGGGCCAACAAGGCATAAGCATCTTTTGTTGGCTTGAATTTGGCTTCAAATTGAGTTTGAAGTGTATTCCATCCAGTGATAGTTCCAGGTGCAAGGTGAAAGAAGCAATCAGTTGCAACACCTTGGAGTGTCTCTACAAATAGTCTCACAGAAACATCTTCATACCCCACTCCGAGTACACCACATGTAATGTAGAAAGCTGCAATGTGCTCATCCAGATGTTGTTTACTATCCCCATAGAACTTGGGAAAGTTCTTGCATGAACCCCAAGGTAGTTCATGTAGAGTTTGAGTCAAATTCAACGGCCCAAAGGCATTTCCCCATGGACCTGGGACAACCATATTCCTTGATAAAACTTTAACAAACAATAAAGCAAATATAATAAAAATATATTACAAAAGATGAGGCCGGTATACTTCAACCAAAAGCGTGAGGCTCTTAGATGCATATTCATTCCCTAGCGGAGTCACCAAAAACTGTTGGGTGAATATTTTGTTGTTAAGTCACTAACGACAAAATGGTTATATCAACCATAGTGTGATGAGATAAATCTCTCCTCTCAACAAGGGGAGGCTCCCTTCTTACTATTTATTGAAACAAAATTACACTATTTTAAGCTAACAATTTTTACACTAGCTCTAACCATGTAGGGCGTGTGTTACATTCATCCTTTTCTCTTCTTTCAGAATAGATGTTTACAATGTTTCACGGTAATATTCAATAATGCTTCTACACTTCTAATATTAACCTAAACAGTAATCACCAATATTCTTGATTAACATGTGAGTAATCAAAGAGTACCAATATACATATGTGATAAGAGACCGTAAGACACGCAGAAGCACAAAGTCTTTCCACTGCCTTCAATAAGAGTTATATAGTAACCAATAATGTAAGTTGAAGCACAAAGTCTTCCAACTCACTTCACAAAAAGATTCACGAACCAAGGGAATAATCTGAAGCACAAATTCTTCAAATTATCCCCAAAAAGATTTTAAAAGTAATTGTATCACTAGTTGGAGCACAAAGTCTGTCAACTAGCAATACCACTTATCTACGCGAATGTGATTGAAAATTATAGCACAAAGTCTACAAGTTCTCAACACGATTCATATACAAAGTGAACAACTACAAGCTCAAAGTCTTTATAATTCTCCACCAAGAAACTCTTTCAACACACATAGATTCAGGAAAATAATATAACACAAAATTTATATAATTTATCTTGAACGTCCTCCAATCATGATAACCAAACACCACTTTATCCAATCAATCAACAAGAGAAATCAGCAAAAATGCCATATGTACATCCTCACCAATACAAATTTGATTCAACACAAAGTTTGATATCAAAACTTGCCTTCTTTATTGATTGGAATTGATCGTGCAATTTGAACACAAAGTCGCAAAGTTGAGTCTCAATTTGGGCAGCACTTCAATGCATAAGATTAAAGATGATAATTACAATAGAGGCCCTCTTTATTTATAGGAGAGGCCAAGAGCAAAAATAGGAAAAGTACAACTAACTATGACTTATTCAACAAAGAAGTCCTTATTGATTTGGGACTTCCTATGTTTTTACGTGTAATTACATATGGAAAAAGTACATGTAAAAATGTCCAAAACTAAATGAAAAGTACATATGAAAATATTTATAAAAATTAACTAAGGCACAAAACACTTGAATCAACTCCCATCAGCATCCTTCTTGAGAGAACCTTCATACATTGTTATCACCGTTTGCATCTCTAGGCTGTCTGGGCCAGTAGTGTTCTTAGAAATGACACGAGTCCTTGCTACTGAATCTTTCACAAAGGTAGCAGCCTTCACATGTTTATCCAGAAATACCTTGAGAATGTCCAAGGTCAACTGTGTATCTGACAACTTATCCATAGAAGCCGCTGAGAAAGCTTGATCTTCAAACTCCCTTAGATCATGTTATTGAATGTCTGTATCATTTCATCTGTGGAAAGAAAATTTTGGTCTCTTTGATTGGAAATTACAGTAGCAAAGGAGAACTAACCAGTTGTGTGGGCTTTGAGGGGCTAGAGTGCGATTAGAGTGAAGAACGGAGTGAAAACGGGCTAAGGATTGCAACTTGGAAAATTTCCCAGAGTTAGAAAATTTTCAGGGAGTGAGTGCACGGGCGGCAAAAATCATCGCCCTTGCATGCAAGGAGGAATTGCTAGTGTCAGGGTAGCAAATTTTACCCCTCCTGCATGTAGGAGAAACATTTGCAGAGTACTCAAGCGATTAAAAATACCCATTGTGCATATTATACTTTGCAAACTGGATTATGCACGAGCGACAAAAATTGCCGCACTTGCATTTTGTTAAAATTCAAGGTAATATGTATGGGCGAAATTTTTTGCCACTCTTACACATGAGGGAAATGTTTATTTTTAGCATGGGTGGCAAAAATTTATGCCCGTGCATCTGGGAAAAACTTAGGGTTAAGTATGGGCGGCAAAAAAGCCCACCCTTACATATCACAAAAGGGACTAATAGCCTAAGCGGTGATTTTAGCCGCTTCTGCAGACACGAGAAGGAAAAACATGCATGGGCAGCAATTTTTGTTGCTCTTGCAATTGACAATGGCTTTAACATACATCGGCGGTAAATTTTTCCGCCCATGCATGTGACTTGAATTCATAACATTTAATAGCGGCGATTTTTGTTGTCCTTACATGTAAGGAAAAATACTATAACTCCCTAAAAATACCAAACACAAGTGTTTGATTTATTTGCCTTTTAACTTAATGAGGAAAACTTTGAGTTAATGAAATGAGGGGGGAATTGAAAAGATTTTTTAGAGCTAGGAAACCACACAAGTGGGCAACTGAATTTTCCTTGATAATGTGCTTAGAGTTGTAGGCTATGAAACAGACAAGTTTCGTAAGGGTCATCCTACAAAATGAGCACAGCTGATTTTGAGGATAACAATTATGTTCATGAAACCAATATTCATAATGAGCGAAGGGAGGATGATTATGAGACTAAGTCTCAAGAAGGGAAGAGAAGTAGACTTGCTTTAGAACTGTCAAGAGATATGAAGAAAGTCATGCCACCCAAGTTCAATAGAATAGTAAGTGGTGATTCTACAGAATCTTGGTTGACAAAGATGGAAAAGTATTTTGAGATCAGAAATTACTTTGAGATAACCAAGGTAGTATGGGGTTCCTACTGGTTGACAGGAGAAGTGTCCACTTGGTAGATGAACAAGAAAATGGAATTGGGGTTAAGTTCTCTGAGCTTAACCTGGGATCAATTTGTAGTCTTATTTCACCAGATGTGGTTACTACAGCTTTTCTTCGACCAAAAACTAACATATTGTTTAGAATTTGTGACAAGGGGATATGTTAGTGGTAGAATATTGGGAAAAATTCACCCATCTCCTGAAGTATGTGCCACAATATCATAAACATGAAAGGTTCATAATCAAGAAATTCATCATGGGTCTGAATGCCCAGATAAGTGTTGAAGTGGATGTGCACAGTCCTACCACTATGGACCAAGTTTATGAGAAGGCAATCAAACAAGAGCAAAAATTGAAGTCAATTTTTGCATATTGCAAGAGGTTTAATAAGTCACCAACTTCTGAACCTTTCAAGAAAAGGAATGACAAATAGGATGTGAATAAGTAAAGTGATAAGGGTTCTAAAAATAACAAGAATGGACCTAGAAATGAGAAAAATAACAATAGCAATGTCTGAAGGAATGATAATAATTCAGGTAAACCTACTGAGAAGAGAGGACCTCCTGGAGGATGTTTCTCTTGTGGTGGAGATCATTATGCAAATTAATGCCCAACCAACAACCAGGGAGTTCAGCAGCGTGGTAACGCTTTACCCACCCAACAAGCAGCTTTTCAACAGAGGATCCATGTAGATTTGGACAATCACCAGGTGGAGTACCAGATTACTCTCGTAGAGATGACATGTACTTTGTTTGGAGTTCTCATTTCTATTTTAATTAATACTGGAGCAACTGGAAATTTCATTTCTCCAAGAGTATTAAGTAAATTTTCTAGAAGAGCTAGATATATGGCTAAACCTTGGTCAGAATAATATGCTAACCATACTAAATCTCGGGTAGAGCAATGTTTGTTTGAAGCCAACATTGAAATTCTTAGTTTTTTGATTGAGGTGATTTGTTTGTAGCCCCCCTAGGTTCCTATGATGTTATATTAGGAATAAATTGGCTATGGAGACATAGAGACAATGTTGAATGTTTTGCAAAAACAGTTGAGTGTCTAGATGATGTAGGATACAAAGTCTTTTTGCAAGGCACACAAAGAGAAGTCAAGATCATACCAATCTTTGCTACGCAACTAAAAAGGGCTAGGTGAAAACAATGTCAACTTTTTGTAGTCAAAATGGAGCAAGTAGAAGAGGATCCTAGTAAACAAAGTGTATCTTTGGAGAACCATCCTTTCCTTCAAGATTTTTGAGATGTTTTCCCAAATAAACTTCTAGGATTACCTTCGAAGAGAGCTTTTAATTTCTCAATTGATATAATACGAGGATCTAAGCCAATTTCAAAGGTGCCATACTATATGATTACTACAGAGTTGATGGAATTGAAAGCCTAACTTTAGGAGCTGTTGGCTAAAGGGTTGATTAGACCTAGTGTTTCACATTGGGAAGCACTTGTGATCTTTGCCAAAAAGAAGAATAGAACTTTGTGTCTATGTATAGACTATCGTATGCTTAAAAAAGCAATGATAAAGAATAAGTATCCTCTATCGTGTACTATGATCTTTTTTATCAGATGCCTAGCACAACAATATTTTGTAAGATTGATTTGTGATCTAGATATCATCAGTTGAGGATAAAAGATGAAGACATTCATAAAGCAACTTTTAGAACAAGGTATGGACATTATGAGTTCACGGTTTTACCTTTTGGACTTACAAATGCCCCTGAAACATTCATGAATTTGATGAACAATATTTTTTGAGATTGTTTGGATAAATTTATTCTAGTGGTTCTAGATGACATTCTTATTTATTCTAAGAATTAAGAAGAACACTTGCAGCATTTGCAGTTAGTTTTGCAGCGGCTGAGAAAACATAAATTGTTTGGGAATCTTTCTAAGTGTACTTTATTTCAGAGAGATACAATATCTAGGACATATAATATCAGCTGAAGGGATTTCAGTAGACCTTGCGAAGATCAAAGTTGTACTAGAGTGGCCTGTGCCAAAGAATGTGCAGTGCATAAAATGCGTAGTTTCATGGGGTTAGCTAGATATTATAGAAAGTTTGTTTTGAACTTTTCTAAGATTGCAAGCCCAATCACTTTGCTTCAGAGAAAAGGAAAGCATTTTGACTAGTCAAAAAATGTTAGGAGGCATTTGATCAAGTAAAGGAGAGTTTGACAACTGCACCAATATTGAAAGTTCTTGATCTGAAAAGCCAATTTGTTGTCATCACTGATGCCTCAAGAGAAGGCTTAGGAGGAGTTCTTATGCAAAATGCGTTAGAGTGAATAATTTATCTAATCACTATAGCTTAAGTGTAATTAGGTTGATGAGGTTAGACAACATCTTGTCTAACTGAATGTGCAACCTTTTAGACACTTAGAGGTTACCTAGTTGTTTGGTAAACCTCATGCGCATACATTTTAAGGTTGGAAGACTTTCCATCTCACCTCAAAAGGCACTTTGTAGTCATCCAACACTTGTCACACAAGGTTGTTCATTTGCACATTCCAAGTGATCCAAATGTTGACACCTATAGGACTCTTGTCTTCATGCATGTGCCACATCATGGGGCACTTGTCAATCCACATGCAAGGTGGATTGCTTCACTCATGCCTATATAATAAGGCATTTTGTACATCTTTTAATTAGCTTTTGTGAATATCAATATTGGCTTATATGTGTAATCTTGCTTTGTGGAAGTATTCTCATCTTTACTAGTTGATCTCTTAGATGTTATTTCTAACATGGTATTAGAGCAATACTGGTAAAATGCTTCTTGATTTGAGTGAGTTTTGCATTTATCCGTTACAGGAGTTCATCCTGGAGCCAAAAGGATGCCGCCATTGCATTTAGAAGGCTCGAGACAACTAAGAATATGCTTCAAATGGTGATTTTTAGTAAAATTAATTTTTTGCAAAAATATTTTACCCCTCGTCTAGGGTTGTATGGCCGTACGACCACATTCGTCGTTGTACAATTTTCTTTGGTTTACAAATGAAAGTTTTTTAGTAGAGGGCATAACTGCTCCTTGCCAAGGTCAACATTTGTTTTTTCTTGGCTCTTGTTCACCGATTTGTGCATGTTTCTTTGTTGTCTTCTGGCCTCTGGGCCATGTGAGCTTCATCAAGGGTTTGTAAGGCCAATTTTGGGCATTTCATATATTTGCAAGTATTTTTTGGTTTGAGTTTGCATTCACAGGCCCCAATCATTCATAGTGTGTGGTTTCTGCTCTTTGTCGGATTTGTTTTTCTCTCCATTTTCTTAGAATCCTATACCTCCACCAAGCGTTGGAATGAGGAGTCACAGTGATGCTTGAAACATCACACATCTGCATCGTAGTCTTTCCTTGGATGGTTGAGATTGTGGTGGTTTTAAGAAGTTTGCGACATCCACAAGGCTAGCATCCTCAACAAGTCTGGTCGTGGTCTTCCATTTTGCAGGTTGCAACTTCTACAAAAGGTTGATGTTGTTGACTTGAAGATCGCAGTCATCTATTTTAGGCCACCTTTTCATCTCTAGTCTTCTCTGTGCAACAAACCGCCAACAAAATCCTTAGGGTTTCCACAGTCAACATTTATTGCCTTTGGCTGATGTTTAAAGGTCGTTGGTTTTTCTTTATTGTGGTCGACATAGCTTCTGCAGACTCTGTTTGGCCATATCATCCTCACACCAAGCTGCTCTTCAACATTTTTCTGCTGACTCATCACCACTCTTGGTGTCCACATCTAGTTTGGGTCTCATTTATAGAGCCCTCTACTCTCAATAGTGAGTCACATTTTTTGGTGTAATATCCACATTTGTTGCAGACCACCATATGCGAGTGTGACAACATCTTGAACTTGTTTCAATCTCCTTCGACCACCTTAGCCTCTTCTACAGAGCTCTGCTACAACTTCATTCTATCTTAGGCACTCTACTTTGGGCTTTACAATCAAATCTAGTTCTTTGATATGTTTTTCTTGCAAACTTAGGCTTCCATTTTGGGTGACTCACAGTTCCCTGGCAGTGGCTCCTTCTGATTGACCTATTTTTGTGGAGTTCAACTATCTTTATTTTGGCCTTGTGCCTCTAAAGATTCTCAACATCTCTCTTTGACCAAGTCAAAGCTTGTATGCAGTCACCTTTCTATTTGGGTCAACAATTTTTTACCTAAACTTAGTTTAGAATTTGATGTTACATACCATTAATTATTCAATGGGTGGTTGTATGTCATTGTGACCACAACTTAAGTTAGTATTCTTTGTTAATATAACATTATGTACCAACCATTGTACTTATTAGCATTAGATGCTACAATTGTTGTAAACATTACTGATAATTGTAAACTTCACATTTTCTACCAAACAATAGGCATTTTATGCTAGAGAGAGACCGCCATGGCTCTTCAAAAGTGCCTAACATAGGCAGTTTTTTCAAATTGTTACAACTTTCAAACTGTTTATCAGTTTTTTACAAATTTCTACTCTACAGAAAGGTGTTTACATCCACTTCACTTTCGCGAAGTCAAAACAAAAAAAAATGTTCTTTTGACTAGGTTTTTAATCCCCGAAGTCCTTTGTAATTGTAAATTTCGACAGGGCATACCTTTTGAGGAAGAGCTAACAACACAAAGGGATCACAAACAACTGCTCAGGAGAAGAGAATCCAAGGGATGGCGGGGCAAATAAAACTCTTAGGCCCTTGTGGACCTAACTACTCCATTGGTCTTCAAGTTGGACTTGACTATCCTCTCCTTGTCCATTACTTCAACACAATACAACAACACCATCTTTGGGTTCACATACATAGGCACTTCCCCAAACCTTCTAGGGACCCTAGACCAATTATGGTTGACTGCCCCAAGCTCACAAAACCACCACACTGCTCTGTAGGTACCTCCTTGTACCCCGTCCTTCATACACTAACCCACTTCCTTGTAGCCCTCTAAAAAGGATTGTCAAGCAATATCTTTTGGTACAGACCTCCAACCAGAACTATGATGGGCTTTCTAAGTACCCATTATCAATTAATTTAACATACAAAACATGCACTATGGGGTCCTTTGGATTACAATCCCCGAATCTTGACTGTACCGATTCCCAATAAGGCTTAATTAGGTAGGTTTTACAAAGGAAGTGCACACAAACTCAATGCCAAACTTCTAATTTCTATTCTAGAAGGTCCAATAGGATGGAAATAGACTAATTTCATAGGTTTTAGGGGTCTAAGGCCTTTCAACTTCATTCTATGGTCAAACCTTCACTCCACCAAAGCTAGTTTGTCAAATTTATGATACAAATAGGCTCAAAGGCTCCAATCTTCACTTCACACTTGTCCCCTAATCCTACACACAAAACCATTAGAAAACACACCATCCTAAACTCATCCCACCCATTTTGGGGTTCTAACATAGTAGGATGGGTTAAGAAATCAAAAACCTCACTAAAACCCTCAAAACAAGGGTTTGAGACCTCTCAGCACGAAAACAATGATAAAATCCTTCTAAGAAAATGAAAATCCTCCAAAACTAGTTCAAATGAAAGATAAGTCCATGCTTTAACTAATTTCAGACATTTTCCTTCTTGAAGGTATTGTACGGCCTCACACAAGACGTTGGAACAACAAACAATACAGAAAAACTCAGAAATACAGGGCAACCAACAGTATTTTCTTTATTTTCTCCATTCAAACTTCATCAATCTACAATGTCTCCACATGTGACAGGTCACCACTATTTGTTTACCACGAATTCCACTATTACAATGTTCCCAAATCGTGGGAAAACCAAAATAAGAAGGCATTAAAAGCCTATCCTGACATAAAACTAAAATAGACTGTCCTAGATTATAGGAAACAATAGACTCCACTAAAGAAATTGTCTATTCTAGCCCCCCACTACATGACCATGCCTTTAGAAGGCTTCAATACATTATTCTATAACTCTATTTAGTCTTCATCAACCAAAATTTCAAGAATTTAACTTAATGAACATCCTAAGTGCACTACACCATACACCCTAACTTGTAATTTTTCCAAGTCCCTTAGAAAGTTTGTTGTAATTTGTCTTCCATTGCTTGTCTCTGTCCTCCATGCTTGTCTTCAATAGGTTCATTTTGTTCTTGATTCTTACTATCCTTGTTATCTTTTCTCTTGTCTTTCCTTGAAGTTTGCTTCACTCTATCATAGAGTACTCTATCAACTTTCTTATCATCAAACTCTGCTACCTCACTTTCCTTTACCTTTGTTTTCAACCATCTATCAACTGTCATCACTTTATCTTTCATCTCTTGCATAGTCCTCTTCCCCATGCTCTATTTGTCTTCATTCTTTTCACTACCAACTGTACCATCACCATTTGCAACCTCTGTCAGACCTATCATCAGCTTGTTCTCTATCATATTACCTTTAGAGATCTCTGTCCTCACATTATCCAACTACCTCTTTATAGGACACTTGACTGTCCCTACCATAATCACTTCATGCATTTCAAGCTTCTCACTCTTACACTTCTCTATCTTAGACCAAGACACATTTCCACTTACCTCCTTCCACATGAAGACATTCTTCTTCACAACTGGCTGCAAATCATCTTCACACTTCCCATTTGCTGTCTCAACAGTTTTATGCCTTGAAGAGGTTGTATACTCCTTGGTTTCACTCTCTTCAAACCTCACTGGCTCCTTCTTGCCAAACATTATCATCTTTGTTGTCCTTGATTACTCCTTGACTTCTTCCTGCATTGGCATCAGCACAAAAGTCTTCTCATCCTTCCTAATGGTGTAGGTGTTAGATTTCCCATCATAAATTATAGACCTATCAAATTGCCAGGGTTTTCCAAGTATCATATGACAACAATCCATAGGAAAAATGTCACATAGGACCTTGTCCTCATATCCTCCAATCTTAAACTTAACTAATGCTTGTTTAGTCACTAAAATGGACTGATTATCGCTTACCCAAGAGGCTTTGTAAGGTGTGTCTCTAGGTACTCCTTTCCAATTTTAGTTTGTCTACCATCTCACTAGATACCATATTGTCAGTACACCCTGAATCCACTATCAATTTACATACCTTGTCTTTGCACTTGCAAGTTGTCCTAAATAGTGCTTTCCTCTGAATCAGCTCCTTCTCCGTGGACGTCTTCAATAGTGCTCTTTCTCTCAGCATCAACATTTCTCCTACCTCACCAACACAACTAGTGGGAGTAGAACCACCGCATTCTTATTCTTGGAATAGATGAGTCCTCCTCTCATTCTTCCTTTCACCATCACTTGTAAAATTTTGCTTCTCGGGACACTTCTATGCTGGGTGCTCGAACTCTTGACAATTGTAACACTTACCTACAAAGGTGTTTGCATTCCTTCCACCACCAAATCTGCCTCTAGAACCTCTGCCTTTGAAATCTACACTTTGTCCTTGTTTGAAATATGCACCTTGTCCTTGTGCGTTGCTCAACTCTTCTTGACTCTCATTGACTTGCTTTGTGTTTTGAAAGGATCCTCTACCTCTAGAAATACTGCCTCTACCTTTGGCTGTCTTGTCTTGTCTTCTCTTCAGCTTCTCTTCCACTCGTACTACCATCTGATAGCATTCTTCAACATTCCTTGGATTTGCCAACACTAGTTCATCCTGCATGTTAAACCTCAAACCACCAATATACCTAAAAACCTTTTGCACTTCACTTTCATTGTGACCAGACCTTATACTCAGGTTATAAAACTCTTCAGTATATGACTTAACATCTAATTCCTTTTTCCTTAAACCTTGAAGCTTTTTAAACATTTGAACTTCATAATCTTTAGGCAAGAACTTACTTTTGATCTTAGCTACCATCTTGTCCCATGAAATAATCTTTGCCTTTCCTTGCTTTCTCCTCTTTGTCTGCTGATAATCCCACCATAACAAAGCATGACCTGTTAGCTTGGTCTTTGCAATCTTCACTTTCTGATCCTTAGGAACTTCTTCACACTCAAAGTGGTTGTCCAATGCTGCTATCCAATCTAGCAACTCTTCATCTTTAAGGATTCCTCCATACTTTAGCACATCTATCTTTATCTTGTGGTTGTCTTCTTTTACTACCCTCGGCAACTTTGCTATCCTTTGATGCTCAGGGTCTAACTCTTCTTCCACATCTTCATACTCAGGTTCCTCTTATTCCTCAGACTCAATCTCATCACCTAGAGCCACTCCTCTTCTCTAATTTTGTTCTAGGGTAGCCATTCTTTCCTTTATCTCCCTCAACTCTCTATCATGTTTCTCCTTAAGCTCGTTCATTTCTTGAGCCATGTTTCTCACTCTTGGAGGCATCTTGACAAACTGCCCCTTCAACTTAACACTTCACAATCACAACAAACCTACTAACTGTGCTTTAATACTAATTTGATGCAGAGCTAACAACACAAAGGGATCACAAACAACTACTTAGGGGACGAGGATGTAGGGGATGGCAGGGCAAACAAGACTCATAGGCCCTTGTGGACCTAACTAATCCATTGGTCTTCAAGTTGGACTTGACTGTCCTCTCCTTGTCCATTATTTCAACACAATACAACAACACCATCTTTGGGTTCACATACATGGGCACTTCCCCAAACCTTCTAGGGACCCTAGACCATCTATGGTTGACTACCCCAAGCTCACAAAACCACCACACTACTCTGGAGGTACATCCTTGTACCCCTTCCTTCATACACTGACCCACTTCCTTGTAGCCCTCTAAAAAGGGTTGTCAAGCAATATCTTGTGGTACGGGCCTCCAACCAAGACTGTGATGGGCTTTCTGAGTACACATTATCAAGTACTTTAACATACCAGACATGCACTATGGGGTCCTTTGGAACACAATCCCCAAATCTTGACTGTACTGATTCCCAATAAGGCCTAATTAGGTAGGTTTTACAAAGGAAGTACACATAAACTCAATGCCAAACTTCTAATTTCTATTCTAGAAGGTCCAATAGGATGGAAATAGACTAATTTCATAGTTTTTAGGGGTCTAAGGCCTTTCAACTTCATTCTATGGTCGAACCTTCACTCCACCAAGGCAAGTTTGTCAAATTCATGATACAAATAGGCTCAAAGGCTCCAATCTTCACTTCACACTTGTCCCTTGCTCCTACACATAAAACCCATTAGAAAACACACCATCCTAAACTCATCCCACCCATTTTGGGGTTCTAACATAGTAGGATGGGTTAGGAAATCAAAAACCTCACTAAAACCCTCAAAACTAGGGTTTGAGACCTCTCAGCACAAAAATAATGATAAAATTCTTCTAAGCAAATGAAAATCCTCCAAAACTGGTACAAATGAAAGATAAGTCCATGCTTCAACTGATTTTAGACATTTTCCTTCTTGAAGGTACTGTACGGCCTCACACAAGACGTTGGAACAACAAACAATACAGAAAAACTCAAAACTACAGGGCAACCAACAACATTTTCTTTATTTTCTCCATTCAAACTTCATCGGTCTACAATGTCTCCACATGTGAGAGGTCACCACTATATGTTTACCATGAATTCCACTATTACAATGTTCCCAAATTGTCAGAAAACCAAAATAAGAAGGCATTAAAAGACTGTCCTGATAGAAAACTAAAATAGACTATCCTAGATTTTAGGAAACAACAGACTCCACTACATGACCATGCCTTTAGAAGGCTTCAATACATTATTATATAACTCTATTTAGTCTTCATCAACCAAAATTTTAAGAATTTGACTTAATGAACATCCTAGGTGCACTGCATGACCTTTCGCCCACAGCATCAAAATTTCGTGAAATGTTTTTTGAACTTGCTCAAAATCTCGTAAGGAATTCATTATTGCAAGTAATTTTCAGCCATCACTTCAAATTGTAATTTTTTTCTTGCATTTTTTTGGGGGGGTTCTACAAATCAGTATAATTTTAGGGGGGTTGTCAATTGTTCAAATTTACAACATGGATATAATTTTAATGCCATTCAACTTCCATGCATGGAAGAAGAAAATGGAGCTAAAACTCAAACAATTAGGATTATATAGGGTCACATTGCATTTGGAAACTGAACCCACATCTGCATCAGAAAAATGAAAGTGGTTTAATCGCATGGATGAAGCTTATGGAACACTATGTATGGCTATATCTCAGGATCTTCTCTATCATCTTAATTCTACAACAACACCTAATAATGTATGGACAAAATTAGATAGTTTGTTCCAGAAACAAGATATTATGCAAGGTCATCAACTTGAGATTGAGCTAATTAGTCTTAATCCAAAAGACTTCACTGTACTCTACAAGATTTTTTCACTAAGTTAAACTTTGTCAGATTGCAAAACCCCAAACAACCGTTGCTACATATGAATCTCGAGTTGATATCTTCATGGCTTCCAGTGATTCATTGCACTAGGGCATTGATCTTGTCTTTCCAACAAGACTCTTGTATCCGCATAATATTCCAGTGGTAGGTTATTAGCATGGATTTTGTACAAGGTCTTCCAATGTCTTGAAATATACATGATGCTATTTTAGTGGTGGTGGACAAACTCACCAGGGTAGTTCACTTTATACCTAGGAATCTAACAGATGGAGCACTAGTTATAGATTGCAAGCTTGTGCAAGAAGTGTTTAGATTGCATAGAGTTCCTAAGAAGATTATCTTAGATAGAGATGTGTGCATGACATCAAGATTTTGGCAAACTTTGTTCCCAACGCTAGGAACTCAACTTAATATAAGTTTGACTTATCACCTTGAAATAGATGGTTAAACTGAGAGGGTAAATCAAGTCATAGAAGATTTTTTAATGATGTATTGCATGGATCAGCAATACAAGTGGGAAGAGTATCTACTGCTTGTGGATTTTGCATATAACAACTTCTACAATTCTTCTATCAAGATGGCTCCATTTGAAGCATTGTACGGAAGAAGATGCCAAACTCTTATAAGTTGTGATAAGCTAGAAGATAGGATTAGCATTGGTCCATAAATGTTGTCAGAAATGGAAGAATAGATTAAGCTAATCAAGAATAGATTGGCGGAAGCAAATGATAGATAGAAAAGTTATGCGGATGTCAAGTGCACACCAAGGCAATTCTCAGTTGGAGAAAAAGTTCTTTTGAGGGTCAAACCTTAGAAAAGTTCCATAAAGTTTGGAAAGTCTTCCAAACTAGCTCCTCAATATGTAGGACCCTTTGAAGTTCTCAAATCTATCAGTTTGGTTGCCTACAGAATCGTTCTACCACCATCTCTTTCTAGGATGCATAATGTATTTCATGTTTCATATTTGAAAAGGTATATAATATGTGATAATCATATTCTTGATTGGAATGTTTTATACGTACAAGACCCAAGATTGGTCATGATCGAGCCTCTCAAGGTGCTCAAAGTTTGCAAGCTTCGCTTGCATAACGGAGAGGTTACTCAGTGTAAGGTCCAGTGGGACTAGTATGCAAAGGATAGTGCCACAAGGGAAGATTACCATGATTTTTATCAAATATTTCATCATTTTTTTGTGCTTTTCAAAGTTGAACAAAAACTTTATCATGTTATTATTTTGGATACATTGGATCATTGAGGACGATGGATCTTATGGGGGGAGATATGTCACACCCCAAATTTTGACTATGTTTTACTTTTTACTTGCATGTAATTAGTAGATAATTTTGCATGGACTAATGATTTGATGTTATGTGGAAAAGTAAGGACAAATCAATGAAATCATAAGTTAATGTTTATACATGTTTATAATTTAGACATGTGATTATATGTTGTCATGATTATTTATTCATAAAGGTATATGGATTGACTAACGATACACTAATCCCAGTTTGGTGATTGTAAGTTGTAACTAGGAAACAAGTTTCCACCCTTCGAGAAAGAGAGGGAGAGCATAATTGGAGAGAAGTGAATAGACGTATGGATAAGAACATGTTGTTCCCATCTAAGTCTTGTGCTTGCACTGTTAGTGAACCCTCATCAAGTTTGGTAAGTTGTGTTCGACCCTTTTGGCCTAAGTTGGTTTTGATTTGACAATCGTTGATTAGTCGTCAAGATCCTTTAGAATAGGTTTTGTCAAAAATCAAGTCGAGATAGTATAACCATCAACAAGAAATGGTTGATAGTCATTATTTTCCTTATGTGATATGAATATAGTTTATAATATTATAACAAATTAAATATTAGTGGTTAAACTATTTCATTATCAATGATTTCTGATAAGTTTTCCGTTTCGATAACCTATCTTTGTTGGCGTTTAAGCAAGATAGAGAGGGGGAGAATATCTCGACTCCATTCTCGTATCTTGTCAAGTGATAAGAACAATGTAAAAATACATTGTATATACCTACACTATGATGTTCTATATCTATTTAAATAATATCTGTAAGTTTATACTTATAATATGATGTCGAAGAGCTTCATAGGTATTGTGGTATGGTAGCAATTATTGCAAACCTCTTTATGTATTTACGAGAGCACTCAACACTTACGTCCATGATGGTTATGGAATTAAGGAGGAGTTCAAGAGTGGTCTTTAAAGACCAACTACTCCACTACGTCTGTATGCTAACGTAGCATGAGAATAGGCAAAGATTCTGCCAAAACCTCTATGGTAATGTGGAGCGGTTAAGTCTTTAATAAGACTATATCATCAGGGGAAAAAGCATATTGAAGGAAAAAGTGATATCTGTGAATAGATAATAGGCCTTTGTGAGTGCAATGATAAGGGATAGTACACAGTAAAATGGAGGAGAGAGAGAAAGCTTTGTATAAGAAGCAAGAGCTAAACACAACAATGAATGTTGATAACTTAGAGAGCTTGTTTTATAAAGAAATCTGTAGGGAATAAAGACATAGATACACAGAAGGATAGGTGCAGTCGAGCCTAGATAGCTAGAGGATTAATAGAGTTTACTCAAGCATTGAAATTGATGGCTTTTAGAGGTATGAATGCCTTAGAAAAACATTATCTTTTCATTCTTAAATTGCAGTAGTTTGTTATCATTTGTATACAAATAGAAATATGTTGTCTTAGAAAGAAGTATATATATATATATATATATATATATATATATATATATATATATATTCTTAGTTAAGAACATAGTTCAAAGGAAATAGTGATATGTCTTTTACATAATACCATGAAACCGTAGAGTTTAGCAGTCCAATGTTGTTGTTCAATAGAAATAATTGTATAGGATAACTCTCTCATGTTATTTTTTGTCATTGAGCCTATAGGATCATTAGATTATTAACTCAGTAGTTGGAGGACACTGATTTTTGGAAAAAATGAGTTTCAATAACTCTATTTGCACAGAGGATATTAGGATTAGAGAAAGACATTCATACTGTGTTTACACTCGAACAATCATAGTGTTTCTTGTAGTTAACAAACACCCTAGGTGAGCAGAAAGTTAGTTTATTCATATAGAGATAAACTGATATTTTTCTCATATTTGAATGCATGCTATTGTAGTTATACCTCATTAAGGTTGCAATGTATCACAAGGAAAAAGGTATGTATACATTTGCAGAAACCAAGCCTTGCCTGAACTTGAATTTAATCTAGGAGTTGTTAAAAGTAGGAATGTATAAGTTTATTGCTTTTTCAATCAATTGATAATGAGTTTTATTTACTGCTATTGTAGAATATATATAGCGATGTTATAAATATCTTTCAGAACATCTAGAATAGTGATATGTCATCACCTAAGCATTCTACAACAATGACAAGTATCATCTAGATATTTGAAAGATATTCTATGAGTCCAAAATCTATTCTATGTAGAGAGTTGGAGGACTCGAGAAGACCAAAAGGTTAGAAAATATTATTATTGTAGACTTAAACATATCTAGATTGAAAGATAGACTTAGTCGAGAGATTAAGTTATGAAAATAGTAGTATTCATTAAGATCGTTTATGAAGAGGATATATGTTACATCCCTAACCTATAATTAGACCTAATCTTAACCTTGCATGGTAATTTGGAGGATTAAACATATTTAACTAATTTGATATTGTAGAAATATCTGATTTAATCTTTGATTATGATGTTAATGATTGATGATAGTTAGTTATGAAATTATTTGTTCATATGAATAATTAACTTGAATTGCAAAATAGATGATGATGCACTGATCATGGTTTTATGGTCCTGAGTGTGAACAAGAATGAATCATCCTTTGAAGATGGAAGGAGAGTATCATCCGAGAGGAAGAGATAGATGTCAGGAAATGGGTCCAATTGCCATCTAAGTGTCAGACCTTATGTCCTTATGAACCTTTGTAAGTCGGCGTAAGTTACATCTTCTTTGGTAGTTAATTTTCTTTTTGTGTCGTCTTGTGGTTTCAGTCGTTTCAACCAGTTGCATCGACTCACTCTAATGACATTCTTAGAATGTCAATTTGAGTCAAGGAATAGTCTTGCCATGCATCTGGGTATCTTTTTATTTGCTTTAAATATCCTTGATTTGGGATTACAAATCTATTATTTTGGTATGTTATGCTTTCGGCTTTTTAGCAAAGAAGGGGGAGTGATGCTCAACTCCTAAATCACATGTTGATACTATCACCATGAAGGTGATGATGTCAAAAAATGACATATTGATTAATGTAAGTAATTCCATACATCAAGTAGATGCATGGATTAATACTATGCTATGTTTATACAAGTCTAATATCAAATTTCTTGTTAAACTATTATGTTTACTCATTTGATATGGCTGCTATCACCCATGAAAGGGGAGTGATTTTATAGTTAATTAAAAAGCATTTGGAGCTTTGAGCTCACCCAAGGCTTTCCAATAGCAAGTATGGGGATGATGGATCCTATGTTTTAGGCAGGTTGGCCGAGTGGGGAAAACCACCCACCACGTTATGATGGGGGTGGTAGTTCCAATATGCTCGACATGTTGATCTTGGGAAAGATAATAAGCATTGCTATCTTTTTTGGGGGGAGTTAGCTTTGGACAGGGAATTGTTATTGGAGGTATGCTCTCTACACTCAAGAAGAGGAGCGGAGCAAGAAAGAGTAGATAGTCGAGTTTCTTAGGAAAGCAGTGAACAACTTCATTCAGGTAGAATAAAATTCTATAATAACCAAACCTTTTATTGTTTGTGTACTAATATTGTAAGTATCGACTGTGTCGATTATTCTATAGCATGCTTATTGCATTGTAAGTTTATGTTTTCATTGTTATGTAGTGGCTCGAGGCCATTAAGGCCGAGCCTTTAAACATTGAAATATTCCTTATGCAGTGGCTTAATGGCCGACAAGGCTGAGTTTACCATGGAAATGTTCTTACACAGTGGCTCATGGCTAAAAGTTTGAGCCTTTAACTATTTGAAGCTCTTTTTTTAAAGGCTATCGCTCAAGGCCAAAAGGCCAAGCGTAATACATTAAAGCCTTTGTTAAAACTATTTCTCGAGGCCGCTAAGATGAACTTTAATATATACACTGAAGTCTTTGTTGAAATTGTTGCTTGAGGCTGATAAGGCCGAGCATGTTCCCACTGTATCATTTACATGTTGGGTATCGACGTGGGTATTGATAACCACAGTGCCTAGACTTGTTTATCAAGTTGAGCCGATAGTGCTCATGGCATGAGAATTGCATAACTTTGGTATTAATAATAAAATCAATGGTATGACCTACATGTGGCCAAAAATAGCCACCATGAACTATAGTGATGGATGACAAGTCTTAAATTTGACTACGCTTAAATCATAACCAGAGTCTTGAACCATCATGTCTATGAAACCTGAGTAATGCGTAATGGGTTATTGAAATACCCAAGTAGGTTTTTCTACCCCTCGATAAGGGAGGAGGTGTCTTATACAAAAGACCACTGTTCTAGTTTATGGCAGCATAGTGTGCTAGCTAATTCACTAGAGAGGAATCTCTTTTACTTTTGATGATATGAAAAGATGGGAAGCATTACTAGCTTAAGTTTTATATGGGTATTATTACAAGAATCAAACTCCTTTTTCCTTACTTTGTGTGAACTCTATGGGGAGAGTATTTTTCATTAAAGCTCTTATGGGGTATTTGAGTTATTATTTATTCATGAAACCATTATGACTAGATAAGGTAGTGAATGCCGAGGGAACTATAATCTGATTTTAACTTATATGGTGATTCATATTGAGAATATAAACCATGGGAGACCTTGGTTGGTGAGCTTGGTTTGACTTTAATATGATTAGAAAGTGGGACAAAGTGACGAGGAGTCACAAGTGTTGAATGTCCTGGTATGGACTATGAATCAAATTGATCCCACATATATTAGACCTAGAGAGAGAGGTCAAATTAAACTTACTGTAGGATGAGACAACTTCTAAGTCGAGTTAGGGTGGTTGACATATGACGACGTTCATTGCGTAACATACATGTATGTAAATATTTGGCCAAAGTAATGCATCCGTCTCTGCATGCATTATCGGTCCACATTGCTCCAGATGGCATAATGTTTCTAGTAGTGTCATACATAGTTAGAGTGGATCTATAGTTGTGTGACCGAGAGGCATTATGAAGGACACAACACCAGATATTCAGATGGCTAATCTAATGGTTCCTAATATCTATACCTTCCGTGAAGGGTAGGGCCACTTCCAGAAAGGAAGTTGTGCGGGGGACCATCGATTTGTGGTTGGAGGAAAAGCACTCGAATGATGCTCTCCTTCCCAAGCATGAGACAAGTCGAGGCTTATGAAGACAGATATCAAGAGATCCAAATGCAGTATTTTTCATTTTATGACTTGATGGTCAATTGTTATGTATAATATGATATTTGATGCCTTGAGCATAGCTTTGTACATGCATAGTGAAGGTCATTCACTAATGAGATGTAAATGGATACTATCATTGTAAGTTTTGTTATATTCTGGTTTAGAATAACATGCTTAATTATTGAGATGATAATGATTCATTCTTGTTAACTTAGATTTGAGTAATCATGATGTATTCTAATTCTTGTTTAAGATGAATACTTGTGTTAATTATTGGGCATTATGGAATGTGATGTTACAATATATCTCGTGTGCTATATTTTTGCATGTTATAGAAAATGTGATTCCAAATATTGCCTAAGTGGTCAAGAGAAGACTAGAGGTTTATGTTTCTATGTTTATGTATTATAAACATTTACTTTTGGGAAAAGAATATTTGATATACTAATGTATGGGGTTGAGAATGTAAAATCCTAGAATCAACCTAGAAGGGTTTTAGAAATCTTAGAACTCTTAAGTCGGTTATGATTTTGTATTAGTCTATTGTAAGTTACAGTTGACAATAATGGTCGAGAAAACCATAGTTCAAGACAATGTAAATTAGGAAAAGAGTCTAAGTCGTACTTTGAATGATTTCTTAATAGAGTCGAGAACTTGACATATAGTACAAGGGTGCTTAATCTTTTTGAGTCTTTGAGTAGAATTATAGGAAGTCATAGACCTTGATATTTGCAAGAATACAACTAGGGACTCTCTAAGAAGTTAAAATCACCCAAACCTACATTATATATATATATCCTAGTTTAAATATTTAATTCTAAGTCAGATTGACTAGGATTGAGTTTGGCCAAGACGGTTCATGTCTAGAATTACTAGTCAAACAAGTCAAATTGTAGGATGAGATAGTTTCCAAGTTGAGTTAGAGGTGCGTGAACACACGACTACATTTATTGCAAACATCTATTTATATAGAGACTTTGGCCAAAGTGATGCATTTGTCTTTGCATGCATTAGTCAGTTCACAGTATTTAGAAGGCATGACTTGTCAAAATGATCATACTTAGTTAGAAGACTATCTAGAGTTGTATGGTCAATTGAGTTATGTAGGACACAACATAAGACTTAGATGGCAACATGTTGGTTCTTTATGTCTATAGTCTTCGTGAAGGGTATGACCATTTCCAGGAAGGAAGGTGTGCGGGGGACCGTTGATCTGTGGTTGGAGGTAAAGCACTTGGATGATGCTCTCCCTCTGTAGTAGAAGACTCTTCGAGACTTGTGAGACAAATATCAAGATTCCAGAGACAATATTCTTTATGTTAAGCCTTGATATTGACTTATGATGTAAAAATTATTCTTTTTTGCCAAGTGCAACATATTTATAAATGTAAAGTGAAATGTTTTCACTATGATTTATCTTTGAATATATTGTATTTCAAGGTTGAAAAATATTTAGAAAAGATATGCTTCTATTTCTTTGTAATTATGTAAATGAAAAAAAAAACACTCATGTTTATCATGCTATAGAATTAATCTGTTACAAAACCCTAAAGGATAAAAGGATTAAAGGATTAAAGGATGGGTAGAAATAACCTAAGGGTAAATAAAAATTGGAAAAAAACAATAAATAATCAAATCTAAAACAAGTATGGAATGTAACCCTAAAGGCCAGCATGAGAGTGGGTAGTGTGAGGAATAAGATCAAGCAATGGTAAGTAAAAACCCTAGAACAAGTAGCAGATAAATGATAACATAAGAGCATAATGAAATCCTAGATAAAATTGATATGAAAGATGAGCAATTAGAAAAAAATAGATCTAAAACCTTAATGAAAGAGAAGAAACCCTAAGGGAAAACCTTAAGTTGTGTAAGAAAATTTCCTCTTCAAAAAAAGTATAAAGAAAATAAATATTTTTTGTAAATTATTTAGACTAATTAAATAAATGCAATCAGTAATCAAATAATTAAGCTAGGTAAAAGAGTTGGGACCGATAATTATAAAAATGCACAAAAAACAATGTGATGGTTAGGGGCACTTAGCTTTAGAATTAATGATTAAGAAATGGTGCTAATGTCACATTGAATCCAATCACTACTGTCTATAAATTTAAGTCTTTGCTCTAATGACTATGTCAAAACTTGCACGTAGTAATATAAAACCCTATGGTTTAACTCTAAGTGCTATGGGGTCGATCCCAAGCAATACATACTTGATCTAATGTGTGGAACTTATCAGTGATGCACATGATTAATTTGCTAGAACGTGCACCTAAAAACCTTGTTTATCTTTGTCTTCTTCATAGTTGAACTTGTCAAGGTGTTGACCAAGGACGTCGTTTAAGAGTTTGTCAACTCGATGGGTGAATGGTTTTCCCTAGATCAAACCCCTTTGACAAGCTAAATTAATGACAATGAATGCTATTGAAAACAACATGCCTAGACATGACGATTATGTGAATCTAATTCCTTATCCCTTTAGAAATTGAAGTGTGTTGTAATTATTCTCCCATATGAAATTAAGTGCACATTGAATGTCTTTAAATACAATGACATACCAACATGTTATACAAAAAATGTGACAAGTTCGTTCATAATAGATAGTAGGAAGGGGCAAGAAAGTTATAATTGAAATTCAATAATTTAAATTTTGGGTTTAGTCTCACATCCACAAGATTGAATTAGATCAATTTTGTGCCATTCAAAAATGATCCATATGACTAAAACAATAAATCTCCAAGTAAGGAAATTTATAAAAGATTGTCATTCATCATGCACTCTGCTCTCACTGCCAGTTCTGTGAGGTACCTACACGAAGGCAAATACAGAATCAATGGCACCACCGAGAAGCACATGACCAACACTGTCTGAAACATCTTTTCTGGACAAGGGGAAGGGAAGGTTCAACACATCTTCTCTAAGCCTCACATTTTTTAAAGAATTCAAAGAAAGCGTGCTTGATACGAGCTCATGATATACATAAAAAAGGCAACAGCAGAACAGAGGCAACAATAGAACATGAACAAAGGCAACATAAGAACATTGACAGTAGCATTAAACTAAGGGGTTGTTCTCAGACATACGTCATGTCTTTTTTGGTGCCAAACACTTCTTGTGGGTCCAGGTTTTTTTTTAAATAAAAATATTTGGTAGTTGTTTAAGGCATAGAAAAGATAATCTCCAGGGTTTGCGGGGGCAAAGGGCCTAGGGAGGACGCGACAACCACCCAACAATTTATTTCTAGCTCTGAGGGTTCTGTCAGCATTAGTGAAATCTAAGTCAAAGGTTAGTTTATTAAACATACGTCCTGTTGTTTGTTTTCTTTTGGGTATGTGGCATTTTTTGCATCTACTGTGCAAACCTAACATAGAACCACAAGCTTTCCAAAACTTTGGGTTTAAAATATAACCACTGGTTTTTTCAAAACCAACATACCTGGTTAGGGCAAACCATGGTCAAACAACAAGTGGGTTTCAAAGGTAGGGTGGGGTCGGGGGCTTAGGGACCTACCACGATTATGTCGTAAGTTGTAAAACAACTAGAGTCAAACATGAATGGAAGGGCTAAAACTAACATTGATGTGGAAACAAATCATTTAGGCCAAGTCAAAATTGCATGTACTAGTAAAAATGGTAAATGGATCTGGGTAATTGCAAAGCAGCTTCGGAACATCCTGAAACATAGGCTCTCACGTTTAAAATGGGAAGAAGCAAAGAGAAACTGAAACCATAGAGAAACAAACATTGTGTGCAAAAAAACATAGTCAAGCAAGGGGCTAAAAAAACACAAAGAGGGAGTTGAAACTGAAATCTATAACCCCACTTCTACTCCACTTACCTGGTCTTCACATCTTTATCTGCAAGAATTGATTAATATCAAAACCAGGCTTGAGTGTTTGGAAGTTAAGGAGCATGGATATAACGACAAGTTCCATGAGTTTACTGAAGAAAACTAGATTTTGCTAGAAGACAACAAGAGGTTAAATGAACACATGGCATTTCTTCAAGACACTATACAAGCAAGGAAACTTGAGTGGCAAATTATGAAGTTGGCATGGCAAGACATGAATGATTCAACTAAAATCACAGGTATAGATACTTATGTAGTTCAACAAGCAAATTTTCAAATAGAGGACAAATCCTTGACACATGTCATTGGGGGCTCAGAGGCTTCAAAAGTAGAGGCAAATACGAAGGTTGCTAGAATGCAAGAAAGAGAGGGCAAAGAAAGGCAAGACAAGGTAAGAAATATCATTATTAGAGGAGTAAGGGATTACGGTAAAAATGAAAGCACCTTCAATCTTTCAAGTGACTTCTTGAAAGAAAAGTTGCATTGGCAAAGTCAAATCTACCAAGCAAGGAGGATTGGTAAGATTTGTGAAGAAAAAGATAGATCTATCAAAATTGTCATGGTAAACAGGGAAGACAAGCTCCAAATTTTCAACAAAAAGAGGCTTCTAAGAGGCTCCCACTTCTTTTTAGAAGATGATCTAACTGCAAAACAACAAGATGAGAGAAGGGCAGAAATGTCTAAAATTAGAACAAGGGATGAAGGAAATAGGGCATGGTTATACAAAGGGAAAGTAATTATTGCCAACTTAGGGTCTCACGATAAATCAGAGTAACAAGAAGGTAGCATAGGGAGAGAGGAGGTTCTTAAGGCAACAAGGAATATTGGTCAACAAGCTTAGGCAGAAAGGGGAAAGGACTAAATTTTGAGTCTTTTGCATCAAAATAAATAACAATCAGGACCCCCTCAGGCACACCTAAATGTTGTGTGCTGGAATTGTAGAGGCTACCCGTGGAGGAGGGGAGCGGGATTAGGGCCTATTGCTGAAGGAAGAGACATAATTTGTCTTACTGAAACACATGAGAAAGAAGGTTGCACAACTCCCATTTATGAAGGATACACAAAGTTTGCAGTTTGGAACAAAGTAGTGGGCAATGGCAAAGGGTACAGTGGCATAATGGTTTTAGTGAAAAAAGTTGAAGGTCATACAATTCAATTGGAAAGAGAAGACACTAACAAACAATACATTTGGGTCAAAATTTTGGAAAATAGGAACCACATAAACATTGCAGCGTGCTATTTTGCTCCTCAGATCTCAAAAACTTACAAAAGACTTGGTTTAGACAACAAGGATCCTTTTGTAGCCATCAAAAAAGACATCTCAGTGTATTCCCAGAAAGGTGAAGTTCTACTTTTGGGGGATTTCAATGCTAGGACAACAAATGCTCAAGTTAATGTTCTTTGTGGTAAAGGGGACCACAATCCTATTTGGCTTATGGAGGAAGGGAATCAACAATGGGCTAGATGTTTAGGAAACAATAAGGACAGATGGAAGAATTTTAGAAATTTTACATGCGACACCTACAATAGGGCAAGTGTGGTGGATTATGCAATATGTTCAAAAAGCATGATTGATAAGATAAAAGATGTCATGATTGGTGATCATTTTTGGGAGTTAAAATCTAATCATAGACCTATTTTCCTAAGGATTTATTGGTTGAAAAAAGGTAGCTTTCAAGTGAAATGCAACCCCCCCAGCAACCTCCCACAAAGAGCAAAATTCTTTTAACTCAAGAAAATCATAATAATTTCAAGGCAGCTCTAGAGCAATTATGCAAAAAGGGGAAGGCTAGTTCTCTAGATCTCAATAGTTATGAGTTAAACGTTGTGATCCAAGGAGCGCTTGAGAAGTGCAAAAGAGCAAAAAATAAGAAGGCGGTTACAAACTAGTTTCTGGTTAATGTGTGTTTTGATAAAGATTGTAAAATTGCTAGGAAAGCGTTGAAGAAAGTAGGCAAAGAGAAGATAAGTATTATGTAACGTTCGAAAAAATGCCACTTACTAAAAGAAACCAATGAAAATCAATTTCAATCCATAAATAATTAACTAGAATTATATTCTTATAAAATAGTGCGAAAAAAGAAAATAATCAACCTTCTTCTCACAAATATCACAACTTGCAAATAATACTTGTATACAATCATCAAATGTGATTCAATACATCTATTAATAAGATAGCTTAAATAAGAGGACTAAGCCGTACCATATTTAGCCATGTAGGCTCATATAAGAATATCATATCAACCATAGGTTAACTTTTGACATGTAAACCTTACAACATTCTATATTTTACTTAAACAAATATTCAATAACTTGATGCAAGCACATACTACTATGCCCTTAAAGTGAAAACAGACATAGTTAATTTTTCCATCTCATTAACCCTTAGAGGAAAGATAATGTAGCTTACAGATCTAAGAAAATTTTAGCAACATAACAACATGTAAATTAACACTTTAAGAACATGAAAGAAGAAGAAAATAGACAAAAGAGAAGAAACACCAATATACATGGGGAAAACCCTTTCGGATAAAAAACCCCACCCTCCAAAGCATCGAACCAATGTATTAATCTGCAACCATAAACATGTTACAATACATTTGCAAGCTTAAAGCCTTAACATGGTGATTTACATCTTGCTCCTCTGGAAGAAAAGCTCACCACATAACCTTGCATAAAACTCCCCTCTCAAATAACTCCTCAAGCCTTCAATATATAGGAGTTCCAATACAATAATCCACCAAAAAGGAAACTCAAAACCATGAGTTACAATGCCTAATCATGGAGAATCAAATCCACCGTAATATAGAAAGTTACTCAAATCATAACTGACTCTCCAAATATGGCACTCCATTTTGGCTCTGAAAATCATGCTTTCGCAATCTCCTAAAATCTTGCCTAATTTCTTTCTTTGATAAAGATCTCAACTTTCAATCCTTTGAAACGAACATTGCCCAAAAATTATCACAATTGCTCATCCAAAATGTAAACTTACCTCCCTTTTCTCCTCTAAAATCCCTTCTTTTTCTCCTCTATTTACTTATATCTAATATTCCTTCTAAATTCACTATTGTTCCTAAAAAATAAAAATACACTCAAAGGAAATTTAGAAACTAATAGTAAAATTAATTAATGACAATTCATAAAAATGTTTCCTTAAAATGATATTCTTAAATTCTAAAAAAATTGAACTACATTTATTACGAATTTTAATTGGCACTTATTAAATTTAGTTATTGTTAAATACCTAATTAGTTTATCATTCTAAATAATATTCTATTTTAAATAAAATAAATATAAATATTTTTTTAACTCACAAAAAGGCAAGTTCCTTAATCACCACATAAATTCACTAAAACTAAATTTAAATTATAATAATTAAAATACAAGTTAAAAATAATAATTAAAGTCAAGTTTTCATGGTAAGAACTAATTATAAACTTATTAATAATTGTGAGTTTCATGCACACAATTTATAAATATCTAATAATGAAGAATTAGCTCTTCTAATTTTCTAATATAAAATAGTCATCTTTTTATTTTGTTTCTTTTATCTCGTGAAAACTTGCTAAAATAATAACTGAGGTAAATATACTCCTAATATTTATTTCTTTCTAATTTAGTTTTCTACTTTGTTTTTGCATTATTCTATTTTCATTTTCTCTTAACATGGCTTTTTCCCTTGATTTTAGCTTCTGATTTTCTATTTTTCATTTTTTTTTCTATGAATTATTTCTATTGTTATAAAATAAAACATATATTCTAATTTTGAAAATGGCATAAATTTAATAACTAAACATAATTTTATTAATTAATTTGCCACACAATTATTTCTAAAAATAATAATTAATAAAATATAATTTCCCTCACATACAATTTCAAATAAAATCAATATATATAATTTAAATTACTTTTATTTCACCGAGAGTATTTTTAATTAACAATTAATTAAATAACAACTATAAAATATTAAATGATTTTCTTTTCTATTAAAATAAGAAGACAATATATCAATAAAATTAATTTATGCAATGATTATATAACTATATGCCATCTAAGTGCCTGTGTGTGCAAATTTCTTTCACCATAGTCGCTATCAGATGGCTAGATGCCCCCTCCTTAATGATACTCTCTCCATCAAGAGTATATTCATATTACGCACATAAGTCAAAGTTTGGTCAACGATCATTAAAATAGTAATATTAAATTGAAAATAGGGGTTATGACACTTTAAATGTTATAAGGAGATCATTAAAGCAAAAAAAGCTGATTTCATGAGCACGAGATGTGAGGAGTTAATCTACCTAGGCAAGCATAACCCTAAGTTATTTTGGAAGGAACTTCAACCAAAGAAGAAGCATATGGAAAACAACATCATGGATAGTGAATGGTTTGAGTATGCAAAGCAACTTTACAAGCAAGATATAAAGATTGAGCCTCCTCCCTTGATCAACACAGCTACGAGGCTTTTCACTGTATAGGAGGTCAAGGTGGGTATTAGGAAACTTGGTGTTGGGAAAGCTAAAGATTTGGTTGAACTTCAAGCAAAATACATCAAATGGCAGGTGAAGACCCCCGCGCCTCACATTACTAGAATTTTCAACAACATTTAGCATGGCTTCTCGAAAGATTGGATCACCAACCTAGCATTTCCTCTCTTTAAAAGTGGAGATGTTAACAATCCTTCCAACTATAGGACCATCATGATCAATCCTTTGTTTGCAAAATTGTTTGGTAGCATGGCGGAAAGCATAATTAGCAAGTGGGCAGAAGTGAAAGGTAAGAGAGCTAAAGGTTAGGTAGGCTTTACGCCTAAACATTCTACTTTAGACCATGGTGTTACACTGAGGCACATCATCAAAAAAGTTTGGGATGAAAAAGAAGAAGCTTATTGTTGTTTTGTTGACTTCAAAAAGGCATTTGACGCGGTCCTTAGAGATAAGTAATGGTGTAGGATGGAGGAACTTGACATTCTAGTCCATCTGAGAGCGGTTGTCCATAGGCTTTATGAAGAGGTCCACGTCAAGATTAGAACTTCAATAGGCATCTCAGAAAGTTTCAGGAGTGACATCAGAGTTAAACAAGGGTGCCCTTTATCTCCCACTCTCTTTGGCTTGTATATTGTCATGCTTGAAGAGTGGTTGAATTTGCGGGGTGGGGATGGTGTGCAACTAGGGGAATATGTGATAAGACTCTTATATGCTGATGACCTTTTTCTAATTGCTAAGTCCCCCCAGGGATTACAAGAGCACCTCTATGCTCTTGAGCACTTTTGCAGGGTTGTTGACATGCAAGTCAATTCTAGCAAAACCAAAATCATGATTTTCTCAAACAAAAAGATAAAATTACAGCATACGTTTTTCTTTGAGGGAAGTATTCTTGAAGAAGTTAATGAGTACAAGTATCTCGGGATTGACTTCAACAACATGCTTAGTTGGGAGACTTGTAGAAAGAAAAGAACTTTGGGAGGTTGGAAAGCATGGTATGCTCTCCAAAACAGATGCAGAGAGGTAGAATTATGGGATTGGAAAACTATTCTGACCCTTTTTGTGCTTTTGGTAAGTCCTGTGGTTCTTTATGGGTGTGAGATTTGGGCTAGCAGCTTGTTTAAGTCCAAGTGGAAGCAGATAGAGAAAATACAAAAGCACATAATCACTAGCAAGTTCAGGCTAAAATTTTAACTCTATGAGATTTTATTAGCTGAAACAAGGGCTATTCCGATGGAAGCCACTGCTATAGTGAGTCTCTTAAGGTATCTCAAAAGAATTGAGCAGATGGAAACAAGTAGGTGGCCTAAGGTTATTTTCTACAAGGCTTTTAGAGAAAGAAAAAAGTCTTGGATGAAACAAAATAGCAAGTGGATGAACAAGTGGAATATATTTTTGAATGCTTGCCCCACAGATGGCAAAGAGATAAAATCTTTTGTCATAGATAAATTTCACAAGTCTATGTGGTATGGGTCTATAGGGAGAAAGAAGAAGTATTATCTCTAGATGTTTAACCCCATGTGTGATCATCGGAAAAAAGCGTACATCGGGGTGAATATTCCTTGGAGAGCTAAGATTTTCATTGGTCAGATTAGAACTAACTCCCACCAGCTTCAATGTGAAACAGGAAGGTGGAAGAGGCCTAAAGAAATGTGGGAAGAGAGAGTGTGTGAGTTCTGCAATTCTAGGGCAGTAGAATAAAAAAAAACACTGTATCTTAGAGTGTGACGCTTACACGGACATCAGGGTTAAGTATGTGGGCAACCTATCTACGATTTCTTGGCATGATCTATTTATCTAGGGGACACTCGAGAAGCTCGGTGAGCTCATTATTTCTTTGAACAAAAGAAGAACTGAAAGGCAAAAGTAAATCTAATTGGGTTGACTATCTCATAGGCTACTTTTAGCCTCGTGGACATTAAAAGTTATTCTATTATATTCTAATCAATAAATAACAAACAAAAGTTAATATTAATAAATAAGGATTAGGCCCTGAATAAACAAAAACAAAAACATATCACTTGCCAATATATTATTTACATTAAAACAAATTAACCTACAATAAATGTTTACGATTTATTAAAATTAATGCATGTAAATTTTCTTGTATTAATCTTGGGCTTCTCTTTAATTTAGACTATAAAATATGGTCAAAACCAGCAAAAACAAGGCACAGGCTGTCAATTTACAGGCCTATATATAACAAACATCTCTAATGGGGGCATTTTTGAGGCTAGGTGGACCTTGCAAAGGTGTATTACTATGTAAAATTTGATGTCTAAAATGCAACTGCAGTCATCTGCTCAAAAACACGTAGTCGATTTCTCTTGCGGCCCATCTGAGCACCCCAATTCCATTCCAGAAATGGCATGTCAATAGGAGCTAAGGTGGTGAGTGTATATAGGAGCTAGGGAATAGGAAGGAGGTTGGGTATAAGGTAGATAAGGAGGCTCATAGAATGAGGTACGAGAAGTGATGCAAATATGTAATGAGGTGAGTACATGAGGGAGGGGAGGAATAGAATGAGGAGTATCCATGGTGGAAGTAAGGATGGTAGTAGGAATAACGGATGTGATAAGGGTAATGGAAGTGGTAATGGGTTGAGAAGGAGAGGTGGATGATAAAAATTGCATATGGTATGAGTATAATGAGAGTAAAATTAGGAGGTAAGCCATATTGAAGAAAAAAATAGGGGGAAGATGGGAGGATACATTGTGAGATGGGACAATGGTGGAAGAAGGCATGGTTGTGGAAGGAGGGATGGTAGACGCTAGTCAAAGAGCTAGTGAGGGAAACCTTCAAACCAATGGCTTGCAAGATCTCTAACACAAATGGTTTGTGTAGACACCCAAAAATGACCAAGTCATCACATCACTTGCATTTGTCTAATCTGTCTAATCACCTGCATTTCAACATTAATTGAATAATTTAATTATTTAATTAATTTCATTTATTTCTTCTAAATCACATACTTTCAACATTAATTAAACAAATCTTCTTTATTTAATTAATTTTCATTAAATCAACCTTATTCTTCCACGATTAAATAATTTTTATTATTTAATTAAATCATTATCCTCTTTCAAATTTCAAGTCTCCATTAATTAAATAAATCCAATTATTTAATTAATTCATCACAAATCCTCTTATCTACAATTAAATAATTTATATTATTTAATTAAAATCACTTGTTCTTCTAAATTTAAATAAATCATGCAAATTTATTTAAATTGTCTCAATACTCTAAAAATAAATAAAATCAAGTATTTTATTAAAAATCTTCATATTCCTCTAATCTTGCACAAACAATTAAATAATTTATTTATTTACTTTATTTTTTCCCCTAAAAATAAATAAAATCAAATATTTTATTTATAATCTTCATATTCCTCTATCATGCACAAACAATTAAATAAATTTATTTATTTAATTTCAGTTATCTTCCAATTCCTCTTAAAATATCTTGTTAACTCATGTGCACAATCAGTCTTATTTTTAGAACTCTAAAAAAGGCAAAATTACAAGTTGAGTTATCTATTCAATCAATCTTGTTTTCATCATATTTTACTAAAAATATCCTTATAGATTGACACATGTCGTGTGCACATTCATTATAGTTATTTGATTTATCTCCTCCGTTGATTCTTCTGAATTATCTGAACCGTTGATCGATCTCTGTTAAAACCTATATAAACCCTCCTCATCTCCTTCACAAATCCTCTTCGATCACTTATTCTCAGGCATCCTTTACATCGCTTTGAGCATACATCGCATTGATTGAGCAACTTTACGATCTTTTGACATTGATCTTTGAACACTTACACTTGTTTGTTTTAAACATAGTTTCGCAACATTATTGAGCAATCCACATTTCGACAAAGAGAACAACACAAATCTGAGTAAAAACTTTCTTGTTTCATTTGATTTATTGATAATAACTTTTATTTAGATTAGTTCTCTTTATGTTATAGGTTTTTGATTTGTTAGTTTTGATATCACAATCGATTTTCCTCATACATAGTTTGTTAATGAGCAAGTTATGAATCATATCCACCAATTGCGTAGGACTATCAACATTAGCTAATTTATTATCAAGTTCTTATGCAAAGTCTTATTGAGCCTTGTGTTCCTCATGGTCACAATCTTCAATGTCATGCTCATCAAAAAGAGGAACAATTGTATTTATGGGAATAACATGAGGCACACTATTTGTAGTGGATTGAGCCATGTCAAGATTTAAGTGTCACTCCTTTATGAAGAAAGACGGGGTGGAAGAAACTTGCATGCAAGTAACACCAAAAACCCTAAAGGATAAAAGGATGGGTAGAAATAACTGAAGGGCAAATAAAAATCAGAAAATAATCAAATCTAAAACAAGTATGGAATGTAACCTTAAAGGCTAACATGAGGGTGGGTAGTGTGAGGAATAAGATCAAGCAATGGTAAGTAAAAACCCTAAAGCAAGTAGCAAATAAATGATAACATAAGACCACAATGAAATCCTAGAAAAAATTGAATGAAAGATGAGCAATTAGTAAAAAAACAAAGATCTAAAAGCTTAATGAAAGAGAAGAAACTCTAAGGGTAAAACTTAAGTTGTGTAAGAAAATGTCCTCTTCACAAAAAGTATAAAGAAAATAAATATTTTTTGTAAATTATTTAGGCTAATTAAATAAATGCAATTAGTAATCAAATGATTAACCTAGGTAATAGAGTTGGGATCGATAATTATAAAAATGCACAAAAATTCAATGTGAGGGTTAGGGGCACTTAGCTCTAGAATTAATGATTAGAAAATGGTGCTAATGTCATGTTGAATCCAATCACTATTGTCTAGAAATTTAAGTATTTGCTTTAATGACTATCTCAAAACTTGTGCAATAATATAAAACCCTATGGTTTAAATCTAAGTGCTATGGGGCTAATCCCAAGAAATACAATCTTGATCTAATGTGTGGAACTAATTAGTGATGCACATGATTAATTTGATAAAATGTGCACCTAAAAACCCTATTTGTCTTTGTCTTCTTAATAGGTGAACTTGTCCAGGTTTTTGTCTTAGGACATCGTTTAAGAGTTTTTTGACTCGATAGGTGAATGGGTTTTCCTAGATCAAACCCCTTTGGCAAGATAAATTAACAACAATGAATGATAATGAAAACAACATGCCTAGACATGCAGATGCCCTATACGATGATTATGTGAATCTAATTACTTATCCTTTTAGAAATTGAAGTGTGTTGTAATTATTTTCCCATATAAAATTAAGTGCACATTGAATGTCTTTAAATACAATGACATAGCAACATGTTATACAAAAAAGTGACTACTTCGTTCATAATAGATAGTAGGAAGGGGCAAGCAAGTTATAAGTGAAATTCAATAAGTTAAATTTTGGGTTTAGTCTTATATCCACAAGATTGAATTAGATCAATTTCGTGTCATTCAAAAATGAACCACAAGGCTAAAACAATTGAAGTAAGATGAAGACCCATAAATGACAAACAAGAGTAAATATTGATAGATAAGGATTAGACAATGGATTGAATTAGATCAATTTCATGCCATTCAAAAATGATCATAGGGCTAAAACAACAAATCTTAAAGTAAGATAATGATCAATAAATGACAAACAAGATTAAATATTAATAAATAAGGATTAGACCATAGCTAAACCAAACACAAAAATATATCACTTATCAATATGTTATTTACATTTAAAACATTGAAAAAAAATGAAAATAATGTAACTCCTTATAAAATCTCCAAGCAAATTGCTATGCTCTATTTATTGGTTGAAATTTATTTAAACAAAAGTTCAAGTTAAACATCTCTGCTAAAGGTAATGGCTTTAAATCCATGGAAGAAAGAATTTCCCTGCATTTATGTATATTTATTATCAAATATTAACAAATATAATCATATTAGAACAAATTAACCTACAATAAATATTTACGATTTATCAAAATTAATGCCTGTAAATTTTCCTGTATTAATCTTGGGCTGCTCTTCCAAACAGACTGTAAAATACGGTCAAAACCAGCAAAAACAGGGCACGGGCCGTCAATTTATAGGCCTCTATATAACAAACATCTCCAATGGAGGCGTTTTTGAGGCTTAGTGGACCTTGCAAAGGCGCATTAATATGAAAAATTTGACGTCTAAAATGCAACTGCAGTCATCTGCTCAAAAACACGCAGTCGATTTCTCTTGCGGCCCATCTGAGCACCCCAATTCCATTCCGGCAATTGCATATCAATATCTGATTCTGATTCTAATTCTACTTGTGCTTGTATTGTCGAATTTTCCTCATTTTTCAGGGCCCGAATTTGTTTGAGTAATTCCTCTGCCCGCTGCAACGATTTGTGCTCTTTGCTCGTTGAGAGTGCCGCCTGGAGAATATTGATGGCCTCCTCTGCCTTCCCCTGCTTCATCAGGCATATGCTCAAATTGCAGGCCTTGTTCTCGTCCGGATCCATTATCTGCGCTTTTCTGAATAAAAAATTAATGCATAATAGATTTAGAAACATTAGGTTTTTCACAGTCTATCAACCAATTGCATTATGATTAAACATCAAATCAATAACAATTTCACACTCTGTTCTCCAGAAAAAGGCTAAAAATTTAGCTAGAAAGAGCCTTACAATCATATTGGCCTAAAAAAAGGAACTCTATGTTAGAGAGTTCAAAAGTCATGGTGAAAAAGAATATAAGTGGACTGTTCTCAGAGAAAAGGTGAGGATTTTAGTGGTTCAGTTGAGAACCGGGTCCTCTCGTCTTAGATGTGAGACAGGTAGATGGCCGATTCCCAAAGAAGAGTGGACTGAAAGAACATAAATTTTTTGCCACGAAGGGGTGGTTGAAACCGAATGGCATTTCATCACTGAGTTTGGAAGTCAGTTTGATAACAGCTGGAATGTGGGCAGCCTTAGTTAGTTATTTGAGGAACCTCGGATTCTTAATACGGCTAGTTTAGTGAGTTATTTGAGGAACCTCGGATTCTCAATACGGCTAGTTTATTGAACTGAAAATATCTTGAGGGGTAGTTTCCCTAGTCCCGTCCCTTTGCTTGGCCTCGCAGAGGTTATTAAAATCTTTCTTTCATTCATTCATTCATTCAATTGTAATTGCAAAATTTTTGAATAAACTCTGGAGTGACTTTTCAGAATCGATCATCAGAATGACCGAGGGAAAAAAAAATTGCCACTCACCTGTAGACGATTTCGGCGGCGCCGAAGTTAAGCTGCTGCATGTATGCCCAGCCCAAATTGCCCTGCCAATGGCCATTACAGTCAACCTTTGCTTTGTTGCATAGGATTTAGCAGTAAGAAACAGTAAAATAATGTACCAGAAGTCGGGTCGTCTCTTGCTTTATGGAGAGTTGAAACTTCTTTCCATGCGACCGTGCTGTTTTGGTAGCTTTCCCGTTAAATGCAGCGCCACGCTGAATTAGGCAGAGCTTGTGCTTCAGCAGCTCGATTTGCTCGTCTAATCTACCACATTTCTACTCACAATCACCACAAAATATTCAGCAAAAAAGATAAAAGATTGTCTAAGAGCAACAGGTTTTCAAAATCTTTTATATGTAACTATCTAGTTTTGCAACGTCTGATTCTAAACTTCGCTGCTAAAAATTTCTTACAGGTTTTTTTTTTTCAACCTTACTTTCTTACATGTTCCTTTCTTGAACTTCAATTTTTGTACAGATTCTCTTTTCAGCCTCAATTTAGAAAAACAAACAAAATTCTTGTAAATTGTGATTTATCTTTCCTTTTAAAAGTTCCAGAGCTTTTAAGAAACATTAAAAACTCAATATTAAGTAAAATGAAGATTTAGTATGCAGTGTGTACCTTATAGAGATCAAAAAGCACATTATCAAGAGACTCCTGTGCCTGGTCAGAGCATCGGTTTCTGAAGGATTTAATGGCCGCAATAGCTTCTTCGGATCTATTGTGCTGCTTCATGACGACAGCCATATCTTTGAGAGCGCTATCAACACGGTCCCCGGCATTAATGGCTTGCCAGAAGAGGGCAATGGCGCCTTCCGGGTCCTTGTCCACAAGCTGTCTTCACAAACCGAAGCTTATTTCATTACAAAGCAGAAACGAAAACATCCGGAAAGAAATCTGTGACAAAAATCAAGAAAACATAGGCGACCTGGAGGTGTTTGGCTCTGCCGTAGGGAGTGTCCGCAAAGGGAACCTTGTACATCGCATGAAGCGGATCCTTCTTCACACTTACTGTCAACTTTTTCTCTTCACAGCACAGAGGAATAGGAATAGGAGCCTTTTCTCTTCTCACCTCCATTTTCTTTATATGCGCCTTTCTTTCTTTACAAGTTCGGATCCCTCTCTGCTTCAAATCTTTGTATAAATCCTCCTCAGACTCCAGACAAACAGCTACAAATTTCCAAGCCTGTAACAAATATTTTCAAGTAAACAGAGGAATAGGAATAGGAGCCTTTAATCTTCTCACGTCCATTTTCTTTATATGCGCCTTACTTTCCTTACAATTTCGGATCCCTCTCTGGTTCAAATCTTTGTATAAATCCTCCACAGACTCCAGTGGAACAAACAGCTACAAATTTCCAAGCCTGTAACAAATATTTTCAAGTAAACACGACCAAAGATCAATTTTTTTGTCGGACTCCTCAAATCATTCAGACATTTTAAAGTAAACTAATTTGTGCATTTCTAAACAACAATTAAAAGAGATGTGAAGGCTACCTCAAATCATATAACTCCGATGGCGCAGCGAAGATTTTGCTCTCAGAATTGCGGAGATTTGAATTGAATGGCTTCTTTGCTGAGGAAAATTGTGCTCAAGAGGAAAGATTCGGATAAAAACCTCGATGGATGAATGTGGATGGAATTCCGTCCCGATACATCTCATGATAAATGAACTTCTGCCGTCCTTTTACGATAATAATAAATTCCGCACAAAGCTAAAAAAAAAAAGTATTTCCGTCGAAGGTGCTACGGGTGTTCCCTTTGTTGAAACAACTTTTAAATTTGACTGCCACGTATGGCCGTCAAGTAAGCTTTAATGAAAGGAAAGGAAAGATTTTCAATTAAGCTTTAATGAAATGAAAGGAAAGATGTATTGGACCAAGCAGCTTATGGGACCCACACAACGACTCTGGAGGGCATTTTTCGAGAATGCCTTTATATTTGGGTACAAATTATGAGGTAAGATGTAACAACTACTTGTTAGTTAGAGGGGTAGGCAAGCTATTTATATATCTTTTAATGTATATGAAATTAATTTTTGGATTAATTAAAATTAAGAATTAAAAGATAATTTTGATTGTAATGTTTAATTTATATTTAGATCGTGTTTTTCATAGTTTATCAAATTATAAGATGTTTTATGGAAATTTAATTCTATAGTTTTCTATTCAATTTTATTGATCCATATTTTATGGAGAGTGGTTTACAAGAATCGTCCTTCATAAGTATCAATGGTCTACTTAACACATTGCATTTAGGTGATACTCATAGATATAAAATCATAAAGAAATATAGATGTAATGTGTAGTGTGTACCTGTGTTGTTCAAAATGTGACTCAGACACGACACCGTGGTGAGTTAGACTAATATGCCCATCAATCAATGTCTTACATATCCCAAGTATGAGAAATAAGAAAAACCCTCTTCTGAAACCCTAGATTTTTCTTTTGTTGATTTTTCTTGAAAATATCTAGCATTTTCATGTTTTCTTGTCACATTTGTCTAGGTTTTAGGTGTTTGTCATTTTCCATGTTTCTGTTTGTCTATTTTTGCTTATGTTCCTTATTTTCTTAGCCCACAAGAGCACGCCAAGGCGTGGTAGAGGGTCGCCCCTTTTTCTAGGGCATGTCACTTGGGCGACCCAACCACTTCATCTTAGGTCACCTAGGAGATCTTTCAAATAAAAGGGGTGACCCTGCCAAGAGGTTTGTTGGTAGGTACTAAGGCAAGATTGATGATGCTCATTTTCTTTGACTTTGACACTAACTTATCTATTTATTACAAATTTTTGAGAATGTATTTGATTTTTATGAGTTTTAAAACTTTAAATTGTGATTTTTTATTTTTAGTTTTTATGATTTTTAGGTTTTCGATGATCTAACTTGGCTTTTCTTCCTTGACAAGACACCTATATTTGATGGAATGACATCCGAGAGTAGGCTTCATAAATGGAGGCCCTTGAGGCATTATCAAATGTTGATTGTTCTATTTTATGGAGGACATGGCTAGCTAGAGTGGCATGGATTCTTATTATTCATCCATTATTTTGCACATGTTATATCATGACTTATTGGGATGCGAATTAGAATACATTATGATTTCCTTCTATTTCTAAAGAGTGGATTCACTAGTACAAAAAGAGCAATATATTACTAAAAAAACTACTAAAAACTGCTTATAAATGACCAAACATGGTCACGTGACCATTAGTCGTTTACTGCCAATCATTTATAACACGACCAAATTGATGACTAAACCATTTTTAGTCATTTATTGGTTGTTTTGATTGATCGATTTGGTAGTATATTTAGTTGTTGATTTAGTCACTGATTGTTGTAATCTGGTCACATATTTAGTCATTTTTTTTTCACTAATATATTTAGTCATTGATTGTTGTTAACTAGTCACTTATTTAGTCATTTTTATTCACTAATTTTTTTCCATTGGTAGTGTATTTAGTCATTAATTTTAATCATCATTTTGATCAATTTGGTAGTATATTTAGTCGTTTTTATTCACTGATTTAACACTGGTCATATATTTAGTCATATTTATTCACTATTCACTAATTTCTGTCAATTGGTAGTATATTTAGTCAATTTAATTATTAATTTACATCAATTAGTAGTATATTTAGTCATTTTGAAGCTTGTAATCTATGTAGATTTCTATCTGGCATTAATTGTTTGCTTCACACGTCTTTTTTATTTTATTCATTGAATGCTCTGTAAGAGGAGTGTTGCGAGCTGAGCAATATAATCCACATTTGGATCTCATCTGCCTTGGTTTTATTTCCCCGCCAGCTTGAATGACTTCAATTCCTTATGTTGGCTTGTGCGATCCTCTTTTTATGCAAGAGACAATGGTATATGTGTCATTAATTATTTCGTTCTTGCCTCTTCATTTTTCTCTTGATGTGTATCTGTAATGTCTATCTATCCCTGCAATTGTCGACTTCATTTGCCTGTTCAATCATGGGAACAACCAATGCACGGAAGCATCAACTCAAATTTCATGCCTATGGCCTTCAAATTGCTCGATGAAGAGCCAATGGAGGATGCTTTGATAGATGTATGTGATAGAGATTTTCTACTGCAATCCAGCGTATGTTATGTTTCGCATCTGGCATCTCATTTTCTCTCAAATGCGATGGACTTATTTCATCAGGTTGATAAGGTTAAAAGGATAGCATCAATGTTTGTTCATGACTATCTAGTCCTAGATGTCAAGCTATTTGAAGCTTTTGCTACGTATAATCTCCATGATGGCTTAGCCTTGGTAGGGGGACTCTTTCTCCGTGAAGACATCATTAATAAACCCAGTTTAAACTGTGTTTATCAAGTGATGATTTCAAGTTTGCAATAAGGTAACAAAGAGCTCTTTGATAATTCACTGCGGGTTCATTAATTTGCATTTGGAAGTTCCAAGAGGGAAAGGATAGAGGAAGTATTCAATGCATGGAGCTTCTTGTCAAACTTCCAACCACCAGTAGTTCCCTTCACTAATGATGACATGGTCCTTTCTTGTCATGTCCCTATATATAATACTATTAATAACATATATAATAATATAATATAGAGATATTATTAATATTATAACAAATACTATAATATATAAATATTAAAAATAGGCATGGGACATTACAAATATATCTCATGTTGTATCATATATCACTGTATAACACCATTCATAATAATAATGGCAAATTGTATGTTTTGGAAATGTGTGTGGAAACTACATGTATTGTGTTTGTGATTCAACCAGGAAGGGATAATGTATAAACCTCAGTAGATTGCCTAAAAACTCCACCCAAGTTCCACCCCATAGGCCCACCGAGGGTTGGGCATTTTGCCCCGCAGGCCCGAGGCAAGGGTTGGGTCAAGGAGGGGTGGGGGTCCCACATTGGATTATGCTCCATAGGCCCGAGACAAGGGATTGGGCAATAGGATATGCCCCGTAGGCCCGAGTCAAGGGATTGGGCAAGAGCACTGTATTAGGCCTTAGGTTATTAAGTACTTATGACTTCCCCTCCCTCGGTGCATTGAATGTTTTCTCTTACATATGTGTTTCAAAATGCAAGTGTGTCTATGTTGGACTGATGAATACTAGATATTAAAACTAAAATGTAGCAATATGGACTTGAATATACATGATGCTACAGGTACTAATTCAAAAGAACATGTGATCTATTCAACCCAAGGTTACCCCATTAAAAGAGAAGAAACCCTAAACCTAATTAACAAGCAAATTCTAGGGCAAGTTGGGTAAGGGACATTACATTTCTCAAGAGAATCCAATGAACATAGCATGTGAACCACTCTTTTTGTTTTAAGTTTTTGGCTTTGCTATAACTTTGATTTCCTTTTTGGCCAAAAAGGGCCTTTTAGATATGTAGCTCTATTCAGGGCTTTTAGTTAAAATGCTCTGTTATGTTATCTTTTTGGCCAAGAAGGGCCTTTTTTGTAATCTGTAAAAATGTTTTTATTAATATTAATATATTATGATGCTCTAAGCATCCTTACCGATTCAAAACAAAATGTCAACCTTGGTTCACGTGTTGTCTTGTGTAGAATATTGGTGATGCTAAATGAAACAATCTAAAAAATATGCTTGCACTATAATAATGTGCACTACATCAGATATCCATTAATAACGAAGGGACATCCATCAAAGCATAACAACAGGGATTTTTTTGTCACATGTTGTAGTTACAAGTGCCCTGCTAAGACATACATGAAAATGTGGAAGCATAGACAAGGCAAGCGAACTGTTTCAAAAAATGCCTCAAAGAAATATGATATCATGGAATGCCGTGATTAAAGGATATGTTTAAAATGGGTTTTACTGAAAAGTCCTTAGAAATTTTTAAGAAAATGTAACCAGTGGGTGTAAAGCTCAACTCCTCAACCTTTGAAAGCGTCCTTCCTACTTGTGTGTGAATTGGAGCTTTGGATGAGGATATGAACATCCATCAAAAGCATATTTGGAAGTAGATTTTTATCAGATATTATAGTTGCAAGTTCCACTTTGGACCACCAAAGCCTTCACAAAAATTTCTGCACAAAATTCAATAATGAAGAATTTATTTACAAATTCTCTTTTGAATGATGCACAAAGCCTCAATCGCAACACCGCATAGTTTGTTGTTGGGCCTTGTGGTGATGCGGGAATCGCTCACATCACCGCAAGGCCCAGCAACAATAAGGTGTTGTGGTGGAGGCTTTGTGCATCATTCAAAAGATAATTTGTGCATAAATTCTTCATTATTGAATTTTGTGCAGATGTTTTTGTGAAGGCTTTGGTGATCTGAAGTGGAACTTGCAACATTTATGCTTGAATAAATAGGCGGATAAGGTACACCCTTCATTCCACCAACTCTGCTACCTCTAACTGAACCTATGACAAGTGATTGAAGGAATAAATTACAAAAATATCATCATATCTATTTATGATGTTTTTCTAAGCATCAAAAAATTATTCTAAGCATCAAAAAATTAAACAAACAAACTACAAAGCACACAAGTACATCTCTTAGTTGTATAGACCAGGACAGTTCAACCACCATTATACCACTCAATGAATACTAACCAGCTCCTAAGTCATGATCCAGATGACTCCTTTGGCGCCTTGTAGGTGGTCCTACATATGAAAGCTCTAGGTCCTAACAAAAAACCACAAAATCAAGGAGTTCAAACCAAGAATAAATAACATAGGGAAAATAACCTACAATAAAGATACCTTCATACATTTGATAAAAAAATATTTGATAAATCCATAAATCCATGTAAATTTCCTTCCATAAATCCATCTTAGGGATCCATATTTCTTTTAAAATTATTCTAGGAGTCATTCATAAGCACCCCATACCAAGTCCATGTGAAAGATATTTGTATTTTTGACCATTGATGTGTTTTTGTCTCTCACCGTAGTCCCGCAGTTCACTCAAAAGGTCTTGGCAGGTGTGCGGGAACCAAGGATAACAAGGGACCAGTTATCGCTTTCCCGTAGCATGAAGAGATTGCACTTGCGGCATTATAGGATGCAGAGATCGATTACTACAACCCCGCAACAACTTCTCAAAATGAAGTGGTGGGTTGGTGGTATAAATTTAAGTGGCATATGATACTTCACCGCAGTCCCGCGACAATCAAGAGAATAACTGATAGTAATGTGGTAAGAAGGAGCAGAGGAAAATAGTACACTGTGCCCCTACGGTGGCCTCAAGTGAGGCTTGCGGTATGACAGTAAGGAGCAGAGGAAAATAGTACACCGCGCCCCCGTGGCGACCTCAAGTGAGACTTGTGGTATGGTGGTATAAGGAGATTAAGTTATGTAAGTGTTGAATACTGCGGCCCTGCGATAATTTCAATGAAGGAGTACGGTAGTGCTGTGAAAGGCTTTAAGTGATGTTTAGTATACCGCGGTCTTGCGATGGTCAAAGAAACAGTTTGCAGTACTGCGGCAGGGAACAAGTCATGGTGATATAGTTAAATTTTTGAGACAATATTTCTAAAATGGAGATAGAACAAACTATGAACTTTCTTAGACACAGTCAAGCCATGACTTACACCCTCTACATGTTCCATAGAGTTGTCTTTATGGTAGAGATAAGTCAAGGGATAGTAGTTTGTAATCATTACATTTCATGAAGGACTGGGATTCTAAATAATTTTTGGTGTTGAGATACCCCTACTACCAAGAGAAGAATCATGTGAGGATTTACCTTAAGGCAATAAAGAGATATAGAGCTATGCCATGACTTACACCCCCTTGACAGTTGAACAAATATAATTAGAAGAAACAAAATAAAAGATCATTAACCATGCTTAGACATTCACTTTAATTTTGCATCTATGGTCCATTGGCTCCAATAGTTGCCATCCTATCTTGTTTCTATTGTTGATTCTGTGTGTTCCTTAGAGTCATAAAAGCAGACATGGCAGACAACTCCATCACAGGTAATCGATAAAATCATGAGACCCCAAAGCCAAAGCATTGGAAGGCCTCATTTGGTTCAAAATTGATAGTCATGACTTAGAAAATGACTGTCATTCCACTCTCCTTCCATTCTGATTATTATGGTTATAATTGTTATTATTTTTTGCCATCATTTCTAAGGGGATGTGTTCCTCTATAGGATATTTTTTTGATGACTATATAACTAAGGTACTTTGAGAAGTCTCAAGATGGTCCTAATTGACTAGTTCATATTGAAAAAGTTCTTCAACTAAGGCTTCTATTTCCCCATATTTAATGGTTGGAACGTCTAGTTGGGGGGTTTTTGCTATGAATGGACCGTGTGGACCCCTTTTCCTAACCATGCAAAATAAGGAGTTGACAATCCATTTCGAACTATTGTTTGAGAGTTACCTAACTATTTTCCTAATAACACAATTTGTATGTCCCCAACAATGGTGCTAAAAATTGACAGGGTGTCGTTGAACCTTGCACTTTAACTTGATTTATTAGCTTGTCAACCAAGGTAGTGTCCAAGGCTATTTGCAAAAGGAGACTAGGTATATCAATACAATAGTATTTGGGCCTTTTAAAATGAAAATACAAACACGTTTCTACACTAGAAAGCATTAAAAATTAATCTAGGAAGGCTTTTTGAAAACTAAACTAATAAACGTGATAAATCTGACTATGAAAGCATGAACAATTTTAAACTAGAAAGCATCTAAAATTTATCTATGAAAGCATGTAAACTCTAACTATGATAATGAACACTAAACTAGAGACTTAATTTTTTAATTCAAATTCATAGAACTTTTATAATTTTAGAATCTTTCACAGAACTTTAGAACCTTTCGCAAAACTTTTAGAACTTCAGAACATTTCATAAACACGAAATGAAAATTATAGAGTTGAATTCAAAACCACAATACTATAGAACTACTACACATATTATACTTAACACATCTTAAAGATAGAGAATTCAATACTAACAGAACTTATTACTAACACATACATCGCATAAATAACAAGTACTTATTTATAAGAATCCTTCAAGTGGCTAGCTCTCCAAAATATGTAGTAAAGACTTGTAAAGCTTCAAAACACTCTTCAAAACTCCAACAATTTCATCACATAGTATTCAAAATTTTACATAATTATTATCTTCTTGTGTCTTTTTTTGAATTATGGAACAATGCTATATATTTTATATTCTAAAATTATGCCTAAGATCTAGAAGCCAATAGTTTTAAACATTTGTCACCTGTAAAGTTTTATCTGAAAACATTAAATTTCTAAGAAGTTTTCTTTGCTCAAACAACTAAAAAGGAAGTAAAGGCTATGAGTGGGAGCTCTCAAATACATATGTCTTTTTCTAAAATAGAAGAATTGAGCATATTTTATGCGAGGAACAATAAATAAAACTAGGACTTTTGTAGGTGCTGCTTAGGACTCTTTCTGAAGTCTCCAACTCCTAGAGCTAAATTCCTAGAGTACTCCTGATGCAGGAGCATCCAGTGGTGTAAGGGCAATATTGCATCACCCAAAAAGAAGTTGATTCAAAATCATTGCAGTTGTTTTCATTTCTTCCCATAATTAGTGTTTTTGTTTCCATAATCTCTTGAATAATGATGTAGGACTTTCAGTTTTTCCAAACTGTTAAAAATAGCAAACTGCCAGTTTTGGAAAGTTTAACTGCCATTTTAGGAAAGTTTGCATTTGGGCATGGATTGAAGAGAAAACTTACAGAAAGTTTCATAACTAAAATATAAGGCCTTTGGCAAAGGAATCGGGCAAAGATCATTTGTGAGTTGAAAGATTTTAAAGTTTTTATTTTCTGAAAAGCCCTTGGAATTTTCTGAAATGAGATATGAGACACTAAACCATCTCATAACGTCTTGAAAAGTTGATAAAAATCTATTTATGGATTTCTAGCATGATAGTTCACATCGCGAGCTATCCGGCGCTTAAAACAGTTCGTCAATCGGACACCCGGATCAAAAGTTATGCTTCTCAGAAGTTGACCTACTTTTGGAGGGAGTTGCAAATTTTGAAATTTAGTTGGAGGCCACCAAAAAGTGTTATTTATGACTATTTTGGGAACCTTGGGCAATAGTAGAGTTAAGGGGGAAATTGTAGAGTCAAGAATAGGTGGAAAAATAGAAACCCTAGCTAATTTGGGGTTACAAAAGGTAGAAAATTTCAGAGCTTGGTGAGGTGTAACTGTAGTGTGTTGCACCCTGTGGAGGATTGATTCCTCTAATTGTAATTAAGATTTTGTAATGTAATAAGTTGTCCAAATCAATAAAGAAATATTCTATTTTCTGTGTTCCATTTTTGTTGTTGTGTGTTTTATGATTTATCCCCTTCATCAACTCCTTTATCCATAAAGTCTTCTTCTCCTCACTGTGAACCTTGTTTAACAAAAATAGTTTCTTTACAACCACACTTCATTAGTTCAAGGGTTTAATTTAATTAAAATGGAAAATGAAGTATTTATACATCATTTTTAAGTAATAAAAAATAATTTATCATATAAACCAAATAGTATTGGCAAAGTAGGCTTAGTCACGCTATGGAAAAGGATCATTTGGGCTGATGATAATGAAGGTAATTTTTACCTCATCACAGAATACACCCTCAAAACCCCTTGATGGTATAACAAGCCTCATCGAAAAGTTCAGTGCAATGGATGAGAGCAAGATAATCAAATAGTACACTAATAAACACTCAATACAACATATAACATATGAATTAGAAAGCACACCAGGCAAACACTAGGGTGGGCATTACATTGGAAACCATTGAAAGTGTCGATATAGCCTTCTTTTAAAATCTAGCAGGCCTTTGAGAAGTTGTGAGAACTAACAAAAATACTGATGAAACCATTCCTTTGGATCTTGTCAGTGGTTTTGAAGGTTTTGGGAACCATTAAGAATGCCAACAAGTTCCTCTCTTTTCAAAGGTGCGTATCTTTTGCTTCACTTTTTGGACCAGGGTTTTAAGGGCTATTTAGAACCTTGTTGGGTTATGGGGTTATGAGAACCACCAATAATGCTGATTCTTAAGAAGAGTGTCAAAACCAATCAGTGATTTAGAAAGTTTCACGAACCATTAAAAGCATAGACAACTTGTATGAGGAGCTTTGTTAGTGGTTTGAAGGGTTTCACGAACCATGGAAAATGCCAACAAAGACTTTGTGAAGAACATCATCAAGGTTTTTGTAGGTTTCAGTAACTATTGGAAATGCCAACAAGTTCTATAAAGATTCTAAAGGCTCGACAAAGACTTAGAAAGACTTGGAAATTATGCAAACCCATAAAATACCATAAAATGAATAAATATCCCTAGACTTATAGCTTTTTCAAATTTCTTGCAACTTCTAACATATCTTAGGGACATGGGGAAGGCAAGGAAAAACTTTAAGGTAGAAAATTGCCAAAGGAGGGCCCATTTAAAGAATTCTCAGATCAGTTATAAATAATGGGAAAAATATGTCTAAGGCAACAAAGGGGGCACTAGACTTAGATAAATCTGCATTTATTTTTAATTGGGTCCCAACATGACCCATCCTTAAGTCGCAAGGTCACTTGGGTGACCTACCTTGGAAAAATAGGCAACCCACTTCCTAAAAAGGGTGACCCTATTATTTTTGGATATGCGTGAGTTCTTTTAGTACCAACTTTTCTTCTTGATTTTTAGCTCATGTTTCCTTGTATTTTTCCATGCTAATTGATTCTTTTCTTGCTTTCTTTCCAATACTAACTCTTGTTCAATTCTTATCTTCATGAAAGTTGCCAAATTAACTTCTTTTTCTCTCTTAGTTTTCTTTAGTAATCTTGTTTCATTCTTATCCTTTCTTCTATTCTTGGCAACTTTCCTATTCTTTCTTCAATTAACTCATCCTTGTGAGCTTATCTCTTCATTTCCCCCTCTAATCCTACCCATTTTGAGCTATAAATACCCCTTAATTCTCCATTGTTTAACATAGATTCAATCACTCATTGAATCAAGAAGCAAACAATCAAGCTTCTCTCATAGGACTTTGAGATCCTTTTATTTTATTTTATTTTATTTTTGCAAAGCTTCAAAGTTTCCTTCCCCATAGGAGGTTGTTTTCATGCATTCTTGTTTTATCCAAGCTTATGCATAGCATCTCCACTAGGTTTTTATGCTTGCACAAGGACCACGTGTGCCTTTTTCCTCTCAATTTTGCTACTACTTCTAAAGCTCTATCCATTTTCTCATATCCTAGTCCCCATCCTTGTTCATCTAGAGGACCCTATTACTGCACAAGAAGAGATAGTTGCCAAAGGATCTCTAAGTTCAAAGCCTAGCATTAACACTCACTTTTTATAAGTTCTTTATTTCTTTTGTAGTAATTAACTTGTGATCTTGCCCTTGAGGAAGTAAATCAATATCTATCTTTCTCTTGGTAGTTTAGAGTTATTTTCTTTTAGATTAAATTTATTTCATATTTGTTTAGAATAGTTTCAAGTTTTGCTTTGATAACTTAGATCTAAAAATGAAACACAAAAAAAACAAAAAACATAGATAACTTGCATTAACAAAAGCCATATAGTTTGCGTACATATTTTCCTTTCATAGTAATTAGCTCATCTTAAAAATTGGAAAAGGAATTAAAAAGCTTGCATTGATTTAGCAATACTTGCATTTAGAAACTCATTGAAACATTCAAAAACACAAAAAAACAAAAGGAAAGCCCTCAATCATATCATGAGACAAACAATGCTTTCAAATTCAAAATAATCAACATTGAAAATATCTAGGAAACCTTTGATCTCATCATAAGTACACAAATTCAACGATTTAATAAAAACAACACATTCAACAAATACAACACAACAACTTCAGTCATCCGTGACACTTTTCTTCCACATGAGAGGAGTAATTAGTTTGATTCACTCGTGCCTAGATAGCTTTTCCCAGAAGAGTAGGAGTGACTCAACTGATGCCTTTAGCAAGGGTGCAGAGTGTGTGTTGTCTAGAGTCTAACTCATTCGCATTGTGCTTGCGTCAATTCTGAGCAACACAAGGCCGAAATTTAAAATTTGAATTTGAAACTTTAAGGTTTCGATATGCAAGCGTGGAAACGACCTAGGTTAATTTTGCACTTGTAGATATGAACCATAGTGGCGAAGGATCAATTTAGTAGGTAAGTCCAAACTCTTGGGATATGTGGAGTTGGAATAAGATTGAGATAAGGTTATCTGCCAACTTCTATGTAAAAATACACTAAATTACACTCTAGTCCATATATAAAAATAACCTAAATACCATAGACCCAAAAATAAAAGAAAAAGGGCATCAATATACTATTTTCACCATTATTATATATGTCTATTATGTTACTTTAAAAAATATGTATCATGCTAATTAAAAAATGTGGAATGGAAAATTGTCCCAAAAAAAGCATCTGGAGAAGACTTGAATGGTTTAAGTGTGATATAAATATTTTTTTATTTAAGAAAGGTTTTATATGAAAACCTAAATTGTTTTTATAATCTAATTAGAGGGCATAAGTCTAAGTTGATACCTCCTTGACTAAAAGCCAAGGATTGAGGGATATCCATTCTCCTAAAGTCATGTTGAGCACAATTTTGACCTCATCCTTAGTGGGCTCAGTCATAACCATTCAACTTCACCAGCAAACCAAGGATCCTTTGATATGTCACACAAATCTAATTATACAAGGAAAACTGTAATGAGAAGTAGAAATGTATCACTTGGCACTCTGTACAAGGGCCCTTTGACGTGTCACACAAATATAATTATATAAGGGAAAATGTAATGAGAAGTAGAAATGCATCACTCTGTACAAGTATTCTCTTGACAAAATGTTCCTCTGACCATCAAATACACATGTATTTTCATTATACATCCATATCATACGTAATTTGTAAAAAAAAGTCAAAATATTGTTTACTTTTATTTACTTTTAAATAAATGAGATTCATTAAAAAATCAAAATATTGTTTACTTTTAAATAAATGAGATTCATTGGATTAGGTAGCATCAATCGAAGTTGATACCTCTTAGACTAAGAGTCAAGGATTGAGGGGTATCCATTCCCCTAAAGTTGCATGGGGCATTATTTTGACCTCATCCCTAGTGGGCTCATTCATAACCATTCAACTTTATTAGCAAACCAAGGACTGTTTGATGTGTCACACAAATCTAATTATACAAGGAAAAACGTAATGAAAAGCAAAAATGCATCACTTGGCACTCTATACAAGGGCCTCTTTTGACGTGTCACACAAATATAATTATACAAGGAAAAATGTAATGAGAAGCAAAAATGCATCACTTCGCACTATGTATAAGTATTATCTTGACAAAATGTTTGTGTGGCCATCAAATACTACATCCATATCATACATAATTTGTAAAAAAGAAGTCAAAATATTATTTATTTTTATTTACTTTTAAATAAATGAGATTCATTACATTAGGTAAAATCCGTTTGAAAAAATCAAAATATTGTTTACTTTTAAATAAATGAGATTCATTGCATTAGGTAATAATCCCTTAAAAAATCAAAATATTGTTTACTTTTAAATAAACGAGATTCATTGCATTAGGTATAATCTGTTAAAAAAAAATCAAAATATTGTTTACTTTTAAATGAATGAGATTTGACCCTAGGAGGCGCGATCAATCTAGGTTCAACCCCTGGGTGACTTTGACGGACTGGACAAAGACGCTGATATCTACTTAATCCAATTGTTTAAAAAAAAGAAAAGAAAAGGAGAAAGATTTTTTCATTGGATTTGGTAGCATCATTGTTTTTAGCTCCTGCGAAATCTGTTTTATTCCAATAAAAAGAAAGTAGTATCATTATCCATACCCCAAAAAAACAGTTGATACCTGCACTAAAAAATTGCATTCCATGGAAAATAGCCGCTTTCAAGGGTAAATATTTTCAAAGTGAAAGGATTTACATAAATACATTCCGTATCATGGATAATTGGCGCTTCCCAACAACTACAGAGAATTAATTTTCTAGGCCAGAACCAGAAGCGTCCTGCTTTAATTATTCCCAACTCCCGACTCCCGAGGCCCCCACGCTCCACCCATGTCGGTGACACGTCTTTCTCAGAAGCAACATTTTTTCATATAGAATTGCCTCTCCAATTAGGGTTCAAACAGAGGGATTTTTTCGTTTTGGGTAACAACAAATACAAAATGGTGTGGAAACCGACAAAGTATGTCGTAAAAATGGTGGACTAGGTAGCGCAATGCATGCTATTTCATAGCCAAACAGATATGAATAGGTTTAGGACGGCGAGATGATCTGGCGATTGTTGGGTCTCTGGAGAACGGATCATCATTCCCTATGATACGCTGCATTTCGCGATTCCCGATACATTATCCAAAACAAACCCTTGTTTTCTTCCTCCGATCTGTGAAAGCCAATGTCACTACTGCCAATTCCACTACTTCCACTGCTCTGAGTTTGGAATCATATGGTAATGGCGACGAGGCCAAATTCGTACGTTTTCTCGACATTGACTGAAATGGGGGAAGTGAAATCGGAGGAGGGCAGCGAAGAATTCGAGGAACAGGAGATCTGGGCGATGGTGGCAAAGCTGAACCTGAAGCACAGCGGCAGAGGAGAGAGGAACAGAGAAAATGGGGCCGCACAGCGAAGGCAACAGACGGCGTCGCGCATGATTCCGCGCGGTAGGAATGGGGCAGATGAAACGACAGCATTGTGGAGACCCCAATCTGCGCCTGTTAATATCCCGGATTGGTCTCAAATCCAGAGGAAAGAGCAGGCCTTGTGGAGAATTCAGGATGAACAGGAGGAGCAGGAGGAAAAAGATGAACAATTCGATAATGGGGAAATGGTGCCGCCTCATCAATTGATTGCACGGCAGCTGGCCAGGAGCCAAATGACATCGTTTTCTATGTGTGAGGGGGCCGGACGAACGCTCAAAGGCAGGGATCTCAGCAGAGTCCGCAACGCCGTGCTTACCCGGACTGGTTTCCTCGAATGACAAGTCAATGTTTTTCTTATCGCTTTTGTCCAGGTGATTTTTTTGTTTTTCGACAAGGGTTTAGGATATTTTTGGTGGGAGGGATCAATTCTCAATTTTGTTTGTTAAATCCTCTTCGAATTGTATGCAAAGGGCGCTTTGGATACTTGTAAGCTGTAATACAGGTCATAGAAACGTTATCTTCTTCTTGACTTTCTATATCTTAGGGAATAATACCCAAAGATTATCAAGATCTTAATGATTTTGGATACTTGTAAGCTGTAATACAGGTCATAGAAATGTTTATGAAACGTCTGCTTCTTCCCCATTTTCTATACCTTGGGGAATACCCAAAGATTATCAAGATTTTAATGATTTCGGATACTTATAAGCTGTCATGTAGGTCATAGAAACGTTTATGAAACGTTTGCTTCTTCTTGATTTTCTATATCTTGGGGAATAATACCCAAAGATTATCAAGATTTTAATGATTTTGGATACTTGTAAGCTGTAATACAGGTCATAGAAACGTTTGCTTCTTCCTGATTTTCTATACCTTGGGGAATACCCAAAGATTATCAAGATTTTAATGATTTTTTGAAGGTCTAGTGTGGTTAATAGAAATGTTTCTGAAACTTGTTGCTCTTTCTTATTTTCCTTCCCATATTTTTTTGATACATGTAATCTCATGCAATTTCAAAGTATGTGTTCTGTATACTGCGGCCACTCCAAGAGTTAAATGGTAACTGTATTTTGTTATATTGCTTTCATTGTGCTCTTCAGTTGATTTATTTCATAGTTTAGAATGCTCTGCTAGCAACTTACCTTGCAGGATTCATATCATCACATCAACATAGATTGTGTATTGTTCGAAGAACGCCACACCCATCAACAGCTTAACAGTCTCACAAAACCTCATTCGCCTCTCATTTTCAGGAAAATCCCCTTTTTTCCTCAAATGGCATAACTTTAGCAAATCTCCTATTCTTTCTTTTGTCCAACAGATAGATGCATGAGCGTAAGTAAGATTATGAAAAGACATAATTATCACTTCTGTTTTGGTCTATAAAAATTTTGTTTAACCCTGAAATCTTCAGAAAAGTTTAGAATACGGTGTTTCGGTGTTGGCTGTAAAATCAGAGTGTTAGCATCACCACATGAATTAAACTTGGTGATGACCTGAGAAGCCAAAAAGTCCACACAGTACTTGAACCTTGGCAGAAGCATGCAACTAGTATAGATATCTTAAATACATCTATCTAAAAATTGCTGAGAAATATCAGTTTTAAGCTATTTTATTTACTCAAGAGTTATTTTATTCTAGTTTAGAACTATTTAATTTACTACATACATACATGGACACATAAATTTTAATTTTTAATTACGAATTATTTTATTCTATCTACATTGTTTATTTTTATTTGAAGAGCTGTTTTACTTTTGTATGTTACTTTTAATTTTTTCTGGAAAAGCCACCAGTCATTATTTGGGTAATTCTTTTGTTTTACTTTTATTTTGAAAAGTTTAGTAAATATTATATACAGTTTGATTTGTAGGCATTGATATATATTTTAAAATTTTAATGTCTTTATATTTAAAATTTAAAAAATAAATAATAATTTTTCTACTAAATAAAAATTAATTAGTTTGTAATATATTTATTTTTTATTGTTGACAAAGTAAAATAAAAAGATATATATATATATATATTTTTGATTCGTAAATATAGAGTTTTATATTGAAAAAAGATATATTTGTTTTGTTTTCTATTTATTTTATATTTATATGCGTTATTTGAATTTCTATATTTAATTATGTTGGTTATATTTTTATTTTCATAGTTTTAGTGTTTTTTAAATATATATGTTGACCGTGTTTTGCTTTTTATGTACACGGTCACGACAAGAGACTCCATGCCATGCTGCCATTGCAGGATGCCTCTCGGTGTAAAAAAATGCAGGGATACCCCAGAAAACTGTAATTTATATTAAATCTGCCAAAACAATGATATCACGGCAGGTATACTTCATTCACTCATAACAAAGTAAATTACATATAAGTCATGGTTGGTGTATTTCATTTAAAGTTATTCAATCTCTAAACAAAAGCAAAATCTTCAAGCATGTTTGGGTCTATGATCTTTAAGCACCTTTGAGTTACAATCAAGGATGATGAGTATCAAAATAATGAACTAACTTACTCTTACTTGACAAAAATTTCAGTTGTACGCCTATGTTACACCAAATCTCTAGGAAGAGGATGGCAAGGGATGAGGGTATGCATTTATGGGATGGATTTTTTGGGAGGCCATTTTTTAGGGGATAGTATGGGACGACTATTAAAAAAATAGGAAAAATTTCAAATATTCATATGATAACATTGATAAGGCATTCACCATATACATTATAGAACCTTAATAGATAAATATTAGAGTTGAATTGAGATTTCACATGAGAGTCGACAAACAAATTAACAAAATTTAATTGCTTTCATTGTCATTGTACATATATATTATATAAAAATTACAACAAAATGCCAAAGGCAGTAAGTTTTAACTACAAAATGACAAAAACATAGAAAATATGCCATTGCCCCTAATCAACATCTGCTAACTCTGCATCAATATCCGAGTTTGAGTCTGAGTCACTGCCACCATGAGGGATTGCCTCATCCAATGGAACCCCAACCAATTTCTCCTATGTCTCCTCCTCATCAACCTGTGTGGCATTTTTAGGATCAACATCCCAACGTGCAGCTGGAGTGTAATGGTAGTCAGGGGTTTATCAATCTTGAAGTCACAAGATACTATACACGACCACCAACTTCTCCAATTGTCAAGAGTTAAGCATACTTTTTTTGATTGATTTGTATGAAGTTGTAAGTAGGGTTGAAGGTTAGCGCCCCTTGTGGGGGTCGTGGGGGTCTTCAGGCAATGCCTCATGGTCTTTAGGCGATGCCCCTCTAGGGGCAGTGCCCACAAGTGGTTGAGGGGCAGCACCCCTTGCGGGGTCCGGGGCAGCCATAGGTGCCTATCACGCCCCCAGTCACAATACAAGGGGGGTTGAGAGATGGAGCCCTTGCCACCAAGCCCAAATTGAAGCCTTTTACACCACACAAACCTTCAAGGTATGCCATTTTTCATAATTTTATCGCTTTTAAGTTAATGGTGTAGTTTTGATGCTCTTTGACCACCTTATCTCTGTTGTTCTCTTCTCATAATTGTTCTCCTTCTTTGTTTTTTCTTTACAATATGGAAAATAGAAAAATGAGTTTGTTTTTTTCTTTTAGTTGTTAGTGTGCCTTTTTTAGGTTTAGTGTTGGTGTAATGGGGTGGTGGGGTTCGTGTGGCCCCCCCATGCCTTTTTTATTTCAGTTGTGTGTGTGTGTGTTTTATTTGCTTTTTATGTTGATTGGGCTGTAGGGGATGACTAGCTGTCCCTGGAGATGTCTGGGCCATCTTGGGAACAACTAGCCATCCCCTCATACCTGGAAAAAAAGTAGGCATTTTGGAAACTTTTCCAAATTTTTTTGATGATTGGGGACAGCGGGGGGATGTTTTTGACCTCTCCTCGCATTTCCAATACCTCCCCTATAGGAAATGGGCCTAAAAACATAGGGGACACATTCCTAGGGTACATAGTTGTATGCGATATACTGCAACCATGTCTCAAATATAGTTTGTTAGGGCATACTCACCTAATTTAAATTAAGATAAATATAGAAATAAGAAGTGTAGATCATTGAAAGAAACCTTTTTGACTTTCAAAGAAGATATTCCATGTGTCGTATGCAATCCAAGTAGCAGGGGCTTTATTCCCAAGGGGAGGAGCAATAGATGGGATTGGAAATGCACTTACCATCTTAGAGATGGGTTCTAGGACTCCTGGGAACTCCCATCCATGCCTAGATTAAGGGAGTATTCACACTGGCATCATCAGAAGTACCTAGCTGCCTCTTTCAAGCATTAGAAAAGATAAAAGAATGCTTAGTCCTACTCCTCCCATTTCCACCTTTCCATTGCCTAGAAACTAAGCCCAAAGTGGGAAAAAACTTAAAAGGAGAAGTCTAAAGCAAAAATCCTTTGGAAAAAAGGAGACAGATAATTGTTGCAATTGTATAACATCCTTTGATTGGCAAATTCTCACCTTGCAGGAAAAATTTCAACGAATATGTTAACACTCAGCTTTGGTTCTCATTTTGGGACTCTGGACTTTAGGACATCGAGTCATTTAAGGTTTTAGTTAAATATTGTCGTTATTTTTTCATGTGGGTACTTCGATAAAATTTGATATAGTTTTCTGTATTTCTAGCCCATAATTTATAATCATTAATGATTTATTTCTGTACACAAACAACCCCTTTTTTTAAATAAATGCTTCTGTTATTTGTAAATCAGCATCTACCCCATGAGCCCTAGAAACTCTATACGGTGAGACCAAAACATATTACCTATGATGATGATTTTGTTGCTATGACCTAAGATTTGCAATGCATTTTACAGTCTTGAATGGCGAGCAATGTTCGAGGGAGATATTCCCCCAACAACGTTACCTACTGCTTTTTGTTATTTTTCAGTTTTATGCCAGCTGTTTGAGCCTGCATAGAAGCAAATATTTTTCTTGGGAATTTCTTGGCAAACCAAAAGATAAAGATTTTATCAATTTATTGGGATTAAAGGGAAAAGATAGGGAACCCAGAAAACCCTAAAAACTATGATAGAAAAGTTACAGAAAAAAATGGAGAGCAGAATGAGGGAAAAATCATGTTGCAGAGGCATATATAGGGAAAAGAGCAAAAAAATACCAATTTTATTGGCCATTTTTCTGGTCGAAAATGTGTTGCCCTATATTTTGATCATCTCATGCTATTTTGAAAATCTCATGGTATTTTGAGGATTTTATTGACAAACGTGTGAGAAATGATGTCTCACAATTTCTCATCATATTTTCCTGATAAATGCTTCCATGGTTTGAGGAGCTACCAGATGACAACAGATGCCCTTAACTTCTCAAGGCAACAATTGTCGTATGGATTTTTAGTCTTTTCATTTCCTGCTAGGTAAAGCTATAAAAAAAGTAACACCTGAATGTAGAATTCAGATTGGTGCAGCTTTGCATCTCTTAGAGACTGCTATGTTTTTTGAATCAACTCTCATTTGTAATAAGGTTTTCCTTTAGAGTGAAATATCATCTTTGCTTATATGGTCCATCTTACTTTGTTTCATTCTTTTGTTTTTATAACACATTTAAGTTTTGCAATTCAGTGTGTTGTGCATGGATTAACAACTAAATCTGGATCACAAGTCTTCTGATCAAAGAGAATATACAATAGAAATAAACCGGACGTGTGATTGAAGAGCAATTTTGAAGCATCCCCAAAACAAAAGCCAAATAAAAAATGCCTTTTTGCTGGTCAGAGGTGCATCTCTAGTGAAGCAAGGTCCTGGAATTTCTACAAACATATCTTCAATAAAAGATGACTTGGAGACTAATCTTATGCAACTGCATGCACAGAACAGGAAGCATGTGTAGTGGAGGCCATCTTGCTTCTTGAACAAAGAAATGAGAGGTTCCCAAAAAGAGAATTGCAATTCACTTCAAATTTACTAATAAAATCTGACTTGCAAACTCTATATACATGTTCAGATCTGCTATAAAATACAATTAATATCTTGAAAACTTGTAGTCTCCTGTAAAAGTAAACAGAGCATCCTTTTCTGCCTTCCAAATAGGTGCCCAATGCTTTTCCTATATTTTGGCGCTTGGGCCTAATTCAGTGTAAAACAAAAATTATATATCAAGAATCCTGCATATACAGGTTTGCCAACTTGCAATCAGTTGTGGTGCGTTGGATACCGCCAATTACAAATATGCACACACTACACATGATTGGGAAAAAAATATTTCAACATTAGTTACTATTGGCAAGAATGGTATTAAGCATTTTTGGCATGTGGTGTTATTGACTTTACATGCTTTATTTATTTATTTGTTTTTTGTTATTACACTTTTTTAAAGCTGTATCTTTTCTTCTTTGAACATATGCATAAGTTTTCTGTATAACCATCTTACTTATAACTTTAAAAAATGTGAGATGGGAATGGACTGCACCCAAGGTAAGGAAGGATTGTTGCATGGCAGGGGTTGGGGTTAGGTGGGTCATGGTGGTGGGGAAATTCCAGTATATGTGTTCCAGTAATTTGAAATTTGTTTGATTTATAATAGAAATCAACAAACCAAACAATTTATAATACTGTGCTATTTGAAAATGCTCAAAGTTAATTAGAGGAGTGGAATGCTATTTAGACTGTAAATAAGAACTAAAAAATAAAGAATGCTTGCAACACAAGACAGAATTTTTATCTTGGAAAACTTTGGGGTGGGAAAAACCAGTTGGTAGTGGCAATTGCTCATCTATCTGTTTGTTATTGTCTAAAGCAAACAAGCACAAGATAAGAGATACAACTTCTAGTTGTTCTTCTTACTGTCAAATCTGCCACTTCATTCTTCCGCTGTAATTCCTCTTCTCCTACTCACTTCAACAGTCCAACTTGCCTCCCTTGATGGTACATTCACTATGGAATGCCTCCATGCTCTAATTTGCCCCTTGTCCTTAAATAGGTTTTCTTGCTTTAGGAAATGAAGGGACATGTGTGGGATGCGAGGAGTAATGAAATTGAAGGAACATGAAAATCTGTGTGTGGAACATGAAAGGCCATGGACGGGGTGTGAAGAGGCATTAAGTCATGAAGAGTCATGTGTGGAGCATTTTGTCTTCTTTTGGGGAGAGAGACAAAGTAGGGAGTTGCATGTAATGAACCAGCAGGCAGTCAATGTCAGTCAACAGTGAATCAACTTCATTTCCTTAAAATCAAGGACAGTTTGTACTGAATTAGAAGTTCAGTTAGAATCTGTGCACATAGTTAAATAAACAGATTGAATTCCTAAAATAAAGGAACAGTTAGCACATAGTTAAGAGTTACTAAAATTAAAGACAGCACCTAGTTAGAATTTGAGTTAGAATTAGTTGCACGGTGTTAACTAAATAGATTGAGGATGATTGATCAGTCACTCATAGATTGAGGGCGATTTCTTGGTCAGGGAAGATTACTGTTAGCAGACTTTCTCTTCTATTCCATCCTTCCTCATTATAAAAAAACCTGTATAATCATTTCGAAAGGGTCTCTTTGAATGAAGGTGTTTTCCCCTAGAATTTTAAGGGAGGAGTTGGCAGCTTCTCCACACGGGGGTGGCTGACTGAAGATCTTGGGCTATTCTATGTATTGGTGATACTAGAACAAATTTAAATTTTGTTGTTTTTACAAGGACTCGTAAATAAAAAATATTTGTAGATTTATGTTCCAGTTCTATATTTAGGTCCATATTTGTATACTGGCTGTAGTTAACATTTTCAGGTTCAGGTTCACAACATTCCATCCCTTCTTGGGGAAAGAAAAGACAAGTGGGATGTACCATCCCTTCTTGGATCGTTATGGATCACACCCTCTTGGATCCACATGGATGAATATGAATGGGCACCATGTCCACCTTCCCTTAACCACAAATTTTGGTGACTACATTTATATATAATAGTGCCACTCTCTTATTAATTTACTCACATATCCATATTTTAATGGCATTCCTGTCCCTATATTGGTACCCCATGCCCTATCTCCATGTCTTGAAGAAACTATGGATTAAACTTTTAAAGTAATTTTTGAGAATTCTGGTTACGATCTTATCTTCGCAAGAATGTTCATGACCATTTTTGCAGTCAGCAGAGTTCCATCTAGAGGTGTATCTGCTATTATTCTGACGTAGAAAAGCACAATCATGGGAATCCACTATCTGAGGGTGTTCAAGGCGGAAGAACTTCAGGAATCCTGTTTGCAAATCAATGCAAATGTATTCTATAGGTAATGGTTTAGTCCATTCTCCAAGAGTCAAGACCTTGGAGAAGTCACTGCTGTGGTGTTGACCTATGTTCCTTTTATTGCCCTGGCTTATAATTTAAGCTAATTATTTAAGGTTCTGTCCATGTGTATAATTCTCCAAGGCAAATATTCTATGGTATGTAATATGTATCCTTAAGCTCTATCTGTTTATAAGTGAGTAATTTGTGTCCCGATTTGGTTTTAATGTGAAGACAAGAAACAGCTAGCTTAGTGATTTGATTCTAACAGTAACTAGCTGTAATAGCAGTAGTGACACCAAAAATTGCTTCCCATCTGATCAACTGAAAAATCCAGAAATCATTTGCATCTACACTTAGTTTGCATGGTGTATAAAGCTTTGAGAAGCTATTACCCTCCCCTGTAACAGTTGAGTTAAACATGTATTTATTGCACAAAACTTAAAAGTGATGAGCTTTGGCATTACGTACATGAAACCAAAAGGAATAAAAAACAGTCCCTGTCAATGGAGTATATTTACCGCAGAATTACAAGCCATGCTTAACAGTATGCAATGCATAATACTCTAAACTACGGTAATTACATGGCTCATAGCAGACTGACCTTTACAAAAAGTTTGGTATATCATAACTGATATTAACAAATTACCAAAGCTACTGATGATGTAATTACCATGGCCCTTCTCCAAATTCCTGGGCTACCAGGGTTGTCTCAATGTGCAGTGTTTACATGTTCAAGATTTTCAACAGAGTTGGAAAATTAAATGCACACAAGAAAAACTTCGTTGCCTTGTCCCCAAAAACCAGGAGTTTGATACCATTTAAATTCTAGCTCCACTTCAAAATGGGACATTTTATAATCAATTTAAGATATTTCCATCTTTAGATAATTAAATGAGTGGGTGTACTATTCTTGTCTGTCTTCTCCTTGAAGATCATCTTCTTTATGGCATTCAAAAAATTCACCTCCACTACAAAAAGGGACAGGTTACAATCAATGTGATTCCTTTTGCTTATGGTTACTTAAATATGTGGGGAGATTCATTCACTGTTGTCTGAAATTTAATTCATTAATGACATCCATTTTCAATAACAGTGCTTTGATACGGTTCTGCAACTCTCTTTCTAAAGATGCATTCCACTATAAGCACTTTCATCTTTCAGCTACCATGTGGTCTTGATTGGAAGGCTGCATCCTCCACCTAAAATCCCTGGCAAAAAAGGAAATCATGTAGAACAACATTATAGATTAAAATGGCAACAAAATCAATAAATTGAAATTTCAAGATTGTATTTGAAGATTGTGAGGGCTAATTTCAATTTATATAGCAATACCCCACAAACATCTCACGCCTCTCTCTGGCAGCTCAAATTGTCGCCTGAACAGGTTTAATCCAAGGTGCACTAATTTCATGTGCCATTTGATAATTCATCTCATCAGAGTTAGATTTTTTTAGATTTTGCTGATATAGCATGTTCCAAAAATCCAGTAATGTAGCACTAACTCGCCCATCAAAAGTTAAATATAAACTGTTCATTCATTATTCATAGGGGCATGCGATCATCTTCTTACAAGTTCGTTTGTAGTGTGAGGTGGGTGAGTCAGCTTTGATGGAGCACACAGACCCTCTCCTTGCCACAAGTGAACCTCCACGTCACTCTCGCTCTCGTGGTAGAAGCCAGTCGAGAGGAGGCGAGACACAAGGGCGGCCATGTTTGCTTGGGAGCTGGTTTTCCCGAAGAGCGGTCGGTTGGTCTTGGGGCCTTTCTTGGGGGTTGTTTGCTATAGAAGTGAACTAATTAATCTAGGAATTTGAAAATTAATGCAACTAATTATGAATTTACCTAATGCAATTGACCTATTTTTTTGTGTTTTTCTTTCCAACTATTTTGAGAAATGAAAGTGCGGAATTATAAATCTAATCTAACAATGCAATGTACTTGGAGCAAACTAATTAAATCCAATCTAACTAGCTGATCAAGGAAATTGCAATGATCGAATTAGTATTTCCAAGAGTAAGATTTTGATTATCTAATTACTATGAAAGCATAAAAGAACTTGAAACCGAAGGCGCATGAGCTTGGCATATCCTCAAAGATCCTTTTTGTAGCTTTTCCTTCCTTTGCAGTAGTGAGATACTTCTCTTAGTGACAATTGGACGACAATTGATTCGAACACGAGCTTGTGAAGCTTGGATTGAGCTATGAGAGCTTGGATTGAAGCACTTGAACTTAAAAATGGCTAGTGTAACGATGTTGTATGAAGTTTTTTGAAAATCTTGGGCAAAATAACACTAAATAAAAGGCTCATAAGTCTTGCAGCGAGCATGAATATGCTAGTGGAGAGCAAAAGTTAAGCAAAAACGTGATTGCAATAATGAACTTGCCTCCTATGGAAATGCTTTGAAGCTTTGCAACAATAAAACTAATAAAAAGAAAGCTTGTAAGCTTTGAAATACTAAAGAAAGAAATGAAGAAAGAGACTCAAAGGCTTGTGAAGAAGTTTGAAAAAGCTTGTGAAGATGAGAACATTCTCCAACTTAAGAAATAATGAAGAGGTGAGAGGTATTTATAGGTGGGATTGAAGAATAATTGGTTGGATTGATTGGGGAGTGAACTCCCTTGATTGGAGAGTCAACTTAATTGATTGCTTGGTGAACTAGGTTGATTAGACAGTGAACTAAGTTCGAAAGCTTATCATGTGAGAGAGAGAGAGAGAGAGAGAGAGAGAGAGAGAGAGAGAGTGTTAACAATAGTTCAACTGAGCTAAATTTGCATGATTAAAGTTGATTGAGAAGCTAAGGATAGATGACTCTAAGTTAGGCTTGAAATCTCATGCAAATTGAAGCAAAAACAGAGCTTTTTTGAGCTCAAAGTCGAAGTAAATCCGTAGATGAAAATACAAGGTCACAACTTTGATTTGCAAAATTGATACCAGAAGGGTGGGTAAGCCACATTACCAATGGGATCCCTCAGGGGGCGACCCAAAAGTAATAGGGGCGACCAAGGCAAGTTGAAAGGTGATCAGAAACTGGGGTTGGGGATAATATTAGTATTTCAATTCGAGGTCTCTAAAGGTCGAAAGAAGATGAAATAGGTTGACAAGACATAGGTTCCCTAGGATACGACACTTATAGGTCTTGCGACAAGGCCAGAAAGTGAAGAAGACGGGGAGTCGACAAAGGAAGAATCAAGAATGAACAAATTTCACAAGTTAGCCAGGGAATAACAATGGAAGAAAGAAGAGGGAAAATCCAATCCATGTGTCATCAAGAGGAATGCTTGCTGAAAGGTCATATATACACGCGTACATGTACGTATTTAGGATTGTTGGTTTTCTACCAAATAAAGGACTCGTAATTGTGAAATAGTCAAGACTAGTCTACGCTGTCTTTGTTTTTGCCAGCCACTTGCATAACAAAGTCTACGCTAAAGTGGGGGAAAATGGGAAGTGTTTACAATAGTCAGAAAAATGTGCAGCTCATCCTCATCGATTTCAAGTTTTGGCCAGTCTTGATTTGATGTATTTCAAGAGAGAAAATTGCATTCTGCACAAAAACGGAAGAAAGGTGGAAAATTGGAGGAGATTGTAATCTCGCTCTACTTTTACTTTGTGGGCAGTGGAAATTTGTAGGCCCATGCGTCTTTTTGGTGCTTTCATTTACAAGACATAATCGTGCCTTTGCCTGACGTTCTTTCAAGTCTTTTCACTTGTACACAGCAATGTACCACAAACATCTCATAGCTGTTCCTGGTAGATTTATGTGTAAAAGCCATTCTACATTCACCTAAGTAGTTCTAACTTCTAACCTTTAATCCAAGGTGCACTAACTTGATGTGCTGATTGGGATTCATTTTCTTCAGAGATATTTTTTCAGATTCTACTGAAGTACACGGTGTCTTCAACACATTAAACCAATTAGAAAGTGTAGCGCCAAATTGCAAATCAATAGTTAAAAAGGTATAGGAACGCGCTCTATTAAACTGTCCATGCATCATTGACAAGGTAATCTTCTTCTCAGAGGTTAGATTTTAGTGAATTAGTATATGGTTTTAATCCGATTTCTCAATTGTCGAATCTCACAAATCTGAGAAGACATTATTCTGGCTCTGATGCACATATTCTTTAAAAGCCTCGACTTATATGTAGCAATAGGCCTTAGGTATGTCATGGTTGTCCCTGGAAGCTTTATGTACAAAAGCCATTTTACATTACAAAAGTTGTCACCTAAATTGTATTAACCCAAGGTGCACTGATTTGATGTGATGATTGAGACAGATTCTACTGAAGCACACAACGTGTTTCACAAATCAAACCAACCAGGAAATGTAGCACCGACTTGCACATCAAAAGTTATAGTAAGTACAGAAAATTACTCTAGAAAACTGTTCATGCGTCATTCATAAGGACATGCTTTCTTCCTCTCACAGGTTTGATTTTTGTGAATTCACATATGTTATTGGGTCTGTTTTTTAAATTGTCGAATCCCACATATTTTACAAGGCAGGAGTGTGGCTCTGTTGCCTATGTTCTTTCAAGGCCTTCACATTTCTAGAGTACTTCAACCCTAAATTACTAGTGACAGGAAATGAAAAGTGACTGCAATGACAACACAACAGAAAACGGGGGTTGGTTGAGTTTGTGCAGTAGAAACAAATTACTTTGTTTATGTGTACATATAGCTACTAATTTCTTTTTCACATTTCCTAATTTTAAGCAACATTAGGTGGAATATGATTGCATGTTACTTCTAAAATTAATTATGAGCACTAATCATACAATGTTCAAGCAAATTAATCATACCATGATTTAAGTTTGAGTGACATTCTCTTATACTCTACGAAAGAGTAATTGGAACTTTAGTTGCAATTATTAGTGGTTAAGAACCATTTCTAGTTAACCTTGCTTTCACTATTACACTATTGCCCTTCTTAGATGACATCCTTTTCATGGTGCAATGATGACTTTCTTTTTTAAAAAAAAAAAAAAAAACCAACAATTTGAACTTTGGACTCCTGTAGGTACAACTTTACTATGACTAATAATTAAAAACAATAGACAAGAAAATAATAATAATACTTTCTATGAATTGTTGAAGGTACCCATGCTCATGTTAAGGTACCCATGCTCATGTTATACTTCAGTCTAGAAACACCCGCAATTAAAAGGGAAACACATTAAAGAGCTTCAAACTAGACATCATACATGCCACATGAAACCTCCTTTGTATTGAAGCATATTTTAGATTGTAGTAGTATTGGAATCCATATGAAATATAGATAGCACTTAAGGTTAATTGATGAAAATGTGAAGAGGTGAAAACATCGAGGTGGGATACAGAAAACACGTAGCAAGTGGGTTCTAACATCACCATGAATGTTAAGTTGTAGGGAAAAGGTTAAATTTGATAGCCAACACATCCTCTTCAACATTTTTTATAAATAATTATATTAGCTACAATCCTTTAAAATTATTGATGGGCTGCTCAAATTGTCACCTTGAATTTAATATCATCAAAAAGTTTTGATTCTCTAGTGTTTTTGTTGCAAAGGGGTTGCGGCCTTAGGGGCCGACCCAACAACTAACCCCAAAATGTGGTGGTTGTGGTCACAATTGGGATCTGACATTGCAAGATATAAAAGAAATGAAAAACTATTTGCAATAGTTATTTTTCATTGAGTTTCTTTCAACACAACTTCAATTAGTTAGGCTCACAACAAAAACCACTATGTATTGATAAAATTAATCTTTTCTTCGTCATTAGGGTTATAGTTTTTGGATTTTCTGATATTAAAGGAGCTATTGTCTTTTAGTGAGGTGACTATTGTTATTTTCATATATATTTATCACACCAAGAGGCATAACCTACAATAGTAGTAGGGGGAAAGGGAAAAGCATCTCATGTTGTGACTATGAAAGAAAAATGAAAGACATCAACATTTTAAAATATATATTAATACTTACAAATAAAACTATTAAAAAGTAATATATAAATATATAAGATTTACTATACTTTTCAAAGTAAAAATAAAACAAAAGAATTATAGAAATAATGAATGTCGACTTTTCCAAAAATTAAAGATACATACAAAAGTAAAACAAGTGTATTATCAAAAAAATAGACAATGTAGCAATGTAGATAAAATAAAATAATTTTTGAATAAAAATAAAAATTTATGTGTCCATGTATGTATGTAGTAACTAAAATAAGTCTCAAAAGTAAATAAAATAGACTTGTCTTTTTTTCATCTATTTATTTATTTATTTGTGTATTTGCAGTAGTTTAAATAGGTATTAATATATAACTATAACACTAATGATATAGTTAAAAAAAGATGCAATTTTGAAATTGACGAGAGCGGGTCTTTGAAAACGACCGTTGGCCTAGAGTTCTTAGGCGCGCGTGACTCTGCTAATGTCGCTGCTGTCTCGCCCTTGGCTTTGGGTGGTGAGTGGGTCTCTGTTGGTGATTATGTCGATAGGAACGAGATTCCTGATAAGGCTTTGAAAACAACAATGAACTGTGCGCCGGGGGGGGGGGGGGAGCATTTCCTCTGCTCGGGATGGGAATCTTAAGGATAACGAGAATAATGGTTCATAGGGTGTGCAGGCGGATGCTGGGCCTGAGCAGCATGCCCCTATTGTCCCTCATCAGTCTTTTCTGGCAGTGGTTGGATCAGGTACTAATTGTGCTTCGAGGGGGTGGGGAGGGGAGTCCGACCTCTCCCCTGTGCCTGTTCTTCCCTTGTTGTGGTGTGTGGCCCCGAGGTCGCAAAAAATGAAGAATTTTACCGCAATACAGGCGTAATTTACAGGTTTAACGGATTGTGGCCCTCTCTGCCTGACCTTCACAATTGGGTGATGGAGTCTTGGAAGCTGCTGATTGCTGGAAAGATTGAGCTTTTCCCGAGTGCTCATGGTTTTTTCATTGTGACCTTTGCTTCTTTTGAGCAGAGAGATTTAGTGCTTGATGGTAGGGTGGTGCAGGAGCACCCCTTCAACAGGATCAACATACACAAGAGGGAGAAGAATAAGACTAATATAGTTTTGACATTTCATATTACCTTATAGCATCTTCAAAATGTAACATTTTATATTGGCATTTCATGTTTGTAAACTCCAAACTTGACATTCTAAACAAGTTGGATTAAGGGAAGGGTTAATCAAGGTGTCAACATTAGGAGTTTTGCTGTCTTATGCAAAACAGATGTCATAATGTAAATTAGGAGTTTTTACCACTAATCTTGGTAAAATCAAAATCCCAGAAACAGAGAGGAATGTCGGTCTCTCACCATTGGGAAAGATAAATAGGAAAATCCTCTGGAATAGACGGGTGGTGGTGTGTGTTTTGGTTTTTTGTCGAACAGTTGAACAGTTGAATGTGGTTTTGAGACACTAAGAAGGAGAAATAGAAATTCTGCAAATTGGTTTTTCTTTCCAAATTCTGAATTTTGTGTAGGTACTCTGTGTAGAAATTCATTCTGTATAGAATTTGTGTATAATCTGAATTTAGTGCCTTTGTGGTCGAAATGACTAGATAAATCCATTCCACTGGTGGATTTCTGTGAAATTAGTGGAATGGACTTGTAAATTAGTTCCCCATTTTTATTTATTCGTTTGTCTATTAGGTATGGTAGGATAGGAATTGCAGAATCACTCCAAGTATCTCATCAGTGTATACCGTTGTTACAGCTGAGTGTCCATTTGTGTATATTGGCCGTATACATCCTATGTGAATGTCGAGGCTGTCTGTGGAAGTACCCTTACTGTGTATATGTCAATTGTATGATGATTGCATGTTTTGCTGTTGCATGGCGAGAAGACACCAGTTATGAGTGACTGTCATTTGTATGAGATAACCTTTTGTGTGTATTCTACATTCAGATCATCGGCGTCAGCATAGGCATCGGGGTGAAAAGGAATATCGGCAAAGGAGAATAAAGTTGTGCCGATCGACGGAGTCACGCCGATAGTAGGCGCATCGGCGTAAACATTATCATCGGAGGATGGGAGGAAAATCTGGGCGACAGTGCATGTTATCGCTGATTGAGATGACAACGGGGAAGTGTCGCCGATAGGGAGTTCATCGGTAGGAGACTACCCATCAGAAGGGGAGAAGAGAGTTTCGCTGATGCAGAGGCATCCACACTAAAACCTTGACATACAGCATGTATGTCTAAAACCCATCATCATCATCATATTTTCCTTAACACTGTCAGCATCATCATATTTTCTCTGCCGACCGATATCCTCCTGCAGACAAACCTTCGCCCTTTCGCCTGTCAGCAGCATCATCATATCCGGCTATCGGCAGCATCATCACATTCGGCAAGCGCAAACATCCTCCTAATGTTCACTGTTCATCTTACCGCCAACCTCTTTCTTCATCATCATGATATTCAACATCATGTTCATCAGCAGGATATAGAACATCCGGTTCCTCCCATATATCCTGATGACGACAACCTCATGCACCCTTCCTTCGATGCTTACGTCACCCCGATATCCTGATGACGATTATCCTGATGACGATGACGTCACATGCAGTTCCTTCAATATCCTGCTGTCGGCCAAACTTAACATTATCGGGCCGCGATGGTTTTATCAACCCGATCTTCTACCTTATGCCGATACGCTCCTCCTCGGCAACACCTGATGATGATCACCCCAATGCACATTCACCTTATGCAATCTACTGCATCATGCTCACCTCCATCTACTTGGATGACGCCCGAAGTAACTGCAAGATATACACAGAAATATCCTGATGATGCCGTTGCGATGGATTTTCCAACCTTAGCGAATTTCGATCCGCCGAACCTCCTGAGGTGACCCGATCTACTTTCAGGGTGATCTTCCAGACTCTAACAACCAACACGACCTAGCACATACCCATGCTAGGGTCTTCAACACCTTTCGACGACGATCCTGCACACCTGCATGCAAACGAACACAAAATGCAGACTAAACCCTAAACTACTATACATAGCCATTCCACCGATTCGATGAATCAACCGGTGGAATGGATCAGCGAATCCATGTAACCACCAAAACAACAAATCGATTTCACAATGGAGATCAAATAGAAAATGAACACAAACAGGATCTTTATTGATTTCAAAAGGATGCAAATACAATATTCAGTCTCTCCCTCTGTCTCACTCTCTGCAAAGTCTGATCGGTGATCGATGATATGTAATACCAACCGATCCTACTACATAAATAGGATTTCCTGCGAGTACTACCACTCGATTCCCAGCGGCTGGGAGCTTCCAAGCGGCTGGGAGGATCCAACCGAACATACAGCATAACAGCTGTCCTAACAACCTAGCTAAAAATAGTAAAGTATGGTCAACATGACCTTATTACATGCATTGGTCTTATTAGACCTTCTTGGAAACATTAACAAGACTTAATACTAACTAACTACCTCATGGAGGCCAGCTGTCAGGTAGGTGCTCCTGCACCATTCGCCGATGGTAATAGGTGTTGCCGACGAAGGGGACATCGGCATGAGACAAGGTGTTTGGCGTCGGCGTGAGTGGGGTATCGGGGAGACTTCCCGTGGCTAGGCCGACAGTATAAGTGTTGCCGATAGGCAACTTAGTTGAGGGTGGTGACCGTTGGTGGAGGTGACGGGGACTGGTGATCACTGGTTGAGGATTATAGGTATCGGTGTGACAATTGGCGTCGGCGAACGGGCCAAAGGTTAGACCGATAGGTGATATCCTGCCGTTAGGCAGATAAAACGAAACCCTCATTGGTGTGAAATGGGCATCGGGGTGAGATGCATTAGAGGTGCCGATAGCCATTGTTAGGCCGATAGGGTATATCGGCGGACATTTTGTTAACTCTTGCCGATGAAATGAGAAACACCAAATTCCACCATTAGTACACATTTCTGGCTGTGGCTCTGCATCATAGGGTCTGGATGTGGGGGGAGCATTCTCTATCCATTAAACCTTGGACTCTTGCATTCAATCCCCTCACCGAGCCGCTTAACATCAAGCAGATTTGGGTGCGTCTTCCAAACCTCCTCCAGTTTTGGGAAGATTCTTGCTATGAGAGCATTGGCAATGCCATCGGTCATTTTCTGAAAGTAGATTCTACTACCTCTTTCATGGGTCACTCCATGGTTGCCCATATTTTGGTAGATATTGACATCTCCAAACCCCTTTTTGGAGACGTTTTGATGGTAGGGGATCAGCCTTGGAAACAACTACTAGACTATGAGGGTATCCCCTTTAGATGTCGACGTTGCTTCGCTATTGGTCACATGGCTGCTGGTTGTCCTCTATCGCGTCGCAAAAATGCTGCAACTTGGTGGAATGATGCTCTTGTGGACCACTTGACTCTCAGTGCTTCCCAAGAAGATGGTTCGTCTTGTGGTGGCGATTCCTCTCAGGAGGATGAGCTCCCTCTTGAGACTGCTCCGGTGGAGTTGGTGGTGGCTACTGCTGTGGATTCCTCTGTTCCTCCTTCGGCTCCCTCCTTGGCTCCTGCTACTCTAGACTGGTCCACTACTGTTATTCCTTCGGTTGTGCCTAATTCAGACTCTCTACACTCAGGTGCTCCGGGTCGTGCTCCCTATACTCCGGTTTCTCTTCTGGCTGTGCCTTCTTTTGGTCCAGCTTCGTTAGTGCCTTCCATGGCTGTTGAGGCTCGGGAGGATCCCCCCTCTCACCTTGCTCTGAGGACTTGGTCTAAGAAGTTTCTTGGACTGTGGTTCAATATAGAAAGAAGGGACTCCCCAAATCTGTTGGGGAGCTGCGCCCTAGAGTTAAGGGTGTTAGATTTGCTAGTTCAGAATTTGCTGTTGCTTGATCCCCTATCTAGTTTTTCTGCTGTCTGTGTGCTTCCGATGCACTGTTCGAGTTGCCTTTTTTGGGCGGTTGGTCTCTTTCTGTTTGGTTGTGGATGTACTGTTATGGACTTCTTTGCTACCCTTAGGGCCTTGGTTGTTAAAGGGTTCAACCCTAGAAGCTGCTTACCATAATAAAAAACACTAATGATATAGTTATGTACTTGAGATATGGAGTAAATAATTTATTAAAATTGAAGATAAACTAATATAGATATTTGAATTACATCGATCTAAAAATATCAAGAGATATCAATTTGAAGATGCCTATCTAACTTATGTCATAAATTCAACATATGCACCTCAAGACTGATATCTCTCGTTGTCTCTTAGATGGATTTAAGATATCTATACTAGTTAGTTTAGATTAGACTACACATCTTTTTTATTGGAATTTGACTCCTTTCTTAGGGTTACACATTTCTTATAAGGAGTACAAGAGCGTAACTTATTTCTTTTGCATTTATATATGTGCAAACTTTGTCATGAGGAATATGATATATGCATACACACTAATACAATGCGACAAATATGTAGTTTAGGAGTTACACACGTAACTCTTCTTTTCACTTCTATAAATTAGAGGGTCTCCATTCCTTTTCTTTAAGGCGATAATTATCTTTTTGTTTTGAAAGCTCTCGTGATTTAATTATGTATCTCATTAATTAAAAATTAAAGAATAATCGAAGTATTGTAGTGGTTTAAGCATTCAAATAAATAAACAAATGAACATGAAGGAACAAGAGTTAGAAAATAAAATAATGGAAGATACAAGGACTACCCTTGGAGAAACTCATATTTGAAGAGATAAACTCTAACAAGAGTGAGGTCTATTGGCCTTCTCATCCAATATCTCCAAATGATTACAATCTTAGACCTCTCGAGTGTACAACAAGCAAAAACATTCAATGCTCTTCTGTTATGATCAATGGCTAATGCTCATACATTTCATCAATTTCCCTCTTCTAGAAATGTTCTGGGATTGAACTGGGAGCTTAGAGAATGATAATTTGAAGACAAAATGCTTCCCTATTGCTTTCTCTACTTGCACATTCACCCCACTCATCAAACTAGTGGTTTCATAACTACTTTGTTGATTACGAAATTGCTCCTTGATGGAACCAAAGATTGTAAAATTTTCACATGATGGAAACAAAATTGTCACTTCAAAATTTATATTGCCCATCTTTTGGAAGCTAGAACTTTTGCATACAAACTTGAAATGAGATGCCATTTTCATTGAAAGTGTATACATTTTTGAAAGGGCCATGAATTTGTAAAACAGTCAACTTTGAGTGCCACCAAAGTATTGTTTTTGACTCTTTAAGGTAACTCCATTGATGAGGTTAAAACATATCCATCCACTCCAAAACAATCATTAAACTCAAATCATTGATCTTGGTGATGAAACCAATCAATTTTCAAATCATACCTCCCTAATGCAAATCCTTTTTGTTTCTAAAAGGTAGGTCGATTCAGAAAATGAAGGATGACCCCCTCAATGGATGGCAAGGCTACCAGCAACCCTGCACCACTCTAACCAAGAGCTTGAAAACTTTTCTCCAACTATTTGAAGTCTAAACTATCATAGGGCTTGATCCAGATTGAGTTGTACCAACTCTTTTTTCTCCAATCAAGGAGAATGATCTTGGTGCTTCCATTGAGCATCCTCCTTGCTTGAAGATTAGGGACCTTAGGTTGCATGAAATTTCCTTTATAAGCATGTAGAATGAGGTTCTAACTATTTCCTAACCAAGTCATATTTGTTTCTTGTCATAATGAACAACACGCCTTTCACACATGTAGAGGTTTCTAAAAATAACTTCACACATCCAATGGAACAACGTCTATGAACACTTTATCAATAAACCTCTTATTAACATCAAGCTTCAATTTACATTGTCTAGTAATGGGCAAGGGAACACCCTTCTTCATCCAACCCAAAGCATATGGCTTGATGTGTTGAAAAGTTTTAGGCCAACTCTTGAGATATAAAGGTTAACCTAAAAACAAGAATTAAAAAGTGCATCAACTTTTAACAAATTTGATTTGAATATTAATGCAAAACAACTTTGTATGCTCCTTGTGCTCTTGTACCTAAGTATGGAAACTAACCGTCTTTGAACATATATATTTTAGAATTAACCTTTCAATTATGTTTATTTTGTTCCACTAAAATTAAGTGGTTTTTTTAACTTTCTTACCCTTTGCATGTGGGAACTTTTCTAACTGTAGCTTCCAATAGGTTTCATCTATATGACGCTAACATTGCAATGGTTACAATGTCTTGCAAGATTTGAACTTGTGGCTTTCACCTCCGTGGCCTTGGTTGCTCCTTGTGTCTTTGGAGAAGAAGGTGGACCATCAACCTCTTGGTAGTGAGCATGCCCCATCGATGCCTTAGGGTATGGAGAGCAATATAGGCCTCCAAATATGGCTATGAAGGCCTCAAATGAGCTTTATCAAAGCCTCGTCATTCTGCACATGTTTGTCCATTTGAAAAACCCTTTTTTGAAACTCACTAGTGTATTCCTATGTGCTTCGTCCTTTTGTTTAAAATATTGCCATAGTTATATATTTTCCCTCTGTGACATATTGGATCAAATTGTTTCTTAATATCTAAAAGTGTTCTCACAAACTAATTGGAGTTTGTTTTCTTAAAGCCAAGGAATGTAAAAGACTTCAAATCAATTTAAAGTATGCTTTACCATTTTTAATCTAGCAAAGGGGATTTTTTGTTCTATTCTAAAAGTATGCATACTAAAATACACCTCAAATTGTGTCAATCAATGATCAAGTTTTTTGCATCTATCTCTCCTTCAAATTGTAGAATTTCAATCTTTTCTTCAACCTTGAATTGGGTGTTGGTTTTTCCATAACATAAAAAGATGAAAACTACACCATTATTGTAGAAAATAACACTGAATATTAGATTATGCTATATTCATTTGGGATATATTACACTTATTACACCTACTTATAAAGCATTGCTTTCCCCTACAAACTTTTCAGATCAATTAACTACCTACAAGAAATTTATCGACAATTGACTTAAAAAACTAACCACAAACATTTATTAACACTACTAACATTTGTAATGTTTATTTATTTAATACTATATTTTAATAATCTATTGATGTAATATTAAATCCCAACATTCTCTAGCAGCCCCCATCCCCCACTTATTATATCAATCCAAACAAAGGAATGAACACTTCATGGATAGAACATAACAACCCATATGAAAATCTAATGAACTAGCTCCACCAAATCTCCCAACTCACTCACAACTCACCAAACCAAATATATTAATGGATGTCTTGACCGCCCAACAATACATGTGAATTGTGGCGTACTCAACTATTCACAAGTACACTACTCTTGTGAATCAAGACATGCTCAACCATCCATAAGAAAACCACCTTCGTATGTGATTTGAGACATACTCAATTATCCATAATGTAATACTCTAGCTACGGATTGAGACATACTCAACTATCCACACCAATGCTCCTCCTTTTGTAGGGTTGAGACATATTCAATTATCCACAACTACAAATCTTCAAGTCTATGGATTGCGACATTCTCAACTATTCATGGATACAACATTTGTGGATTGAGACATACTCAACTATCCACAAGAACAAAACATAAAATTGGCAAGTCCCCCTGATTGAAGAAAGGACACAAATGAGAAAGTGGTACATCTCGTGCAATGTACCATTACCATCTTTGAGTGAGAAGCTAGCTTGATATGGAAATATTCCTCCAACCTCTTCTTTGCCATCTTTATGCTCTATCCATTGAATGCATCTTGAATGTCTTCAAGGGCTCTATCATGTGTAGCATGGATGACCTCGAGAGAAAAAGCAATATACACAACCATGTTTAAATGCAAAAAAGGGCATTAGTTCCAACCAATAATGCACCCTTTTACAATATTCTTTCCAAAATCCCAATAAAAAGACCTAATTTCTCCACACAAACAAAATATAAAAGGGTTTTAAACCCTTGTCCTCTTTCCTATATGACAAAATCTATTAATCTTAAACCAAATTCGCTATTCCATTAACTTTGCTTTAAAATAAAATTATTTCTTCTTAAATCTAATAGATATAATAAACCAAAATAAATTACTTTTAAGAGTTCACACCCTTACACTTCTTCAAACACTACTTTGAATGCTTTGTAATAAATAAATCCCATTAAAAAATAATCATGGTGCTAAGTCTTCACTTCTAGCAAACTCCAATTATGACACAACAAGCTTATGCAATGCTCAAACATGAGATAAGCACAAGTAATGGTGGCCCACAATGTTGGTGTATAGCAACAAATAAAATTCCAAAAAAAAATGAACTATATCATAGGTTGGGTGCTAGGAGTAGCAAAAGACATTTGTGTTCAATGCTGGAGTATGCTACAACTCCCATGTTTGACCACTTGGGTGCTGAGGTAGCAACTAAATTGACTTGTATGTAGCAAACAAACTTCCACTTTGGTGCCTAAATTGGAACTAGGAAAAATTGAGTGTTAATATACCACAGGTGATAGAAGTGCCAATGTTTTTGTTATACATGAGTGAGAATTATTATTGGCTTTCTTCCATACACTACAATCTCCCTTCTACACTCTGAATTCCTACGTAACAGTAGCAAATAGACTTTGATTCTCATGCTTGAAATAGTGTCATCCTTCTCCAGGTGCCTCATAAGCTCGCGAGATTAAATGCTTTAGTACTATGTTGATTTTTCTAGAAAACTACACCATTATTGTAGAAAATAACACAAAATATTAGATGTTTCTATGTTTAATTGGGATAGATTTTACATTGATTAGATTTGCTTATAAAGCATTATTTTTTGTACAAACTTCCCAAACTTGTTAACTCTTGACAACTGTGACTAACCTACAAACTAACCACTAAAGCATTTATTAACACTACTAACATTTGTAATATTTATTTATTTAATACTATACTAACCTATATATGTAATATTAAATCCCAATGCTAAGGTGTCTTTGGTATGCTTGTTTTCCCATGGGGTTGCTCTTCTTCTTCTTCTTCTTCGAAGTGGGATTTCCCCTTGCTCTTGGTGTTTTCGATAAACACTTCTCCATGAGAGTGTCCATGATGCTCTTCAACATTTCCATTAATTTGGTTATGCTTGTTACATTAACTTCTAACTTGAAGAACCTTGCTTCTCCATGAAGAGTTTATGCATCTCTTGCCATGTTTCTCAATTCTTTTTTCCAACAAAAAGATTTAATGTCTCTTTGGAAAGGCAACAACTCTTTGCCACTTGATCTTGTTGTGGGGCATCAATGTGCAAAATCAATCTCAACTTCTTTCCATCAATGGATACAACCACTTTGATACCAATCTAATTCATATACTAGAATGAATATTCCACTTTGTAACTCACCAATTACATATTAAAGATGAATTGAAGTATTGCAGTGCTTTAAACATTTAGATAAACAAATAAACATGAAGGAATGGAAGCTAGCAAATAAAATAATGGAAGACACAAGGTTTACCTCTAAATAAACTCAAATTTCAAGAGAAAAACTCCAACAAGAGTGAGTTCTATTCGCCTCGTTGTCTACTATCTCCAAACAATTACAATCTTAGGCCTCTTGGGTGCACAAAAAACAAGAACATTTAGTGTTTTGTGGTGTGTGTCATGATACTTTTTATATTTTTGTTGTTGGTTTGTGAATATTGTAAGGCCCACAGATGTTTGTGTCTTTCTCTTCGTCTTGTTTTGGTGTACTCAGTGTTATGTGATACTATGATGTGTTATTTTGTATTGTGGATTGGTGATCATTTGTCTATACCAATGTTCTATTTTAGATATTCGATGTGTATATTTAGATATATATGATTTTGTGTATGTGTGTGTTTATATTTATTGGTGTTCTAGCTTCATTGTTTTTATCTAAATGATATGCTAGGTGGGTAGACCTATTTCCTTCAGTATTCTTCTTTTAAATAATTAATTACACTTTGATCTTATTGCTAAAATGAATGATTTAATTGAAATATGCCTATTAAATGCTTATTAATTAATTATGTTATTTTATCATTCACTTCAGCTATTGTTACATATTGGACAGATGCACACAATGTTTGATTGAGTGTGTAGGAATTTATAGGGCATTGACTAATGGTTGGTATTTGGAGAACATTGACATGGATATCACTTATCCACCTCACCTTGTTTTCCCTAATGTCGAAACTTGTGAAAACCTTATCCGAATTGATTGTGATTCTAGATCTCCTTGTGTTAGACTCATATAGGTGTCATCTTAGGTGTGTTTAATTATTGTGTTTTGTGTTTGTGCTTCTGCTTGATATGTGCAAAAACAATTTAATAGTTCCTTTGAAATAAATAGTTTATGCTATCAATTGCTAGAAAAGAGAAAAACAATTATTTAATTTAGCTAAAGGTTTAGGATTATTAAATTGTGGAAAAGCTTTGTATTTTATTATTAGGTGCTTCGAAAATATATTGATTTTCTAATTGTTGAAAATATCTATTTTCAAATAATTGTTTTAAATGGAAATGCTTCGTGGGAAAGAAAGAAAAGGTTTTATGACATTTTAATTGTAGGCATATATGGAAAAAAGGCTTGCTTTTGTATTGGGAAGATGCATTATGTGAAGGTGAGAGCAAAAATAGATGAGAAAATATTTCCAAAAACCTCTTTGAAGAAAAATAAATTTTGATTTGATTGGAGATTGCTTGAAGTGGCCTGGATTGTTTGTTAAAAGGAGAAGAATCATTTGAGATTTGCCTTTGGATTCTTTGAGGTAATCTCTATTTTGTTTATGTTTAAGAATTGAATTTTATGTTGAATTTTTATGCATTATAAATTATTTTTGAAAAATGGATTTTCCTACCAAAACTATGGAATTTTTTTTCAAAACTAAAAAGAATTGTGAAAAGAGTGTGGTAGGGTAGGATTAGGCCAAGAGGGTATTCTTATAGTTTTAGTTTATGCATTTTTCAATTTTGATGAAAGATATATGAATTTGCCTTCTAAACTCGATTGAGTCTTCTCAAAATTGTTAGGTGCTTTGAAAAGAATGATGCTGGGCGATTTTATTACAAGAGGGTACCTTTAGAATTTTTAGTTTTCATCTTTTTCAAAATTGGAAAAATTGGGAAATTTTTTGGGAAGGATGCTTCAAGTCCATTAATGGTGGACCTTAGATATTTTAAAGAAATAATTATTTTATTTTGTTGGATTTTGAAAATTTTGAAAAGTGTTTATTTTGTGGAATTATGTATTTTTCCATGATTTTTTTTGTTTATGCTTTGGGAAACATGTTTTTTAGAAAACCACTCCTTTCCTATTCTTGGGCTCTTGGAAGAAAATTGACCCCTAAATTGTATAAGATAGGGGGATATCCATAGGAGGCTTGAGGTGGCCTATTTCCCAAACTCATTGGATGAGGTTTGGAGGCAAAGTGCTGAAGAAGTCTTGCTTAAAAATGAGTGATTAAGAGTGTCAAAACACCCAACATGTTGGACGAGGTTGGAGGCAAAGTGTTGAAGAAGCCTTGCTTGAATTGTGTAATGTAAAATGAATATGAAAACTTCAATCTAAGAAACGTAGTTGGGTGATCCCACAATATTGAGTCCCAAACTTGGGACATACTAATTTTTGTCTAAAATCACATAGTTTTTTAGAAAAATTAATAGTTTAAGCCTTGAGGGGTTCCATTTAAAGGGGTTTAATTGAATGGGGTTAGATAAAACCCCCTTAGATCAAAGCCCCTTGGAAAGAATCCCCCAATCTTAAATCAAAACCTCAATGGAGTCTCCTCTGCATCTATCAAAACGTTGACAAAAAACTAATTTTGTTTCACCTTTTGGGGGATCAAATGAAGTCATTTAGAAATTCTCTTTTGTTAGCATGTAGCCCTTAGTATAATATTTCAAAAAAGTATGATTTTGAATATATTTATTTGGTTATTATATTTATTTTCTATTTTCTATTGAACATAGGTTTTTCACCGAACATCAAGGTCTCTATTCCACACACATGAAAAAATAAAAAATAGAGAAAAAAATTCTAAGAAATATCTGCACACTAGTTATTGATGTCCTTGTTTCTACAAAAAAACAATTTAATTTGGATACATACAGGAAAAGTTATGTTGTATGGTATAAACCTATGTCTGAATTATAATTAATCTCACTTCAAAAATTAATAAAAAATATATGCACAACAAAAAAATATGAAAAAATATCTGCACACTAGATATTGGTGTTACAAATATATGTTTAAAATTTTATAATTTGATCCTTTCTATAAAATAAGTTATGATGTATGGTATAAATGTCACTTTTAAAAATACTGTTAACTATAAAAAATAAGTTATTAAAAGTTATGTAAAAGAATTCACAAATTATTTCTTAAATTTTTTTAAAAAATACATTTAGAATCTACACACAAAATCTCAAAAATCACTAGTTCATATCATCTTCAAATCCTTAATGGTTTAGTTGCTATAGGTGTCAGAAAGTAAAAATTTGGTTAAAAATGTTGATTTCAATGTCCTACTTTGGCCAAAAAGTGGTACATATTATTGTGGGATCACCTAGTTAAACAAACTTGATAATGAATTTTGGGGTAGGTAGAGCACACTGAAAAATGTCCCTACTATCTTTTTGAAGAAGCATCCACGGGGTGAATGCTTACTTGAGACCATGTGGTCTATTCACTTTCTAGCTTGGTTTTGGAGAATCGAGGGGAAGTCCACTCATGTGCCTTAGCTACCCTCCTCTTGTCCTTGTTGATTGAATTGAGTGCTTCTGATCTTGTGTTGAGATAAACCTTGTTGTTGTGTGTGTATGCGAACAACTTGTGTGACTCTTGTGTGAGTGTTGTTGCTTTCTTGAGACCTTTGTATTTGTGTGAGATTGGCTTGGACAACGGTGTATCCATGATCTTCTTCTCCATAGCCTAGGGTTTCCTAATGTTGCATAGGCATCTATTGCGATCGATGATGGTAATATAGTTGGAAGGTGGGTAACATTCCCCATTGGTCCATGTATGAAGATCTCTTGGCAACTAGAAGAGTTCCTTGCTTATCATTTTTATTGAGATCATATTGTAATTTATGACTATTGGAGCACCTTGGAGGTGTCTTGTCATTATTGTAATTTTTCTCTTGGTATAGTTTTATATTGGAGTGCAATCCTTCCATGTTTGGGAAGTGACCTCTATCATGTAATCATGTAACTTTACCTTGTTGATGGAAATGTATAAATCAAGATGTTGAAGTCCTCCTTTGGATTTTGTATTATTGTTCCATGATATGTTTATGAATTGAATTATAGTGTGCTATTATTATAATGAGAGATCCGTCTTTGTCTTTGGGTCATCTTGACATTGTATTGAATGAGTGTGGTATGTTATGTTGTTTTTATCATGTTAAAGATTTACAATTTAGCATCTTTGGGGTTTTAGAGTGAATTTTGCTTATCCTTCATTATCTTGGGATCCATGTACTTTTGGTGGTTTTTATGTGGCCAAGTCGAAGCCCACATCCCCACTCACGTGCCCTCAAGATTGTTTGCGAACAACTCTTGAAATGAAAAAGTTATGCCTTGTTGAGTGGGGAAATCATCCTTGTTGATTTCCCCTGCCTTAGTCTTTTTATACTCTCTATTTTGTGAGTCGAAGTGTTGGTGTAATTATTTATTTAATTATACTTTTTTAAGTTTTTTAGGGATTTTGTAAGCTCTTCGAGTTTTCTACCTTGCAAATATAAAAACAAGATTATCATATGTAATTATTCAATCTAATATCATTATTGCATCCTTATCATGCAAATTTATCCACTTTGCTTTTTTTGTCTTGTAGAAGGAAATATCTAGTTTTGCAAGTGATCTTGGGAGCTTGAGTCGATTGGTGACTCCTACATGGTATCAAAGCTTCAGATCTGCAAGCCCCTTCTTGAATCTAGAGAAAATAAGGCAAGAGTTGTTTGTTGGGTGCCCTATGCAAAACATATCTCTTTATTGGATTCATAGTAGTCAAGAAAGTCAAAATAGCCTTTTATTTGGCTCAATTTGAGCACTAGAGGCTAGATCTATGAGGGTTTAAAGTGCATGTTTTTTTCTCAAATCCAAAGGGAAGCTACAATTTTAGAGTATTTTGAGTCAAATTCAACATTGCCATTACTTTCAAAAGGTTCAAAACCTCAAAAATGATTGTCAAATTGCCAAAGTTTGGCTTGAGAGCATCTGGGGCAATGTTTTTAAACTTTGGAGTCGTATGACACCTATATGGCCTAAATCATACAGAATAATTATAAAAAAAAGGTCTCACACGTTGCTTTTTGGCTGAGTCATTCCATTTTTTGGCCCACGACCATAGTTTTAGGCCCATCGGGCCCCTTTTTTGGAGCCCACGGACACAAATCCAGGCCCAAAACCAGCCCTTGGACACCTTTATGGATGTTGCAGATAGTTTACAGGCCCTAAACTTGATCGTCGTTCAGAGACATGTCGGTTTCTATGCTTAAACACTTCACCACCCTCCACCAAGAGAACAACCACAATGTTGCCTAGACACACCACCCTGTTGCAACTAAATCACCACTCAGTTGCCACCTAGACTAGCGGCACCACCAAGTCGACCACCAGACAGAGGCCCTTTTTTGGCCTTTTTAACCTAAAAGAAGGTTTTTTTCTTTTTTGGCTATACTTGGGCATATAGAGTAAGATTTTTGCAAACAAATAAATACAGGAAAGTTGCTTTCATGCTCTATTCATTGGTGTTGGTCATTTTTCTAAATTATGTTGTTGATTTCTTTTATTGTTATTTGAAGTCCAAATCACTTTTTTGGCTTCCAAGCTCATTAATTTTTGCCACGATCTCTAATTTTCACAACTCTTGCAGTGTTGGAAAGTTATTGAGGAGCTATACACAACCATCTATGCACTTTTTATAGGTTCAACCCTAGGTATCGTTTATTCAATTTGTTAGTTTTATTCATTTTGGTTGATAACTTGGACATCCTGACACTTAGAAATATTTTGTTTGTTTTGGTGGGCTTCATTTATTAGCATTAATATATATTCAGATTGTTGATCTCTGATTTGATTAATTTGAGGAGATATCATGGTTTTTTCTATTCATCCTTCTATGGTCAGACTAAGGATAATTATGAGTCTTGGCGAAAAGACATACTAACACATCTCAGGTAGCTAAATCTTTGACCTTAACTTTATGGACTCATACCTTAACCAAATACACATGGGAGGAAATTTGCATGGGAAATAGGATTGATCACATTGTAGGAGTGATTTGTTCTAGTGTTGATTTTGACACTATGTGTTCCATCTCACATATTGAGTGCCCACATAGTCTTTGGACTAGAATTTGGGGGATCTATGGAGACCCACATATCTCTATACTCAAATGATCCTTGTATGGATTATCTTATACCCCTTAATGATGTAGATCATATACCCTTTGATGATGATACAATAGAGGAGTTTGAATATCTAACAAATCTTGATTGTTTAGATGAGACAGATATTTTGCCTGTTGCTCCTTCTCCTTCTACTAAGATCACATCTTCATCACTTGTTGCTACTTTAAAGTTTAGAGTTTCTTCTTTGAGAGCTTCCAATGATTCTTTGCAGCAGGACCACAACAGTCTTTCAAATCCACCTCATTGGGATTCCTATTTATTAGACATTGCATCTTTGTTTGTGGAGTCTCACTTTTTTTATTTGGACACATTTGAGGGGTTATCTCTCCCCTTTGAAGGTAGTGATGTAATTCTATTTGCAGTGTTTTCAAATGCAATTCAATATCTTTCCTCTTTTGGTTCTACTTCTTTGATTGGTCATTCAGTTCCTGATGTGGAGAAGACATCTTTTTCCAGCATGAGGTCACTTGAGTTACCTTCTAAGACACACATCTTGATTTGGATTCCAATTTCATCCATATTGTGGGGGTTTATTCTACATAAACCAGTGGATTTGTTTCTTCCCAATGGGAGAAATGTTGTTTGTAGGTAGTGGATTATGTTTTGTCTTCAAGAATTCACCATTGACACATGATCTACTTCTTTGTGGGAGGGATGTATCATCTCATTCATACACTCTCTCTCTCCTATGGGGGGTATTCATTGTGTATTTTTGATGGACTTGGATGTTTGTGATCCATCACTTGTACATATTTTATCTTTTCTCTCTTTTGGAGAGGAGTTTTTTCCCATGTGGTTTTCTCCTTTTCTCCATTTTTGGGAGATCTTTTGTACATGGGTATCTAATATGGCCTTGTAGTTGGGATCCATCTTTGCATCATTTGCATTTTCTCATTCTCCCTAAGTTGCACTTAAGGGGGGTTGTTGGTGTAGTTATTTATTTAATTACACTATTAAGTTTACTTAGGGAATTTTTAAGGTCTTAGGGTTTTCTACCTTACAAATATAAAAGCAAGGTTCTCACATGTAATTATTCAATCCAATATCATTATTGCATCCTTATCATTCAAATTTATCCTCTTTATTTTTTCTCTTGTAGAATGAAATCTCTAGTTTTGTAGGTGATCTTAGGAGCTTGAGTCTATTGGTGACTCTTATATTATAGTCTATTGGTGACTCTTATATTATAGTCCCAATTGCACTTTAAGTTAGGGTTGCTAGTCCAAAGTGCATGTTGCAATCAAAGTCTAAACCCTAAAGTGTCATTCAATAGGAGCTTAGAAACCTAATGCACATCGCACAAATGCAAGTTGCATTTGGCTTCTAGAGTCTGAAGTAGTAGGTTGAGTAAGAATTAGAAGTTGAATGCACTTTGCATACGTGTGAGTTGTTGCGGTCTTCTTAAGTCTAACTGGTCATTGTGTCTGGAGTTCAGTGCCCACTTTGAAATGTCCCCAATCTGAAATTTATTATAAAACTCAGATCTAAAAATGATTTTTCCAATTAAACATAAATATGCATCCAAATAACCAAACTAGCTAAACTAGTCTTCACTGTATGACACCAAAATTCACACAAACACACCAAATATTTGTTATTATGGAAATATGATACAAATAAAATATAATCAGTCCTACAACATTAATTTGCAACATCAACCACATCTACAACACCTCACAACACACAGCTAGCTACAACACCCAAAACATGGTGAAATACACATGGAAATCACTACAAAACACTGCTAAAATCTCAATATCAATGCCCAAACATGAAATACTGGACCAAGGCATTTGGGACTGATGGAGAACAACAAAGTACATAGACACACATCCAAAACACATCATCTACAACAAACAACACCAACAGTAGCTTCACAACACTCCGAAAAGCTCTACGAACACCCTGCAAACACACACAATACTAAAACTGCTACAATCCTTCAACTCTGTTGCAACCTCTGAAGTCAGATTGCTATCTGCAACCCAATAACACCACCCTTAGACTACTAGAAACTCATGTCTACTGGCCACAAGCTTCACTCCAATGGTTTCCCTGTCCACCGAAGACAGTACAAAGCATCAGCTCTGCAAGAAAATTGTGAAATTGGCAATAGTCCCTCTACATGCAAAATAAACAATACTTATAGGCTCCTTGAACATTTGGAAACTTCTACCAAATTTAGATTCATGTCCAAATATTCTTCTCCAAATTTAGGCATTTATAGAAGTCATAAAATGCATTATAACATCTCTAACATTAGCCTTTCATATCGTACCACTTAAAAGACATCTTTTGACAACTGAAAATGCATTTTTCAAGGCACCGACATGCAATTAAAGTGCCAACTCAAGAACTCACGACTGAGAGGGGAAGAGACTCTTGCATGAAGTGCATGCAACCTATAATGCCAAGTATCCACTAATTTCTTCCATTCCCCATGCATTGTGCCACTTGTTTTGGCTTGTCATAGCTACTAAATGCCAAAAACAAGCTATTTGAGTATCCCATGCCCAAGTAGGGAAAATAATTAAATATAAATATATTTGGTGTTTAAATAATATTATAATCTCAACCAAGTCACCAAATTTATTATTATTTCCCAAACTATCAATTGATCCTGATTTGCTATTTTGGGACTGTCAACTTAGTATTTTTAGTAAGTTGCTATTTTTAAAATTTTTAAAAAAAGGGACATGAGACACTTGCACTTTGCAGACATGTAGATTTCTAGTGAGTCTCACAGTTTGACATGATGTTAGTTCAAAGTCTGGAACCTGATTACACTTTGTAGACATGCAAACTATGAAAGGTTTCCAAAGTTTGATCGTCCCTTGTGAAAGGAAGCTAGGTGTGTGAAAATTGCTTCCTACACTAATCTAATGAGGAGAGGGATATGCAAATTCAAATTAATCCTTGCAACTATAGCAACATAGAACATCTAAAAGAGATATTGCAGCAATACACATGAACCAAAAAGAAGACAGAAGAAGAGAGACAAAGATTTACGGTGGGGAAAACCCTATCGGGTGAAAAACCCCACACTCAGAAACCTGCACAATGTATTAGCAAATCTAAAAGAATGTTTACAATACACTTGCAATGCAAGCTTCAATGGTCTTCGACACTCATGTATGGAGTCAATCTGATAGCATAATAGTACCTACAAACCTGTGATACAAACTCCATCTCCAAGCACCCGTTTATATAGAAAATACAAGGCAATATTGGACCTATCTTGGGATGGGCGTCCAACTTTGCTTCATGGACCAAAACCCATGCCTAAGGACACTTGGTCAACATTGTAGAATGTGCCTAACACTTATCCACAACACCCATCACAAAGAGGTCGCCTATTTCCATAATGGGCTATGACAGATGCTCTTACGACACTTACGACCATCATAGAATCTGTCATAGTAATTACAACTTACAGCTGTAAGAGAATCTGTCATACACATGCTATAAATAGCATATTCTCTTACAACATGTCATAGTCCACCTTGGGGCGCCCAAATATGCCTTTTTCAAAGATGCTTCATGACACATGTCCTCACTTGTCTTACAAACTTATATTTCTGACTCTTACATGTCATAGATTATGTCATTGGAATCCATCATAATCATTTCGGTCAATATTCCCTTACACAACATTGAAGATGCCGACACATGGCAAAATGGTCCTACCACAAAGTGGGATGCCTATCTCCTCATGTGAGGAGAAAATTACAAGTTGTCATATTCCATGTAGGATTGACACATCACCGTGCCACATCCTACAATATGACAATATGGAATCTACAAATATTTACAACATAGGCAATTAAATAATAAATACAAACATTAATAATGTAAGGAATTACCAAGGTTGAGACACCTTAATTCCCAACATTCTCCCACTTGTCAAACACCTTGTAAGAGCCAATAGAAAAATATGATTTAACTGCTATAGGCTGAGAGGCCCATAGACTCCAGACACCATCTGAACTTCTCTGTGCCCACTAGCTTCGTCAATGCATCTGTAACATTCTTCAAAGTATCTACCTTCTCTAAATTTACCTTTCCATCCTCAACCATGTCTCGCATGAAGTGAAACTGAACATCAATGTGCTTTGTTCTAGCATGGAAAGTTGGATTCTTCGCAAGGCAAATTGCACTATGACTATCACAACTGATCATGATCTGACCTGCATCAACACCAATATTGGAACACAATCTCTTAAGCCAAATAGATTCCTTATAAGCATGAGTTGCTGCCATATACTCAGCTTCTATTGTGGACAAAGCAACAACATGTTGTCTCTTACTCATCCAACTAATAGCACCACCAAACAGTGTAAACACATAAGCACTGGTAGATCTCATGTTGTCAATGTCACCTGCCCAATCTAAATCCACAAATCCACAAATATCAACAAAATGCGGAGGTCCTATAACATTACCATGATAACATATGGAATACTCAGAAGTACCCCTCAAATATCTGAACACTCGCTTAACTGCATCCCAATGAACTCATCCAAGATTAGCCATAAATCAACTAAGGACTCCCACTGCTTGGGCAATGTCTGGTCTTGTGCAGACCATAGCATACATCAAACTGCCAACAACACTAGCATAAGGTACTCTACTCATATCCTCCACCTCACTAGGAGATTTTGGACAATCCTCAACATACAACTTTGTCCCCAAAGAAATGGTAACACACAATGGTCTACAATCTTCCATGCTGAACCTGTCCAACACGGTCTTCACATACTTACGCTGGCTTAACCAAAGTTTTCTATTGGTTCTGTCTCTTCTAATTTCTATTCCTAGAATGTACCTAGGTGCCCCTAAATTTTTCATTTCAAACTATGCTGACAACTGAGATTTGAAATCAAAAATCATATTCTTACCCTTCCCAATGAGCAACATATCATCAATATACAATGCAACAATGAGAATACAATCACCATCAAATTTATAATACACACAGTGATCTGATTTCGATCTCACAAATCTAATTGACAACATAAAGGCATCAAACTTCAAGTACCATCTCCTAGGGGATTGCTTCAAACCATACAAAGACTTCTTAAGTTTGCAAACCAAATTTTCTTTACCTTTCACTATGTAATGCTCTGGCTGTGACATGTAGATTTCTTCCTCCAAATCACCATGAAGGAAAGCTGTTTTCACATCCATCTGTTCTACCTCCAAGTCATAAGCTACTGCGAGAGACAACATGAATCGAATGGATGTCAGATTTGCAATGGGAGAGAAGATCTCACCATAATCTATACCCTCCACTTGTGAATACCCCTTCACAACCAATCTGGCCTTATACTTCTCAACACTGCCATCTGCACCAAATTTTTTCTTGAACACGCATTTGCATCCAACGGGTTTTCATCCAGGAGGCAAAGGCACCAAGTCCCAAGTTTGATTCTTTTCCAAAGAAGCCATTTCATCCTCCATGGCCTCCTTCCAGGAACCTGCATCTTTCATGTCCATAGCCTCTGATACAGTTATAGGTTCATCACTGTTAGTAAGCAAAGCAAAAGCACAACTAGAATCAAGCAATGTAAAACCAAACCTTTCAGGTTGCTTTCTTATCTGTGTAGACCTCCTCAAGAACTGAGGTTGAGGTTCAACTTCTTCATCTGAGCTTTCAGAGCTACTAGAGCTCTCCTCATCATCAGGTCCAACATTGTCTTTCTGTTCAGTCTTCTCAGGGGTGAGAGGAAACTGAACAACATCATCTTTCTTTTCTTTTTCTTCTGGCTGTAAAATAATGGAAGAAGGTGTAAGCTCTCTGAAGATGACACTTCTGCTATACAACACTTTTTCAGTCATAGGGTCCCAAAACTTGTATCCTTTCACACCGACACCATAGCCAATGAAGATACACTTAACAGCCTTGTTCTCCAATTTTGACCGCTTCTCCCTAGGCACATGTGCATATGCCTCACAACCAAAAACACAAAGATGCCTTATTGAAGGCTTTCTACCAGACCACACCTCCATGGGTGTCTTTCCAACAAGAGCTGATGTAGGAGATCTATTAACAAGACAGCAAGCAGTGGCAACAACTTCACCCAAAACTTTTGTTCTAGGTCAGCTCCACTAAGCATACTCCTAGCCTTCTCCATCAGTGTCTTGTTCATCCTTTCTACAACTCCATTTTGCTGTGGAGTGTAGGGAGTTGTCTTATGTCTTTCAATCCCAAGTTCCTTGCAATATTTATCAAATTCTATAGAACAGAACTCACCACCATTGTCAGTTCTCAAACACTTAATCTTCTTACCAATTTGATTTCCAGCAAAGGCCTTAAACTCCTTAAACTTACTATAGACTTTAGATTTGCTTCTGAGAAAATAAATCCATGTCCTTCTACTGTAGTCATCTATAAAAGATACAAAATATACAGATTTTGATAACGAAGGAACATTAATAGGACCAAATACATCAAAATGAACAAGGTCCAACACACCAGAAGACTTGTGAGAACTCGAATAAAACTAAACATGGTTTTGCTTTCCATAAATGTAATGTTCACAAAAGTCAAACTCAAGATTACAATCATCTAACCCCTGAACGAGGTTTTTATTTTTCAGGGTATGCAGACCCTTCTCACCAATGTGGCCAAATCTCTTATGCCGTAACATTGTCTTTTTGGCAGGAAGTTTAACTTCCAAGACATGATTACAAACATCAAAACTAGAAACAACAGATCTCTTGACTGCTCGTTCAGATGGTAGGGATGAAGTGACTGCTGCCCTCTTCTTTGAAATAGAAGAACTATTGCATTGTGAAATGCATGCCTCCAGCTGAAATAGAGTACCTCTCCTAGTACCCTTAGCAAGCACCATAGCTCCTCTAGTCATCTTACATCCTTCTTTCGAAAAGACAACCTGCACACCTGCATCATTCAAACTACTTATAGAAAGAAGGTTTCGTGCTAAGCCTGGGATGTGCATAACCCTAGAGATCCCCTTCACTCGACCATCAGGGAATCAGATAGAGACTCTTCCACGACCAACAATCTTCATATGAGAGTCATCACCAAAGTACACTTTTCCACCATCGAACTCCTCATACTTAGTGAACCAGTCTCGATGCGAGGTCATGTGGAATGATGTACCAGAGTCAATAAGCCACATATCATCAGATGCATGGGTTGCCAGGGCTGCGATGAAAGCATCACCATCATCTTGTGATTTGTCAGAATCTGAATTAGGAGCTTTCTTCTTCTTCTTCTTCTCCTCTTTGCATTCCTTTTAGAAATGCCCATATTTACCACAGTTCCAAAAGATAGCCTTGGACTTTCCAGGAGATTTTGATCTCCCATGGGATTTGGATCTACCCTTCTCAGCTTTCTTGTCCTTCTTTTTCCCTTTCTCCTTGGGTCTTCCACGAACTGCAAGAGCCTCTTTGGTTGCATCAGAAGACTTCCTCTGCATCTCTTCAGATAACAACATAGATACCACATCTTCCATCTTGAATGTGGTTGTGGTGCTTCCAATAGCTATGACAAGGTGATCCCACGAGTCCGACAAAGAGCAAAGCATGGTCATACACCGATCCTCCTTCTCCATATTTACACCAATAGATGTCAACTGAGCAACCAGCATGTTAAAAGCATTCATATGTTCGGCAATGGATCCTCCATCCTCCATTCGAAGAGAATATAACTTCTTTCTCAGAAAAAGCTTATTAACTAGGGATTTGGCTTGATACAGATCTCCCAACTTCTTCCAAAGCAAGGTTAGAGTCTTGTCCTCATGGACATTTAACAACACATAATCAACAAGACTAAGTCTTATGAGACCCTTAGCCTTCTGATCCTTGAGAGCCCAATCAGCTTGTTGTATTGCAGCTGGTTTAGTTCCAATAACAGTTTCCCAAAGGTCTCGGTCAACAAGCATGTCTTCCATCTTGAGCTTCCACAGCTTGAAATTAGTGCCATTGAATTTCTCCACTTCCATTGTTTTGGATGTGCTTTCCATCTCTTTGCTGTAATAGAAAATAGAATACTCTGCACAGACTCCCACTCAACTTAAGATCAGCTCAAAAAACCCCTACCCAACAACTAGGACCAAAGGTGATCAAGCTCTGATACCAACTGAAAGGAAGCTAGGTGTGCGTAAATCGCTTCCTACACTAATCTAATGAGGAGAGGGCTATACAAATTTAAATTAATCCTTACAACTACAGCAACATAGAACATCTAAAAGAGATATTGCAGCAATACACATGAACCGAAAAGAAGACAGAAGAAGAGAGACAAAGATTTACGGTGGGGAAAACCCTTATCGGGTGCAAAACCCCACACTCAGAAACCTGCACAATGTATTAACAAATCTAAAAGAATGTTTACAATATACTTGCAATGCAAGCTTCAATGGTCTTCGACACTCATGTCTGGAGTCAATCCGACAACATAACAGTACTTGCAAACCTGTGATACAAACTCCATCTCCAAGCACCTGTTTATATCAAAAATACAAGGCAATATTGGACCTATCTTGGGATGGGTCCAAGTTGGCTTCATGGACCAAAACCCATGCTTAAGGACACTTGGTCAACATTGTAGAATGTGCCTGACACTTGTCCATAGCTCCCATCACAAAGAGGTCGCCTATTTCTAAAATGGGCTATGACAGATGCTCTTACGACACTTACGACCGTCATAGAATCTGTCATAGCGGTTACAACTTACAGCTGTAAGAGAATCTGTCATACACATGCTATAAATAGCATATTCTTTTACAACATGTCATAGTCCACCTTGGGGCACTCAAATATGCCTTTTTCAAAGATGCTTCATGACATATGTCCTCACTTGTCTTACAAACTTCTATTTTTGACTCTTACATGTCATAGATTCTGTCATAAGAATCCGTCATAACCGTTTCAGTCAATATTCCCTTACATAGCATGGAAGATACTGACACATGGCAAAATGGTCCTACCACAAAGTGGGATGCCTATCTCCTCATGTGAGGAGAAAATTACAAGTTGTCATATTCCATGTAGGATTGACACATCATTGTGCCACATCCCACAATATGACAATATAGAATTTACAAATATTTACAACATAGGTAATTAAATAATAAATACAAACATTAATAATGTAAGGAATTACCAAGGTTGAGACACCTTAATTCCCAACACCTTGAGGCCGGGAATTAGAGTTCGTTTGCAAGTTTTAGCTTGCTAATTGAAGAAGTTTTGAAATTGATTTTTGTTACAATTTTGAAGGCCACATGGTTGTGATTTACAATTGTATCTCGAAGTCCAAATTTGATTGTTTGTAATGTTGCAAGTTGCAACTCAGGTTTGAAGTCCTACCTACTTGCCAATCCTTGTTGAAACCTAGACCTTGGCATTTCTTGTCTTTCCACTTGTCATGTTTGCATGAAATATGGAGGGTGGTTTCGTAGGGATGTTAGGAAAGTGTTCCATTAGTTCTACAAACCCTAGCTCTCCTTCACACCTTATTTTCCATGCCAATCTTGGTGCCTTGTCCCAGGGTTTGGTTAAGTCTTTCATTAGTGCTTGTTTGCTTCGTGCATTAATTTGAGTTTCAAGTGTGTCACTACAAGTTTCTATGACACCTTGGGCATGTTAATTGTGTTGTGTGGTTGCTATACCACATTTATTTCATAAAAAAAAATTCTTATCTTTTGTCTGTTAGTGTCTTGGTGTAAAAGTTAAGGCATTACAAATATCTATAGGTGTCCACTCTAAATCTATTTAGTGTTGTACAAATGTCTGTGCTTTGTCAACTTCATGTCTTAATACACATGACTTCAATGTCGATGGTGCATAGTAGGATATGTTGAGGGGCATCGCTAGTTGAATATCAAGATGTTTGGAAAGGACTATGCTTTGTAGAATTGTGTAGATATTTGTTGTAGGCATGCTAGATGTAAGTAGGTTGTCATCGCAATGTATGCATGTGTGTGCTATTGTAGATGTGCAAAAGTGTTGGGAAGAGACACTATATGGATTCATGAATGTTGTCATTGATGGAAACAAAGGTTATCTCACACATCTGCAAGACATGATGAGTCTCTACCGGAAGTCAAATTGAAGAAGTGTTATGATCCGGTAAGCAAGAATAGAGCAGTCAGCAAGGTCCGACAGTCAGGTTTGGATCTCTCAGAGGAAGTATTTCAGTAAAGTGCAGATTTGGGGAAGTCAAGAGGAGTACCTTGACTAATATATTCCAAGGATTTAGCCTCCGGTGATGGAAGGGTGAAGAGATATGAGCACTTGAGTTTTGGGTTCCTGTTTGACAGAGTAGATAGAGGAAGAACTATACCAACAGAGTGTCAGACCCAAATCCGGAAGAGATATTGCTAATGACTAAGTTTCTTGAGGTATCATTCATGATTGGACAACATGATTGAAGACTTCTACAAGCATATTATTGATCCGCATTACTTGGTATGCAAGGATTTAGCCGACAAACCAGAGTTTGAGATAATATTGACTATTCCGGATGCCGACTAGAAAAGTGTTGAAATCACTTGTGCGGATATATATACAAGATGGATTTAGATGTGAAGTGGTGTTGTATATAGGTTGTAGTGTAAAAAAAAAAAAGGGCAGAAGAATAAAAGTAGAAAAATAGGTTCAGAATGTAAGTGGACAGCAGCACTTAAGGAGAGAAAAAATGAAGTGCAACAGATCAGTCTATTGAGCTTAAGTAGAACTGAACTTCAGCATGGGTGGATGCTTCTCATCAATTCAAATTTTCTTCTTGTAGACAGTAAGTCTTTTGTAGGTAGTAAGCCTCTTGTGAGCAGTGTGCTCAGGCAGTGAGCCCTAATTGGCAAGTACCATTTTGTATCTTCTATTCTTCTAATAGAGAATAATATCTTGGGTTAATCACCCTGTGGTTTTTTTCCTTAACAGGGTTTCCACGTCAAATCGTTGTGTCATGTGTTATCTCCATTTCATGATTATGCTTGCTTATTTGATCTGATGTTGCATTAACCATTAAGAAAGCACAGAAAGTCAATTTATTAGGATAACTGAATCATCCCCCTCTCAGTTATCAACAATTGGTATCAGAGCTAGGTTCCTCCCAACAGAGCCTAATAGCTTGAGGAAGATCTGGGAATTCAGATGGATGTGTATGGTATAAGGGAGCAACTTAAGTCTGCCCTTGATGATCTTGAGCAATCAAATTCTGAAGTCAATAAATTGAAGGAAAGACTCAAACAGGCTGATGATTTCATAAAAGAACTAAAAGAGAAACTGAGTCTCTCTATGAAAAAGAGAAAGGAGCTACTTCAGTAATTGGCAAGTCAAGGTGAAGCCAATGATACAAATGGAGATCTGAAAGAGAAAACCAAGTTATGTGAAAAGTTATCAAAAGAAATCATCATGGTAAGACATGAAATGAAATCAGGAGTTATGAAGTTCACCCAAGAAATTGAAGAAAGAAGAAAATCTGAAGATGATCTAAGACAATCTCTCAAGGAAAAATCAGAAGACTGTCACAAGATGGATAGAATAATTAGACATCTTGAATCTGATCTTGAAGATGCCAAAGATAATGAAGAAAAACTTGAGGATCAAATTGTCTCTCTTAAAAGGGATCTTCAAATAGCAAATGAATACAAAGAGAAATTCAAGATAAGCTCCGCTCAACTTGAAGTTCTTCTTGAAAGCCAAAAGAGGGTAGATGACAAGTGTGGCCTGGGGTATGAAAAAGGTGAAAGCTCCGGATCCGGTTAGAAGAATTTTGGATCAAAAAATCCAAGGAACAGGCCTAGAAGACCTCCGGGAAGGTAGCCTAATGCTCAAAGATATCCATCCTTCAATGGATACTGCCACAACTGCAATAACTTTGGTCATAAAGCTAATCAGTGCAGAAAGAGAATGAATCAGACTAATACATCCTTCTCTGGACAGTGTTTCAACTGCAAAAGGTATGGTCACAAATCTCATGAATGCAGAAATATGCAAATGAACAATTCATTCAGTGGTAGATGCTTTGCATGCAATAGAATGGGTCATATGGCTAATCAATGCAGATCAAGAGGATATCAATCAAATATGCAAAGAAATGTTGTTTGCCAAATTTGCAATAGATCCGGTCATATTGCAAAATTCTGTAGAAGCAAGAATCAGGACAAAAGAGGTCCAGTACATCATAATCAGAATCAAGATAAGGGAAAACAAAAAGTGAATGCGGATGAAGTTCAAAGTGAGATGAACAAGATTTGGGTGAAGAAAAGTATAGAGAATGTAGGGGATGGATCCGTACCAGACTTTGGTGCTGATATTCCTTCCAGAAATTAAAAAGTGAGCTCTGGCTTAGGGGGAGACACCAAGAAGACCATTTTCCCCCAACTAGTCAATTGGTGCCGGAACTGGCACAAGGAGAGTTGCGGATTAAAGGGTTCATAAGAGAAACATCTAAATAAACTATGGTTAAGATTTGGAAGATCCACAAGATGTTTAGATCAAGTTTGATCTGGTTCTTCAAGTCATCAGAATAAGGCAAACCGGAATGACTTAGGTCGAGCATTTATTACAACTTGGTATTAGGGTTTGCAGAGTAATATAAGGGTTTTCTCATTAAGCATCTGTTCATTCTGCATTGAAGAAGAAACGAAAAGAAGCTCTACAACATAAACTCCTCAAGCCCATCAAAGATCATCTGCAGAATCTGATTCATCCAGCAATTGATCCAGCTCACTTCGTGTAACCTAGAAGCATAAAAGGTATTTTCCATTCTTAATATCTCTCTGCAAATCTTTGAAAGATGGCTACTCCAAATGTAGTGAAGATTTCTGATAGGCCTCGCCCTAAATTTAAGAAGCATCCATATAAATCCCTAGAAGTTGATCCCCTAGGCGCTTTGTCAAGCATTCTGCATGGGGTTTTGCATGTAGCTGATGTTAGGGCATATATTCATGTGAGTATTGAAGAATTTGGGGAATCTAAGTTGGTCAATATCTATCACAAGCAATTGATAGATGACTCATTCGAACTTAAAACCCAGTATAAAGCTATCCAGGACAAACATTTTGCATAGTGCATGCATTTCCCTTATTTTCCAGAAGATGAATGGGTCTGGTATATTCTGAGTTGAATGCATGACAACTTCATGTGGTTGAACAAGCTGTTTAAGATCACTAAGGATGCCATTAAGGCTGTAACCGGATTACACTCAACTGGTGAGTTGCCCATTCTCAAATCTGTCAAAAACCAAATTGTAAGTGAGGCTACCAGATCGAAGTTTGATAAAAGAGCAATGACTATAGAGGATATCATAGATCCGGATATCAAGTTTTCATCAATGATAATTGGATATAAGATATATCACTCCAGCAGGGAGAATTCAGTTTCTGGAACTGCTATATATACTGCTTATGAAATGTTGAGGAAGAATATAGACTATGATCTTTGTGAGCTCCTTTTGAACCAACTCTTGGAGAATCTACAGAAGATAAAGAAGGATAAGAAGAACTCCTTCAAATACAGTGGTTTGATACTCTATCTTTTCTTTTATTACATGAATGAGCTTCCCAGATCCAGTGGCTGGGTATGGCAGAATGATAGACCAGTAGCCATTCAGATCAGAGATTATATACATGGGCTTGGTGATGCCAAGGCACAAAATACAACTCTCTGGGGATATTTCAAGAATTTTCAGAGCATGATGCAAGAGAGAGAATCCCCCAATCTATAGTTGAAAAATATAAAGATACAATATGCTTTATGGTAGAAACTGATCAGTGCCTAATGGAGGTAGTAGAACCAAGAACAATATGGATCATGCCTATGGGGTATGAAGTGGACGAGAAAATTGTGGAGCTGCATGTTCAGCACATGCTAAATCAGCCCAAGGATCCCAAAGCTGAAAGGTTTGGAACCTTTGAAGAATTAAGTGTGAAGATCCATGTGGAATTAAGACAACTAGAGATAAAGAGAAAAGTGAGAAAAGAAGTCGAGAATGTTGCCAAAAGATTTGGCATATCAAAAGAAACACTTGATGCAAACAGGGAGAAGATGGAAAGAGCGGAGAAAGAGAAGGAAGGTGCTGAAAAGGAAAGTGGTCCGGTAGAAGCCCCCACCCGAACAAGATCCTCTAAGAGGTCCGCTCCTACCACTGACAAGAGCTCAAAGACATCAAAACCGGAAGCAAAATCATCTAGTAAAGCTGAGAAAAGAACTAAGACAAAGGCCACAAGGTCTTATTTTAGTCAGAAAGATGAAGAAGAGACAGAATCTGATGAAGAGATCAAGAAGATGAAGAAGAAGAAGAAAGTATCTGGTGCAGATAAGATGGCAGAGGCAGAAGAGTTTGTTGAAAAGCCCACTCTGTCCCTAGATGATGTAGTCAAAGCTGTTACTATGGATGGGAACCTGCAACCAATAACATAATTCTATGATGCATATAATGATGCAGATAGAAAAATCTTGGAGGAAGCCACAGTTAAGTACTTAAACACATACAATAAAGCCTTAATTGAAATAATTTCTCTAATTCCTAAAAGTTTGGAAGAGGAACTTGAAATGAGAAAAGAAAATGCTAAGGCTAAGGACTTAGAAACCAAAGAACAGATATATGTTCAGCTCTACCCTTCAATTACTCCAAAACAAATGGATATGATCTTCAAAGATTGCAAGGATGAGTTCCAGAGTAAGACTAGAATGAATCAGCTCATGCTTGGAGAAACTGATAAAGTGGCAAAAGAAACAGAAGAAATCTTGCAGATTGCATACTCAAGATTCAACATTCCTATTAAAGAGGACTTGGGTGTTGATCCCTCAGCTACAAGTGTTGAAAAAGAATCTACTAAGGCAATGACAGAAGAAGTAATGGACACCGGTGAAGGTAAAGATAAGGGCTTGGAATCCTCTAATCTGGAAGAGGTGGCTCATGAACAAACAAACATTACTCCTCTGGTTTCCCCTGCTGACTCCGGATCCAAAGGAGAAGAAAGAATAAAGGAGAAAGAAAAAGAAGTAAAGGGAAAAGAAGATGACAGCTCTAAGACTGCAGAAGAAAAGAAAACTCTGTCTCCGGCAAGAGACACTACAGAAATTGTCAAAGATTTCCTAAACAAAGAGACAATGGAAATTGATGAACCAGAACTTCTACTAGGACCATTTGATTTTGATTCTCTTTCCCCAGTACAAACAATGAAGATAGCTTCATTTGCAAATGCAAAGGCAAAAGAAAAACTCCTGAAGTCTCACATGGAAGACTGTGAGCTAATAGAAGTTGCATCCGGTGTGCTTGAAAAGATCATGCCATCCTTTCTAAAGGATTCATCGGCTTCCTCATCAGGTAATCTTAAGTCTCTTGTTAGTTCAGTTAGCACTCATTTTGAGTCCTTAGAGAAATCAGTTGAGGAGAAGGTTCGGAAAGAGTTTTTGGATAAAAGATTCTCTGAAGTACTAAGTCTAATATCAAATGATAGAAGAAATATGGATATAGGGATAAAGAGCTTATAAAATGCTCTTAAAGATGGCGGGGAAATATATAAATTTTGTCTATCATGGTCCAAAGCAACAATGGAGATTGAGAAGAAAATGAAAGAATAGGAGGTCAAACTAACAAAACTTTCTCAAAATTTTGATCCACTCACCTCATCCATAGTAAATCAAGAATGTCAGACTATTGCAGTCTTGGATGAAATTAAGAAGCTAGAGAAAGAAAAGAAAAACAGAATCAGCAGGTTAAATGAACTTAGAAGAATAATCATTCCTAAGTTGGAGGCCATGCATGAGGCCCTAAGTGATGCTCAAACCATAGCCAAGACAAATTATCTGACATATCTGAAGAAGGCAGAAGTTTTTGCATTCCTGTTGAGTGGTCACATATCAATTTTGGACAGGATGAAGTTGAGTTGGGCAACTGAAGTTGTCCAATTGCAAAACACTTTTGCAGACATACTAAAGTATATGTAGAGTACAACTAGATGATATACTTATGCGACTAAGTATAGATTCATTTTTTTAAAAATTTTGGTGTGCGGACCCCACCCTTTGCCATTGATGTCAAAGGGGGAGTGATGAGCAATGAAAAATGAGGAATCCAGATAAAGGGGGAGCTCCGAAAAATGTACATAGAGACAGAGCATCAGCCAAGGGGGAGTATAGTGTGACACTTAGTCATTTTTCACTAAGTGTTGCCATCAATGCCAAAGGGGGAGATTGTTGGCAAGAGACACTATATGGATTCATGAATGTTGTCATTGATGGTAACAAAGGTTATCTCACACATCCGCAAGACATGATGAGTCTCTACCGGAAGCTAGATTGAATAAGTGTTATGATCCGGTAAGCAAGAACAGAGCAGTCAGCAAGGTCCGACAGTTAGGTCTGGATCTCTCAGAGGAAGTATTTCAGTAAAGTGCAGATTTGGGGAAGTCAAGAGGAGTACCTTAACTAATAGATTCCAAGGATTTAGCCTCCGGTGATGGAAGGGTGAAGAGATATGAGCACTTGAGTTTTGGGTTCCTATTTGACAGAGTAGACAGAGGAAGAACTGTACCGGCAGAGTGTCAGACCCAAATCTGGAAGAGATATTGCTAATGACTAAGTTTCTTGAGGTATCATTCATGATTGGCTGACATGATTGAAGACTTCTACAAGCATATTATTGATCCACATTACTTGGTATACAAGGATTCAGCCGACAGACTAGAGTTTGAGATAATATTGACTATTTTGGATGCCGACTAGAAAAGTGTTGAAATCACTTGTGCGGATATATATATACAAGATGGATTTAGATGTGAAGTGGTGTTGTATACAGGTTGTAGTTCAAAAAAAAAGGGCAGAAGAATAAAAGCAAAAAGATAGGTTCAGAATGTAAGTGGACAACAACACTTAAGGAGAGAAAAAATGAAGTGCAGCAAATCAGTCTATTGAGCTTAACCGGAACTAAACTTCAGCATGGGTGGATGCTTCTCATCAGTTCAAATTTTATTCTTGTAGATAGTAAGTCTTTTGTAGCCAGTAAGCCTCTTGTGAGCAGTGTGCTTGGGCAGTGAGCCCTAATTGGCAAGTACCATTTTGTATCTTCTATTCTTCTAACAGAGAATAATATCTTGGGTTAATCACCCTGTGGTTTTTTCCCTTAACAGGGTTTCCACGTCAAATCATTGTGTCATGTGTTATCTCCATTTCATGATTATGCTTGCTTATTTGATCCGATGTTGTATTAACCATTAAGAAAGCACAGAAAGTTAATTTATTACGATAACTGATTCAGCTGTAAGAAAATCTGTCATACACATGCTATAAATAGCATATTCTCTTACAACATGTCATAGTCCACCTTGGGGCACTCAAATATGCCTTTTTCAAAGATGCTTCATGACACATGTCCTCACTTGTCTTACAAACTTCTATTTTTGACTCTTACATGTCATAGATTCTGTCATAAGAATCCGTCATAACCGTTTCAGTCAATATTCCCTTACATAGCATGGAAGATGCCGACACATGGAAAAATGGTCCTACCACAAAGTGGGATGCCTTTCTCCTCATGTGAGGAGAAAATTACAAGCTATCATATTCCATGTAGGATTGACACATCACTGTGCCACATCCCACAATATGACATTATGGAATTTACAAATATTTACAACATAGGTAATTAAATAATAAATACAAACATTAATAATGTAAGGAATTACCAAGGTTGAGACACCTTAATTCCCAACACCTTGAGGCCGGGAATTAGAGTTCGTTTGCAAGTTTCAGCTTGCTAATTGAAGAAGTTTTGAAATTGATTTCTGTTACAATTTCGAAGGCCACATGGTTGTGATTTACAATTGTATCTCGAAGTCCAAATTTGATTGTTTGTAATGTTGCAAGTTGCAACTCAGGTCTGAAGTCCTACCTACCTGCCAATCCTTGTTGAAACCTAGACCTTGGTATTTCTTGTCTTTCCACTTGTCATGTTTGCATGAAATATGAAGGGTGGTTTGGTAGGGATGTTAGGAAAGTGTTCCATTAGTTCTACAAACCCTATCTCTCCTTCACACCTTATTTTCCATGCCAATCTTGGTGCCTTGTCCCAGGGTTTGGTTAAGTCTTTCATTAGTGCTTATTTGCTTCGTGCATTAATTTGAGTTTCAAGTGTGTCACTACAAGTTTCTATGACACCTTGGGCATGTTAATTGTGTTGTGTGGTTGCTATACCACATCTAAATCTGTTTAGTGTTGTACAAATGTCTGTGCTTTGTCAACTTCATGTCTTAATACACATGACTTCAATGTCGATGGTGCATGGTAGGATATGTTGAGGGGCATCGCTAGTTGAATATCAAGATGTTTGGAAAGGACTATGCTTTGTAGAATTGTGTAGATATTTGTTGTAGGCATGCTAGATGTAAGTAGGTTGTCATCGCAATGTATGCATGTGTGTGCTATTGTAGATGTGCAAAAGATGCACAAGTGTGTGGTTGACCACCTTTGTTTGGTCATCTATCTATAGATGGAAGATTGTAGACTGATCCAGTTGTGTATCTGACATTGCTCATAAATTTTGCCAAAAGAAATCAAGAAATTATGGGTCATGGTCAAAGACAATGGATGTTGGCAAGATGAAATTAATCCAAACATTAGAGAATAAAAGGCATGTGACATTTAAAGTGGTGAGTTTGCATGCAATCATGATGGCCATCTTGGAGAACCTATCTACCACAATAAACACAAAATCATGTTAGCATTTTGATGTAGGTAGGCCACTTAAAAAAATCCATGCTAATGGATTGCCAAGGCCATGCTAGTACTAATAGAGGGGTTTAGTTCCCTAGTTTCTCGTTCATAGGCTTACAATGCTACAAGGAATACATCCATACAATTTTTTCTAAAGTGCTAGCAGTGTCTTGGCAATTCTGAAGTTTCTAGCTATCTTGGTATGACACACCTCCCAAATGAGTCTCTAATGTGGCATGCCATTTGGAACATGAAGATGTCCAAGCTTGTCAGGCAAGTAGAATTCACTAGCTTATTTTCTTTTCACAAGGACAATTTAGGTTTGAGTGAAGTTTATGTGTGTTGGGTAAGGGTTTTCCCATTCAAAGAAGTTGTGGTCATGTGATTCTAGCACAATGATGAGTGGATGAAGAAACACATGTCTCAAAATAGTTGGTAGTCTTTCCCTTTCTTGTGCTTGTTCACCAAATGAAATTATTGCAAATATGTCATCCACTCCATGTGGCTATCATTATCCAACTTGCTATATGCATATAAAAACTAGAGAAACTTATTATTAGATTGAAAGATAGTCTCCTTACCTAGGAAGTAGTGACACCACTGCTTGATAGAGTATAATGGAATATAACACCTTTTCATAGGTGGAGTAGTGCTAAACTTTGTTGGTGAAATTCTTTAAATGATATGTGATTGGGTGCCCATGTTGTGTGAGTATTGTGTTGAATGCATAGTTAGATGCATTGATTTAGACTTTAAAGGGTTGTACAATGTCAAGCATTGTTAAAACAAGTGTTGCTTGAGCTCCTTAAAAGAACTATATTGTGTAGGTGTTAGAGAATTTTGTTTTGGTGCATGCAATCTAATTGAGTGAAAACATGATGTGAGAGAAGCCAAGAAGAAACTTGAGGTAAAAGTTAGCAAGTTTGAGAAAGTTGTACAAGTTGATGAGACTATAGATGTTAGCCAATCTTGAATCACTTTGATCTTTTTGGGGTCTACATGTATGATGGAGTGGTCAATGATGAAGCCTAGGTACTAGATCTACATGCTATAAATGAATTTATCGAGGTTGGCTTGCAACTTGTGTTGAGTAGATGATGGTGATGGAGTAGTTGTAGGGTCATAGGATGTCATTCATCAGGTGCATGAATGTTGGTATACTAATTAAGTCAAGAGGCATAACCATCCATTCATGTAGTCCTTGAGTTTTGAAAGTTATATTCCAAATATTTTTTGTTTGAACTATTACATGGTGATTAAGGTCAATCTTGGTGAAGTATTGTGCATCATAGAGATAGTCCAATATGTCATCAATGTGTTTGTTTTTCAATGTGACCTCGTTGAGCATGTGATAGTCAATGTAGAAGCACCGTATTTTATCTTTCTTAGGCACAAGGATTATCAAGTTGTTGAATGAAGAGATATGTTGGATCTTGCCTTGATCAAGTAGATTTTAGATTTGGTACCAAACTTTATCATTCTCCCAAACATATGTGTGATAGAAAGGGATATTTGGGCGAGGGAATTCAAACACCAAATTGGTTCAATGTTGTATTCCAAATTATGTTGGAAGATCCTTATGTTCTTTGAAGATATATTTGTATTGTTGTAGTACCTTGTCAAGTTGTTATGATGGGGTTTGCCCGGTCATGGACATTGTTATTGATCCATAAATCATTGGATTCATAATCCTAATGACTCACCAATTATGGATTTTCATATTAACTCAACTCTCAACTCTCAACAAACAACTATGCAAAACAATTAGCAAGAAGGAAATAACAAATAACAGAGCATACACAAGAAACATAACACATGGCACAATAGTTTCCTATGGAGAAAACTCAACATGTGAAAAACTCTAGGAAGGGTATGCCTTTGGCATAACATTACTAAATGGTACCAATACAAGGAGTACAATTCTATAAAAATAGTCTTTTGTAGTATTACAATTACAAAGTCACAGTTCCTCACCTCCTATCTATTTATGCAACCACGGGAACTTTGCAACACCCTCTTCTCTATTTGCACTTGATACAAGAGTTACTTCCTGAGAAAACTTAACCCTCAAATTATCTCAAACCTTATTTTTTCTTGTCTAGCTGCTCAACTCTCGTAAATACAAATAGTTGTAGGGGAAGATGAACTATTGCACATTTACATCTACTGAATCATTCAAGAAAGCCACCCAATTGCTCTTTTGAAATCTAACAGTCACCAATAAGAGATAACATAGATAAATTGGCAAGTTAGCTCACATAAATAGCCATGACCTCATTAAACAACTAACCTGAAAAAATCCACTCTTGTTAACATTTTACTACCCTTTTCTATCCACGTGACCAAAAATACTAAAAAACAACCTTTTCCAATCAACAACCAATAAATAGTTTAAAATGCCTATTTCTCCAACATCATGGACTTCATCTGTGATTTGGCTACTTAAAAAACCCTATTTTCCTTTACTTAGCACTTCTATAGCCATACACATACTTTTACAATTATACCCTTCTACAACACTTTGTTAGCCAATGCCAACTTTTGTAGCTATTGAAATCCCTTCTACAACTTAAATGATCTTCAATAGCCACCATATCATATTCATCAAACAAAGATTACCCTTCAGTGGCACTTCAACAACAACTAAAGATACTTCAACATCATCATCCATCTCCAACAACACTTTGTTAGTCATTAAAGGCATTTCATCAGCCACTACAACAACATATTATTCTTACACGAATTATTGTACATCAAATAATGATATATTATGTCTCCATGAACATTGTGGCCATGTTTCAGGTCATCACTAAGAATTCTTAAATATTTATCTTCCAATCATAAACTCATCGTATATTCATTCTAGGAACTAATACATTGTTAACAATAATTTGTGATTGCACTATAATAATACTCAAAATATGTGTCCAACTTAAGAACCATCCCAATCCAAACCTCTTAACTCAATTCCATATCACATCTCCCTAACTAGAGGCTTTTGGTCCCCAAAATCCTTAGGACACAATCAAACATGGCTGGTACTTCTTTCCCACCTCTTCACGAGATGCCCATTTAGACTTATTTAGAAACCGCTGTTTCTCACCAATCAGCCATGTCTCGATTCTCTTTGCCTAGTTTGATACACTTTCTTATGAAGAATGACATTGTCCTTCAAATCATCCATCTCCTCAAGTGCCAAATCATCCAAGGAAGAATGGCATCCTCTAGTTCTTCATCTAACATAGAAGGCTCAAACAAGCGCAAGTACTCAACATTAATAATTGAAAATATATTCATATATTCATGAAATTCTAACTGGAAAGCATTTTTCTTGACATGTTTTTGGGATTTTATATTACATCTATAGTCAGTCTTAGGTTAGTATTAAATAAATATTTACATTAGAGTGTTAAGGTATAATAAATAAGTAATAAGGTTAGTTGTGCAGGTATTTATCATAAGGTTAGTTATCAGGTGGTACAAGAAAGGAAGACTTTTATAAAGCCAACATCAAACATTTTGTAATATCTTATTGAAATCATTACAAATGAATATTTATATTTATATTTGTAATGATGTAATCTATAGGTTTCAATTTTGTATGCTCTGCCATTTTCAATATAGTATTAGAGAAAAATGAAGATCCCATTCATATGAATGATGAATTAAATAAAGGAGCATGAAGGGTAGTCTAGACACATAATGACAAAGTGTGATGAGTTTTGCATCTTGCTTGTGAGAATTGGAGAATGAGGATGGTGACAGATTAAAGTTTGTACTATTAAATGCATTCTTGGTTTTTGAAATTTTAAATTTGCTAACAAAAGTTTGCATTGAATTTTTTGAAGAGAACATTGACAAGAAAGTAGAGGAAATTTGAGAAGTAAAGCAATAGACAAAGGCTTTTTCCCACCATGAAGAACAATTATTTAAAACTTTGTAAAGGCTATGTTATGGTCACACAATTATTGGTAGGTTGTGCCCATCAAGTGACTTCCCGCACACAACATATATATGAGTCTTTGAAAGAGATCTTTTGTTTTATTTCTAATGCACAGGTAAATAAACAAACTAGGAGTTCAAGAAAATAACAATTTGCAAATTTCATCAAGGTTGTTGCAAGGAAGATCCAGTCAAGTTTTTTTGGGCAATACTTTGGTAAAAAGTTTGTCACATTTCACAATGGATCTAGGTACGCATTTTTTCTAACAACATGGATTTAAAATCTTATGGTGATGTGTGTGTGGTGATGTTGGTTGTTAAAGTGTTAGTGGAAGCTTGAAAATGAGGAGGTTTCAAGTTCAAAACTATGAAAAATAATTTGAGTGTATTTTTAGTGTATGTGGATTAAAATTTTATTTTGTTCACTTATATGTTTATATAGGTTTGCAACTAGCCTATTGAGGGATTTTTGGGTATTTTGAATTTGTTAGAAAGGTCTTTACTTTATTTTTAGATACTTCTATTGAAGTTTTTTGAAGATATTTATTATAAATGGTGACACACGGTATTATTGTAATGAGTGCATTATTGGTCAAAACTGACACCCTGCATTATGAACATGGGCACTTGCATATATGTATCACGTTAATTTTAGTGCTATTAGAGGTACTAATGTCACATCTAGAAAGTAAGGACTAAGTCAAAAAGGAGGCTAGAGAACAAAGGAGGTCGAAGGATTTTTCCATCTTGAGCTAGCTTTTCACTAGAATATGGTCAACTACATGAGAGGCACCAATTTCTTATTTGTGTCCCTTCTTGGAGCAAGGGAGGAAGGGGCTTGCTAGATCTTGGTAGTATTTGTGGATAATGTAATCACTAGAGGATGTGTGGTTACTGTGTCTAAATTTATTGGTTTTTTTCCTATTGTACACTGGAGGAGAGATTTTTTTGTTTTTTGCAATAAAGAATGGATTTTGAATCTCAAAGTAGAGTTATTCTCTCATTGTACAAGCACTAGAGGAGGGATTTGGGAATTGTTAGAGGAGAGTTTTTATTTCACTATTCATGGAGATTGGGATTTGTTCTCTCATGTAGTACAAAGGATTTGTAGAGTTACTTGTTTGATAATCAGGACATCCACTAATAAGACAAATTTGGTGTGTCGTAGGAGAGTTAGGATATTTGGTGAAGCCACATCATCAAATTTTCATATGGGCTGTTGTGTTCAATCCATGCAATGTTCCTTCCTTTCTTTGGATTGATTTAATAGGGGTAGGGGTGGGGGAAATGTTGGGATTTTATATTACATCTATAGTTAGTCTTAGGTTAGTATTAAATAAACAAATATTAGAGTGATCGAGTATAATAAATAATTACGTTAGAAGGTTAGCTGTGTGGGTATTTCCCATAAGATTAGTTATTAGGTGGTGTGGGAAAGGAAGGCTTTTATAAATCTAATATCAAACATCGTGTATTTATGTTTATGTGTGCAATGATGTAATTTATAAGTTTCAGTTTTGTATGCTTTACCATTTTCAACACCCACTCTATGACCTAAAATGGACTATATCACAAACTTTAGTTTTCGTGAAGTCCCTTGTGCCTCTTCTTACCCAAGTATACACAAACCATATCGCTCACATGGAACTTGTGTTTTGTCTAGTGCTGGTCATGATGTTTCTTATACTTGAGTTGAGACTCTTTCAACCTCTCTTAGACCTAGAGATGAGTCTGTCTCATCTTCTCCATGAACTTGTGAGCCCTATCAACCTCTACGTCTATTTTTTATCCTATTACTTGATTGTCTAAAATAAATATCAAGTGGGCTTGGTGGCATAAAATCAAAATATGCCTCAAAAGGCAAACGATTTAACAAGCAATGAATAGCCTTGTTGTAAAGTGTTGAATATAAACCAAAATTTCATCCCAATCCTAGGAATACTTTTGATTATAATTTCATAATAGTTGTACCAAAGTTATGTTCAACACCTATGTCTATCCATCGATTTGAGGATAGAAGGCAATATACTGTTTAAATTTTGTGTCCATTCTTTCCCATTGTGTGTACCAAAACTTGCTTAAGAATCTAGAATATCTATTAGAATGATACTCTCAGAAATACCAAAGTGTATCCAAACATGATTGAAAAATAACTTTGGTACATCACTTCCTATCATTGTCTTCTTACAAGAAACCAACACAGATATTTTACTAAAATGATCACAACAACAAAATATAATCATTACCCTTTTTTGTTTTAGAAAGGCCTTTGACAAAGGCCATTGAGATACTTTAATAGGGCCTTTTAGGCATGATCGATGGTTGGTACAATCCCAACTTTCAATTGTTGAGCTTACTCACACTACACAATTAACAACTCCATATAAAATTTACAATATTAGTTGTTAAATGTGACAATAAAAATAATGTTGGAGATTACTTATAGTTCTATTCATCTCAAAATGTCTCCAACATCTACAATAGATGCGTCTCTTGCATCAACAAAACTCTATGCTATTCGGTACACAAAGTTTACCTACCTTATACAAGAGCTTTTCTTGAAGATAATAGCCTTGGCGAGGATAACAACTAACATGTTTCCTACTGTTCATAGTCTAATATATGTCATTGAAATATGCATCATTCACATAGCTTTCTACATACACTTCACCACAAAAAGGATCCATCTTAGACACACTACTTACTACAAATAAAAGAGGCATTTTGGTTAATATAGCAACTGTTGTGTTAGTTACACCACACTTTTATTTGACCAAAAGATGGAATTGTTGAAGAAATCCCATCCATTTATAATGCCTAGTCTGCTGCAACTTTGTTTGTGCTTGCAAGTATTTTTAGGATTTATGGTTGGTGTGCACTAGTCTCTTTCCCCATGAGGTGATGCTTCCACTTCTTCACCACATAACAAGAAGATATCATTCTTTATCATAATTTATAATTTGACACTAGCCTTCTAAACATTTCAAAATGATAACAAATATGCCCACTTCCTTGTAACAACATTGCATCCATGGAATAATCATTGGATCCATCTCTACCTCAAATGTAGCTTGTAAATTGGGTAAATAAAGGACTAACATTGTACTTATTTTCTTCTTCATCTCCTCAAATGCTCACTACTATCCATTACACTAATGGAATTTCCTTCCTTTGTTTATAACTTCATGCAATAGGGAAAAATAAATAAGAAGTGTTTTACAAATGTATAGAGGTATTGAGATACACATACAAAGTTCCATGTATCACTCGTGGTAGTGGGTTTTAGCAAAATGACAATAGCCTCAAGCTTGGATGGATCTATCCTTATCTCTCCATCACCCACCACATGACCAAGGCACGCTGATGAAGTTTTGGCATACTCACACTTCTTACCACTTAGCAATAACTTATTCTTCAAAATCTCAAAAACATTTTTCAAGATGGGCTAAATGCTCTTCACACATTTTGCTAAAAATCAAGATGTCATTTAGATACAATAACACAAGAGCCAATCAATGGTCTCGATACCTTATTCATGAGATGCACAAAGGTAACTAATGCATTGTAAATCCAAAAGATAAAACTAACCACTCATATAGTCCTTAATGCATCTTAAATGTTATCTTCCACATATCTTCCTCCTTGACCCTCACTTGATGATATCCACATTATGGGTCCAACTTCCTGAAATATTTGTCATGCTACAATTGATTTAATAGATCATTTATTTGGGCCAATATATATTGGTTCTTCATGGTAATCTTATTAACCCCCAATAATCTATGCACATCCACCAAGTCCCATTATATTCCTCATTGCCCATATTTTCCACAATAGGAACATTGTGTTTTGGTTTTGTTTCTACCTTTGTCCTTTTGGAGTGTTGTGCTTGCATTATTTTTCATTTTCCTTTTATATTTCTCCCTATTCTTTTGACCTCCTTGCTACTATCCTGTTTCTCTATTTTTATTTTTTAACAAGGACACCTTCTTATCCAATTCCACATAATAGGCCTAAGGACACGCCTCATCAATGTCTTGAGGTTTAGCCTAAGTATTGGTGTTTTTAGGTGTTTGAATAGTCCACCTATATAATTCATTGACACATCCTTTTCCAATGACATCTCTTCCTAGTTGATTTGCCTTATTCTAGAATTCACTAGTATACTCTTGTGCAATTTATCCTTGTTAGAAATAGTGTGATTGAATAACCTTGTGCCCTTCATAACATATAGGATAAAATTGCTTCTTCAACAACTTCTAAAGTCTTCCCACATCGAAACATGAGGAATTTTGTGACATTCAAGGGATAATATGTATCTCTCTTACATGTTAGAGCATGGCTTGATAACTTGAGCCTAGAAAACAAGTTTTTTGATGAGGAGTCAACTTAGGAAGGCTAAAATATACCTTGATTTAAGATATCCCATTGACCCAACTTATCAGTGATGATTTCTTTGTCATAAAGCTATGTGTCCATCCTAGCTTTAGTTTTGAAGGCACTGCATGTGGATGATTCTCCTTGCTTTGGTTTAGTTTTCTTTGATTTTTCTTCCTTCTTGTGCTTAGGCAACATATCCATTTTTGCAAACCATGCTTGTATAAATCTCTCAATTCAGTCTATCTTATCCATCGAACTAAAAATCCTAGCCATTTCTTTGAGACTTCTAAAATGGACTTCTCCATTCTCCTCTTCTTATCTAGACATTGCTCTAATAGCCATATTTCGCTACCTTGTTTCAATCTTAGGTTTGTAAGGGTCCAAGTTCTCATTACCTCCTAACCTTATGGATGACATAAACTATCCAAACCTTAATCAAATATTAAAAACTTAAGGCTTTGATACCACTTGATCTATAAATCATTAGAATCATAATCCTAATTACTCATGAATTATGGATTTTCAGATTAACTCATCTCTCAGCTTATAGACACCCGAAAATGGTCACGCCATTTCCCGTCATCCTTATTATAATTGATCGAGTAAAATTGATCAGTTGCCCTCCATTTGACATATTTATTAATTAAATTATATTTAATTATTTAATTAATATTTCTCCCACCCTGTTCTTCTATATAAAATCATTAAATACCTTATTTCCTCTACTTTAGTCCTAGATAAATATTTATTTACATAGGACTATAGTTCCCTTTCATCCCAAAAAACTTAAATAAATGTCTATGTATTTAATTACACATTTTATCCATTTGTGATTACTTTTAATAATCATCATTAATTATGCCAAATCATGTGCACATGGATTTATTTGGAAAAATTAAGGATTACATTCCCCTATGCTTTTAGAGGATACACATGTCATAAATTATACATGCAAAGTGCATGCATGTACATGACAAGTCGTAATTTGGAAGCATGGGCAAATATTCTTTGTCCTTTCCTTCCCCTCACCCAACATCCTCTTGTCATTTGTCATGCTCTCCTTGCTTGAGAGACCTCAAGAAATGAGAGCCATTGATCTTAACATTTGATCTCAACCCTCAATTCATCCATTCCAAACACTATAAATTGAAGCTCTCCCCTTCATTTCAACAACAATTTTGAATCCAAATAGATGTTGCTAGTTTGACCACTTAACATCCAAATCATTTTCAACACAATCTAGGACATATCAAAGGAATTTCATAGTCATGGGTGCACTTATTTTATTTTGAAATTTCCTTTTTAGTCTTAACTTGACGTTGTAATTGATTGTGAATTGAATAGGTTAATGGTGTTTTAGTTTGTTTATCATAGTTCACTTTCACTTGCATACATTTTGGCACACCCGATGGAACCCATGTCCCTAGTATCTAATGAAATTTGTTGTTTTAGTTGATTTTCCACATGCAGCTGACGATTTGGCCGATTCATACCCAGTTCAATAGATGTACTCTGTGTTTCGGTGGATCTACTAGGATGAATGTGTTGCAGATTTTTAGTGGATTTAACTCATTTTCTATCAATTCTAACAATCATTTCTTTCAGGTTTCTAATAGGGAGTGACTTTAACAGGCTGTTATGTTGTCCTTTTGTCTAACATTGTAGGATTGGTTTTAGGTTTTGGTGTTGATTTTGCTAACTTTCTACTGTAGAACACAGTTTGGCAGATACATAACTAATCGACAGAAGCACTTTGTTCTTTAGTGGATGCACTCACAAACGATACCATGCCTCATCTAACCTCAGAAATTGTTGTTTTATTATTTTGTTGGGTTTTAGTCTTAGGTTTCTAACATGAAATAGGCTTTCTAGGTCGTTATGCTACCTTTTCTCACATTTAATGCCAACTTGATAACATAACTTGACAACTTGGTCTTGTCCTTGTTTGCATTCAGCACATCCACCATGGTTCAGTGGATGCACTCTGTGCATCGGTGGACCCATAAGGTATAAACACTACTCCCATCAAAGGTCCTTCCAAGATGTTTTTAGATATTTTTATCATAGTTAAACGTTGATTAGCATTTTTTAGTTTTCAGTTTTGCAACCCCTTTGTTAGTTCAAGATTATCATAAGTAAACTACTAATCAATTTGTTGCAGCCTTGCAATCAAAGAATCCCATATTTTTCCACTAATTTAGGCACCAAGGTTAAAGTAGGGGAAATTAACTTTGATTGCTTTGTCTTGGAATAGTTAAAAGTGTATGATCTCCCCTCGTACCCTTGCTTAATCTTGGAGATCAAAAGTCTTTTTCTATTCCCCTTTCCTTTATGTTCATACCTAGGTTATCACTTCACGTATGCTCTCTCCTTGCACTTCGTGTGATCTAGGAGATCAAAAGTGAGTGATATTCCTTCCCTTTAGGAGGCCTGCTAGGGGATTTCATCACACCTCAACCACATGTACTAATAGGGCATATAAAGGGGGAAAGCAAAAGTTGTACCTCAATGTTGAACACAACTCGTGTACTAAACTAATCTCTAAGACCCTCAGTCCACCAAGACTTATGGTGAGAGTTTGTGACGAGTCACTTGGAATCCTGTTCACGATCTTGTGCCTCATTGTACCTTGAGTATATAGAGGGCACCCTAGACACCTTTTTTATCCTAGAATAAGACCCTTTAGCTATATAAGATTGTTTAGCTGTATAAGATTGTAATGCACTAGATACCAGTTAGGCCTGGGAAGTTACCGTACAAGCCACATTGATTCAATCAATAAGTACAAATGTCCTCTAGAAATGGGAATGCATGTCATGTATGCTCTCCCCTTGTGCCATAGAATGATCCTGGGTGATCAAAAGTAGTTATTTATCCTCCTCATGGGACTTGAATGTTACACCTAAATAAAGGCAGTGAGGTGGGCATATAATCTTATACACACCTAATTCTACTAAATTTAGGGTGTTGTGTGTTTGGCGTTTCTTCTTGTGAGAGACTAGTACTTGTCATCAGTCTTAAAACTCCTCTAAAAGTCCCAAATCAAGTGTTTGTTTTTCTTGAAAATTCATCAATCAATCCTTTTGTTATTAGACTGCACCCAAATTAGTGGATCCGCTACCTGTTTCAATAGATATGCTTTGAGGCCAAATTACTAAATAGTTTACTATCAGACTACTAAAGATACACCTCTGACTATTAAAACTGTAAATCAATGGATCCACCCTACTTTTTGGTGGATATGCTCAAATCATTGACACAGTAAGTCCCAAAACAACCAACTCAACTTGCCTAATCCTAGGGACCAGTTATGTCTTATATCTCATATCAGTGAATCCATTGACCATTTCGACATACCCATATTTGCTTGTGAAACAACTTGATAAACTACCTATTTAGTCCAAAATCAGGCATCTCTAAGTCCATCACCTACTTTGGTAGATTTGCACTGTATTTCAATGAATTCACTTAGCCTTCAGCGTATACACAATATCTTTTGATGGATCCATTCAGTCAAATTCCACTAAAAATCTAGAACATATGTACTATATAGTCACCTGTTTCAGTGTATTCACTATGTTTTAGCAGATCCACTTTGTGTTTCAATGAATCTATTTCAACTCTGTCAAGTATCCTTCACATCATTTCAATCCCATCCAATCAATCATTTTCTATCATCCACCTAACATCACTTGTCATATCTAGTCATCAAACATCATCCAACATATAAGAGTCCATGAATAACCTTAATTTGATCATCTCCAAACTACCAATCAACATCCACTTATCCCCAAATTAAATTCTCTTATTTGATTTGACATCAACCAAATCTGAAAATCCAAAACCAAAACATCATCCTTACAAGAGTATAATTTGTCTTGGATCTTGAATAACCAATCATCTCTCACATTTGCTTGGGGACTTGGCTATCCCAAGTAGATAATCCATAAGCCATCCATCCATCAACTACAATTAACCATTACTTAAGAACATAGCCTATCTTAAGTATAGTAGGTTAATTTAAATCCCTTCTTGATTCCCATTGCTTGAGAACTTTGTCTATCTCAAGTATTGAAAGTCAAAAATCACCCATCCAAACATTATATTCAAGATCTAATACTTATAAACCTCTTAAATCAACCATCATCCTCAAAACATCCAATCACATCAACATCCGACACATATTTAACAGTTTATACCTCCCATCACACGATCACAAACTAAGCAAAAAATGGATCTTCCCGTCATCAACCCATCTCTCCACATGGATCCACCACAAGCAATATGGAAGGATACATCAACCAACCCAAAATAGGTGAAACTTCCATACCCACTCATTCATATTCACCTAAATTCATTGATTTCCTCAATGATAGGGGACTACATGACAAATTCGATGAATTCCTTAATAATCATAAAGACAAATTTCTCAGACAACTCATCAACCATGGAGCACACCTCCCTCACTCTTTTGACCAAGAAAAACTTAAGACACTCATCCATGACAAGCCACCTTCACTCATTTATGATCAACCATGGGGTTGTGTCCCCAATCCCAACAATCCGGTCTATGATAATCCATGGGCCCATATCGTTTCTCCCACCAATATCATTTACACAATTGACCAACACAGGGGTAGTACCATCCCTCCATTCAACCTCTCATAATCACAAGTGTTGAATCCTATTTATGGCATGCCACAACATCTCATGATATCATCCCGATACCGTGTCACTATGTCTAATCTTCCATCCACCTCTAACATTACTACCATTCCACCTACTAATCCAAACATCTCCATTATCCCACAAAACACAACTAACGATGTTACCATTCCACAAAATCTACCACCTCTTACCATCCCTCAAAGAATGACCATCACACAAGCTACACTACCCCCTATAATATCGAATCTCCCTCCACTCATGTCACAATTGCTTCCTATGCCACAACATCCCTCAATAATCTATACACATCCTACACATTTCCAACCACAACAAACCTATTATTCCACTACCCATCCACAACCACCAAATACTACATCCATGCAACACCCTCATACATCTTATGTACCTCCCATCCATTCAGAAGATATGTCACCCCCATTGTCATATCATACATTTATCCCCCAACAACAAAACATCACCCAACAACATCAACCACCATTGCAACATGCACTGCAACCTCCCACTCCATTCGATCAAGAATGGATAGAGATGAAAAATGCTCTCAAAAACGTACAACTAGGGACTCAAAAGAAATAGTATAAGTTTGAAGACTTATGTCCCTACGTATTTAGAAAATCTATACCAACCATACCTTTCCCCCAACACTTTAAAATTTCCAAGTTTTATAAATAAAAGGGAAAGGGAGACCCCCGCGATCAGGTCAAAGAATTCTTCATGGCTTGCCAAGAAGTATCCTATGATGGCCAATTCCTCCTTCACCTTTTTCCATGAAGCTTAGGAGGACAAGCCTTATAATGGTTCATGTACCTACCTCATGGTACTATTTCCTCCTTTGTTGACATATCAAAAAATTTTTTCGCCCATTTCTCATATAATGTGGAGCATGAGATCACCATGTTAGATCTTTGCAACATCGAGAAGCATAATGGTGAAATTTTTTCTGCATAACTACAAAGGTGGAGGTCACTTTCTAGTCGTCTTCCTTGGTCCACACCTAAAAATAACTCGTTCATACCTTCATCCAAAACTTGAACCAATAAATGGTGTTCCATTTGCAAGTGCATTGTGCATTAGATTTTGATGAGATCATTGAAAAAGGGGTCACTATTGAAAAAGCCCTCATAGCCAAAGGTTTGGTCAAAACCTACAACAAAAATGATAACGACAAAACATCTAATGGCAAACTAAAGTTTTGGGCTAAGAAAAAAAACACCATAGGTGTGTTGGGAATTAAGGTGTCTCAACCTTAGGAATTCCTTACATTATTAATGTTTGTATTTATTATTTAATTGCCTATGTTGTAAATATTTGTAAATTCCATATTGTCATATTGTGGGATGTGGCACGGTGATGTGTTAATCCTACATGGAATATGACTTGTAATTTTGTCCTCACATGAGGAGATAGGCATCCCACTTTGTGGTAGGAGCATTTTGCGATGTGTTGGCATCTTCCATGTTGTGTAAGGGAATGTTTGACCGAAACGGTTATGACAGGTTCCTATGATGGATTTATGACATGTAAGAGTCAGAAATAGAAGCATGTAAGACAGGTGAAGACATGTGTCATGAAACATTTTTGAATAAGGCATATTTGGGTGCCCCAAGGTGGACTATGACAGGTTGTAAGAGAATATGCTATTTATAGCATGTGTATGACAGATTCTCTTACAACTGTAAGTTGTAACCACTATGACAGATTCTATGACGGTCATAAGTGTCGTAAGAGCATTTTACATAGCCCATTTTGGAAATAGGTGACCTCTTTGGGATGGGAGTTGTGGACAAGTCTTAGGCGCATTCTACAATGTTGACCAAGTGTCCTTAGGCATGGGTTTTGGGCCATGAGGCCAAGTTGGACGCCCATCCCAAGATAGGTCCAATATTGCCTTGTATATTCTATATAAACAGGTGCTTGGAGAGGGAGTTGTATCATAAGTTTACATGTATTGTTATGCTACCAGATTGACTCCAGATATGAGTGTCGAAGACCATTGAAGCTTGCATTGCAATTGTATTGTAAATATCTTTCAGATTTGTTAATACATTGTGCAGGTTTCTAAGTGTGGGGTTTTTTACCCGATAAGGGTTTTCCCTACCGTAAATCTTTGTCTCTCTTCTTCTGTCTTCTTTCTGGTTCATGTGTATTGTTTACATGTTCTATGTTGCTGTAGTTGTAAGAAATAATTTGAATTTGCATAGCCCTCTCCTCATTAGATTAGTGTAGGAAGCAATTTCCACACACCTAGCTTCCTTTCAGTTGGTATCAGAGCCTGGCCAGTTTTGGTCTTAGCTGTTGGGTAGGGGTTTTTTGAGCTAATCTTAAGTTGAGTGGGAGTCTATGTAGAGTCTTCAAATTTCTATTACAACAAGGAGATGGCAAGCACATCCAGAAGAATGGAAGTGGAGAAATTCAATAACACTAATTTCAAGCTGTGGAAGCTCAAGATGGAAGACATGCTTGTTGACCGAGACCTTTGAGAAATTGTTACCATAACTAAACCAGCTGCAATGCAACAAGCTAGTTGGGATCTCAAGGATTAGAAGGCTAAGGGTCTCATAAGACTTAGTCTTGCTGATTTTGTATTGTTAAATGTCCATGAGGAGAAAACTGCAACATTGCTTTGGAAGAAGTTGGGAGATGTGTATCAAGCCAAATCCCTGATTAATAAACTTTTTCTGAGAAAGAAATTGTATACTCTTCGAATGGAGGATGGAGGATCCGTTGTCGAACATATGAATGCTTTTAACATGTTGGTTGCATAGTTGACATCTGTTGGTACGAAAATGGAGGAGGAGGATCGATGCATGACCCTACTTTGTTCTCTGCCAGATTTGTGGGATCATCTTGTCATGGCTATCGGAAGCACCACTACTACCTTTAAGATGGAAGATGTGGTATCTACACTGTTATCTGAAGAGATGCGGAGAAAGTCTTCCGATGCAGCCAAAGAGGCTCTTGCGGTTCATGGAAGACCCAAAGAGAAAGGGAAGAAGAAGGACAAGAAAGGTGAAAAGGGTAGATCCAAATCCCGTGGGAGATCTAAATCTCTTGGAAAGTCTAAGGCTCTCTATTGGAACTGCGGTAAAAATGGGCATTGCTGAAAGGAATGCAAAGCGGAGAAGAAAAAGAAGAAGAAAGCTCCTGACTCAGATTCTGACAAATCACAAGATGATGGTGATGCTTTCATCGTAACCCTAGCAACCCATGCATCTGATGATGTGTGGCTGATTGACTCTGGTGCATCATTCCACATGAATTCACATCGAGACTAGTTCACTAAGTATGAGGAGCTCGATGGTGGAAAGGTGTACTTGGGTGACGACTCTCATCTAAAGATTGTTGGTCATGGAAGAGTCTCTATCTGATTCCCTGATGGTTGAGTGAAGGGGATCTATGGGGTTATGCATATCCCAGGCTTAGCATGAAACCTACTTTCTGTAAGTAGTTTGAATGATGCAGGTGTGCAGGTTGTCTTTTCAAAAGAAGGATGCAAGATGACTAGATGAGCTATGGTGCTTGCTAAGGGTACTAGGAGAGGTACTCTATTTCAGCTGGAAGCATACATTTCACAATGCAATAGTTCTTTTGATTCAAAGAAGACAGCAACAGTCACTTCATCCCCACCATCTAAATGAGCAGTTAAGAGATCTGTTGTTTCTAGTTTTGACGTTTGTAATCATGTCTTGGAAGTTAAACTTCATGCTGAAAAGACAATGTTATGGCATAAGAGATTTGGCCACATTGGTGATAAGGGTCTGCATACCCTGAAAAATAAAAACCTCATTGAGGGGTTAGATGATTGTAATATTGAGTTTGACTTTTGCGAACATTGCATTTATGGAAAGCAAAACCGTGTTTAGTTTTATTCAAGTTCTCACAAGTCTTCTAGTGTGTTGGACCTTGTTCATTTTGATGTATTTGGTCCAGTTAATGTTCCTTTGTTATCAAAATCTGTATATTTTGTATCTTTCATAGATGACTACAGTAGAAGGACATGGATTTATTTTCTCAAAAGCAAATCTGAAGTCTATAGTAAGTTTAAGGAGTTTAAGGCCTTTGCTGAAAATCAGACTTGTAAAAAGATTAAGTGTTTGAGAACTGACAATGGTGGTGAGTTCTGTTCTACAAAATTCGATAAATATTGCAATGAACTTGGATTGAAAGACATAAAATAACTCCATACAACCCACATCAAAATGGAGTTGTAGAAAGGATGAACAAGACATTGATGGAGAAGGCTAAGAGTATGCTTAGTGGAGCTGGCCTAGAACAAAACTTTTGGGCTGAAGTTGTTGCCACTGCTTGCTATCTTGTTAATAGATCTCCTACATTAGCTCTTGTTGGAAAGACACCCATGGAGGTGTGGTCGGGTAGAAATCCTTCAATAAGGCATCTTCATGTTTTTGGTTGTGAGGCATATGCACATGTGCCTAGGGAGAAGCGGTCAAAACTAGAGAACAAAGTTGTTAAGTGTATCTTCATTGGCTATGGTGTCAGTGTGAAAGGATACAAGCTTTGGGACCCTATGGCTGAAAAAGTGTTGTATAGCAGAAGTGTCATCTTCAGAGAGCTTACACCTTCTTCCATTATTTTACAGCCAGAAGAAAAAGAAAAGAAAGAGGATGTTGTTCAGTTTCCTCTCACCCCTGAGAAGACTGAACAAAAAGACAATGTTGGACCTGATGATGAGGAGAGCTCTAACAGCTCTAAAAGCTTAGATGAAGAAGCTGAACCTCAACCTCAGCTCTTGAGGAGGTCTACATGGATAAGAAAGCAACCTAAAAGGTTTGGTTTTACATTACTTGATTCTGGTTGTGCTTTTGCTTTGCTTACTAATAGTGATGAACCTAGAACTGTATCAGAAGCTATGGACATGAAAGATGCAGGTTCCTGGAAGGAGGCCATGGAGGATGAAATGGCTTCTTTGGAAAAGAATTAAACTTGGGACTTGGTGCCTTTGCCTCCTGGATGGAAACCTGTTGGATGCAAATGGGTGTTCAAGAAGAAATTTGGTGCAGATGGCAGTGTTGAGAAGTATAAGGCCTGATTGGTTGCGAAGGGGTATTCACAAGTGGAGAGTATAGATTATGGTGAGATCTTCTCTCCCGTTGCAAAGTTGACATCCATTCAATTCCTGTTGTCTCTTACAGCAGCTTATGACTTGGATTTGGAACAAATGGATGTGAAAACAACTTTCCTTCATGGTGATTTGGAGGAAGAGATCTACATGTCACAACCAGAGCATTACATGGTGAAAGGTAAAGAAAACTTGGTTTGCAAACTTAAGAAGTCTTTGTATGGTTTGAAGCAATCCCCTAGGAGATGGTACTTGAAGTTTGATGCCTTTGTGTTGTCAATTAGACTTGTGAGATCAAAATCAGAGCACTGTGTGTATTATAAGTTTGATGGTGACCATATTCTCATTGTTGCACTATATGTTGATGATATGTTGCTCATTGGGAAGGGTAAGAATATGATTTCTGATTTTAAATCTCAGTTGTCAGCACAATTTGAAATGAAAGATTTAGGGGCAGCCAGGTACATTCTATGAATGGAAATAAGAAGAGACAGAACCAACATAAAACTTTGGTTAAGCCAGAGTAAGTATGTGAAGACCGTGTTGGACAGGTTCAGCATGGCAGATTGTAGACCATTGTGTGTTCTTGTTTGTTTGGGGACAAAGTTTTCTGTTGAGGATTGTCCAAAATCTCCTAGTGAGGTGGAGGACATGAGCAGAGTACCTTATGCTAGTGTTGTTGGCAATTTGATGTATGCTATGGTCTGCACAAGACTAGACATTACTCAAGCAGTGGGAGTCCTTAGTCGATTTATGGCTAATCCTGGACGAGTTCATTGGGATGCAATTAAGTGAGTGTTCAGATATTTAAGGGGTACTTTCAAGTATTCCATATGCTATCATGGTAATGTTACAGGACCTCCACATTCTGTTGATATTTGTAGATTTGTGGATTCAGATTGAGCAGGTGACATTGACAGTAGGAGATCCACTAGTGCTTATGTGTTTACACTATTTGGTGGTGCTATTAGTTGGATGAGTAAGCGAGAACCTGTGGTTGCTTTGTCCACGATAGAACCTGAGTATATGGCAGCAACTCATGCTTGTAAGGAAGCCATTTGGCTTAAGAGATTGAGTTCTGATATTGGTGTTGATGCAGGTCAAATCGCGATCAGTTGTGACAGTCATAGTGCAATTTGCCTTGCGAAGAATCCAACTTTCCATGCTAGAACAAGGCACATTGTTGTTCAGTTTCACTTCATGCGAGACATGGTTGAGGATGGAAAGGTAAATTTGGAGAAGGTAGATACTTTGAAGAATGTTGCAGATCCATTGATGAAGCCAGTGGGCACAAAGAAGTTCAGATGGTGTTTAGAGTCTATGGGCCTCTCGGCCTATAGCAGTTAAATCATGTTTTTCTATTGGCTCTTACAAGGTGTTCGACAAGTGGGAGAATGTTGGGAATTAAGGTGTCTCAACCTTGGTAATTCCTTACATTATTAATCTTTGTATTTATTATTTAATTGCCTATGTTGTAAATATTTGTAAATTCCATATTGTCATATTGTGGGATGTGGCACGGTGATGTGTCAATCCTACATGGAATATGAAAACTTATAATTTTGTCCTCACATGAGGAGATAGGCATCCTACTTTGTGGTAGGAGCATTTTTCCATGTGTCGGCATCTTCCATGTTGTGTAAGGGAATGTTTGATCAAAATGGTTATGACGGATTCCTATGACAGATTTATGACATGTAAAAGTCAGAAATAGAAGCATGTAAGACAGGTGAAGACATGTCATGAAGCATTTTTGAATAAGGCATATTTGGGTGCCCCAAGGTGGACTATGACAGGTTGTATGAGAATATGCTATTTATATCATGTGTATGACAGATTCTCTTACAACTGTAAGTTGTAACTGCTATGACAGATTCTATGACGGTCGTAAGTGTCGTAAGAGCATTTTACATAGCCCATTTTGGAAATAGGTGACCTCTTTGGGATGGGAGCTGTGGACAAGTCTTAGGCGCATTCTACAATGTTGACCAAGTGTCCTTAGGCATGGGTTTTGGTCCATGAGGCCAAGTTAGCCGTCCATCCCAAGATAGGTCCAATATTGCCTTGTATATTCTATATAAACAGGTGCTTGGAGAGGGAGTTGTATCACAAGTTTACATGTACTGTTATGCTACCGGATTGACTCCAGATATGAGTGTCGAAGACCATTGAAGCTTGCATTACAATTGTATTGTAAACATCTTTCAAATTTGTTAATACATTGTGCAAGTTTTTGAGTGTGGGGTTTTTCACCCGATAAGGGTTTTCCCCACCATAAATCTTTGTCTCTCTCTTCTTCTGTCTTCTTGCTGGCTCATGTGTATTGCTGCAATATCTCATTTACATGTTCTATGTTTCTATAAGGAATAATTTGAATTTACATAGCCCTCTCCTCATTAGATTAGTGTAGGAAGCAATTTCCGCACACCTAGCTTCCTTTCAAGGTGATGGCATTATTGACACCAAACATACACAAGTCGTCACACCTAAATCAAAGGACATCCCTATGGTACAAACTATTTCACAACCAAATAATGTCTCTATACCACTTGGGCAACCCAAACGCAACAATCCCAACAATCCAAAATGAAAATACACTTCATTAGGGGAACCTCTTGAAGATGTTTTCCAAAAAATGTCCAAGCTAACATGGTTGTGTTCCCTACAACCAAACCATTCAAATAAAACCAATCCAAGCCTACTTGGTACAAAGAAAAAAATATTGTGACTACCATCACATCAACGGATATTCCATGGCCAAATGCATAAAACTCAAGAACTACATCCAAGACCTTGTTGACCGCGGAGAAATACAAGTAGAAGGAAGTACCAATACATCACCTAATAACGGCTTGGGAATGTACCAATATCCCCTCCCCAACCATAACCAACCATCATCTTCCAATACCAACCAAAAAATAACACCAATCATATCCAGTACAACAATAAACCTTTATCTATGACAATGTTGTGGGTAGAGTTGATTTTGATTCCACACGTGTCTCCACCATTAAGATATAAAACAAAACCCTCAAATGCATTGTCACCATGCAGCATGGATGAGTAACCATTAAAGGACCTTCTCCACCTTCCATTACCCCAGCATCTAAGTATAACCTCCTAGATCACTTATGAAAAATGCCATACAAATTTCCATCCTAGAACTTCTCAAGACATCCTCCTTCCATCATGATATACTTGATAAAGCCCTCCAAAAATTTTGTGTCCCCACTAACATTCAACCTAAGAAATTCCAAAATCTTGTTGCCCAGCTATCATCCTCATATCACCTCACCTTTAGCCAATCCAACATGCCACCCATCAACCCCTCACATAATAAAGCTTTACACATCAAAGTCCAAAATGTCAAACATAAAGTCAAATGTGTTCTCTTGGAAAATGGATTTGGTTTGAACTTATGTACATTAAAATTCATAAAACTATTGGGGTATTCATCGGATAATCTAGAACCCTTGGTGATTTCCATAAAGGTATATGGAAATACATAAAGCTAATCTAAAGGTACCATTTTCCTTCCCATCAAGGTGGGTCCTATCATACAACTTACCCTATGTCATGTTGTCGATCTTGACCTCCCCTATAATCTCCTCCTCGGTCAACCATGGCTTCATGCCATGAAATCCATTCCCTCCACCTACCATCAATGCCTTAAATTCCCACATAATGGTGTGGAAGTCACTATCCATGTCTCTCAACAACCCTTTGATTTTTTAAAATCTTTGGAAGTCGTATATGATAGAAAATTCTATTTCCATAGCACTTATGGGGTCCATAGCAAAGACACTGCATCCCATCCATCTACTTCTATTGAAACATCCACTTCATCTCAACCATCCACCTCCCACTCTACCTTGATCCCTCAAGTTTTTAAGGTCAAGATCACCGACAAAGGTTGTGGGGAGTATGAAATTCATAATTATTTCCATGTGGGACAACTCCCTTTGTCCCCTTGGTCTCATGGAGCCTATTGCAAAAAAAAAGCTCAGGAACAGGTTGACAGACAAAATGATAAAAATCCCTTCACTTCAGCAAAGATACCTCAAGAAAAAGGAATCACAGAATTCCCAGTTAATTGGTTATATCATGATGAGCCTGATAAAGAAGAGGCTAACCTCACTTATCTGAAGAAGAAATATCCTATGCTATATCAAATATGTGAAAAAATGCCTTATCAGGGAAAAGGACTTTGTATTAATGAGCAAGGACCTACTGAGCCTATTTCAGTAGAACCAGATTCACCAAAGTAATATGCCAAATACTTTGTCTTAGGATATGAACTTCCTACTATGAAAATCAAGGGTCCTCATGAACATTCAAAAGTCGCAAATGATCATCTTTTTGTTATTGACAACATTGCATCAGACATCATCATAGTCTCATACAAAGATCTTGACCTATCACGTATCTTCCCTAACAATTCCATTTTCCTCATTGATCTCCCCCTTGTCCATCCCAACCTCATTGACTAGGACCAATAGGGACCAACGCCTCTTGATTTATTCCAAAATGATGAGGCTCTCAATGCATTCTTGGAATCCTGCGACTCATCAAAGTATGAATTCTATCTAAATGCTTATGCCTATTTTGGGGAGAATGAGGAGTTCCTTAGTCAAAATAAAAAATAAAAAATAGAAAAACATCCCTAGTGAAAACCTCTCTGAGGCGTTATCAAACACAAAAGAGAAAATGAAAGACGTATATCCTAGTGAAAGCCTCTCTGAGGCACTAGGATATGAGGAACTCCACCTTCCTCCCATGTGTCCACATTGGCGATAATGTTCAACTATCCTAATTGAAGGCACACAAGAGATCAACCTTGGCTTTGAAGAAACACCCAAAAATACCCACCTTGTAGAGGGCCTCACCATAAAAGAAAAACCTAATATATCAGCTATACTCTAGAAACCACCAGATATCTTTACTTGGTCCTACGCAAATATGCTAGGCTTAGATCGTTCATTGGTAGTTCATCATCTTGTGGTACATACAAATGCAAAGCCTATCAAACAGAAGCTCCGTAAAATGTATCCTCAAGTTTCCTTGCTAGTCAATGAAGAACAACAAAAACTGTTGGAGGTAGGCTTCATTCGCCCTATTGATCACCTTGAATGGGTCTCCAATATAGTTCCTACTACTAAGAAACCTGGGGGCATTAGATGTTGTACATATTTTCAAGATTTAAACAAAGCATGTCCAAAATATGATTTCTTACTCCCAAAAATTAACATCATTGTTGACTTGATAGCGGGTCATGAAATGCTCTCCCTTAGGGATGGATTTTTAGGGTATAATCAAAGCATAATCACGTCCTGAAGATCAACATAAAATAGCTTTTACATGTCCTCGGGGCACCTATTGCTGGAAAGTAATGCCCTTTGGACTCAAAAATGAAGGGGCAACATACCAAAGAGCCATGACTACTATTTTCCATGACATGCTACACAAAATCATAGAGCACTATGTGGATGCCCTCCTTGGGAAATATAGAACAAGGGATGAACATTCTGAAGTGCTACAACACATATTTGAGCACCTAAGAGAATACAAGCTATGTCTCAACCCCAAGAAGTGTGTCTTTGGGGTAACATTATGATGTAGGAGCATCCCTGGTTCAAGAGAAATCTTGCATCAACCAAAAACATTTGCATTTCAATTTGTTTGTAGTTCAGTTTGTTTCTTTTCATTTTCCAGTTCAGTTCAGGTAGTTTAGTCAGTAGCAGTTTTCGTATTTTGGTCCGCATTCTACCACAGTTGCAATTCAGATCTTGCGGAGTTGAATTTAACATCTAGATTCATTCATCTACATCATATCTAGTTTTCAAAGAATTTGGATCAATAACTGGAAATATATCACTATCAGAAGATCAATTGTTTTCTCAGAACAGAGTATCCTGACAGTCTCAGACAATCAGCTAAAGGAGAGGACCTACGGAGCATTTTCTTGACTTTTGGAGCCTAATGACATATCATTCAATGATCTTTGGTTCGTGGCTGACCTTCCCAGAGATCTGCACATCATTTCATTCATTTGCGGAGGAGTTCTTCATGATTAGGTCTGACCTATCCGTGTACACACGTTACAACTCTTCATTGGAGTTTGTGATCTTCCTTGGCTAATGCGAAGGAATCTATTGTTCCGGAGATGATATATATTGATGTTATAGATGCCTAGGAAAGTAGTTCATGATATAGAGATAATTGATAGTTTAGATTTTGAGCGAAGGAGCTTCAAAGCTATATCTTGTGCATATTATGATATTCTATAATCAAGCCTGTGAGCCCTAGTTGTAAGCTCGCATGTTACCAGCTGAACTATATTTAAATTCTATGATATACTGAATGATTGAATCTGCATTTGTTTCATATCTTTGAGTTGTTTCCATTGTGTTAACTCTTGCTGCACAGTTTGGACAGTTCATTCTGTGAACCCTCCTACTGTGACTGCACCACATTGGGAAAAGTTTTGGGCTTCATTATTTCTTGTAGAGGAATTGAAGTTGTTCTAGCTAAAGTCACCTCCATCACAAAAATGCCACCACCAAAGGCTTTGAAGCAACTCCGCAAACTCCAAGCCATCCACAGATTCATTGCCCAACTTACTGAAAAGTGCCAACCATTCTCTCACTTGCTTCGAAAAGATGTGCAATTCAAGTGGGACCAAAATTGTCAGTAGGAATTTGACCAAATCAAAGAATATTTGGCATCACCTCTAGTCCTCATGGTACCCATCCTTGGAAAACCCCTGTTATTGTACATATTAGCAACTTCAGTTGCACTGGGGGAACTTTTAGCACAACATGATGAAACTGGTTGCGAAAGGGCTATCTCTTACATCAACAAGACCCTTGTCGGCTATGAGATGAATTACTACCTATGAAATGAGCATGTCTATCTATCATTTTTAGCTCCCAAAAGCTATGGCACTACATGTTAAGTCACTCAATTAAGCTCATCTCAAAATTTGACCCTCTCAAATACCTACTTTCTAGGAATTCCCTCATAGGACGAATGGTTAAATGGGTTATGTTACTCAGTGAGTTTGATATTGAATATGTGGATCGCAAAGCTATTAAAGGCTAGGTTATGGCAGATCAATTAATAGAGGCTCCTCTCATTGACCATCAACCTCTCACTATTGACTTTTGTGATGAGTCCATCCTTACAACTGTAGAACCAGTCATTTGGAAATTATATTTTGATGGTTCATTTATACGTTATTGATCAAGACTTGAATAGTTTTGGTCATTCCCTAAGGAGACTATATTCCCAAGGCATATAGGATTGCATTCCCATGCACAAATAACATAGTTGAATATGAATCCTTGATTATCGGCCTCAAAACAGTAGTTTAATGGAATATCCAGCAGTTACAGGTTTATGGTGATTCCCAATTGGTCATTAAGCAAGTCATAGATGATTACCACACTAAAGATGACAAATTGGTTCCCTATAAATAAATGGTTGATGAATACAAGCTCCACTTTGTGTACATCTAGTTTGAACAAGTGCCTAGACTTCATAACAAAGAAGTTGATGCAATGGCTACTATTGGGTCCCTCTTGGACATGCCACATGATAGCCATCAATGTGAATTCCTTGTGGAACAACTCATGCTAGCATACAAAGTCACATAATCCAAAAATTTATATGTGAAATTGTTGGTCCTGAGTCCCCTTGGTATCATCACATTTACACCTATCTCCAAAATCACACCATTCCACCCGACTTCTCCCACAAACAACAAAGATCCCTTGTTTACCAAGCCTCGTGTTATAACATCCTTGCCGACACCCTTTATCATCGAAGCTATGATTGCACTCTATTGCGATGTCTAAATGTAGAAAAGGCTTGTGTCGCACTACAATAAGTCCACACTGGTATTTGCAGTGCTCATACAAGCGATATCGTCCTCACCAAAAAACTCTTATGCACAGGATATTACCAGCCAACTATGGAGCATGATGCCTATGAAAATGTGAAGAGTAAACCTTGTCAACAGCATGGAGACCTTATTCATGCTCCTTCTCAAGCTTTACAACTGATAACAACACCATGCCCCTTCTCTCAATGGGGCCTAGATCTCGTTGACAAGGTTCACACCCCCTCATCTAATGGCCATAAATTCATCATCACTTCCACTAAATACTGTACAAAGTGGGTTGAAGCCAGTCCCCTCACCTTTACCACTGGTTCCCAAGTCTATAAATTCATCTTATATCATCTCATTTTTTGTTATGGTATCCCATAGGCTATCATCACAAATAATGACAAACCCTTCAAAAATAATGATGTTCACACTCTTTGTGAACAATTCCATATTCAACATCATTGGTCCACTCCATACTAATGGAACCATATAAAATTTTTCATAGTTCTAGTATTTTTATCCTCAGGCTTATGTCAGTGGGTTGGAAGATTTCCACACTTAGGGTTCTTTGCATACTAAAAGAAACGTTAAACCCTAAGCCCCTGTGTCAAAGTAAAATGTGAGGGTCACATTTGGTGTATTTCTTTAGTGACCTCTTGTCTCCTATTACCCAGGGATTAAGTTGTTTTCTTATGTCCCCCTGAACGTTACGTGACCAGCCCCTCACCATATAAACACCGCCTCTGGTCTGTACCTAAAAAACTACATATTTGAATGGTCAAGTGATTCCGTATCCCTTTTCCATTCCTAACAAAGTATAGGTTGTTTTTGAGAAAGATTCTATGCCCAAGGTCAAAGTATTGCTAACCCCTTTTGATAGGTAAAAAGTAGTTTACACAGTTCTGCTAATCCACTGACATTTAAGACTGATCAAAGAGGACGATCGTGAAATTACGGAATAAGGCGCCAGCTAGTGAGGAACCATTTTCAGTTGTAGCAAAGATAATGGTGGTGGGTCCTGTCTGAAATAAAGGCAACTTTGAATGTTTTCGCCATTCCGCCAGACTTTATTCCAAAGCCCCAGCTAGCATCTGTGGAAAGGCAGAAGTTTGACATGTGGCTGTTATAGCTCAAGAAAGGATCCAGCTGGAAAGGGGCATGTTTTGATGTTACAAATTTTGTTCCTCCTCCATTCTGTTAGGTTGTTTACTAGTGTGCCTCACTGAATTGCGGAATGACAAAAATTTGCCACGTAACAAGAGTGGCATAGTAATCTATGGTTTGTCCCTTTTAGCAATAAATTAGAAAATAATGAAGGGTAACTTCCTAATTGGTTTAGCAAAGGTTTAGACGTGTCATGGATCTTCAAGTTCTTGGGATTGATCGTGGCCATCTAATCTCTGCCAACATCATAAAATCCGACGGTCAATATTCAAATTTCCCAAAGAACATGATCTTGTGTATCTAGTTCACCTGAGACAAAATGAAGATGGACGTGACTTACTCCAATCCTGGATGAATGATATTAATGCAATTCATACCTCAAAATATATTCTATACACGCTATTCCAAAGGACATTGAAATATTAGAACATTTAAGTTGAAATCTCCTACCATACCTTTGGTGCCAAGCTCAAGGTGTCTGTTCCTCTTACTACGCTATGCTTTTCCATTAGGGATTTTATATTTCCCTTTGTTCATAAGAAGGTCTTCTGTGACATGACTTGAGCCAATCCCTAAAAATTAAGAGAGAAAGCCCTCACCCTAATTCACCATTTGAAAATGGCCCCACCTAAATCCCAGGCTTCCTCTGTTCCCCAAAAATGAGCCTTTCATGAAGACATTGTTAAACAACTCCCTGGCTCTGGTGCACAAAGGGTAAGGGTAACGGGACTTGAAGGTAAGTAGGGATTGGTTGATAAATTTGCTGATTGCAGGGATGCAAAAATCCTTGTTCATGGTTGGTCTCTATTTTGCCACTGGTGGGGAAAGAGGAATGCTCACGCTCCACTATCTAATGTGTGGGAGAGTGATCTGGGAAAATTTGTAGTTACTAATGTATTTGAGGACATTAAACTACTCCAAGCCATGGCGGATCATTATGATGAAACATCTAAAGCAATTAGGAGTATGAAGGGGGGAATTATGGTAGAAATCAGTAGAGCGACTATTGCCACTATTTTTGGGCTGAACTTGGCCGCCTCTACAAAGATTGATACAAACAGATTCAAAGCCATGCATACAAAGGATAAAACTAGTTACAAAACCATATATTTGCCTAGGTTTAGGGAAAAGGGACCAAATGGTAAATCAGTAAAAAATTCCCAAAGTGAGCAAGAGCCTTTTAAGTTAGGCACTTTTGAAAATTATTTTTCTAATACCTACTATGCTCTCTGTCAAGTGATGGGGGAAGACAAGAAGGAATGCATTCCCATTTATTTTACTTATATGGCTGTTGATATCCAACATCCGTCTCAAAATGTTCAATTTGATTTTGCTTCTTATTTGGCAAAACATATACATCAAGTGCTAGTAAACATTAAGAACAACAAGGAGCCAGTTAAGTTCAGATGGTTTTCATTTCTTTTCCATATGTTTCTGTGTTATGGAAGAACAAACATGGTTTGGTACCCCAAATTAATGGTTAATCATGTTAATAGAATGAGGAATGTGTTTCCTGTCCAGTGTTGGACTCATATATGGGATATGCACGATCCTAATTCTAGTTATAGATTCTTCAGGGATTATTTTACGGTCACTGTGTTAAAACATTTCCAGCCAGACATACCCAAGATTCCAAAACCATTGTTAAATTTCCTTAGGCCAGTAGTGAGGGTCCCTCTTTTAGAAATCAAGTACAATTGGGGTGATTTTATCCCCCACGAAGAGGCCTCAATATTTAGAATTTATGGCACCCCTGTCGGTCCTCACCTTTTACCCAAGTATGTGCCTTTGAGGGTTGGTTTCTTGGAAATAATCTAGCAATTGACTGAAACAGATAGGGCTCACTTGGCAGGACAGAAGAAGGGATCTTTCTTTCCTTTCTTAATGGTGTTTTCTTATTTCAAGATGAATAAAGAGGGGTTTTCTAAGCTAAATACAAAGTTGTTGCCTTTTAAGATGAGACAGGAGAAAGCTAGGTTCTCTGATCCTGAAGGATACATCAATAGCATCAGGAGAGGTATTAGTAGATCTTACATACCCCATCACGTTTTCTTTCCTAAGGACGTTATCAGAAATTCTCTCAATGATAATGAGGTGAGAATAAAAAGAGCAAAATGGACATTATACATAAAATATGAAGAAGGAATGAGGAGGAAAAATCCTTCTTACAAGACAGTGTTCTCATAAATTAATGACCCCATCAATAGGATAAAGAAGATCCTATCTCATATTGATGGATTGATTGATATACAAGACAATGAATCTGTTCAGGTTCCAACAAAAGAAAGGCCTTCATATCAGCCCCCTGCTAGAAATTTGATAAAATATACTTTCAAAAGAAGAGCCAAGAATGAAAATGTCAAGGGAGAAGTTCCACAGGCGCTTCCACCAACACAATTAACTCTCTCTCTATTACCGCCTCCATAATCATTCTCCCCTTCTATATCAGTGATTGAATGTGATTCTCCTAATGAAGAGCCTTCTCCAAAGAGAAGAAAGGTTGAAGTGAGTCCTCTAGTTGATTATCCCGATGATGAGGAAGAAATGGAAATAACTGAGGAAGAGGTACAACATGAGATGCCATCCCCCAGCTGGGATATGCCTAAGGAATTACCTTTGAATAGAATTTCTGATATTTCCATGAAGGGCAATGATGTTTCAGATGAAATCAAGGCTATAGCATGCAAGAATTTCAGTAATGATGATGATTTTGTCAATACTAAGGAATTTTCTGATTTCTTGTGGAGAAGCAGAAGGAATGAGTATGAGAAAAGGTTAGAAGAGGAAATGTCTCGTTCTCCTTAAGAAGCACGTGTTCAGGTATCCATCAGGATACTCACACAAATGAAGGAGGAGGTCAAGGATATTTATCCAGATCAGGGTAGGCAAATGATTAGAGATAGTGGAATCTTATTGCTTCCTAAGTGGGATATAGCTTCTGCTATTATTCTAGACACTGCAAGGAGACAAGACAAACAAGTTTTCTCCATAGAAGAAAAGGCTGAGGCTGCACTGATAGGTGCCAAATTTAACCTGAAGTGGGATACCTTGGCCATATGGGCTTTGGCTCCTAACACTAACAAGCCTCTAGTTGTAGAGCCTGAAAGGGATTTTAAAGGTGGCTTAATAATAAAGAGAGTCTTTGATACCCTCGCTGAATAATAATGAGGTGAGAATAAAAAGAGAAAAATGGACATTATACATAAAATGTGAAGAAAGAATGAGGGGGAAAAAGCCTTCTTACAAGACACTGTTCTCAGAAATTAATGACCCCATCAATAGGATAAAGAAGATTCTATCTCATATTGATGGATTGATTGATATACAAGACAATGAATTTGCTTAGGTTCCAATAGAAGAAAGGTCTTCATATCAGCCCCCTACTAGAAATTTGATAAAATATACTTTCAAAAGAAGAGCCAAGAATGAAAACGTCAAGGGACAAGTTCCACAGGCGCTTCCACCAACCCAATTAACTCTCTCTCTATTACCGCCTCCACAGTCATTCTCCCCTTCTATATCAATGATTGAATGTGATTCTCCTAATGAAGAGCCTTCTCCAAAGATAATAAAGGTTGAAGTGAGTCCTCTAGTTGATTATCCTGATGATGAGGAAGAAATAGAAATAACTGAGGAAGAGGTACAACATGAGATGTCATCCCCCAGCTAGGATATTCCTGAGAAATTGCCTTTGAATAGAATTTCTACTCTTGCCATGAAGGGCAATGATGTTTCAGATGACATCAAGGCTATAGCATGCAGGAATTTCATTAATGATGATGATTTTGTCAATACTAAGGAATTTTTTGATTTCTTGTGGAGAAGCAGAAGGAATGAGTATGAGAAAAGGTTTAATAGGAAATGTCTCATTTTCCTCAAGAAGCATGTGATCAGGTATCCATCAGGATGCTTACACAAATAAAGGAGGTTGTCAGGGATATTTCTCTAGATTAGGGTAGGCAAATGATTAGAGATAGTGGAATCTTATTGCTTCCTAAGCGGGATATAGCTTCTGCTATTATTCTAGACATTGCAAGAAGACAAGACAAATAAGTTTTCTCCACAGAAGAAGAGGTTGAGGCTGCACTAATAGGTGCCAAATTTAACCAGAAGTGGGATACCTTGGCCATATGGGCTTTGGCTTCTAACACTAACAAGCCTCTAGTTGCAGAGCCTGATAGGGATTTTAAAGGTGGCTTAATAATAAAGAGAGTCTCTAATACCCCCGCTGAAGAGGTATCTGAAATGGTGGTAGAGGTTGCAAAGTTCAGTAAAGCAACCACCAGTGCTCTCTAGTAAAAATATGATGATTTGTTAAAGGAATACATGGGCATGTTGCTAGAATACAACAAGTTGAAGGAAAAGGAAATACAATGGTAGAAACAAGCCTCAACATCATCCTCCTCGTAGACAGCCTTGGTAGTCAGGGATCCAAGTTTCATTTTTTCTGATCCTCCTTCTTCATCAAGGTCTGTTCTTGAAAAGGAGAATGAAGAATTAAGGCAACAAATTAACTCATTTGAGGACATCTTTACAAATGCTTTTGATAGACAACAAGAGGATAACTGGTCCATTGTCTCAAGTATTTTAGAATTGTTGATGAACAAGGTATCAAGCCAAGCAGTTGGAATCCACAAATATTATTTTGATTTGTCACAAGTTGTTAAGAAGATTGCAGATGATAAGGAGCAAACAATGCCTCTATTTGATAAATGGGTCACTAGGATTATTTCTCTGGTAGGCATTTGTAAAGGAGCAAATCATGATCCCAATGCTCCCAAGAATGTTAAGCAAGTTTATACAGTAGCAAAAGAAGCAGGAGACTCCCAAGCATTTATAAACCGTCTTGAGGAAAAGGCATTAAGGTTAATTCAAGGTTTTGATAATGATAAGGTTGGGATAATTCCTACAATAAAAATTGAAAGTGGTGATATCAAGCCATCCCAGTCATGGATTCTTCAATTTAACAATATTGTCCTATCATCTCTTTTTTCATCTGTCAGGATAATAAGATAGATATTTCCTTGTTCAGAACTAGCATCAACAAACTGTGGGATTCTTGTCAGCTAGCTACTGATTTTACAAGGGAGGCTAAGTCAGTTTTGGCCAAATACAATAATAGATATTTACCTTGTGTGAATAATCTCATTAGTTTCCAGTGGCCCACTAAGGAGCAATATCAAGATTGGGATAAAAGATATAATGAGTTGCCTGATATTTGAAAGTAGTAACGGTGGAATCTTCTTATTCTCAAAATGCGGGTAAGAAGCAAAGGTTGGCATAGTTTGTTACATTTTCTTCCAAAAGCACAATTTCCAAGTATCACTTATCTTGTGGACATACTTGTAACAACTTTTGCTCCTATGAAGGTTATCTGAGTAAAATCAGTTATCTCTATTTCCAAGCTAAATGCATAATTTTGTCTAATAGGAGGGTGACATTTGTTTCTAGGTCTGAAGCTTGTTTTGCTCCCTTGTTTTCTATAAAAGGGAATTCAGGACCTAGCTACGAGTATCTTGGAGAAATTTTCTTTAAGCACAGTACAATATCATATTAAGTAGTCTTTATTTCTAGGTGTGTTTTTCAAACGATAAAATCATTTGTACTTGCACTTATTGGTACAAAGTTGTGTTAAACTCAACATTTTTGAATATATTGTTAAGGTCCATACCGTATTGTCTCCTACAGTTGTGTTTTTTGCTATATTTTTGAATGAGTTGATAAACTATCAATGTTATTCATCTTCACAATTTTTCTCGTGTAAGAATATCCATTCCAAAAGGCTTTTTCTCAAAGAGTGAATTCAAATGCTTCAAGGAAGATATTAAATATAGTAGATGTATGCAGGGATAAGTAAGAATGAATGGTTTGATCTGATTTCAAGACGTGGTGATGTAATGCATCATTACAATATTCTTAAATAGAGTTACATGTACATCCTTGATACTGAGTTCATTTATCTTCATTTTTTGACTCTGTGACCCCAAATTTAGGCACTGATCTTTTGATGCTTATTGTCCCCATCTAAACCTCCCTGATCATTTCATTGAAGAACAGTTTTAATTTCTATATTTTACATTTGACGTTACTTTGTTTACATGTTCCCCTGTAAAGAAAATGATTAAAGCTTAAGAATCCAACCCATTTCTTTACTTATCATACATTCTTTAAGCAATCTTAAAGGAACATATATGTTATTGGAGTAGTGTTATTGAGAAAGTATTTTAGGGACCCCCATCCATTTGAATAGAACACTATTTCCCCCAAAAGGGAAAGATTCCAAAAATAGTAACACCCTCCTTGGTTTCACAGAGCCTAAAGTGCAGAGGAAATAGGAATTGAAAACCTATGTTTCGTGTTCATTGGCCAATCCCTTGAGGCAGATCAATTATTGGAAATAGCTATTCTATAGATCTATTTTACTTGAGATTAGGTTGGGAATTTAAAAAAACTAACACATACTATCCCCAAGGAAATGGCCAAGCTGAGGAAACTAATAAAGCCTTATTAAAAATCCTCAAGAAGGTTGCCATTGAAATTGGTCTTGATTGGCACCTCCATATTCATCCAGCCCTTTGGGCATACCACACAAGCATTCGAACACCTACTAGATCAGCTCCATATTCACTCGCATTTATGAAGCAATCTTGACAATTGATATTGAACTCCCCTCCTTGCACATCTCTTTGTGTGATCTTATCACTAATGGATGAATATCGTGTTGCATGCATGTAAGAGTTAGAGATATTAGATGAATGATACCTCAATGCCTTGAATCATCTCCAGGCATACCAAAATCAACATTGTAGATCCTACAACAAGAAGATCTGTCCTAGAGAATTTGCCGTAGGTGAATTATTCCTAAAAGAAAACTAGAAGAATCTTCAAGAATGAGACAAGAAAGACAAGTTTGAACCTAACTGGTTGGGCCCTTATGTGGTTGTCTCTAAGTATGGTTCTGAGGCATACTATCTGGCCACTCCTAAAGGTGAAGAACTTGAAGAACCCATGAACATCATACATCTTAAGAGGTTCTATACCTAGGCCACTGAATACCCCATTAAAAATACAAAAATATCAAAAAAATCAAAAAAATCAAAAAAGTGGAAAAAGTACAAAAATAATAAAGAGAAATAATTCATCCTATGGTGACAACTACATCTTGTGGAACCTAGGGCAAGTACCATGATTAAAACATGTTCACATGCATCATGTGTAAAACTGGATCCATTATCCTCTAGAATGTCTTCTATAAACACCACCCATCCTCCCGCATCCTTTCCATCACCACATAAGCTCAAGTTGTCCCTCATCCCCCCTCATGACATGAACATGTACATTCTTTAACCTTATCAATTGTTGACAACTTTGTCTATGTTGGGTACAACTTAAGAATTTGAGGTTCATGTTGAATTGATGTTTTGTAACTCCAATTAAATCACGTTACCCACCTCCATGGCACCTATCCTCATCCCCCTCCTTTGTCCCCTAGATCTTGGTACTTCCAACCTTCCCGATTGTCCCCAAAACACCTAAACTTAGTCACCTAGCATCATTTTATATATATATGAGGTTGTTGAAGAGTGTCTTGATTCAATTATAAAACAAATGATATATATATATATATATATATATCATTTGTTTTATAATTGAATCAAGACACTCTTCAACAATATATATATCATTTGTTTTATAATTGAATCAAGACACTCTTCAACAACCTTAACTACATACACGTAACTTGTTTTTTTGACCCCCTTTTGACAAACCCCCCAATCAGCCTTTGTGGGATATATATCTTTCCCCACATTAGGCATCATCATCATCCATCTGCCCCTTTGGTAAAAGGATTGATTGTGTATGGCTAATTGATGGTTATTTTCTTTTGTCTTTATTATATTATTGTGCGATCCTCAAGGTTTCCATGATCCTTCATAACATGGTACACTTCTAAGGCATCACTCACAAGGTCATGCTCTTTTGTTTGTTGGATGTTTTGTCTGTATGGTTATTTTAGCCTCAAGATTCCCAAGGCTCCCTCAAGCCTTGCCTGATGCTAAGATTTCCTTTTGTTTATTGGTTGTTTTTGCATAATCCACATAGTATCCATCATGTTTCATGTGTCGTACAAAGACAACCTCTTGTCTATTTCTTTTCATGTCAGTCACATGCATGGGATACATTATCACCTTAGTTCCTTATACCTTGGTGCATAACATCTCCTACTATATCAGAATAAGTGCTCACTACATCTGCAATATTTTAAATGCATTCAAAGTTATCCCTCCTCCCAGGAATCTCAATGTTTGGTATCTCCCATAGGGATTGGATTGATAACCCACATCCCTTGTTATGGTTGTCTACACCATATATTCCTATACATCATTGCACTTTCAATCCTACTCCACTCATCCCCTTTTTGGCTCCATGATTCGAGAAGTAATCCTCTCACTGGTCCTTCTATACTACACTTCCCACCAACCATCGTAGGGGTTTGGGTTGAAACCCTACATCCCCTCTCATCGATGGTTTGACAAAACCCTCTCCCTTTCTTAATTACTTTTAAATTAATCGATGTGCACAAGCCCTTTATCCATGTCCTCTTATGTCATCAATGTCCACCCTCCGATATTGGTGTATTCATCGATATGATTGTACCATGACACCTGCATCCATTACCCACACATTAGTATTTTCCACATCATTGCATACTCCACCCGTAATATATATTTATTAATCTAAGAATCTTTTCATACACGATCCACGTCATAATCCATCATACATAAAATCCATCTATCAATATATCCTAACAATTATCCATATCCTAATGCCACAACCATATCATAAAAACATCATATCCATCAAATACATCCATACATTACCAACACATGCCTTCATGTCCCACAAATGCAATTGAATTAATTTCCTTCTAGTGAGGCCAACTAATGCAATAAGACCCTCTAAAGGTAGCAAGTGAGATTGATAACTATTTCATTGTGTACCTCTACATAATCCATAAACATAACTTAATGCATAATCTACATCCTAATCCATAAACATATCCATACATCCATAACATAAATCCATAAACATAACATAATGCATAATCTACATCCTAATCCATTAACATATCCATACATCCATAACATAAATCCCTTAACATCACATAATATGCATAATGTACATCCTAATCCATACATCCATAACATAAATCCATAAACATAACATACTGCATAATCCATCATATAACCATACCATAATGCATAACCATATCATAATAATAAATCTAAACCACAAATATAATCCATGTCATAATCCATCATATCCACATAAAAACATCATATACCATCAAACGCCTAAATATATGTCTCATAATGTCATGGTACGAAAATACCAGTGTATACATCATAATGCATCATGCCTCTAGGGCATATATTCAAAAATCCATCCACAATCCATCTCAACTAGCTATGGCTAGCCCCCTCTGATCTCTTTGACTCTACTAGTTGATATAGTGTTGGTGGTCCTAGAGGTGGTCCCATTGCCACTGAATCCCTTATCCTCGTTGTGTCTGATTGCTCTGACCATGATAGTGCTACATAATCTGACACCCTCTATGATGCCAACATGACTCCATAATAATGTCCTCGCCAATAGGTTGCCTCCCTCATTGTTATTATACTCTCTCTGTGTAGCCACCATTTGTTCAAACATCCCCACCATCCCCCTTGGATGTAATAACTCTCAAGAAGTATCTCTCTCCTTCCTCAGCCATGCTGCATCATTCTGGTATCTATCCCTCTCCATTCTTAGAGCATCCCGCTCTGTAATCAAACCATCTCTCTCTAACCTCAGGGCATCTCACTCTATAATCATGCTATCTTGCTCCCCCTGCATACTATCCCTCTCCTCCCACAGATGGTCTCACTCTGTCATTACAACATCTTGCTCACTCCAAGTTGTGGCTAACTACATCTCCAAGGCACCGATCCTGTCATCTCTCACCTCCTTCTATCCTCTAGGGGAACCCTATAACAGAGATGACCCCCTACATCAATGTCCATATCCTCCTCTCCCTCCTCCTCCTCTTCCTCCACTATCTCCTCCATGATGACCTCCTCTACTATCTCCTCTCCCTCCCTCCTCCCATGACCCCTCCTCTATCCACCTTGACCTATAGGTCCTCTGCCCTTGCCTCCACATCCCCCTCCTCCCTCTCCTCCATCTTTGTTGTCACCACCCCCATCTCCACCTCTCCCATATCCTTCTCCTCTGCTCCTATGGCTACTCCTACTCCTCTCCCTTGTCTCCTCTATCGAACCTCCTCCATCGCGACCTGCATCCTACCTAGCATGTCCTAACATTTAGGTGCCAGAAACCTCTGTGGCATATGTTTTCACTAATAAGCCTTATAGCCCACTGTGGTCCCAGCGTCCTTTGGCCCTACATGAGGATCCCAATCTACAACTAGAAACTATAACCACTCTATTTGTGCTACTTCCCTATCAACATGTGGCCTCCAGACACTCACCTCACTGCATACCCAAACAAATACATGTGCTCCCTCTACCAATCCCTGTAATCATCCAAATTGTTGCGTAACTCTATCTAGCCTATAACACTCAATGAAATATGCATCGCCCAATTAGGTAGCAAGGTGTCAACATGTATAGGTACATGGCCAAGTCCTCCTACCATCTGCCATGTGTTTAGTAGGGTCTCCATATGATATCCCCTTCCTGAAGCTCATCAAAGATCCTCCACCAATATTGTATGTCCCCCAATGACTTGTATTGTACTCTCTAGCCCCAGCAATAGACAATTTGCCCTCATCTCTTTGTACACCCCTCATCCCCATTGGTTGGCACACCACAATGTGCTCCCAGGTCCACACCTACAAAAGTGTAACATGGCCTATATTGGCCCCTAAACCATATACAATGGAGTGTAGGTCCTTGTACAAATGTGTTGATAGGCATACTCCCCATGCAAATTGTCACTCCTACTATAGCATCCCTGCTATACCATTTGCCAAACCAATAGAGAAGTGTCTCTTGCTCTTATCTTTGTTGCTGGTTTTGTTGAGGCAGAGGTTGACTTGGTTTGGAAAGATGAAGGGGTGTTTGCAGTGTTTGGACATGTTTAGAATCTACCACAACATCATTGACCACATTTTTATTTTTGTTCCAAAATTTTGGTTTGTCATTTGGTTGTTGTTGGGGAGCATTGTCTTTGTTGTCTTTGAAGATTTTGACCATGCCTTTAGCGATGAGGGCCTTTTCAATGTTGATTCCCTTGTAGGTAATTTTGTCGAAGGTTGTAGCACTAAGGATTTGCAAATGGAAACCCAATTCTTGGTTGAGGTTCTGCACAAATATGCTAACAAGCTGCTTTTCAGGTATCTTGATTTGGAATTTGCTAGCCATTTGTCTCCATCTTTGAACAAAGGAGATGAAAGTTTCCTCATTTTTCTGTTTATTGTTGCATAGGTCAGTCATGGAGATCTCATGTTCTGTGTTGTAAGAGAAATGGGTGGCAAATTTCTCCACAAGCTCATTAAAAGATTTGATACCTATGGGTAGGTGTGAGAACCATTCTAGAGTTTGACCTCCTAGACTGTGAGGAAAGAGACGCATAAGATATGTGTCGTTATGTGAGACTTCGAAGCAAGAGAGATAGACTTCTCTAAGATGATCTTTTAGGTCTCCTTTTCCTTTGTATTTATCAAATTTGGGAATAGTGAAGTTGTGAGGAAAATGGATCATGGGTAATGACCAATCAAATGGATAAGGACAAACTTCTTCCAAAGAGAAGGTCTTCTTGGTGTGGCCAAATGTAAGATCAGAGAGTTGTTGTTGAACTTCCACAAGTTTTAGCTCCATAGTTGTAGGAGGGGTTGGAAACATCTCTTGTGGAACTAGAGGTGGTTGTTGTTGCCCATATGGAAGATTGTAGTGGAAGCCATGGGCGTTGGTGTTATAAGGGTTGTAAGATTGGTTGGGGTCGTATGTGTTGTATGTTGGGTGTAGATTGGGTTGGAATTGGGTGTTGTGATTTTGGGGAGGTGGGGGTGGTGCTAGATAAGAATGTAGGCTTTGTGATCGTTGTTGATAAGAGTGTTATTCTCGGTATTGCGGAGGTGGTGTGAAGACAGAATTTGGTGGAGGAAAGCTAAAGTTTGTTGGGTTTGGTTGCGGTGGTGGAACATAGCTTTGGGAAGTTTGGTTTTGGGAATGTTGAGGATTTATATAGGTGTGGGTTAGGTTGAGAGTGGAAGAGGAATGTTGTGGTTGCATGACATTGTTTGGGTTAACGATACAGAGGGTTGATGATGTCGGGGGAGGTGTTGGTTGTGACCCTTGTTGCATGGCTACATAAGTGTTTCCCAGATTGTAATTTGGTGGAAAGCCTTCTCGTGATGGGGTAGCCAATGTTCCACTTGCGATTGGTGTGGGCATTTTAGGAGTTTGTTGTGTTGGTTTTTTCTTCTGAATCAGCATTAGGGTTTGCCACTTCTAATGCACAGGCAGATTCAGCCAACTAAATACAGGAGGTTGCGTGAGCTACCTTCCCTTCACTTCTGGTTCTGCCGCACCAAGGGGGGTATCCATATAACTCAAGATGTAACCTTGACTAGCCCAAAGATAGAAGGATCTAACTTGACAACAACAGGCAGAATACTCTCATGTATGGACCAAGATCTGCATGATAGATCACAAGGCTGGCAACATTCTTGGACATGATGTCTGGTTGGGTATGAGAGTATGCAGGGGGCTCCTAATCCTACTCCTACAACTAACAGGTGGAAGTATGAAATGTTTTAGTTTGAATTTTGGATGCAAAGCTGGACATGGTGTATAACACAAGAACATAGCATGATTTGTGCCTATCCAGGGCTTGGAGTCGGTAGACATACACCTGTGAATGATCAGCATGAATAGCTAAAACTAGATTTCAGGGGGATACACATGATATCTGCCTTACAGATATCTCCCAATAAAGAGTGTCAAGTTATCTCTACTTATGGCATCCCTACTGCAGTATACCCTTCCCAATGTTCAACCTGAAAACAGTTTAATCTACCCCTTGAGCAGAAGTTAAAAGATCAGACATTCAACATAGGAATTCTATGCTCTAGAATCTAAACGTTACGCAAATATCCAGATCCAGAAGAAGAATACATGCAATACTGGAGACAGAATTAACACAACACATGCTAAGATAGCATTACTCATATAAGATCAACCATGAAATCAGTGGATTCATGCCAAATCGTACAACAGGAGATACATAAACTCACAAGTTAGATTGTACAGAGCAACCAGATCAGCTGGTTTTGGATTACAGAGCCAAAAATCCTCAACTTTCAACAACCTTGAATGAATAACACCGTCTGCATTATATAGCAGGAGGGTGTATTCAGCATTAACTACCAGGTTGACCAAAAAGCCCGCCAGATACACAGTATCATAAAAATGGCACTCAAACACTACCAGATTGGCGCCCAATCATGAATGCAGCAGGTAGGGAAGGAGACAGGAAGATATCTCGAGCCCTGCGCCACTGTCCGCTGATGTACACCTTTAATCGGGTACCAGATCCGCCCATACCTCTGCAACCTTCGCCATTAATGGCGCACCAACCCGCGGCCTCGGGAAAACGTCAAACAGTCGATCGCAACCATTTCCCGCCGAGATTCATCATCATGATATTTCGAAAATGCAGGATATCAATTATCCCACATGCACCCCGTAGCGACCTCTTTAACACTTTATATACTAGGTCATGAGCATATATGATGTCGGTGCTTTTGCTCCTGACGACACTAGTATAAGACTTCATCATCATCATCCTCCAGCAGCATGATATCCTGTCGCTTGAAATATCACCCTGACGTCAGCATCATATCGCAATATAACCTGCATGATAATCGCCTTCATCCGCACAACCTGATCCATCGGAGGAACATCCTCCTGCTGAGCTTATACCAAAAGCCTGGCCAATGAACATCCTGATGATGTCATCATCATATCTGCCTACTGCGCACCTCCTCATATCCGGATGACGTCATCATCATGTTTGCAAATATCGGGGGATCTCCACAAGATGATCTGTGTTAGAAATATGACCCCCCGGACCTCGATGACGTCATCATCATATTAACATCAGGATGATATTCGGAAGACAACCGGATATTTGGAAATATCATCCTAATGCACAAATATCAGGTTGCACCGTAGCTCCACTATAAGATCGGGGCGATAACTGAATATGATGATGCTCGAAAAGATCACCCCCACTAGATACTGCACGAAGCCGGCAGGCGGATATCTCCCTGATATCAGCATCATCATGACGCTGGACAAACATACACCCAGGCGATATGAAAATATCACCCCCTCCTTCGAAAATATCATGATGCAGATAGGCAGAGAAATAGATATCACCTTGACATAAGCATGACGTCAGCATCATCAAGATGACAAAACAACGAGCAAGAAGTGATACAACATCATCAGGATGATATTGACTAAGATCATCCTGACGTTCAAAATATGATGACCACAGTGAATATCGGGTCGCACTTAGAACTCTTCAACAACATCATCAGGATGATCATAACCAAGATCATCCGATGATAAAAATATCACCCCGGCGAAATATCATGAAGGCAGAAAATATGATGACCCTCGCAAGCAACACGGTGATAACTGGAAATATGATGATGATGACGACGACCCTTAAGAAAAAACAAGTAAGGTCGAACAACTTAGAGAATAACCCCTTCAGAATATCGGGGCAACATCATCATCATGTCTGGGCAAGGTGATAATTGGAAGATCACCGGATACTTGAAAAATCACCTCCGCAAACCAATCAGGGCGCACTGTAGCTCATCAGCAGCATCAGGATGATATCCAAACATCACCCGATAATAAAATATGATGATGACGTTGAGAAACCAGTCGACGGAGAACATGATGATGCAGACCATCATCGAAGACAAGATGATGATGATGACCTCCTCCTCAGGAAAATATGATGTTGCAGCTGAAAAATGCTGAGGAGGTCCAACACTTAGAAAAAATGGGCAAGAAGATAAAGGGTTCAAATGAAGAAACCCCCTGATCATGAAAAATCAACCCCAGGTCAAAATGAGTGCTAACATGTTGTATGTTTGAATGAGCTATAGCATTTTGTTTGGCTAGTTCTGCTTGACGTTGGAGAGTCTCTTGTTGGTGTTTGTAGATCTCCATAGGAGTCATGAATGGTGATATGGGTCTCTCTGTTGTTGGATTTTGATAAAGGGGATTCTCATATTGTGTAATTGTTCTCCCTTGTGAGTTTTGTTTGGGTATGCGTGTGATCACAGTTGACATGGTTTGGACAAAAGTTATGGTGTCATGGGTTTTGTTAGGCTCCTTGAGATTGGATAGATCAAAATCTTGAGGTAATTTAGCTCCTTGTTTGGCTAGTAAGTAAAAGAAATGATCTTGGTTTTCACTAAGGATTTTGTCAAAGGCGGCTATGGCTCTAGGATCTTGTATGTTTTCATCAAGGTCATGTGTATCTACTTGAGAGGATTGACCTTCTTCAAAGTGTCACTCTTCTTGAGATGGGACTTGACCTATGGTATAACCTTGTGGAACAAAATCCGGAGGCATGTCGGTTGTATATTGAGGTGTATTTACCAAAGGAACATTACCTTCTTGAGGATTGTTTGGTTGGTCATGTTGCGGCCTGTTTTGTGAGTTGGCTGGTTTTTCCATTGGCATTTTTGGAGTACCCTTTGGAGTCATGTTGGATCAGCTTGGTTGAGGTGTATGAGGAGGCGATTTGCACTTCCTTGGGACAACTTGCTTGGCCTTCATAGTTTGCTGGAGTCTAGTGGTTACCATGGGATGCATTACGATACTTTGTTTAAGATGCTTGCTGGGATTTTGTTGTGTTTTGGAAAAGACAATTTTGATGAATAGTTTATTGGACCAAAGGCACTGTACTGTTTGACCAAAGTCACAGGACTGTGTTACCAAAAGTGAGCTACTGTGTTACCAAAGGCGTTGGACTAAGCTGCCAGAGGTGATGTACTGTTATACCAAAGGCGAGCTACTGTTATACCAAAAAGTGAGCTATTGTTATACCAGGGGCACTGAAGTAGGTTTGCCAGAGGTGAGGTACTATTATACCAAAGGCGAGCTACTGTTATACCAAAGGCGAGTTGTTGTTATACCAAAGGCACTGAAGTAGTGTCTGTGATGTTTTATAAGGCAAATTTTGATAGATTTTGTTTTGATTTTAATTGGATTTGCTTTGGCAAGAGAAAACACATCAAACAAAGTGGCAAAAAAGGACTGACACAACAGATAGTGTATGTTCAAGGCTCACAAAAATCCCAATGTTTCCATAGGTATAAGACAATTGTAAATAATATCAAGCACTTTTTATCCCTAAAGACAAGGTTTCATTGCAATAGATTAGCTCACAACTTAATTCTCCGTCGACCAAATGTCATTCCATAAAGGTGTCGGACATTTGTATCTTTGCGAGAGACGATAGGTAGGGATATCTCATCCTCCCCTCAGAAAGCTCAAGTAGGTCACAAGAGCTTTAAGGCCGAGGGAATACTATCTCTTCTCGAGGGAGGCAATGGTGAGTATCTTGAGGGCTTAAATTGATTCCCCTTGCATTGATGATTACCGCAACATTTAGAGGTGGATCAGGTAGTCACTATCTAGATTGGTTCTTAGTAACTTTGAGGGACCAACGCCTTATGAGCAATGTGACAAGCTACTAAAAGCTTTAACCAATTCTACTAAGAGTATCAAACACTTCACACAATGTAAAAATTGTTTCCACAAAGTGCTAATACACCTCTTTTTGATTTGACATCACAAGGTAAGGCTGACACTGGTTAGGACTTGGCTTTCACCTTATCCCTCTTATATAGCGGTTCAAAGGAAAACTCCACTTAGGTCATCCCTTTTGGATGAAGCACAATCCAAAAGCAGACCCTTCTAAAGGAATAACTGAAATGTAAGATCAAGCACGCCAAACAAAGGTTCAATTGTCCCATTATAAGAAAAAATAAGGTGCAACTAGATTAGGCACACACATGTTTGTAGTTGTCAATTGTCCCTTATAAAATTGAAGTGTTATGCATTCATGTCCATTATCAGTTAAGAAATTGAAGTGTTTTTGCATTCATGTCCATTGTCCCTTAAGCAAATAATATGTTCCTAAGACTTAGATTGCAAACAGATGTTTTGTCCCTTAAGAAAGCAATATGTTTTCTAAGATTTGCAAAGATGATTGTTCAATTGTCCCTTAAGAAAACAATATGTTCCTAAGACCGAAATTGAAAGAATTCACAATTTCTTCAAAGCTTGTCCTACATGAACATGTTAGAGAAACCAATTTTCTATGTTTGAGTGATAAGAAGCTGCAGAAAGTGATATTAGGTCCACACAAACTCAAAAGTTAGCAAGTGTTTGAGGTCATAGATTGAAGATGAGCCAATGAGTGGACTTAAAAAGTAAAATTTAAAAAATCCTTGAAATGATATTACCACTATGTAGAGGATAGAAAAATATTAACTTTCAAAAAAAACATGACCTAAATCCAAGTCCGTTTGTGAAAGTTATGAAGTTTGGAATGTCTAAAAACTGTGACGAGACAGAGACAGCAGTGATAAAATTAATTTTCTGAAAAAATAGAGAATTTTGAGAAAAAAATCATTTTACCACGATGTAGATCATGAAATTCTAGCCTATTTAAAAAAAAAAGCACTGAAATGCGTGTCTATATGATCAAGATAATGAGGTTTGAAAATCGCCTATTAGATCTAAATGGTCAATGAGGAGGGGTTCTCACTTAACCCCCTGTGATTGACCCCTTGGTCACTGATGTGACCTGCTGCTGGGCTGAAGGTTGTCTTTTATTGTTTTTTTTTTTTAAACTGAAATTAGTTTTTACAAAAAAAATCTTTTTTAAAGTTTTTAAATATTCCAATTTTCTTAAACTTTAAACTTAACTTTTTGTTCAAATCAAGCTTTTAAAAAAAAAAAATTGCATTCCATGATGAGAAAAAAAAGTATAAAAGAGCACTATCCTCTTTGAAGAGGACATACCTCTTTCACAGGTATGTACTACCTGCAGCAGTACTTTTTTTTTTTTTAGGGTTTTGTTTTTTATTTGTGTTTTGCTTTTTTATTTTTGGTTTTTTTTTATTTTTTTATTTTTGTTTTTTGATTGATTTTTTTTGTTTTTGAAAAAGAAACTTTTATATATATATATATATATATATATATATATATATATATATATATATATATATATTTTACTATATCTTATAGTGATTGTACGGCTTCGGGTTGCATGCCCAAGGTAAAAAAATTTCCCAAATTTTCACCTTCACCAAAACAGGTCAAATTATATGTTTTTCTTCGCCTTTCGACCCTTCCAAATGTAACCGTGATGTCTTTTTTTGCCCAACAAACTTCCTTAAAAAATTCATCTTCAGATCTCTCCTAGAAAAAGAGTTAAAAACCTGTGAAATCAAACTAAAAATTCCACAAATTTTATATTAGATCAGGACCAATGGGTCCCACCGGGCGTGCCAAAATGTGTATGAGAAAAATTGAGAGATCGAATGATAAAATCAAAACAATAATAATAACAACTCAATTACCCATAACATAAAGAGATCGATCTAAGTAAAAATCTAATATCAATGAATAAATCAATTTAAAACAAGAAAGACTTCACCTAGATTGCATAGTTCTCTTTGTATGAATGTAGATTGCTGAATAACGTTGCGAAACCATGTTTGCAACAAGCGGATGTATGTGTATTCGTGCTCAAAAGATTGATGTCAAAAGATCATAAGGTGCTCAACGATGCGATGTATGCTCAAAGCACTATAAATGATGCCTGAGAATAAGTGATCGAAGAGGATTTGTGAAGGAGATGAGAGGGGTTTATATAGGTTTCAAACATGATTGATCAACGGATGAAATAAATCCATAGAATGAATGGTTGAGATAAATCAAATAACTCATGTTGAATGTGCACATGACATGTGTCACTCTAAAAATATATTTTTATTAAGATAATTGTTTTTTTGATAAAGATAGATTTGATTTCATAAATTAGAATTTTTTTTTTCTAATTCATGAGTTGATGAAAACAAGATAAATTAAAGCAAATTAACTTAACTTTAGTTTTGTCTTTTTTAGAGTTCTAAAACTAAGATTGATTGTGCACATGAGTTAACATGATATTTTTAGAGGAATTGGAAAGATAATTGAAATTAAATAAATAAATTTATTTAATTAATTCTGCATGATTTTGAAGAATAGATAAAATATGAAGATTTAAATAAATTAAACAAATAAATTGATTTAATTTATTTTGCATGATGAAGGATAAATAAAATATGTGATTATATTTTATTTTTAGAAGATTTATTTTTAGAGGAATTGGAAGATATTTGAGGCAAATTAAATAAATAAATTTATTTAATTGTTTGTGCATGATAGAGGAATATGAAGATTACAAATAAAATACTTGATTTTATTTATTTTTAGAGGATTGAGGTAATTTAAATAAATTTGCATGATTTTTTTAAATTTGGAAGAACAATTGATTTAATTAAATAATGTAAATTATTTAATTGTAGATAAGAGGGAATTTGTGATGAATTAATTAAATAATGGGATTTATTTAATTAATGTAGACTTAAAATTTTTAAAAAAATGATTTAATTAAATAATTAAAATTATTTAATTTTGGAAGAATAAGGTTGATTTTGCCGAAATTAATTAAATAAATACAATTTATTCAATTAATGTTGAATTTTGGAGTTTTGGAAGAATTTGATGAAATTAATTAAATAATTAGATTATTCAATTAATGTTGAAATGCAGGTGATGCGACAAATTAGATGAAAATGCAGGTGATTCGAAGACCTAGTCATTTTAGGGTGTCTACAAATGCCACGTTACATGTTATATACTTATCCAATCTCCACCCTTCATCCATGCAAACCTTAATTCTCCACCCTTGGATCTTCCATGGATCATGGAACCTTCCCCTCACCCAACATCCTCTTGCCATTTGTCATGTTCTCCTTGCTTGAGAGATCTCAAGCAATGAGAGCCATTGATCTTAACCCTCCATTTATCCATTCCAAACACTATAAATTTAAACTCTCCCCTTCATTTCAACAATAATTTTGAATGCGAATAGATGCTGCTAGTTTGAGCACTTAACATTCAAATCATTTTCAACACAATCTAGGACATATCGAAGGAATTTCATAGTCATGGGTGCACTTATTTTATTTTGAAATTCCCTTTTTAATCTTATCTTGAGGTTGTAATTGATTGTGAATTGAATAGGTTAATGATATTTTAGCTTGTTTATCATAGTTCACTTTCACTTGCATACACAACTCTTAGCAACCAACTATGCAAAATAATTAACACTTGAAGAAAATGATTTATAATATAAAATACACAAGAATTAGAACACATGGCACAATAGTTTCATTTGGATAAAACCCAAGACAAGTGATAAACTCTAGGAAGAGTATGCCTTTAACATCCTATTATTAGTCAGTACCAATAAAAGGTGTATAGTGCCACAAAAATGGTCTTTTGGAGTTTATTACAATTATAAAATCACACTCCCCTACCTCCTCTCTACTTTTGCAACCACAAGAACTCTACAACACCCTCTCCTCTATTTGCATCTACTACAAGAGTTACTTCTTGATCCAACTAAACCCTCAAATGGTCTGAAAGCTTCTCTTTTATCTTATGTATGGCCATTCGATTGACCTTGAGAGAAATGATTGTAGGTGAAGATGAATGGTTGCACATTTGCAAACTACCCAACTATTTAAGAAAGTTGCCCAATTACTCATCTTCTAAAATTTAATGGTAACTAGCAAGAGATATCACAGATAAATTGGTTGCCTAGCTTGCATTAATAGCCACAACCTCAACAAATGACTACCCTAAAAACAATATGCTCTTCTTGGAATTTTACCACCATTTTTTTCCCATTCAAGCAAAAAGACAAAAATACACAACCTTTTCTAGTCAATGGTTAAAAATGCCTATTTCCCCATATCAATGATTTGGTTACTTTAGTAGCCTCATGTGCCTTTTGTCAACACTTTTGTAGCCATACACATACTTCAGTAGCCACTCATGCGCCTCTATAACACTTTGTTACCCAATGCTAACATTTATAGCCATGGATATCCCTTATGTAGTTTAAATGATCTTCAACAATCACCTTATCATCTTCATCAGCTAAAGGTTACCCTTTACTAGTGTTTCAACAACTAAAGATAATTCAAAAATGTCATACATCTTGAACAACACTTCATTAGCCACTAAAACAACATGCTATTACATGAACTATTGTACAACAACTAATGAGAGATTATACCTCCATGAGCACTATGGTTATGTTCTAGACCATCGCCAAGAATTCTCATAGAATTATCCTCCAATCATAAACTCATTGTATATTCTTTCTAGCAACAATACATTATTGAAAGAAATTTGTGATTTCACTATAATATTGCTTAAAATATGTGTCCAACTTAAGAATCATCTCGATTCAAACCTCTCAACTCAATTTTGGATTAGCTAGCACTTGTGTGATTTACTATGTAGTTGTCTCTAGGTAGACCATAAGAAGCATGGATTTATTCATATTGGAAATGACCTTGCAGTACTATTTTGGAGAGGCCAAAGCTAGTTTGGCATGTGATGTTGACTCATAAGGGTTAAAGTATGATTGTCAATGTGTATTATCCACTGCTATGGATATGTTCACATATGGTCTTCCAAGTAGAATGTAATATACTTTTAGAGGTGAGACATGACAAATAATAATATCATGCATGGATTTGATTGCATGCTTGAAAGTGCATTGTCAACTTGGATGACTTTTGCTTGCTACAACCATCCTAGATAGTAGAGGTTTGGATGCACATTGGTGGAAGGACCCAGGATCCAATTACATTGTGCATGATGATGTTCTTCTGACTACCAATGTCAATGATGATGTGAACAAGTTGTTTGTTGACCCAACACTTCGTGTGGAAGAGACACTTGCATTCTTTGAAGTGTAATGGTCGCAACACTGGTGTTGAGACATTTGCCTCCTAATTAATCTCTTGGACTTCATTGGAATTTGATGTGGTTTTCACAACTTCTAGATGTTGTACACAACATCCAACGCCACTATGGTAGTTGGTGTAGTGATGATGGCATCATATATCACCTTTTTGTAGCTTCTTACCATTGTCCCTATTTGGTGCAAACAAAGAGGGCACTTAAGGGCTTTATGTGACTGATCTAGAGTGTTGTGGTTACTTTCAAGTGCATGGGAACGTTGCTTTTGCATGAAAGGCTTGTAGCTACTTCCCTACATGGACTTTCTCTTGTGTGGGGATTTTTTTTGCTTAATCTTTGCCCTAGATTCAATCTTGGACACATTGTGGGATAATTGAGCCAAAGTATTTGAAGTTGGAAAACTCCATTGTAGCATGGATATAAGGTGATAGTTTGCTAATGTTGATGGGTTCAAATGTTGACTTCTTTTATGCTATTTCTTATGCTTCCAGACTTTATACCTATGTTATTTCAGATACTTTCCTAAGACATTACTACCATAATATGTTGTATTTTATATATATTCGGCAAACCTTGATCTTAATATGCCAATATGAAACATGGTGATGATATTTGTCAAATGCATGAGTTAAACATACGTATGTATGTATATAAATGGGATTTTGTGGATTAATTATGAAGGCTATTTTGTATGTGTATGTTTTATGGATTAACCCTATGCAGCAACAAGTTGGTAGCACTAAGGAGAGGAGAATTCGCAACACATTGCAAGACAGAGCATTGAAGGAAGTCACAATTAGGCACCAACTAAAGTTGAACATGACCATCATGGAGGAGTAAATACAAGTGAAGAAGATGACTTTCTCTAGAATTCTGATCGCAACTTATGTGTTTTCATTTCATGAGCCATTGGATAGGAATTTCTGTTTGAGCAGGACTCTGCTTCCTTTGTTTCAGTTAGAATAATAAATTGATCTCAAACCTATACCCTGATAGCTAGGGATGAATTGATGATCAAGTTAGTTGGTAGTTACATCGTACTCTCATGGTACTAACCCTCACTTTGTATTTTCCCCTATTTATTCATGCATTTCTAGTTAAAACTGTTTCATGTTATTTCATAGAAGTTACATTGTGGAATGAGTAAGATATCTTAATTGCTATTTCTAGTAGTTGTGATTCATGAATAGAACGTATATTTGAAGTCCTCCAGAGGTTAGTGTCAATTCTTTTATCATTTTGTGTATTTCAAGTTAATTATGTAATTCTCTATTGAATATAGTTATCTTCAGCTTATGCTGAAGGTACCCATAGCAACTGGATTTTTAACTATTTTTGTTGTTCTTTCATTTTTGTGAACTTCAGTAAATTAAGTCAATTAGAACAAGTTTGTATGAGTTACTTTAGGATAGAAATGAGTCTTGAAGGCATATATAGTGCAGGCATCATCATAAGCTTATGCTCCTTGGTCGATAATTCAATGTAGGAATGCAATGATAGAGTGGACTGTTCAGATAGGTTTACCCCTGAATTTAGTTTAAGTTCACAACGCATTAGTTTTCCTCTACATTTTTGGCACCATTTCCAGGGATGGTGCTATCTTCAAAGTCTCATTAGTTTTATGTGCTTTCATAGATTAAATTCTGTTTACAATATTAGACTTAATAAATTCACTTTTCAGGAAACACCAGATATTCTACTAACATTGTGCAGCATTGTGGAAATATCAAGCTAAAACTATTGTATGCGGAAGCAGAGAGATCACCGAGGTAGATTCCTCCCTTCAACTTCTTAGGATAATGAGGACACGGCTGATTTTATCAACTACATAGTAGAAAGTGTTGAAGAAGAGTCTCCTCTTACATCTTCATCAACACCTACATCTCCATCAGCTTCCTCTATAGCCACATAAGGGACTTTTAGAACCATGGTAGATGCTGCAGTTGAGGATCCTCCAGGACAAGCAACGTTTGAATTCCCTATTCCAGACCAAGCACGGGATGCTACTCTAAAAAATATACCACCTTCAACATTGCCTATTTTCTATGGCTTGGTGACCAAAGATCCTGACACTTTCCTATTCAGGTTTGATGTCTTGTGTAGGAGTTATGACTACACCACTGATCCTTACAGACTCAAGTTGTTCCCTGCCATACTAAAAGATGTTGCTTTAAGATGGTTTATGGGGTTGGGGAAAGATGTCATTCCAGACTGGGATACCATCAAGACAAAGTTCCTGGAAAAATATGAAGACTAATGTAGAGGACATGATAGGAGAAGAGATGACATCTTCAGGATGTTGTAGAAAGAGGAGGATGAACCACTAGAAGACTATGTGGAAAGATTCCAGTTTGCCTTGAAGAAAAACTCTCAAAATAGATTGTCTGAAGAATCATTGAAGATGGTCTTTTTTAGGGGAGTTAATGATGACTGCATGGATGCCCTCAATCTCATTGGAATAGGGGATATATCTCAACTTCCCTTTGAAGATGTCTATAGAGCCTACAGAAATTATTCTAGAACATTTTCTAGAAAACCAAGGGGAGAAAGAGTAGCCATCACAGGCAAGGCAACTAATGGAGTTTCAAGAGTGGAGATTAGTAACCTGCTGACCAACATGAAGGAGGACATTATTAGCCATATGGCTACATAGCTAGACACTCTTCCTATCAAGAAGAAACAAGAAGAGATAGATGCAATGCTTACTGAATACTGCCCCAGCTGTAGACAGAGGAAGGCCAATTGTAAATGCAAAAGGGTGGCCAGTATCGAGCAAGAAAAGATTGAAAGGCCAGAATTGCAACCATTTGAAGGAGAAGATGGACAACTGTTCTTTATAGCTCAGAGGAGGCCTTGGAAGCAAAGGCAAGGTATGTTCTCTGATCCACTTAGTTTTAATTCTCCCTTTCCTACTGCAAATCAGAACTTTTCTGCTTGGAATACTCAACAATGGACTGGTAACCCAAATACATGGCAAAGCCCCCAATGGCCTACTTCCCAGTGGCTTACTCCACAAGTTGGTTGGAACCAACAATAGCCAAACTCATGTCCTCAACAAAATTTCCAAGGTCCCAACTATAACCCTCAGTGGCCTACTCAGCAGCAATAATGGTAGCCTCAGTGGAACAAGGGCCAATAATGGCAGTAAAATGCACAATTTCAGCAACCTATGATTCCACCTCAGCCACAGTAGCCAGCCATAATGCCACCATCAACACCTCTAAATCCACCTCCTAGACCTACCCAAATCCCTGCCCAACCTGCACCTAACCCTAACAACAATCATGTCCAACAGGCTTTTAATAACGAGGTAATGCAATATCCCACCTATGGGGTGGAAGTGAGTAATGTTCATCTCATATCAGGGAAGCAACTTGCAACGCCTTCATCTCCCTAAATCACAGAGCTTGAAGACAAAGAACCCACTAAAGAAGCCTTAGATAAGCCACCTTTAGAACCTGAATCAACCCAAGATACCCAAATTACCTTATAACAGAAATCTCCTCCTTTTCCTGAGTGCTTGGCTATGCAAAAACAAACAGCCCAAACTAATATTGTCCTTCTCAGCCAGCTAAAAGATATAAGCATCAAAATTCCCTTAATCCAAGCCATCAAGGATATTCCTATATACACCAAAACTATTAGGGATCTTTGCATAAAGAATCTAGAAAGGAAGAGAATAGACCCTTAGACAGTACATGTTTTAGGTAATCTTGCTGATATCATGTTGGGTAATATAATTGTTCCCAAGTACATGGATCCAGGTAGTCCAGTGGTGGATGTAAAGATCAATGGGACTCTAATTAAGAATACTTTGATAGATCTAGGAGATGCAATTAATGTCATGACCAAGGAGACAATGCAGACACTCCAATTGAATAACCTTAGGCCTACTCAGACAGTCTTGCAATTAGCTGATAGGTCTACAATCAAACCTGAAGGAGTCATAGAAGATTTGGTCATTGCATTAGATTCTTGGGAATACCCTGTTGATTTCATAGTTTTGTAGCCTAAGGTTAATCTTGCAGGTTATCCTCTTATACTAGGTAGACCATGGCTTGCCACTGCTGATGCATTTATAGGTTGCAGGTCTAGTAACATGATCATATCTAATGGGACAGTGACCAAGAAATTGGTTTTATATCCACCAGCCTAGCCATACCATGAGCTTAAGCAAACCATTTGGCCTAGCCTAGAGGATGAGGACACCTATTCCCTACAAACCCTGATGACTATTGAACGCAACCCTTTATTGAATATTCCAGATGAAGATGAATTAATTGCACATGTTATTCAAAATAATTGTGGGAGGCACCCACAGCAGCAAGACTGCCTATCTTGTTTACAAGACTCTTTGAGCAGCATAATACCCAGCAGTTCATCAGAAGAAGTTTCCCAAATCTTCCATGCGTTATTACCTCAGCAATGCTTACCTGTATTACCCAGCCTTGATTTATCTTCCATGCAAAAACTGTCTAAACAAGTAGAAATCAAGCTAGGTAAGATGTTGAATATTAACAATACATTGACTGATGAACAACAGCAATCCCTGCATGAAATATCACATACACACTTAATAGCATTCACCTAGGATTATAGTGACATGAAAGGCATTGATCCTGCCTTATGCGTGCACAAAATATATATTGATGATGGCTATAGACCCATCAGGCAACAACAGAGGCGCATGAACGCTGCCCTCAGAGAGATTGTAGTAAAAGCTGAGCTTCAAAAGCTTATGGATGTAGGCTTTATATACCCCATTTCAGATAGTGAATGGGTTTCACCATTGGTCATAGTACCCAAGAAAGGTGGCAAATGGAGAGTTTGTGTTGACTACAGGGAACTGAATACTTCTACCAGGAAGGATCACTTTCCATTGCCATTTATTGACCAAGTTCTTGACTCTTTAGCAAGCAAGAAATATTTTTCCTTTCTTGATGGTTTTAGTGGCTATAACCAAATTAAGATTGCTCCACAGGATCAGGATAAGACAACGTTTACTTGCCCTTGGGGGACATATGCATACTCTATCTTACCCTTTGGTTTGTGCAATGCTCCAACTACATTTCAAAGAGCAATCCTCAGTATTTTCTCTGATTTTACCCATCATAGTATGGAGATTTATATGGATGACTTCACCACATATGGTGACACATATGATGAAGCTCTACACAATTTGGAGAAGGTGTTAAAAATATGTACAGAGCACAACCTCTCTTTGAGTAATGAAAAGTGTTTTTTGATGATGACACAGGGAATAGTCTTGGGACATTTCATCTCAAGTGCAAGCATCCAAGTTGGCCCAAAGAAGATTTAGATCATATCTACCCTGCCTATTGTACAAAAATAGAAGGATGTAAGAAGCTTCATGGGCCATGCAAGATATTACAGGAGGTTCATTCAGGATTTTAGCAAGATTGTTGCCCCTCTGTTTACTCTACTGACCAAGGACAGTGAATTTGAATGGACATCAGATTATCAGATCTCTTTTGAAAAGCTAAAAACATCCTTGACACAAGCCCCTGTTCTTAGAGGTCTCAATTGGTCATTACCTTTTCACATCCATACAGATGCATCAAATTTTGCCATTGGGGTAGTCCTAGGCCAATAGGAAGGAACCAAAGAATATGCCATATACTATGTAAGTAATAATCTGCAAGGAGCTGAGTTAAACTACACTATGACAGAGAAAGAGATGTTGGCAATTGTTTATGCAATTAATAAATTTAGGCACTACATAACTAGTTACAAGGTTTTCATACATACAGATCATGCAACCATCAGATATTTGATGAATAAACCAATAGTGGGTGGCATACTTGTAAGATGGTTATTGTTGTTGCAGGAGTTTGATATTACAATTGTTGACAAGCCAAGCAAGGCCAATGTAGTTGCTGATTTTCTGTCTAGACTACCTACAAAATCTTCAGAAGGAGTGGTTGATGATTCTTTTCCTGATGAGCATCTATTTGCTCTCACTATACACAATCCATGGTATGCAGATATAGCCAATTATTTGGTTACAGGGCAAATTCTAGGATACTTCTCTCTAAGGGAGAAGAGGTAGCTAATTCACAAATGTTTTCCTTATTCATGGATTTTTGGATTCCTATTTTACATTCGGCCAAATAATATTATGCGCAGATGTATCAGAGAAGATGAGGTGTTTGATATATTGAAGGCCTGTCATGATGAGCCTTGTGGGGGACATTTTGCATCCAAGAGGACATCATTCAAAATATTAACAATAGGGTATTACTGGCCAACACTTCATAAAGATATTGTCAAGTACACTAGGAGTTGTGATAGATGTCAGAGAATGGGGAGGCCTACAAGAAGTGACGAAATGCCCTTGCAACCACAAATCTCATTGGCTCCTTTTGACAAGTGGGGATTGGATTTTGTGGGTCCTATATCTCCTACATCCAACAACAAAGAATATATCCTGGTATGTACTGATTACTTAACCAAATGGGTTGAAGTGAAGGCATTACAATTTGCCAGAGATGGCAATGTGGCAAAATTCCTGTATGAAGACATTTTCACTAGGTATGGTGTTCCAAGAGAGATAGTAATTGACCAAGGACCACAATTTACATCTAATTTAATCACCAAATTGGTTAAGGAATTTTAGATCAGACATAAGAAATCTACTCCCTATCATCCTCAAGCCAATAGTCAGGTAGAGGTCACAAATAGGGAGATTGAGAACATCTTGACAAAGACAATGCAACTTCATAGAAGGGATTGGGTTTCTAGGCTCCCTGAAGCTGTTTGGGCATACATAACAACCTAGAAGACAACTATAGGGTTTACACCTTATGAGTTGGTCTATGGCAAGACAACAGTCCTGCCTATAGAATTTGAACACAAAACCTTGAGGACAACAATGGAACTAGGAATGGATTTGACCACAACACAACAAGAAAGGCTACAACATTTGAATGCTTTGTATGAAATTTGATTGGAGGCTATTAATCACACAGAGGTCATACAGAAACAAAGAGCAAAATGGCATGACAAGTACATCAAGACAAAGGAATTCACTGCAGGTGACTGGGCACTCCTTTATGATTCAATATATAAGGACTTCAAGGGCAAGCTTTAGTCATGTTGGTTAGGCCCATATGAGATCAAGCAAGTCTTTCCTAATGGTGCAGTTCAATTGCAGACTATTGATGTAGTTCAGTTTTCACTGCTAGTAAATGGGCACAAGCTAAAATTGTATAAAAAGCCACTTCAGAGGGTGGCTTTCTTGTTTCTTTAGCTACTCTGTATGGTCCTCCTGACACTCCTGATGATGATGATGCGACACTAGATAATACACCTTCAGATATTGATCCACCAACACTATCCAGTGATGTGGAGGTTGAGTTGCAATACTCAACCCCTGTTGTTGAAACATAATTTTCTTTGCTTTAAAATCTCATGCACACATAGCACATTGTACATGATGACCAATGTTAATTTCAGAGGGACCTATTTTTCACATTTCATAGGGACCTGTCACAGTTGGGCCCTCGTTTCCTATTTCTCCACAAAGTCAGTCGGGACTTGTGTTGCAGGTGCCTGTAGCAACGAGTGTTTGTGGAGATTTTCATCCATTTGGCACACATTTCATTCTTCTTCACGTGCATTTCCTTACTACTCCACATGCTTCAATTACCTTTCATAATCCAACAATTGCAACATGTTTGTTCAAATTGTATTCACCGGCTGTTACATCAACTTTTACGGCCTATCAACTCGAATAAATTCTTACGTACCCACTAACCTCCCATCTACTCTATGCATATCACTCCGCTCGTGCCAACTTCCTGATCTCTTTTTCCAAGGCGACCCACTCCATGCTCTTCATAATGAATGCACATAAGGTAACCTTTTAATGATTATCTTCAAAGTTTCTATTTATATTCATTATTACTAAGTGTCTATCTTATGCATGCGGCAATATATCACCCCTTTTCATGTAATCATTACTCTTTCATCCCTGCACATTCATTTGTGAAGTGTGGTCACTTCACCTTTCAGTTGGGGAGAGGGTATATGGTCAGTTTTTAAGCTTTTTTCTTTTTACCATCAATTAAATTTTCTTTAAGCTGCTGTCGAGGTTTTTCTTATGTCATTTTCCATGATAAGTTGACCTGCCCTGAATTGTGAGCTTGATATTTTCCTGTGAGTGAGCTTAATTTCAAATTTGTAAAGCTACAGTTGGGGGGTGAAAGTATTGACAGGTAGTTTCCTGAGGTGGTAAAATTGAAATTAGGTAGAATTGAGAAGTGAGAAGAGTGCAGAATATAGGTGCAATGGGGGGTGATGTGATCAGATGAGAACCATTAGTGCATAAGGAGATATTGGAAGATGTATTGGTTCTCCCACTCTTTACTAGAGTGGGGTGGTTAGACTATTTTCTGAAGTTAACAGAGTATGACAATGATATGGCAAGGGATTTTGCAGCAATTTTGCAGTATGACGAAGCAACGATGAGGGGATTAGTTGTGGATGCCTCTAAAATAGCTAGTGCCAAAGTAACTGACTTACCATGAATAGGGTCTGAGTATCTAGCCTGTACTGATGCAGCAACAGTGAGGGAGGAATTTTGTGAGCTCGGTGAGAACCTGGAGTGGACCACACAAGGTACAAAAAGATTATCCCTTCCTTTATTCTAGGGGAAATGAGATTTGTATATTATCAAATATATCACTTGTGATGGTAGACATAACTTGTTGTATACTACACACTTTAAATTGTTGAATCACCTGCGCCATGACAAACTGGTTAATGTTCCCAATTATCTATACAATATGTTGAAGAGAATGTCATTTGAGTATCAGAAAAGACAAACATAGACTACATTGTCTCATCATTGTCTGGTAGCTCTACTGGTTAAAAGAAGTTTGAGAATCCAGCACCCACAGGTTAGCTAGGATACCTTTAAATAATGCAAGGATATTTCTGAATTACTAGAAGTAGATGAGCCTCAACAGGAGGTTGAACCTGAAATTGAACTTGATGTAGAACCAGAGCCAGCACCAGAAGTTGAACCAGAGGTTAAACCTAAAGCTGAGCTTGAGTGAAAAGAGCCGCAGGAGGAAATTCCTCCAGAAACTAGGCCAGTGACAGCAAAAGAAACCCCAATTCCTAACCCTAAACCCATGAGGGGAACCATGAGAAGTGATGCTTCTACATCTTCTAAGAAGAAGAAGAGTAAGAAGAATGTAGAGAAGCATAAGGGCATTGAGAAAGAGAAGGGTAGAGGGGAAAGGAAGAAGAGAAGTCAAAAAAAGAGAAAAAGAGAGGATAAGCCAAAAACTATCACACCTAGGCATTCAGGAAGACTGATGAGGCAAAATGTAGGAAAAAGAGTTGATGAGGGACATGGGGAAGCATAAAAGGAGGAAGAACAATAGCAGCAAGATCCAACATTGTTGGATACAGCTTCAAAGAAGGAAGGAAATGTCCCTGGTAATACTCCTACTGATTCCAGTGTACCTGCCAAATGCAGAAGGTATGTTTCTTCATCATCTAGTTCTGATTTAGAGGATATTTTCATTGCAAGAAAAATGGGAAAAACAGTTCTTGGCAGCCCTGTTAGAGAAGTTTTTAATGTTGCTGAAAGTAAGGATGAAGGTTTTGATGTTGAACAAGAAAAAGAGTTGTTAGAAGATAGAAACATGAGGTAAGAACTTCAGGAAGCCCTTAATAGAATTAAACAATTAGAAGAACAAGTGAAACAATATGAGGAGAAGGATAGGGAGAAAGAGATAAGATAAAAAGAATTGGAGGCAAGGATTCAGACATATGGTCATGGCTCTAACATGGATCTCTTAGCACAAGTAATTGAGAGTAAAATGGAAAATGAGGAAAAAAGAAGCTTCAATCCTGTAGCCTCCTATAATAAGACCTGCATGCCTCACCGTTCTATCTATGGGCTTTGAATTGATGAAGTTTAATGATGAATTCAGACAATAAAAAGAAAAATGGGAGAAGGAGAAACAAATTCTTAATACATCATTAGACAGTAAAAATATTGAGTTAAAAAGGTTGGAAGGGAAGCTAACATAGGTAGTTGAAAGGGTAATTCAAATTATAGAATGCAGACCTCCACCAAAAGTGCATGCCTTGTTTCTCAAAGAAAAGTTTCTTAGTTTTCAATTCAATAGATTTATAAATAATTAGTCCATTTCCATCTATTCAAGACATGATTTTTTTCAGTTATTTCAAGGAGTTATAGTTTGGAAGAACAAGATCAATTGTGTGAATACTGTCTGCACAATTATTTGATGGATGAAGATACAGAGTGGAACCCCTTGATCTATGCCGGTGATCTTCAAGTCATAGCACTAATGTCTTATCTTAGAAATGAGCAGCTTAGGGGGGAGTTAATGGATAGATATGAAGAACAGGAAAAGAAAATGCCACTACAGCTTAGGAAAGAAGCCTTGAATCCTGAAGTGATCCTAACCCCATGGCTAACACTGCTTTCTCATAAGGGTCCAGGTAAGGTGATTATGGATTTAAGACTTAGGGATTATAGGAGAATACATCGGTTGGCAATATCTATCATTCATAATTGTAAGAGGTATGTGCAGAATAGATGGGATAGTTTGACCCCAGAGTTGCAGAAGAAAGAGCCTCATTCTCTTCACAACTTTATAAATTTGTTTGAGAGGTTGCGCAGGTACATCCAGATCTCAGAGTGAAAAGGAATGAAATGGCTACCCCTTACTTATCACCCTCCTATTCTTATTTATCTAGTTCCACACTAGGCAGGAGAAGAGGTGATGAGTGCAGGCGTGATGAATTGATCAGATTGGAGAAACTTGCATGTTACAATGGATTCTATCTCAAACAGGGAAAGGGGGTTAGAGACGATATGGATCTAAGGCAGATAACTTTGCATTATAACCTTTTCCCCTAGGTGTTTTATTGAATATTTTTCTTGAGGGCAAGCACAAGTCTAAGCTGGGGGGAAATGATGGGTTCAAATGTTGACTTCTTTTATGCTATTTCTTATGCTTCCATACTTTATACCTATGCTATTTCAAATGCTTTCCTAATACATTACTACCATAATATGTTGTGTTTTATAAATATTCTGCAAACCTTGAGCTTAATATGCCAATAAGAAACATGGTGATGATATTTGTCAAATGCATGAGTTAAACATAAGTATGTATGTATATAAATGGAATTTTGTGGATTAATTATGAAGGCTATTTTGTATGCGTATGTTTTATGGATTAACCCTGTGCAACATCAAGTTGGTAGCATTAAGGAGAGGAGAATTCGCAGCACATTGCAAGACAGAGCATTGAAGGAAGTCACAGTTAGGTGCCAACTGAAGCTAAACGTGACCATCATGGAGGAATAAATACAAGTGAAGAAGAAGACTTGCTCTAGAATTCTGATCGCAACTTATGTGTTTTCATTTCATGAGCCGTTGGATTAGAATTTCTGTTTGAGCAGGACTTTGCTTCCTTTGTTTCAGTTAGAATAATAAATTGATCTCAAACCTATACCCTGATATCTAGGGATGAATTGATGATCAAGTTAGTTGGTAGTTACATCGTACTCTCTCGTTTTTGTATAAGATAGGAGGGATGAGTTCGATAGGAAGTTAGAGAGAAGATTTTCTTTCCAAGTTACTTTGTTTTTATAGCTACTCAACAGTTACTCTATTTTTATCTAGACATGTTTTATTGAATACAATCTGAAAAGATCATGTTTCTGATATGAAGTGAATACAACTATGTGTTATGAGAATCTAAAGTAGATTTAGTTTCCAGATTAAGTGAGATAGTTTCCTGAGCTGGCCACTCAAGGTACTAACCCTCACTTTGTATTTTCCCTTATTTATTCATGCATTTCTAGTTAAAATTGTTTCATGTTATTTCATAAAAGTTACATTGTGGAATGAGTAAGATATCTTAATTGCTATTTCTAGTAGTTGTGATTCATGAATAGAACATATATTTGAAGTCCTCTAGAGGTTAGTGTCAATTCTTTTATCATTCTGTGTATTTCAAGTTAATTCTATAATTCTCTGTTGAATATAGTTATCTTCAGCTTATGCTGAAGGTACCTATAGCAACTGGATTTTTAACTATTCTTGTTGTTCTTTCATTTTTGTGAACTTCAGTAAATTAAGTCAATTAGAATAAGTCTGTATGAGTTAGTTTAGGATAGAAATGAGTCTTGAAGGCATATATAGTGCGGGCATCATCATAAGCTTACGCTCCTTGGTCGATAACTCAATGTAGGAATGCAATGATAGAGTGGATTGTTCATATAGGTTTACCCCTAAATTTAGTTTAAGTCTACAATAGATTAGTTTTCCTCTACAATGTATTTGAGGAATCTATGTTGCTTGGAAAGTTCTCATACATACATACAAACTAGTTGTAGTATTCTTTAGTGTAATCTTCAACTAATTTCTCTGTACACTAGTGCAACTATTGGAAATTCATATATTCATCCTCATAATGTTTGAGGGGTAGAATTCCTCTTGGAGAACATTGAAAAGGGTGTTCTAGGATTGAATTGTCTAGGGATCCTTGTTGCGTTGTGGTTGAGTGCTTGCCACTAACTAGATATTGAAATGCACTGCGAAGGAAATCTTCTCAATGTCAGTAGAATTGTTGATGGAAAATTATGCTTAGAGCTATTGAATCTAAACATACAATGTTAAGGCATCAATTTTACATTCAAACATGGGAATATCTAGATTTATTTGAACTTTGAAAGGATTTTATTTGCATGGGAATAAGTTGTGTGAGATGTTGTGGTGTTGCTTCGAGTTGGTTCATGAAATTATAGAGCTATCTGGAGATTTATTATTATTATATTTCCAAGGTAGCATGAATCATTCTTTGAACATCTACTAAAACTTTAGGTACTCATTCATTGGCCATTTTCTCTATTTTTTATGTTTATTTGAATTTTCAAAAGTTGAACTAGGTGTACCACACTCCTTTAGCTATTGTGGATGTATTTGAATGGGCATGAAGAAAGAGCTTAGCTCTAATAGCAATGATCTAAATCCTAGGTGGTTTGGGGATGATCATCTGTATTAGTTAGTAATGGACAAGATCATAGAATATGTAATTGGAAACAAATGGATATTAAACCAAATACACATTCACTACGCAAAAGACTATGGCAAATATGCCACTTCTATTTAGAATGAATATGTAAAATATTTACAAAGGGTTTAGATGTGAATCCATTGATTCCTCTCTAAGTATACATGATGTACAACACATGTATTTATACATGTGATATTACAATTAGGTCATCATCTAGGTGCCACATAGATGTTGCCATGTGTCTAACATGTATGGTCGAATGACATATGTGGATATTGAAGTGAAGTTTCAAACCCATATGTTGTTTCCTATAGTATGGAGACCACTATGTGTCATATGTGTATAGTGTAAATGTCACACTTGTATGGTGAACTGTCTCGTATAGTATGAAGGTCACCAAGTGTTGCATGCATATGGTTGCATTTTCTTGTGGTGTAGATGCTCCATTTGTCATACACATATGGTGTGACTAGGCATAAGCATGTTCTTCCATGTGAATAGTGTGCATGAGTAATGTTACATGGTTGTACATAAGCACTATGGACAAAGTTGTGTGAGTAGTGTTGTATGTTGTTGTGCAAGCACTATGCATGTTGATTTTGTTGATGAAACTGACACATGAGGTTGTACTCATATCAAAGAGAATCATGATAACAATCCTAACAAGTCTTGTGATCCCTTCCTCTACATAAATGGGTGTTTGGTACCTACAAGATCTATTCGCCTACTGCTATTTAAATTAAGGAAAAACTTAGTGATGCTAAGGACCACCATTTGGCTTACTATACAAGGTTTAAATTTTAGGACTACCTTGTGCATTAGTCAAGCCTCAATACTACATTAATTGTAAAAAGATAAAAGTAACCATGAAGGTGAATATCAAATATTGATGTAGATAGAGGCCACTATGTTGGACTATAAAATTTTAGAGACATATGTGCAAATGTGTTGTCCTAATTGTCAAAAAATGCTTTTGACGATCTCAAATGAGCTAGGGATGATTCCTTTAAATACATACCCTAGAAACAAAGTTTATTTTTTTTTGGTACACATGTCGATGGGTAATGGTCATGTACAAAAATGTTGATGGTAAGCTATGGAAATTTTGAAATTTGAAATAGGTGGATAAGGTCACAACAACAATCCTATCCTAGGGATAGAATCATTGATGCAATCTCATCTAGGGTAGGGAATATTCTTGAAACTATAATATATGTGCTCTAAATAAAGTACCGAGGCATGACATGATGATATAATGTGTCTTAGGTTAGTTCATGCACCAAAAACCTAGAAATGTGCTAGAAACATGTATTAAAGTGCTTGAGCCAAAGTGACATAAAACCATTCAGATCAACACTCTGGATCTACTTGATTAGCACTCATAATGGGTGGTGATTTTGTGTGATGATCCTCCCTCATTATCTCTTAGTATTGTTGCACGAGCTTAGAATTATTTAAGATATTTTGATTGATTTTGATATTTTGGGGTGTGTATGTCAACTAGCTACTTTTTTATTATAAACCTTCTATGTACGTTTTTAAAGTTTGATAAGAAAAATAATGTTTCCTTAGGCGAAAGGCTTAGGTTTATTAAATAATTGCAATCATATAAGCATAATCAGATTAAATTAACTAATTATATTAGTAATAGAAATTGGAATGTACTTTATAAATTGAACAATATGGAAGGTGATACTTAGCTTTATAGTCAAAGAATGATGCCAATGGATAAGGTTCTAGAATTTGTCTACTATCAAACCTTGGAAACAAAGCCTCTCTATTAGTGGAAATGCCTAGAATTCTACACTAGATCTCTACCCTATTAGAGGACAAGTAAGTAGATTTGGGACAAATTCACAACTATGGATTTGTACGTGTGCTCTAGATTCATCAAGTCAATTTTGATGGGTTTTGACCTGCAACTTCGTTTGATACATAATCCTTTGCTCTATATTTTCTATAAGTTTGGTTTGGTAGTATTGATAAATACCTTTGTTAGGTTGTCATATGACTGAGGTATGAGGGCATTGCACCTTGAACAACCCCTTGAAATTGAACAATATTGAAAAACAACATGCAATTGCCTAAGATGTAGGTTCTATACTCTTATGATTACACTAGATCAAAGTGTGTTGTTGTTGATTCCTCTAGAATGATTGCCTTATTTAAATTATTAGTAGATATGTGATATGATCTCTATAATTAGAATTAATTTATTGGATGTATTTAAATGCTATCACATAACATGAATCTTGCCAAAATTATGTTTAGTCAACTCAAAGCAAAAGGTTAAAGGTGGCTAGTCAACCAAAATTTGAATTTTTGATTTTAAATTGCAAAGGGACAAGTTTGTGACCATGAGGTCACCCTAATAATTGTGTGCTTGTCTTGATATGGAATAATAGTAAAATTTAGGTGGCAAATGGCTAAATGGAGCTAGTTTCATAGATAAGTGTGTTAATCAGGCAGATAAGATTAATGTTTAGGAGTGTGTATAGATGGATAGGGTAGGGATAAACGTATAAGGATATGTATGTGTGAATGGATAAAGAGGCTAGGGGAATGAGCCCAACTTTGCACAAGATCATGTCATTTGTCACTATGTACATGTATCAAGACATTACCTCAAAATATGCACAAAACTAAATGGAAATGGTTTGTGTATGCTAATTTCACCATTACATTTTACCCTCACTTTTAGGTGCACGTGAATCCTAAAATGATCATGTATCTCAAAGTATGTAGCATTCACAAACTTGCATGTAAAGTAAATATTCAAACACTCAAAAGATATCAAGATGGGGTTCGTATAAAGTAATGGACTTTGCAAGGATAGGATCATATGTGTTTGCCTTTTGTGTCTTTATCCATAAGATGAGTCTCTATAAGTGCCCATGTCTATCTACATATCTAAACATATAAATACTAGTGATAGGATATGGCACCCCAAAATTGGTTGTATCCATAGGATATAAGGAATTGTTGGAAGAAGAAAAACAATACATGAAAATTAGATGTAATCTAATCATGTAAGCATATAAGCATCTAATCATGTAACCATATAAGCATCTCAATAAAAAGTGTAAAGAATGCATCTTGTAAGCACATGGACTAGAGATATCATCAATGAAGGTAGAGTTTCTCCTAGCATGGGCAAAGAAATGGTGGTGTGACCCTTAGTGACCTAGTGTAACATACCATCTCATATTACTTGGAATTACACACACAATTTACTAAGAAAGTAAATTAACATGTAATTGGAAGAAATATTTTTTTATCATTTGCATAATTACAAAGAAATAAAGCATATCTTTTCTGAATATTTTTCAACCTTGAAAAAAATTACAATATATTCAAAGATAAAATTATAGTGAAATCATTTCACTTTACATTTACAAATAATTTGCACTTGGCAAAAATAAAAATTTTACATCATAAGTCAATCATAAAGTATACTACATCTGGAATCTTGATATCTATCACACAAGTCTCGGCAAGTCTTCTTCTACAGAGGGAGAGCATCATCTGAGTACTTACCTCCAACCTCAGACTGGCGGTCCCCTGCAAAGCTTCCATCTAGAAGTGGCCCTACCCTTCATGAAGAGTATAGACATAAGGTACTAACAGGTTGCCATCTGATTCCTAGTATTGTGTCCTACGTAAAACAATCAGCCATACAACTCTAGACAATCTTCTAGATAAGTATGATCATTCTGACAGGTCATGTCATCTAGACACTGTGAACTGACTAATGCATGCAAAGACAAATGCATCACTTTGGCCAAAGTTTCTATATAAATAGATGTTTGCAATAAATGTAGTCATGTATTCACACACATCTAACTCGAGTTGGGAACTATCCCATCCTACAGTTTGACTTACATGGCTAGTATCTCTAGACATAAATTATCTTGACTAAATTCAATCCTAGTCAATCTGACTTAAAATTAATCCTTAATCTAGGATAAACATAATATATGGGTTTAGGTGACATTAACCTTTCAGAGAGTCCCTCTTTTCATACTTACAAATACTAGGGTCTATGACTTCCTGTCATTCTACTCTATGACCCAAAATTTGAACACTCTTATGAAATAAATCAAGTTTCTAACTTTTGTTGAGAAATCATTTATTTAACATAAGTGGTTTCATAAACTCTTCTTAAATCATACATGTCTTGATCTATGGTTTCTTGACTATTCATTGTCAACCATAAAATACAATAGACTAAATCAATGTCATAACTGACTTAAGAATTTTTCTTTAGTTTTCTAAACCCTTCTGCGTTGATTCTAAGGTTATGACTTCTCTGATCCCAATACAATGAAATATCAAATACCCTTGTTTTCCAAATCTAATAAGTTGTAATAATATAACATGAATATAAAAATCTCGTCTACTCTCAACCACTTGGGCATTGTTACAAAACATGAAAAGTCATCTCACATGAGGTTTACCCTCTTCATAGAAAATGCTATCATTTTCATAATTAAACTTCTTGATTTATTCAATCTTTCACCTAGATAAGTTTGAGTCTGCAATCATATTATTAGCAACCTCTTGGTCTTCTCAAGTCCACCGACTCTCTAAGGGATAGGTTTAGATCTCACATATAACTTATTTTAAATAGAATGATAATACTTATCATTGTTATAAATACTTATGTGAAATCATATTACTAACCTTATGTGTCTCTAATGATGTCGTTATCATTATTATATCTCTAAATAAGTGAGTAACTTATCACATAATCATATGATTCTAAACAATAAAACTATACACATAAATCAATATGAGATAAAAATCTATCTCTATCTAACTTATCTTGACTCCTACAATTTAAAACAAAGTCCTTAAAGGGTTTAGTCTCTAAATTACATGTATATGAATATGTATCTATTGGTTGATTTGGTTTGACAATGGTTATACCATCACTCCCTAGTCTTTCCATGACCTTCTCATAGAGATATGATCTCATACATTGAATGGGCCATAAAAAGATTGGTCATCATTTGACTATATAAGAATATACACTATCATCCATAACTGGAACTTCTTAATCCATGCTTGGTGTTACACACTAGCCACATGGCCTATCAGCCTTCTATAGTTTAATGCTACACTGTATATTGTGGATAGTATACTAATCTTCTAAAGTTTAATACTATTCTATATATTGTGGATAGTATACCAATCTTCTAAAGTTTAATACTATTCTGTATACTAAGGATAGTATACCAATATTCTAAGGTTTAATACTATTATGTATACTGTGGATAATATACCGATCTTTTAAAGTTTACTATTCTGTAGATAATATATATATATATATATATATATATATATATATATATATATATATATATATATATATAGATATATATATATATATATATATATATATATATATATATAGATATATATATAGCTCACTTGGCCTTTCAACCTGCTATAGATGATATACATAAATCACTTGGCCTTCTAGTTTGCATGAATTGACTATACTATATACAATATTCAGAGATCACTTGGCTTTTCGACTTGTATATATTGACTACATTGTATACAATATACAATGATCACTTGGCTTTTCAGCCTGTATAAATTGGCTATACTGCATACAACAAATAATATATTGTGATCTTGGCCTTTTATAGGCATGGAAAGAAAAAGAAATAAGTCTTTTATTAAGAAATAGAGATATGACTTCTATAAGAACTAAGAAGATTTAGACCTCACCAAAAACACGGAGTAAAAAGACTCTTCAACTTCATTACTACATAGAAAATTATCAAGCCTATCAGCCTCAATTACAACATACTAAAGAGCTAATACCATAACAAGAATTTCAGTCTAATAAAATATTTTTCAAGAAAAAGCATGGAACTTGATTAGAGTTTGAAAGAGAATAGAGGCTTATGATCCTTCCATAGTTTCCTTCGTTCTTTCCATGACAAGCTACAAATCCATCTTCCTGTTGATATTCCCTCTCAAAAGAAGTTTTAATGTGCTTCCTTCTGCATCTACTTAGCTCTCTCTATGTGTCCTTTCCTGTCAATGTCCTATGATGATTATAGAGTTTCCTCTCCAACTATTCGACTCTCCTCCTATAACAATGCCTATAAAAATTCCATGAAGGCATGGAGCATCAATGGGGATAATGGTCATAAAAGACCACTCCCAAAAATTTGTTAAAAATCTCCTCCTTAATCTTCAAAATAGTTATGGAGAAAAGGAGTCAAGCCACCATAATCATAATAGTGGCTTGCAATAAATGGAAATCTTTACCACGTATCCTTTAAACTCAACTTCTACAGAGTATGAGTTTAAACGTTAGTCCCTATTTAAATAGATAATATATATATAAGACAACATATTATTTATATACAACGTATTCTCATGTTGTTACTAGCATTCAACAAGATACAAGAATGGAGTTGAGGTATTCTCCCCCTCTCTATCTTGTATAAATACCAAAATAAACAAAAATAACATGCTAGAATCCCAATGGGGAATTCAAATAATAAAATAGTTTAACTATTATTGACTTTTTCTTGTCGATGGTCACATACTAACCTGACTTAGTTTTCAACAAAACCTATGCTTAGTAGATCTAGTTAACAATCGACGATTTGTCGAATCAACACCAAACCTAGACCAATTTGGTCAAACACAACTTACCAAACTTGATGAGGGTTCACTTAAAATATGAAGCATGAGAGTTAGATCGCAACAACATGTTCTTATCCATATGTATATTCTCTTCTCTCTGATGATGCTCTCCCTCTCTTTTCTCGGTGGGTGGAAAACTTGTTTCCTGGTTATAACTTACAATCACCAAATTGGGATTAGTGTATCGTTAGTCATTTCATAAACCTTAAGAATAAATAACATCTTATAATCACATGTCTTAATTATAATCATATAAACATAAACTCATGATATCATTGATTTATCCTGACATTTTCACATAACATCAAATCATTAATTCATGCAAAATTATCTACTAATTACGTGCAAGTAAAAAGTAAAACATAGTCAAATTTTGGGGTGTGACATATCTCCCCCATAAGATTCATTGTCCTCGATGATCGAATGTATCCATAATAATAATATGATAAAGTTTTTTGGTCAACTTTGAAAAGCATAAAATAAATGAGCAAATCTTTGATAAAAATAATGGTAATCTTCCCATGTGGAACTATTCTCTACATATTGGTCCCACTGGACCTTGCACTGAGTAACCTCTCTGTTACGCAAGTGGAGCTTGTGAACTTTGAGCACTTTGAGACGCTCAATCATGACCACTCTTGGGTCCTGTACCTGTAAAGCATTCCAATCAAGAATATGATTATCACCTGTTATATACTTTTTCAAATATGAAACATGAAAAACATTATGCATCCTGACAAGAGCTGGTGGTAGAGCGATTTTGTAGGCAACTGGATTAATTACTTTGAGAACTTCAAAGGGTCCTACATATCGAGGATCTAGTTTGGAAGACTTTCCAATTTTTATAGAACTCTCCTAAGGTTTGAACCTCAAAAGAACTTTTTCTCCAACTAAGAATTGCCTTGGTGTACGCTTGGCATCAGCGTAACTTTTTTGTCTATCATTTGCTTCCGCCAATCTATTTCTAGTCAGCTTGATTTGTTCTTCCATTTTTTATAATAGTCGGGACCAATGCTAATCATATCTTCTAGATTATCCCAACTTATAGGAGTTCAACATCTTCTTTCGTACAATGCTTCAAATGGAGCCATCTTGATAGAAGAATTGTAGGAGTTGTTATAAGCAAACTCCACAAGCGGTAGATACTCTTCCCACTTGTATTGCTGATACATGTAATACATTCACAACAAATCTTCAAGGACTTGATTTACCCTTTCTATCTAACCATCTGTCTCAGGGTGATAAGCCGAGCTTATATTGAGTTGAGTTCCTAGTGCTGAGAACAAAGTTTGCCAAAATATCGACGTCATATGCGCATTTCTATCTGAGATAATCTTCTTAGGAACTCCATGCAATCTAAAAATTTCTTGCAGAAACTTGCGAGCTAAAACTGGTGCTCCATCCGTTATATTCCCAAGTATAAAATGAGCTACCTTGTCAAGTTAGTCCACCACCACTAAAATAACATTATGTCTATTTCAAGACATTGGGAGACCTTGCACAAAATCCACACTAATGACCTACCATTTCCACTCTAGAATATCGTGTGGATACAGAAGTACTTTTGGATGTCGATGCTTAGCATTGACTCTCTGGCATTCTAAGTAACTTGCTACAAATCTTGTAGCATCATTCTTCATTCCTTTCTAGAAATAAAGAGGCTTCACATCGACTAGGAGTTTGTTTACTTCAGGATGCCCTAAATATAGTGCGGAATGAACTTCCTTCCAACAAGGTTTCTTAATTTTGCAGAGTTTGGAACATACATCCATCCTCTATATCTCAAAATCCCATCTGGATCAAAATAGAACCCATCATACCTTGAGTCTTGAGAATTTATTGAGAGAGTCTGTTTAACTTGCTCATAATACTCATCACATGTAGAATTTGTAACAATAAATCCTTGAAATTCGAGCAGATAGAGACAATTGATGGGATGTGCCTCCAATGACTCAGAGCATCTGCTACTTGGTTTCTTTTCCTTTGATATAACTTATCTCAAAGTCATAGTCAGATATCAAGTCCAACCATATTCTTTGTCAAGCATTCAAATGAGGTTGAGGAAATATATACTTAAGACATTGATGGTTCGACTTTAGTTCAAAACTATTTCCTAGCAAATAGTGTCACCACACTTGCAAAACATGCACAACTACTACTAACTCTAAGTCATGAGTAGCATAATTCTACTCATATGCTCTCATCTTTCTAGATTCATAGGCTACCACTCACCCATTTTGCATAAGCACTCCTCCTAAACCTTCACCTGAGGCATCAGTGATTACAACTGTTAAGTAGGGAAAAGAGAGAAGGATGCAAAGTATGTGAGTACACTCGATCAAACCCTCCTTTCACTATAACATTCAAGGACAAAACTAAGCCAAGTCACTACAAGATGGAAGAGGACTCAGCTACTGGTTTTGTTCTCTTTTTTGTAGAGGAAAGATGTGATTCAATCAAGCCTTTTATCAAACCTTAGGCCAATCAATGCACTAAACCCTAGAATTATGGTAATCATCCTATAACAAAGAAATGAAAACAACAAATCAAGATCTGAAAGCGCAAGGGTGATCAGTGAGATTTCCAAACTTGTTCCTCAAAAGATGAAATGTCAGAAGACTCCAGGGCTAGTGCTTGAGTCCAGAGAGTTCTGTTCTCCGAAAGCTCTAAACTATAAAAATGTCAAAAATGATACTCTGATGCTGAATTCAGGGTTTGTTTTGCCTATTGGACACTGGGGCTAGCACCCTCATCTGCTACAAGTGAATTTCCAAACTTTGTTTTTGGATCTTGAATCTTTATCCTTCAAATAGCCTCCTTGTACCTTTACTTCTGTAATTCCTGCACATGTAACTTGCACACAAGAAGAAAGGGGTTTGGGGGTTGTGGTGTTTAGGGATTTACCTCAATCTTTCCCAACACCATTGTTAGAGTGAGAGAGCATGCCCTAGAAGGGTAGAGAATAAAGATAATCCAAATGATGATGCAATATTCAAACACAATAATGTCACCTTGGTGGTGAAATCCTTAGGAGGATGGAGATTCTTCAACTCATAAGGATGTTAATGATGATTCCAAATCTACAACAAACACAATACTAACACAAGTCTTCCACAAACACAATGAATGCCTTGAATTCATCTTTGCACAATATCATAACCTTGCTATCATCAACCTTTCTTAAAATGAATTCAAACACTTGTTTATATATGCTATCTCGTTAAACTTTCGTAAATTAATTGAAAGAGCCGACAATAGAGGACCCATTTAAGAGTCATATGTTGACATGCACTTGATTTTACCCCAACCAATCAGGGTGGACTTGGACATGGGTGTCCAAGTCCCAAGGAGCCTTTTTGGTCAGGACTTAAGCTTTAAATGGGCCCCTATTTCCCATTTGACATGGGTTTCGAGGGATTTCTCATCGAGGTGAATAATTAGCCTTGTAGAGTGTTAACACAGGGACCTAGGAGCTAAACTAGGAGGTAAAAAGGCATGTGTCCACTTTTTACTCCATAACATTTAGCCCCCACTTTAATGTGTGTGCCATCCTACAATACAACACATGGATTAAAGTACAGTCGAAGCATATCAAAACGCATCAAACACGTCAAACACAAGAATGAATACACACCCTAAGTTTGAAGGACTATTTCTATCCCCTAGACTTAGGCAAACGTAAGAAAACACTTAACAGTCACATAAGACGCGGTGAATACAGTAAGGAAGCATGCAATACATCAAGAAGATAGTGAAAGCATGCAATACACGGAGAAGACATGAATGCAGTCATGCAAGACACGAAGAAGTCATGAAGAGAAGACATGATTAAGCAATTACATATCTATATATAATGCTAACTAAAGTAAACAAAATACACATGTAAAGACACGCAAAACACATACAACATGGGGGGCTCATCGCCACACATCTTTAGACCATGCCACAAATATGCAAGACACGTAAAACACATAGAAGACACACAGAATACATGAGTGTTACATAATATGCCATAGACACACTATATGTCTTATATATAGCAAACATGGGCGATAGGAAGGAGCTCACCGCTGCACTCTACTATCTAAAACACGCCAAACACACCTGATGGTTGAGCTACACTACCACAACCACCAAAGTCATGCTTAAGGGTGAATGAATCAAGATCCAACCCCACCTCATGATGAGGAATTTGTATAAAAGGATGTGCATTGGCTCAAGAGATACACCATCCTGCCTTGCGATGAGGGCTTTGTTTAAAAGGATGCACATTAGCTCAAGAGATACGCCATCCTGCCTCGCAATGAGGGCTTTTTTCTTAAAAGGATGTGCACTAGCTCAAGAGATACACCATCCCACCTCGTGATGAGGGTTTTCAAACACGCTTTGTCAATGTCAAAAGTAATCAAACAGATACCATTATATATGCTCCCACCTTAAGGTGGTTGATCTCGCTTGTGAGTATCAAGCACATTAAGGTAGAGTTAAAACACACAAGGGACCAAGAGATTTCGCAAAGCCCATGCCCCAAGGTGACATGTGCCATGATCGCTGAATGTTCCCACAAACACGTCGATGTCAATTGCTTAGATATTCAACAAGATATAAGCTTTGGTTAGAAAATCTTACTCCAAGATAATAACCAAATTAATTCATGAAAGCTATGTAGAAATCATATCACATAATAGACCAAGGCTACACTTGCGGGTTTGGAACTGAGTATAGCCGTTGGGTTATATTTTAGGTATCTCGAAACTGAGTGTATCAACAAGGTGAGATACAAAACAATCCAAAGTGTGTTGAAGTAGATTTTGAGTATTGCAAAGGTTTGTTACAACAAAATTTTAGAATACAAATCACAACTTAGAGTGATTCTACTAGTCAAGCATCAATAATATATATCAACCCCATCTTCATATATGGACTAGGTCCATTTTTGCTTCCTTGCTGAAGGGACGCATGGTTCTTATCAATATTTGTTTGTTTTCTTCATTTGTTGGCTAGTAGAGCCACTGAAGAAGTTAAACAACAAAATGAGAGAGGAGACAAGAGTGACTTGGGTTTACAACATGACAAGATGCCCCCAAAACATCTCCATGACGTTATGCCCCCAAGGCACAACATACAATAATTAATTAGAGGAGAGGAAAAGTAGAAGAATAGAGAAACATATAGAAGAATGGTCACAACAAAAGCGGTCTCGTTGTATCCTTGACCTTACAAGAGTATCAAGGGTCATCCAAAGAGACCTAAACAACACATAACACAACATAGGGGAACACAAGATGACATATATATGAGTATATTAATCTAAGAGTAAGCTAAACTTGGGAGCATCTTAGAGAGGTCCTCCATCAAGTGTGGTAAATTGTGTGAGAAGTTCATACCTAAGTGATTCTTGTATCCAAGGCATCCATACGGTGCTTGCTTCTGAAAACCTTGTATGTTTGAAACCTTTTGCTGCTTATGAGTGGAATAATTTCTATTTACCACCAATGATAGTTGCCTTTTTCTTTTCCTTTTCTTTGTTTTCTTATTCTACATTGCATGATTAATGAGCCTTTATCGATGAAATGGAATGCTTCTCATCGACACCACTTTCTCTTGCTTCAAGTGATTACATATAGGCTATCTTGATTGCTTCTCTTGTGCATTTTGATCATCTCCTGATCCATAAAGGGATAATGAAGGAGGAACCTCAACATAGATACCTTTTCCTCGTGGGTAAGGTAAATATTCATTTGTTGTCGTAACATATCCACTATGCCATCATAGTCAAGATAGTCATCTTCAATCTCCAATGTAGTTTGTTCCACCATATTATTGTCTCTATGCTTAGAGAAAGGATCAATGAATATTTGTAGATTTTGATTTGGAAGAGCCACCAACTTATTCCCATTTCCATTCACACCAATAACTTGTATCATGTTAGAATCGATGAGGTCTTGAATTTCATGTTTAAGATGCACACATCTTTCAGTATCATGTCTCGACAAGAGGTGATAATGACAATAAGCATTAGCATTAAATTAAGGTCCTTGTGGCCTACTACTATCAAAAGGACAAGCAGGAGGAAGCTTCAAAAGATTGTTGTTCATTGCTTGAGTCATTACTGAATAGAGAGAATCCGATAATGGAGTAAATTATCTTTGTTCCTATTTGAATTGAAATGGTTTCCGAGGAGGCTTTGTAATAGAAAACACTTGTGAGTGAAAATTATTTGAGTGTTGCCCATTGATCTTGATGGAATTCTTGTTGTTCTTCTTGAATGTATTTTGAGATGATCTAGCTATGGATTGACCAACAGGAGTTGATGAGGTATGATTCTCATACTGACTAGCTGAAAGTTGGTAATCTCAGAGAACTGTGCATAAGTGTTGAAATGAACTATACTTCATCAACAGTATCTTGTCACGTATATTTGGTTGTAGATTCATAATGAATACCTTTTGAAGATCCTCATCTTTAATCAGATATTGTATTTGCGAGACAAGACCTTGGTATCAACTGATGAACTCTGTTAATTTCTCTTTCGAACCTTGTTTACAATGAACCAAATCAATCAAGGAGATAGTAGGTCCAATCTTTGCTTAGAAGTGTTGTAAGAATTGATTAACTAGCTATGAGAATGAATTTATTGAATTAGGAGATAGAGAGAAAAACCACTCCAAAGCAGTATCTTTGAGAGATCGAGGAAATTTTTTTGCTAATAATTCCTCATTAAAGAAGAAATCACTACACATTGTTGTGAATGCTACCACATGAGTATTAGGATCACCTTTACCACCGTACTTTTCAAAGTGAGGAGTCTCAAATTTATTAGGCATTGGAGTTCTTAGAATTGCATAGGATAAAGGACTATGAGCATGATATGTTGTAAAGTAGTTTGAGAGGAAGAGTTAGTCAAGCTTGTTGCTTTCTATTGTAAAGAATACATACTCTGCAAAAGATGATTTAAGAGAGTATCATTGGATGAAGAGGTAATTTGTGGATTTGAGATAGGTGCATTAGATGTCGTAGTCATGAAATTGAGAGGTGGTTGGTAATAAGTGGAGGTGATGGGTGGTTGAGAATAACTATGCATTGGTATGGAGACATGAGGTGTAGAGTTTTGATAATTAAATCTAACAACTTTATAATTTCCAGTAGATGTTCCCATGGTAGTGGTAGAATTTCTACAAGCATGTGGATTGGTGGTGAGAATTGATGATGTAAAAGTGGATATTCCAGTAGTCGATATGGGTCCTGAGACTTATACCTTGGCGGTGACACATTTTCAATGTTATGCGTGCGACTAGTCATATGCATAATGTTATGATCCACTATGTGGGATAATCCACAAAGCATGTCAACACCTTATTGTCCTTCTTGTAACAATCCTCTTATACCTTTAAAAATAGGTACCACTTCTTGAGCTAGATGTGCTTGTTCTACAATTTGTTGAAATTCAGTTAATTATTTGTCCAATTTCTTAATATTTTCATCAGGAACATGTACATATTTGTTACCCATTTCTTCAAAAGGAGGAATTATTGGTTCTTCCAAGTTATCATTTAAGATGTTATGTAGAGGTGTTGATTCACCCTTTGTAAAGTGGTTGTATAATGGATTTTCTGATGTTTGCACACCGTTGCTATCAATAGCAATAGGACCCATTAGTCTATAACTTCTCCTTACAAAGATGTTTCTAGTAGGGAAGTGGGTTATACAACTCATTCAAATTCCAATAACACTCAATGCACTAACCACTAGTACAATCAACAAGATTAAGGTAGTTATGTTTGTTGAAATACACAATGTGTAATTACAAAATTTGAAATTTAAATGCAAGAATGCCAAATGAAGCAACACTACAACTCAAAATCAGATTTGAATGAGTTTTTGAAGAGAACAGAAAAATATGAAATAAGATTTTGACTACAAACCCTAGCTTTTGCAAAAACTAGGTTCTATGAAAAATGCCATTTTTTAACAAAACCCTAGCAAATGAGATATGCAAATGCAAGGTGTGAGATCATGAAATGATTAATGGTTGTACTTTGTCTTAGATTTGATGTAAAAATCAGATTTTCAAATGTTTCCAATGATGCAAGGAAAATAATGCAAAACTATGCCTTTATGCAAGCCTAAAATGCTTATTTTTTCAATCTTTTTCAACTATATGCAAGATTTTTCAATGAAGAATGATAAGTATGATATGTATAATGTAAGATCTAATTTCAACACTCAGCAAGATGCAAATTCTTTAAAACATGGGTTCACCAAAATGTTAAGTAGGGAAATGAGAGAAGGATGCAAAGTATGTGAGTACACTAGATCAAACCCTCCTTTCACTACAACATTCAAGGATAAAACCGAGCCAAGTCACTACAAGATGGAAGAGGACTTGACTGATGGTTTTATGCTCTTGTTTGTAGAGGAAATATGTGATTCAATCAAGCCTTTTATCAATCCCTAGGCTAATCAATGCACTAAACCCTAGAATTATGATAATTAGCCTATAACAGATAAACATAAACAACAAATTAGGATTTGAAAGCACCAAGGTGATCAGTGAGATGTCCAAACCCATCCCTCAGAAGCTGAAATGTCAAAAGTCTCTGGGGCTAGCACCCAAGTCCAAAAAGTTTTGATCTTTGAAAGCTCTGAACTGCAAAAATGTCACAAATGATGCTCTGATGTTGAATTCAGGTTTGTTTTGCCTGTTGGACACTGGGGCTAACGCCCTAGTCTGCTACAGGTAAATTTTCAAACTCTATTTTTGGATCTTGAATCTTTATCCTTCAAACAACATCCCTGTACCTTTACTTCTATAATTCTTGCACCTGTAACATGCACACAAGAAGAAAGGAGTTTGGGGTTGTGGTGTTTAGGGATTTGCCTCAATCAAATCCTGGGTTAGCATTCAAGCTTTTCCAACACCGTTGTTAGAGATATAGTGTGCCCTAGCAAGATAGAGGCTAAAGATAATCCAAATGATGATGAAATGATTCAAATACAATAATGTCACCTTGGTGGTGAAATCCTTAGGAGGATGGAGATTCTTCAACTCATAAGGATGTCAATGATGATTCCAAATCTACAACAAACACAATACTAACACAAGTCTGTCACAAACACAATGAATGCCTTGAATTCACCTTTACACAATATCATACCCTTGCTATCATCAACCTTGCTTAAAATGAATTCAAACACTTGTTTATATATGTTATCTCGTTAAACTTTCGTAAATTAATTGAAAGAGCCGGCAAGAGTGGACCCATTTAAGAGTCCTATGCCGACATGCATTTGATTTTACCCCTACCAATCAGGGTGGACTTGGGCATAGGCGCCCAAGCCCCAAGGGGCCTTTTTGGTCAGGACTTAAGCTTTAAATGGGCCCCTAGTTCCCATTTGACATGGCTTTTGGGGGATTTCTCATCGGGATGAATAATTTGTCTTGTAGAGTGTTAACATGGGAACCTAGGAGCTAAACTAGGAGGTAAAAATGCATGTGTCCACTTTTCACTCCATAACAACAACAAATTGTAATGTTCCACCCCAAATTGAAACCAATTTTTTCCAACACCCATAGAGAATTTTGTCTTATATCATGCAGGCATTGAGTCAAACACTTTGCATAGTAATTGATGCAATGTATTTTCAATGTGTTTGGGTATAGGATCATTCAAAATGCAATTTGAAACAATATTTGTTCAAACAGAAAACCCAAAATGCATAGAAATATCATGAACATTTCAACAAACTATTTGCATGCTTAAAGAAAAAATTAATGCAAACAATCTAACCTCAAACTCCAGCATTATATATTGATCTTCAATTGCTATGTCCAATATCAAACTTAGAATTACAGCAACTGTGATATAATATCAAATGGTGTAAATCCACAATGTTATTATGTCGTTGTCACATAAATGCATACTATTGTAGCTTGAAACAATGGTGTTGTAGATGCAAATATGAAAGATCTACCTATTCCACACCTTCCATCACCACCAAACAATAATATTTTACAGTTGTAGCTACACTCTACTCCAAATATTATATACTAGATGCCTTATATATGCTATGACATCAAAGAAAAGACTACGACTAGAATTAAATAAAATATATTCAACTCCAGCTATGGAGCCAACAACTAATACAACAAGAACCAAGATCTCAAACACTCTTAGCAATATCTTTCAATCACAATTTATTATTTGAAGAATCTCCAATAAATTTGCATAGTAAACCCTTCGCGATAAACTCCAGAAATTTGCAATGAAACACATGCAATCTCTATATGAAATTGCTCCAATACTCCAGCATTCGGCACAAGTGTAGATTTTGGATAAATCTACCAGCAAACCTTTCCTACACAACTATAACTCTGAATGAGTCACACAGTATTAACCAGGGAGGATCTTTCAGCATCATGGCTAATCTTCTCCAAGAGGGTTATAAATCCTCAAGAAGGCTGAGATGAACGAATTTCAATCCCACGGAACCACAAGGGTTTCAAAAGAGGAAAAATAATAATCTGCATAATCCAAATGAGCTCTCACAACCTCCTTTTATAGTTTTTTGCCGAACTCTCCAGAAGCTTATATTTTAAAAGTCACTTTTTAATTTAAAGTCCCTTTTTAGCTCTGAAAAAGACCTTTTTATTAAAATATTGATAATTTGACATGCAAGGTCCCAATTTTATGCATCCATGATTAAAACATTTCATCCTGGTTCCGACGAGCTATAACATTAAGGTGTTTTTTAAATTATATTTGGTGACCTTAGTAAAATAATTAAAATAAAGCCATTAACACACCTATTTTGCGGAAACTACCAAAATGCATTAGAATAAAAAATTGACTGCACTGGACTGATCCCAATAAAGAATAATGATAAACAGAGCCAACCAGGTGACTTACTATAAATAGATGCCCTCTCCAAGATTCTTGGAGAGCACACTAGAAGCTGAAAATCACCCTAGAAAGTGGCATATGAGTCCTCTAGGCCATATGACCTCATTGGAATCATCAAAAAACTCCTCTAATAACATTGACACACATCCATAAGGTTAGTGCCAACTACACTACAAGGGAACCCAAAAATGGGGACATTACAGTTTGCCCTTCCCAAAGATTGCTTGTCCTCAAGCAATGCCTATACAACACCAAAAACACCAAATTGAACCAAACTACAACCACATGTAATCCCAGGGTCCCACGTCAACCTTGGAGATCTATAGTACCATTTACTGAAGACATTGTCCTACAAGGTAACAATATGAGAAACCTCCTTAAAACCTTCTGTAAGAAGAGAAATCAAATATTGCATCAACTTAGTCAACTCCTTAGGGAATTGCTCTTCAAAAAAATCCAACTATAACATCATAAGAATACACTCAAGAGAGTCAGCATCAACTCTATCATTCCCAATAGTTGTTGGACTATAAACCCAAGTGATCCCTAGGTTCTAAGTTAATCTTAGAAAAAAAAACTACCACACTGTCGTTGCACCACCCTAATATAAATTGTAAAACTGTTGTGACACAACAACACTCTCCTCTCCTGGAAATGGTAGAAGTAATCATCCCCAGACCCCAAACTGAAACACCGGTAAGGGTTGAAACCCATACCATGAGACATCTCCTACTAAGGCATCCCAATAAAGTCCATGACTGCCATTCCTGTATCAAACATGATCTTGGGCAATAGGAAGAATAGTCTGCTTCACCCAAAAACCAAACTCTCCCAAAAATGAAGTGGACCAATCGCTGTCACAATTCTAAAATCTACCAACCAAGCAATGCCTCTACTATCATCAGTTGTACTCATATCATTGACACTTAATCTCCAAGTGTCGAAAGAAAAGTTCCAAACACACCAACACACCCAAAGCATTGCAATCAATAAGGCATCATCTGACGATACACACACTATCCTCATAAAGTATCTGTAGTGGCTGTCACTCACCAAGGTGGAAGCAGTAAATAGAGGAACTGTGTTTGAAAAAACTTCCATAACCATCTACCCTAAAGCATGCCAAAGCTCAAACTCAATCTTCTCACAAAAGAATATCACCATAACCAATGTGGAAATGTATGGGCAGCAGTAATCATTTTGAAATCCTACTAAAAACATAGGAGAGATGAGTATGGAAGTAGTTATAGAGTCATCTCCTATTATCAAACCATTTTTATCAACCAACTCTAACCACCAGATACTCGACTACTGATCTGAAAAGATAAACCAACACAACTGTGGGTCAAGAGCTGAAGTCATGTGTAGGTTGATCAGAAAGTGGACAATGGTGCTAACACTCATTGTTACAACTCTAAGAGCCTCTAAAATATGAATCATAGCATGTGAAAAATTGCCATCCTAAACCCACACTGAGAGTAAATTATCAATGTTTACACCAAAAACCTTCATAAGATGAACTTTCTAAATTAGGAAGGTTCGAAGTAAACAATAATGACTACTGTCCAAAATCGAAACTAGTGAGGTACAATATAATTTTAGTTCTCTGCACCAAGGACAACAGCAGCACCAATGGATTTCCCAAGTATGAGCATATGTGAAAAGCATTGTGCTATGCCAAAACAACTCATAAGTGCTTGGAAAACACCTCTAATCAATCGCTAACTAAAAATACTCACTACCTCGATAAAGAATAGTGTGCCAACTCCCCTGAATGAGAGTAAACCATGATGTAAAGTGGCTGACCTGCAACCAATCAACAATCTCCAAACTAAAATTTTGATTCATTCTTTGCCAAGTGACATCCCCAAGAGTGATCATTCATTCAATGCTCCAATCCTCACTTAAAATCTTCTTCCAATCTACTTGTAGATGAAGCAATGGAATGACATAGTGGCTAGTAAGAAAAAGAACAACACCTTTAAGTCTGAAATTTTGATCCTTATCACTCCAAAGGTCACTCTTATGAATCCCAAAAATCTCTGTCAATTCTTGTTGAGAATCCCAAGCATGGATACCCAACCGAGAATAATCTCCAAGGATCAATACATCCCATGAAGGGAATGCATCTCCAACTACATATGCAAAACATGAAACACTATTCATCTACTCAGTTAAGGTATGAAATGTCACACTTGTTGGCCAACTCAAAAACTTAAGACCAAACCTCATGCAAGAATGAAGCAACTCATAACGAATACCAACAAGGAAATGATCCTCAACTGAAATCATTAATTTGCATACCCAAGTTACCTTCCAATTCCTCATGTAGCAAGCAATGATGATGCCTCTTAGTGTCATCTCATTCCAAATGCAATCTTCATCTGTCTCCTCATTTGCACATTTCATATTCGGCGGTCTCCCAAGAGGGTAACCATACTCCTCATAAAGTGAACCTGAATCAAAACCAAGCTGAATATCACACTCCAACTCAAGTTCTAAATCTTATCTTGAATCACATACCTTGTTATTTTTACCAAGTGCAATAATACAATCAGGAACAACTCCATCATCCAACTCAAAGAGTGGATTGTCATAATTCATATCAACACCCATCTCTATTAACGAGTTATCAGTAATCACCTTAAATTTATTCTTGCAATCATATTCATGCAAAGGAAGTGAATTGTTGCTATGATGAATACTAAAATCAGAACCTTCATATTTGTCATTAATGACTCCAAGGCTGCCCCAAATCACCTGAGCCTTTCCATTATCATTTTTAGAAATAAACTATGGATCCAAATCATCAAAGTCCCTAAACCTCTGTTCAAAGTTAGCTTCATGTGTTGGTAAATCAGATTTGTTCTCAAGAAATAAATCGACACCATCAATGCCATCCTCCATGCATGCATTGTGTTCTAAAATCAGAACATCATCACGATCAAAAGGAAATTGATCCCATGTAGAATCCTCATCATACTTAGGTGTCATCACACCCGGATCCCATGTGTTAAAAAGTTGATTGCTTTATTCACTGTGCTCCTCCTATGATGTTGTCTTTATAAATAAATCACTCTCCAACTAACCAATATTGATGTCAATGTAAGTATCTCTCTCCATAGGCTTGGTTTGAAAGTTAAATCCAAGGCCACCTATATTAACATCACTAGAATAAGATAAAGGGTCATCAAAACTTATTTTGAAGTCATCATCATATTTGCTTTCTCCATGCCCTTCATTTGAAAATACATGAGTGAACTCAACACAATCATCTGCTCCATAGGAATCATCAAGGAAGTCATTAGAATAATCACTAGTTGAATCTGAACTAGGATTCAGAGCTATTATTTTGTCCTTTTCTTCATGCACCACCTCATCCATAGTAGTTGCATGCATGACCAAAGAATCATCCTGAAGCCCTCTCACATAGTCCTCATGGGTCAAGGCACCATCTCCATCCAAACATTCTACCATAATCCTCTTTTCATTTTCCTACTTCTCACTACCCAAGAAAGGTTTCAATTTCTTATCACATTGATCAATCACCCTTCTAGCTAATCTCCCGTTAACTAATGGAATTCCAAGAATCCCCTTCTTCCTGTTAGCTGATAGGATAGAAAACAGAGACTGTGACATATCTTCACTTTCATTAATAGTCAAAACCTTAGCAAACTAGCACAAGAAAAGCCTTCAAATAATGAAGCTAGACCAAATACCATAGTGATATTTCTATGAGCTCTAAACCCTAGCAGGTATAATATAGTATAGATGTTCCCAGTATCCCCAAGCAATCATCTTGAAGAGTGCCAGGTGAGAGAAGGGATTGCAACGCTTGCAAAGTAGAATGTTGGCGTACTTTATGTGCTATAATTGGCTTATCGAAAAATAGTGGAGGTCATGGATTTAGGAATGAAAAATAAAGTTTGAATAAAGAAACAGAAGTTGATAAAGGTAAAAAAATATACAACTTTCGTAGATAAAAGTCAAGATGGGTTTTTTCTCCAAAACATTAACAGATTGACATAAAATTTTCAAGTACTATTGTAAAAGCCATTGGCTTAAAGTAGTTATATTTAAAATGGTTTGGTTTAAAACAACATTGCCTTACTTTATCTAGTATAATTGGCTTAGCGGCAAATCACAAAACTTATAGAAATGAGAAAATATGACTTGACCATTGTCGGTGAAATGTAGACTTCAAGATATTAAACTTCCGCTGATAAAAGAAAAGATTGGTTCTTTGTCCGATATGTTAAAGGAGTTATATATAAAATTTACAAGTCCTATTAGGAAAGGAATTGCCTTTAAATATTTATATTTAATATAGATCAGTTTAAAATAACCTTCCCTTACTTTATGTGGTATAATCGGCTTATCGGCAAACCACAAAACTTAGAAAATTAGGAAGAAAAAACAAAGTTTGAATATAGAAAAAGAGTCGATAAAGGTTAGCAAATTATGACTCAAGACTTCTCATGTAAAGCATGAATCACATACTTGTGGCCAAAATGAGAAAATCACAAACTGTGTCAGAAAATAAGTACAAACTAAAAAAAATGGAATATATAAGTAAAAGCCGATAAAGTTAAACAAATCTTCACCAAATACCATACAATAGAAAACAAAGACTATGACATATCTTCACTTTCATTAATAGTCAAAACCATAACATCGTCATCATGTTCTATCCTGATTGAAGTAAAGAAATGGTGAAACATGATGTAGATCAAATCATGCAATCCCAAATCTAACACAAGGTTACTTAATCTGATTTCTGCAAATGTTTTAAGTATAGAAACCCTTCTAGAAAAATTAGAACATGTGATATCACAACATGCAGAAAATTGTCCACCATAAATTGAATTACCTCTTTCATTGTGTTATCATTGTATGGAGTAGTAGGAGCTATAATTCTCATGATTTCACTTAAACAAGAAGCAACAAGTAGTCTTACATCATCTTTGTGTCTCAACAATTTTCCCTTACCCAAGGAAGTTACCATAGGTTTCATATTTGCTTACATTCCCTAAGAAGATGATTGATTTGCCATGTATAAACAACCCTCAACTTCCTCCAAAGTACTGAGAAGAACATCTTTTCGCTGATATAGGTCTTCAAGATCCTCACATGCATGGTAAAGCTTTACTCCTACCTTAACATCCATGAATTCTACAAATGAGATTAAAGCATGAAACATTGGTCCCATTGCTTGGTATTCCTTCAATATTTCTCCTTCTGTGAGTGGCTTCATGATTTGCAACCACTAAATAAAACTTTTAGCTATTGAAATGTTGAATACTAATTGAGGAAACTATAGCAAAAGTTAGAACTCCAATAGGCTGGTAGGAAAACTAGCTCTGATACCACTGTAATGTTCCACCCCAAATTGAAACCAAATTTTTCCAACACCCACAAAGAATTTTGTCTTCTATCATGCAGGCATTCTGTCAAACATTTTGCATAGTAATTGTTTCAATGTATTTTCAATGTGTTTGGTATGGGATCATTCAAAATGCAATTTGAAACAATATTTGTTCAAACAGAAAACCCATAATGCATAGAAATATCATGAACATTTCAACAAACCATTTGCATGCATAAAGAAAAAATTAATAAGAATAATCTAACCTCAAACTCTAGCATTATATATTGATCTTCAATTGCTATGCTTGTTGTTACAAACTCAGAATTACAACAACTGTGATATAATATCAAATGGTGTAAATCCACAATGTTATTATGTTGTTGTCACATAAATACATGCTGTTGTAGCTTGAAAAAATGGTGTTGTAGATGAAAATATGAAAGATCTGCCTATTCCACACCTCCCATCACCACCAAATAGTAATATTTTCTAGTTGTAGCTACACTCTACTCCAAATATTATATATTAGATACCTTATATATGTTTCAACATCAAGGAAAGGGTTGCAGATAGAATTAAATAAAATATATTTAGCTCTAGCTATGGCGTCAACACCCAATGCAACAAGAACCAAGATCTCAAACACTCTTAGCAATATCTTTCAATCACAATTTATTATTTGAAGAATCTCTACTAAATTTGCATAGTAAACCCTTCGTGACAAGCTCCAGAAATCTGCAATGAAACACACAGGCAATCTCTATATGAAATTGCTCCAATACTCTCACATTCAGCACAAGCGTAGATTTTGGATAAATCTACCAGCAAACCTTTCTTGCACAAGTGTAACTCTAAATGAGTCACATAGTATTAACCAGGGAGGATCTTTCACCACCATGGCTAATCTTCTCCAAGAGGGTTTTCGTCCTCAAGAATGTTGAGATGAACCAAGTTCAATCCCATGGAACCACAAGGGTTTTAGAAGAGGAAAAATAATAATTTGCATAATCCAAATGAGCTCTCATAACCTCCTTTTATACTTTTCTGCTGAACTCTCTAGAAGCTTATATTTTAAAAGTCACTTTTTAATTTAAAGTCCCTTTTAGCTCCGAAAAAGACCTTTTTAATAAAATAATGATAATTTGACACACAAGGTCCCTATTTTATGCATCCATGATTTAAAACATTTCATCCCGATTCCAACGAGCTATAACATTAAGGTGCTTTTTAAATATTTTAAATAATATTTGGCGACCTTAGTAAAATAATTAAAATAAAGCCATTAATACACCCATTTTGTAAGAACTATCGAAATGCATCAGAATTGAAAACTAACTGTACTGGAGTGATCTTGATTAAGAATAATGATAAACAGAGACAATCGGGTGACTTACTATAAATAGATGCTCTCTCCAAGATTCTTGGAGAGCACACTAGAAGCTAAAAATCACCCCAGAAAGTGGCATATGAATCCTCCAAACCACTTGAGCTCATTGGAATCATCAAAAAAACTCCTCTAATAATTTTGACACACATCCACATGGTTAGTGCCAACTGCACTACAAGGGAACCTGAAAATGGGGACATTACACAAATATATTAACTTTCTGAATCAGGAACTTTCAAAATTGGTGCAGTTGTTAACCTCTCTTTTAACTGATTAAATGCCTCCTGACATTTTCTGACTAGTCAAAATGCTTTCCTTTTCTCTGAAGTGAAGTGATTGGGCTTGCAATCTTAGAAAAGTTCAACATGAACTTCCTATAATATCCAACTAACCCCATGAAACTACACACTTCATGCACATTCTTCGGCACAGGCCACTAAAGTATAGATTTAATTTTTACAGGGTCTACTGAAATCCCTTCAGCTGATATTATATGTGCCAGATATTGTATCTCTTTCTGAAAGAAAGTACACTTAGAAAGCTTCACATACAACTTATGTTCTCTCAGCTACTATAGAACTAACCACAGATGCTACAAGTGTTCTCCCTCATTCTTAGAATAAATAAGAATGTCATCTAGAAACACTTGAACAAATTTATCCAAGCAATCTCATAAAACACTATTCATCAAATTCATGAATGTTTTAGGGGCATTCATAAGTCCAAAAGGCAAGACTGTGAACTCATAATGTCTATACCTTGTTCTGAAAGATGTTTTATAAATGTCTTCATCTTTTATTCTTAGTTGATGATATCTAGATCACAAATCAGTCTTTGAGAATATTGTTGCACCTTGCATCTGATCAAAAGGATCATCAATATGCGGTAGAGGATACTTATTCTTTATCATTGCTTTGTTGAGCATACGATAGTCTATACACAAACACAAGGTTCTATCCTTCTTTTTGACAAAGATCATTGGTGCTCCCCAGGTTGAAACACTGGGTGTAATCAACCCTTTAGCCAACATCTCCTAAAGCTGGGCTTTCAATTCCATCAACTCCGTAGTAGTCATACGGTATGACACCTTTGAAATCAGCTTAGATCCAGGTATTATATCAATAGAGAAATCAAAATCTCTCTTCAGAGGTAATCCTGAAAGTTCAACTGGAAAAACATTTTGAAAATCTCAAAGGAAAGGATAGTTCTCCAAAGGTACATTTGGTTTACTAGGATCCTCTTCAACTAGTTCCATTTTCACTGCAAAAAGTTGACATCCTTTTCGCCTAGCCCTCTTTAGTTGTATAGCAGAGATAGGTCTAATCTTGACTTCTCTTTGAGTGCCTTACAGAAAGACTTTGTTTCCTACATCATCTAGACACTCAACTATTTTTGCAAAACATTCAACATTGGCCCCATGTTTTCATAACCAATATATTCCTAAGATAACATCATAAGAACCTAGGGGGGCTACAAACAAATTCACCTCAGTTGAAAAACTAGGAATATCAATCTTGGCTTCAAATGGGCATTGCTCTACCTGAGCTTTAGTCCGGTTAGCATATTATTCTGACCAGGGTTTAGCCATATATCCAGCTCTTCTAGGAAATTTAATCAATACTCTTAGAGAAATAAAACTTTCAGTTGCTCTAGTATCAATCAAAATAGAAATAGGGACTCCAAAAAAAGTACCTGTCATCTCAATAGGAGTAATCTGATACTCAGCCTGGCAATTGTCCAAAGCTACATGGATCCTCTGTTGAAAAGCTACTTGTTGGGTAGGTAACGTGTTACCACGCTGCTGAGCTCCTTAGTTAATGGTTGGGCATTGATTTGCATAATGATCTCCACTACAAGAGAAACATCCTATAGGAGGTCCTCACTTTTCAGTAGGTTTGCCTGAATTATTATGATTCCTCTGAAAATTGCTATTGTTCTTTTCCTTATTTCCAGGTCCATTCCTGTTATTTCTAGAGCCCTTGTCACTTTTCTCATTCACATCCTATTTTCCATTCCTTTTCTTAAAAGGTTAAGAAGTTGGTGACTTATTAAACCTCTTATGATTCTTCTTGCGATATGCAAAAATTGACTTCAATTTTTGGTCTTGCTTGATTGCCTTCTCAAAAACTTGGTCCATAGTGGTAGGACCATGCACATCCACTTCTCCACCTATCTGGGCATTCAAACCCATGATGAATTTTATGATTCTTAACCTTTCATATTTTTGATATTGTGGCAAATACTTCAGGACACGGGTGAACTTTTCCCAATATTCTACCACTGACATATCCCCTTGTCGCAAATTCTAAAAATCTGTTAGCTTTTGGTTGAAGAAAAGTTGTGGTAACCACCTTTGGTAAAATATGACCACAAATTGATCCTAAGTTAAGCTCAGAGAACTTAACCCCAGTTCCATTTTCGTGTTTATCCACCAAGTGGATGCTTCACCTGCCAACATGTAGGCACTCTATACTGCCTTGGTTATCTTAGAGTAATTTCTGATCTTAAAATAATTTTCCATCTCTGTCAACCAAGCTTTTGCAGCATCACCACTTACTATTCCATCAAACTTGGGCGGGGTCACTTTCTTCATGTCTCTTGATAGTTCAGAGGCAAGTCTACTTCTCTTCTCTTCTTGAGACTTAGTCTTATCAACATCCTCCCTTCGTTCACTATGAGTGCGAGTCCTCTTTTTCTCCTTTGGATTGCCTTGACCCCTCACTTCTTGTTCCAGGTTTCCAAGCCTCTCCTTGGTTTCATTTAGCATGGTCAAAATCTAATCTAGCTTAGTCATTGGGTTTTCAGAAGGATTTGACTCTCCTTGACTATCTTCAAGATTTGTTCGAGTTCAAACCATGATGATACTCTATATCATACCTGATATTCGTATCAAGTTATAGATTAGAATTTGGAAATAATGCATCTCATTAATTCAAAATTCATAATAAATCTATTCACAAAACATAGATCTATGCAAAACAATCTCATCTTTATTATAGTTTATTTTGGGTATAATTACATCCTTTTTTAAATAGATAATTCAAAAAGACTCCATGTCACTATCGATTAAAGGATATTCCTCAGGTTCTTCTTCCCCATTAGAATCCAGTAAAACAAACTTAGAGGGTGGATGTACATGCAGGTACTCCTCCATCACCTATTTTCCTAAAACAGAGGCATTACGACCACACCCAAATGGCATGTCACAACTAGCAAAAGGTTTACTTGGTTTATCTACACAAGTAGGAACACTAGGTTTTTTGGCCAATTTGTTGCGTTGTTTCCTTTCTAGCTAAATACGCTTAAGAGAGTTAGCCAAAGTCTCAGAATCTTCTAGCCATGCACCCTCAGCATAGCTAATTTGCTCTTGGAGTTTTACCTCCTCAATTGGTTCTTTCTTAACCATTAACTTGGGCAAATGTTGGGGAACAGACTTTTTGGTGGTTTTCTCGGTTCTCCTCCATGTCATTCTGGCATTAAACTAATTTCAAACATTAGCCAATCTACTTAATGTTGACAAGTTTTCTCATAGTGAGCACCTAGGTCCATGTGTTGAACCTGGTAGCTCTAATACCATATGTATCATACCATCTCATATTACTTGGAATTACACACACAATTTACTAAGAAAGTAAATTAACATGTAATTGGAAGAATTTTTTTTATCATTTGCATAATTACAAATAAATAAAGCATATCTTTTCTCAATATTTTGCAACCTTGAAAAAAATTAAAATATATTCAAAGATAAAATCATGGTGAAATCATTTCACTTTACATTAACAAATAATTTGCACTTGGAAAAAAGAATAATTTTACATCATAAGTCAATCATAAAGTATATTGCATCTGGAATCTTGATATATGTCACACAAGTCTCAGCGAGTCTTCTGCTACAAAGAGAGATCATCATCCAAGTGCTTTACCTCCAACCACAGATCGGCAGTCCCCCGCACAGCTTCCATTTGGAAGTGGCCCTACTCTTCACGAAGAGTATAGACATAATGTACCGACATGTTGCCATCTGAGTCCTAGTGTTGTGTCCTACGTAACACAGTCGACCATACAACTCTAGACAATATTCTAGATAAGTATGATCATTTTGACAGGTCACACCATCTAGACACTATGAAATGACTAATGCATGCAGAGATAAATGTATCACTTTGGTGAAAGTTTTTATATAAATAGACGTTTGCAATAAACATAGTCGTGTATTCACACACCTCTAACTTGACTTGGGAACTAACTCATCCTACAGTTCGACTTACTTGGCTAGTATCTCTAGACATAAATTGTCTTGACTAAATTCAATCCTAGTCAATCTGACTTAAAATTAATCCTTAATCTAGGATAAATATAATATATGGGTTTAGGTGACATTAACCTTTTAGAGAGTCCCTATTTGCATACTTGCAAATACTAGGGTCTATGGCTTCTTGTCATTCTACTCTATGACCCAAAAATTGAGCATTCTTATGAAATAAATCAAGTTTCTAACTTTTGTCGAGAAATCATTTATTTAACATAAGTGGTCTCATAAACTCTTCCTAAATCATACATGCCTTGATCTATGGTTTCTCGACTATTCATTGTCGACCATAAAATACAATAGACTAAATCAATGTCATAACCAACTTAACAATTTTTTTTTAGTTTTCTAAACCCTTATGGGTTGATTCTAGGGTTATGACTTCTCTGATCCCAATACAATGAAATATCAAATACCCTTGTTTTCCAAAGCTAATAAGTTGTAATAATATAACATGAATATAAAAATCCCTAGTCTACTCTCGACCACTTGGGCATTGTTACGAAACATGAAAAGTCATCGCACACGAGGTTTACCCTCTTCATAGAAAATGCTATCATTTTCATAATTAAACTTCTTGATTTATTCAATCTTTCACCTATATAAGCTTGAGTCTGCAATAATATTATTATCGACCTCTTGGTCTTCTCAAGTCCACCAACTCTCTAAGGGATAGGTTTAGATCTCACATATAACTTATTTTGAATATAATGATAATACTCATCATAGTTATAAATACTTATGTGAAATCATATTACTAATCTTGTGCCTCTAATTATGTCGTTATCATTATTATGTCTCTAAATAAGACAGTAACTTATCACAGAATCATATGATTCTAAACAATAAAACTATACACAAATCAATATGAGATACAAAGTTCTCAAAGGGTTCTGTCTTTGAATTACATGAATATGAATATATATCTATTGTTTGATTTGGTTTGACAATGGTTATACCATCACTCCCTAGTTTTTCCATGACATTCTCGTAGAGATATGATCTCATACATCGACTGGGCCATAAAAAGATTGGTCATCATTTGACTATATAAGAATATACACTATCATCAATAACTGGAACTTCTTAAACTATGCTTGGTGTCACACACCAACCACATGGCCTATCGACCTTCTATAGTTTAATGCTACATTGTATACTATGGATAGTATACTGATCTTCTAAAGTTTAATACTATTCTATATATTGTGGACAGTATACCGATCTTCTAAAGTTTAATACTATTATGTATATTGTGGATAGTATATTGATCTTCTAAAGTTTAATACTATTCTGTATACTGTGGACAATATATCAATCTTCTAAAGTTTACTATTCTATAGATAATATACATATAGCTCACTTGGCCTTTCGACCTGCTATAAGTTTACCATACTATAAATGATATACATAACACACTTGGCCTTCCAACCTGCATGAATTGACTATACTGTATACAATATTCAAAGATCACTTGGCCTTTTAGCCTGTATATATTGACTACACTTATACAATATACATCTATCAATTGGCCTTTCAATCTGTATAAATTGACTATAATGTATACAATAGATAATATATTGTGATCTCAACGTTTTATAGGCGTGGAAAGAAAAGGAAATAAGTCTCTTATTAAGAAATAAAGATACTTCTATAAGAACTAAGAAGATTCAGACCTCACCGAAAACACAAAGTAAAAAGACTCTTCAACTTCATTACTACATAGAAGATTATCAAGCCTATCGGCCTCAATTACAACATACTACAGAGCCGATACCATAACAAGAATTTCAGTCTAATAAAACATTTTTCAAGAAAAATCATGGAACCTAATTGGAGTTCAAAAGAGATTAGAGGCTTATGATCCTTCCACAATTTCCTTCCTTCTTTCCATGATGAGCTACAAATCCCTCTTCCTATGGATATTCCCTCTCAGAAAAAAGTTTTAATTCTCTTCCTTCTGTGTCTACTCATCTCTCTGTGTGTCCTTTCCTATCAATGTCCTGCAGTGATTATAAAGTTTACTCTCCAACCACCAGACTCTCCTCCTATAACAATGCCTATAAAAATTCCACGAAGGCATGGAGCGTCGATAGGGATAATGGTCATAAAAGACTACTCCCAAAAATTGGCTTTAATTACTCTCCAAAATAATTATGGATAAAAGGAGTCAAGTCTACATAGTATGAGTTTAAACTTTAGTCCATATTTAAATAGATAGAATATATATAAGACAACATATTATTTGTGTATACAACATATTCTCACGTTGTTACTAGCATTCAACAAGATACAAGAATGGGGTCGAGGTATTCTCCCCCTCTCTATCTTGCATAAACGCGAAAATACACAAAAAAAAACATGCTAGAAACCCAATCAAGAACTCAAATAATAAAATAGTTTAACTATTATCGACTATTTCTTGTCAATGGTCAGTGAATATGAAAAAAATCAACAAGGCATAAAAACACAAGAAAATGGAAGCAAAATACAATATTATACCTTCAAAAGCCTTGAAGAATCCTCCACTCCTTGATAATGTGGAGAGTGTTGCACCCAAACACTTTAGCTTTACCCAAACTTAATGAAACTATGTGGATTGCTCTCAAAAATACAAAACTAAATTGACATGATAAGGATGTGATGAATGGATTTTAGAGCTATTTTGGCATTATAAATTTTCATAAAATGAGATGATGAAAATGTCTTGAGGTGGGTCTTATTCATAGGCAAATTTGGAGGGATTTTGATCCAATGGTTGAGATTAAAAGTTGAGATCAAGGGTAGAGATTGGATGAGAGATGGAGAGTTGAGATTTGATCAACAAATTTGGATGGTGGAGAATAAAAATGAATTTTAAATTCATTTTTGGAGAAGGCTTTGCATTTAATATGATAATGACTTGTGAGGAAATAAAATATTATTTCCTTGGGAGGATGTGGAATTTAAAACTCCAATTTAGGTGGAAATGTGAGAGACATGTGACACCTAGGCAATTTTGGAACTCACATGTGTGAGCTCATGACATAGAGAAGAGCTTAGCATGGAAATAGTAAGGTGAGGTGGAAGTGTCATGTGACCCATGGGATTATTTTGTAATTTTTAATTTGTGGGTTGTGGGAGAAGGTGTTAATGATACTTTGACCGAGTTAATCAGGGTGATTAACTTAATTAATGTGGTTGGAGAAAATTAGTGAATGGGCTAATCAAGGTTTAGGATTAACTAAATAATGATTTGTTTAATTAATCTAGGTCTAGGGGTTATGTAGGCTAGGGTAGCTAATTAAATAATGGCTATTTAATCAACTAAGCTAGGTGTAGGTTGATCAGTAGGGTAGATTAATTAAATAAACATGATTTATTTAGTTAATCAGGTTTAGAAAGTGGACAAATTAATCAAATAACATATTTATTTAATTAATTGGGATGATGTTTGTAAGGTATAGTGCTAAATTATTTAAATTAATTCAGGACTATGGGTAAATTGATGAAGGATGGATAACGATAGGTGATTAGGGATGATGTAGGGATAATTAAATAATTATGAATTTATTAAAGTAATTGGGTGACAGGAAAAATAAGTGATATGGATGATGCAGAAAGATGGTTGAAGGGTTAAGACATTTTTAGGTGTCTACATTTGCCCCTCTTTGATGTGGCATTGTGACCTAGTAGGGAAATGGCGTTAAGTCAAAGAATTTTTCCCTAGCTGACAGGAAAGAGAGAAAATGGATGAGGGATGCCCCTCGAGAGGTTGGGTGAAAAAAATATTTTTTTTTGGGTGAACTCTTGAAAAGGAAGGAACGGTGGTGGAAAAAGGATGTAGGACAAAAATAAGGTTGACAGGAACAAAAATGGAGGAAAAAGGTTACAATTTATGGCCTGGGAGGAGAAAAAGGTGAATGAGGGATAACATGGCACCTATAAATAGCAAGTGAGGTGGAGTATGTTATGGAGGAGGTATCGATTGAGGAGGGAGATGGTATAGATGTGTTGGTGGCAATAGCTGCAGGGCAGGCAGTAGGAGGGCAGGGACAGGTGGGGTAGGCACCTGATGGACAAGCACTATTGGGTAGGTTCCTTTGATTTAGATTCCTATTGCACAGGCACCTGGAGGATAGGGACAGGTGGGGCAGGTGTCGGCTACACAGGCACCTGCGGGATAGGCATCAAGATAGGTAGGCACTTCAGGTGCCGGGACATCAGGTGCAGGGCCATTAGGGACAGGTCCTAGTCCTCTTCCCTCTGCTATTCATTTGCAGGTACGGTTGAGGAGAGAGGAGGAGGATATGGCTATGTTGCGGGCCCAGGTGGCTAGTTTGGAGTAGGTGGTCGTGAGGCAGTAGTAGGATTTGGTGATAGTGACAATAGAGTGAGACAACACTCTAGCATAGCTGCAAACTCTACAGGGTGTACTGGCCCTTTTGGTTGGAGTGAGTGATGGAGATGGAGACCCACAAATCCATATCTTACAAGCCCAGATAGGCCATCCCCAGGGTTAGATGCAGGTACAACTAGTGTAGATCACAGGGGAGAGGGATACTGAGATAGTGTTGAGGTAGGGGGCCGAGATCTGACTTCAGAGAGCCGAGAGTAGGGCTACCTAGGCTTAGGTACATGTAGCACAACTAAAACAGCAGATCACATAGATGCAAGGTGTCATAGCTAGCACCAATATGGCACAGATGTGGGGCACCTATTCAGCAGTGCAACAACAACTATTACAGATGTAGCAGCAACTATCAAACTAGCAAGCTAGGGGCGAGTATTATTATGAAGCCTACTACATAGCAGTACAGTGAGTACCGAGCTATAGTTAGTGTAGCCGGTCTAGTATGTCAAGTTCCCAGCGATCAGGTTGTTCTCAGAGATCTGTACATCAGCCATCGCCTCAGCAGTAGTAGCCACCATAGAAGGTACCTATGGGGCCACCTCCTCAGTGTCGTCCTAACTCTTCTACAGATTCTTCTAGGGGATCATCAGCCCATGGTTCTTGATTGTATTTATACTCCTTCGGGCTTTGTATTTTGATATACTTCAGCCTTGGAGGCATATTTGTATCATGACATTTGACTTTGAGTGATATATATATAATATTATATATGATTTTGGCAACAATCTATGATGATGTATTATGCATTTATGATTATGGTTTATGATGGTGTATGTTGTATGGATGTTATGCATATGGATGTTTTATGATTTATGGATGTGATGATTTGATGAGTTATTATGGATGTTATGGATGTGTTTTATGTTTATATGTTTTCTTGATGGATGCATTGATACCTATGTAATGATTATTGATGGATGTATTATGGATGATGTTATGGATGTTATGTATGTGGACTATGGATTATGATGTGGATTATATGCATATTATTTTATGGGATGAAAATGAAATATATGCTTAGACTAATAAACATATATTATGTGTAAATGCAATGGAAATGGAATATATGCTTAGATTAATAAACATATATTATGTATGAATGAATGTAATTGAAATGTAATATAATATATGCTTAGATTAATAAACATATATTATGTATGATTTGATGTATGGAAATAGAATATATGCTTAGATTAATACACATATATCACGCATGATGTAATGGATGGGTAATGTAATGACAATGGTAATATATGCTATAATGATTAATGCAATGGTGTGGTTAATGAAATGGTAATTATGAATGTTTGTCATGATCAATTTGTGATGTTTAGAACCAAGGTCTAGGGATGGGGTTAGGAGGTTTAGGGATGGTTGGATTGGTTTAGGGATGGGTGGGAGTACTGAATCACTAACGCCACATTGTTAGAGAGGCTTTGTTGAGTTGGTTGAAATTTGGATGGGATAGGTTGTGGGATGGGAGGCTTGATTAGAGGATGAAATTGGTTAGACCCTTTTCATCGTTAAATGCAAAGCCTAGGTGATGATTTTGAGGGATGGGGATATATTAGGGATTTGAGATGAGATATTGTGTTGATATTTTTGAGAGCAATCCTAGATTTATTATAGCAAAAGGGGATATTTTCAACAAGGTATGAAAGACTAAGGTGATGATACATATCCGTCTTTGCATGGACTAGACCCGCAAACAATAGGATGATCCCATGCATGCCCAAGGTAGTACAATCTTGCCTAAATGAGGGAAGGGGACTCATAGCATAAATCCTTAGTTCATAAAAGGTATGATGAACCTTAGATGTAAAAAGGGGAACAATATGCTAGAACCAACCCTATATTCACAAGATATGAATACTAGACTTGGATTAATGAGACCAACCCACAAGCACAACATACAAAACAATGACCATGCCCCATTCTAGGTGTTTTCCACCACATACCTATTGCTTATTTGTGCTTCCCAGACAAATAGGCAATGTAAATGCCAAGTTCTCATATTTGTCATTGTTTGTTTCCCTTCAATGTATAGTGTAACCTTGTGTCTCAGTTGTGGGATCTTTTGAAATCATAGTTTTAAAGGTTGCTTTATGCATTGTTTAATAATCACATAAGGTACTTGGAAGTTTTCACAAGAGTCCTTAAGAGTTTATGTTCATTCCTTGGCTTTTAAAAGCATGAGTTATGTTTGTTTTTTCAAAGATAAGAGATCATTTCCACATAGTATACATGCTTTATTGAGGTTTTCTAAGGTAAAAAGTTGACAAAGTCACTCTTCTCCACGTCCAAAGGAACTAATACCACGTTGCATGAGAGTGTAAATAAGGTCAAAGTTCAAAATAAAAGATTTTCACTTTTCAAAACCTTATTCTTGTCGAAAGTGCCATGTACCTTTGTTAGAGGGAATTTTTGTTTAAAAGATATGGACAACTGGTTGATCTTTCACCTGGAGTTAGCTATTGAGTTAGGTCAGTTTGGAGGTTAGTTTTTAGGTTTTGAGTTAGGGTTTATTTTGGTTTCAAAGAGTTTAGGTTTTCCTAAGAAACTTGTTGTAGGTTTTACCATGGAAATACATCCTTTCTTTTCATATGCATGGTGTGTAGAAAGAAGCTAAATCTAGTTTTCAGGGTTCACATACACAGTTCCTGTGTAGTCAAGCTTCCTCAAGAGTTGAAAGTTCACGTGGGTTAGCTCTACATGTTCTATAGATGAGTAAAAATGTTGAAGTTCTTCAAACTTGTACAAAGAGACAAAGGGTTTCATGCAAGAAAAGGAGGCGTGTCGAACATAAATGCAAGGTTGAAAGAGTATGTGAAGGGTTTAAGAGATCAACAAGGAATAGCAGTCTACCAGTAAGGAGCGGTTCATCAGCAAGGAACAACAATCATGAGGTTTAAAAGGACAACAAATAGAAGGAGACAAGAGAAGGAATGAATCAGTCAGGGCAGTGTGATCAACATTAAGGTTTGTTCCAAGCTTGTTGGGAAAGAGAGAAGACACGTTGCAAAGATTGAAGACATTTAACCATGTGGGAGATTCTATTTTCATCTAGAGAAAGGTCTAGAAATGGAAGTCTTTATGGTAAGTTTGGAGACTTTACTGTCATTAATGTCAAAGGCAAATAGACCTTAATAGTCAAGGCATGAAGAGCTTCATAGTGATGACAATCTTAAAATGTCAAAGGAATAGTCATGTGAAGGACAATAAAGACAGTCATGTAGTCCATAAGAGTACAATAGTATAGCAGTATAGAAATGTTGATAGATAGAGATCATTGTCCAAGTGTGGAGTTGGTAAGAGCCTCGCTTGATACTAGTGAACACAAAGCCAAGAAAAAAACATACAAGGTATAGTCAACTGCCCAAATGAAGCTTGTATCAATAGACACATCTTGTCAACAATGTTTTGTCTATGATTTCTAGTTTTGAAATCAGTTAGGAAGTTATAAGAAGCTTTTTGAGACACATTAAGTCTTTGCAAGTTTATAATACTTTTGAAAAGGGTATAGTTGAACTCTAGAAAGTTTGTACATTTCTAATGGGTTATGTACAGTCAAATTGATCTAAGAAGGTTTCCCTTTACCCTTGCAAGTTGTGAAAAAGAATCAACATTTCAAAGGAAACTTTGTACACACACTTTAAGCTACAGGTCTAACCGTGACTGCAAGTCCTTGTGAAGTTCCAAGGCATGTCATACCCTAGAACAACTTACATATTATATTGAAGAGACCTAGCAGGCAGATATCACTATGTTTAGGGTTGGAAAGCCAAATGTATGGAAAGACAAAGTCTCAAAGAGGTTTGGAGTCTATAAACCTTACCACAACTTTACAAATTCTGCACTTTCAAAGGAAGAGATAGTGACTGTTAGAGCATGAGACCAAAAGGACAGTGAAATGATGCAGAGTCACTGGATCTACTGTAGGGATTAATAGTGAATAGTCATGAGAGTCATCAACCATATAGAAGCTGGGACAGTCATGAGGTTTGAGTGTTTTGTCAACAGTCATATAGTATAAAGGGGTTGCACATCTGGCAGAGATTTACAATGCAAACAGTAGGAGATGGTAAGTCCTCAAGAATCTTCATGCATCTCGTGATTTTGGTAAATGACAAGTGGTATGTTAAAGGTTTGAGTTGTCAAGTTGTCAACAAGCTTTAAAACCTCCAAAAGCCTTACAATAGTAAACTTAGGTCTGAGTTTGGTTAGAAAGGGATCAAAGCGTACACAAATGCAAAGGTGTGGACAGTCCTAATGACTACTTTAAAGTTTCAACAGTCACCCAGATCTTTGTGAGCAGTCACATAATGTAAAGAGCAGTCAATACTGTCAAGGATAGTCATAAACTAATAAGGAACTATCATACACATAGATCTCCACAAGATTGATAGAGGTTAGTGAAGCTTTTGTGAGCATATGCTACCTTTGGTCATGATGTTGTTACCATTAAGTACTTAGTGCTGGCCTGTAGAGATATATGTAAGTGGAGTTGCTCCAAAGACATAGTTCTAGGTTCTCTTTGAGTCACTTTACATTGTTGCAGGGGTATTAATCTAGTAAGGGCACACATTGTTGGAGATTGACAGTCAAGGCAGTATAGGGTCAGTAGTGCATGTTGCAATATACCAGACAACTGAGAGGGGGGCTGAATCAGTTGTCACAAAAACTTAGCTTCACATGCATATCAAACCATCAACAATTTAATTATTCATAATCTAATTTAACCATGAAAGCATGTAACCATTAACTTAATCACAATCACACATTCAACACAATAGACACCAAAGTTTTACATGGAAAACCTTAAAAGGGAAAAACCACGATGGGTTAGCCCCACAAAAATGTATAAGTAATAGCAATACCAAAAAATAGAGGATCACTGCCCAAAATGCTCACTGCAAAGAATTGCTCACTGCCTAAGGATGGCTCACTGCCAAAGGGTGGCTCACTACCAAGATGGTGAACTGATTGAATAGCATCTACTCCATGCCAGGGTTCAGTTCCATTGAAGCACAATATGACTCCTCTGCTCTGCTCTTTCACACTTTCACACTTATCTCTTCATATTCGCAACACACACACTCTTTCACAACTTCATTACATACTTTTATACAATTCATCAACCTTGGAATGTACATCAAGGTCGGCATTACATTCATTAATCGTTGGATCAATCTCCAAGGTCAACATTACAAACATACATAAAATAGGTCTGGACCTAATATAAATTTAGCTAAGGAAAAGATGTAAGAATGTATGTGGATCACACCATGCCTTAGCTGGGACTCAAACACAATCATCCACGCCACGAAATGCTTCTACAATCTTCGATGCATCTCCGCAAATGATGAATTCAACAAGGTCGGCTAAGACTGATGATAGCACTGGGTCTGCAAGAACATTCTTCATTCACAATCCAATTTTCTCTTTGCAGACCAATCCAAAGGTAGGAACATGATCAAGAGACATCCACAAGCACATTGTAATCACTAGGAACAACTGCACAATCTCTAATCACTCTGTCAATAAGATTCTTCAAACTAGAGCACAAGAACAACACCGTTAGCCACTATCATGAGTAAAAGATAGCTTGCAGACCACCAAATCATGAACCGTTGCATTTGAAGGCACTTAACATCATCACAGACTTAATTCCAAAACCGTAGACCAAAATACTTCAATGCGGAGGAATACAGAGCAAAACACTTTCTCTTTGTCACCACCAAACATACAGAAAAAATAGTTTTGACACTGGTGAACACAACTTACTCAAATCTTCATTCCAGAGGCTCAACCTTGGAATATAACATCTTTAGACAGGCTTCTAAATAACTTCCAATCCATAGGTAAAGATATTCATTCTATAGGAAATGCGCAGCATTCTTCTAGACTGATCTTCTGCATGTAATGCACTGTTTCTACTGCAATTCACTATTCTTATTGGATGAGCCAATTTTCTCAATATCCTCAACATCTATAAGTAACTAACAAAATGAGGGCACAGTTGACACCAATGACAACATAGATATGTTGACATCAATGACAACACCAATTAGGCACATACTTACAACAATCTCCCCCTTTGTCATTGATGGCAACATATGATGTGAAAAACTGAAAAGACCATCAAGGCAAGATTCTCCCCCTTTCTCTTTACACATCTGCATTCTTTCTCCCCTTGAGTTTTTCACATGATTTCTCTCCCCCTTTGACATCAATGGAAAAGGGTACATACTTGCATGTTGCTTCTCTGATTCACTTATTTTATCAGAAACATCTAGCTAGTCCCCCTGAGAGGTAGCCTTCAGAACATCAATCCATATCAAAGAATGACACTTTGAGCTCCATTGGATTGATGCATTCCTATGCATCTTAGTTTAGGGTAGGAGGGGTAATGACCCCTAACTTTTCTCTGAGATACTCAAAGGTATCTTTAGGCAGAGGCTTAGTGAAAATGTTTGCAAATTGATCCTTTGTGGACACATATTCCAACCTTACTTCATTCTCTATCACCTTCTCCCTCAAAAACTGATACCTTATTGATATGTGCTTCATTATTGAGTGCATCACTGGATTCTTTGAAATGTTTATGGCACTTGTATTGTCACAAAATATTGCAATTGGATCTTCATACACAACTCTTATATCCTTCAAAGTCTACTTCATCCATAAAACTTGAGTGCAACAACATGCTACTGCAATATACTCTACTTCTGCAGTTGACAAAGAGATTGAATCTTGTTTCTTGCTCAGCCATGAAACCAATGTATTACCCAAGAAGAAAGCACCTGCACTTGTACTCTTTCTGTCATCAACATCTTCGGCTCAATCTACATCTATATAAGCACTGAGAGTGAAATCATTGTCCTTTGGATACCATAGGCCATGATCTAGAGTACCTTTTAAATACCTCAGAATTATCTTGACTGCCATCACATGTGATTCTCTTGGATCAGCTTGAAATCTTGCAACAAGATAAACTGCATGCATAATATTAGGTCTGGTTTGTGTTAGATAAAGCAATCCTCCAAACATGGATCTATAATTTTTTTAATCAGCTTTAGGTGATTCATCAGTTTTTCTCAACTTGCAGCCAGTCACCATGGAAGTACATACCAGTTTAGAGTCTTCCATCCCAAACTTCTTCAACAACTCTTTCACATACTTAGACTAAGATATGAAGATTCCTTTATCTAATTGATTTATTTGTAGACCTAGAAATAAATTCATCTCACCAAACATGGACATCTCAACCTCTTTTTGCATTTCACCAGCAAATTTCATACACATACTTTCATTGCCTCCAAAGATGATATCATCAAAAAAGACTTTAAAAATCAAAATTTGATCACCATTTATCTTGAAATAAAGATTACTATCAGTAGTACCTTTATTGAACCCTAACTGCAATAAGTACTTATCCAACCTTGCATACCAAGCTCTAGGAGCTTACTTGAGTCCATACAAAGCTTTCTTCAACCTACATACAAAATCACCTTGGTCTGATAACTTAAATCCTTCCGGTTGCTCAGTGTAAACTTCCTCTTCCAACTCACCATTCAGAAATGTAGACTTCACATCCATCTGATACACTTTGAAATCTTTGTGGGGTGCAAATGCTAGAAATATTCTGATTGCCTCAATCCGAGCTACTGGAGAAAAAGTCTCTTCAAAATGTATTCCTTCAATCTGTGAATATCCTTTTCACACAAGTCTTTCCTTATTCCTCACCACTTCTCCATTCTCATTCAGCTTATTCCTGAAAACCCATTTGGTTCCAATAACATTTTTGTCAACAGGTTTGGGAACTAATTCCCAAGTATCATTCTTTTCTATTTGTATTAGCTCTTCCTCCATGGCTTTTACCTAGCTTTCATCATTGCATGCTTCATTCACATTCTTTGGTTCAACTTTGAAAGTAAACAGTAATTCACTTGTTCTTCTGCAGCTCTTCTCCTTGTCATCACACCTTTGTTTTTGTCACCTATAATCTAATCTTCAGAATGATTTATCCTTACATACCTAGGAGTCTTGACAACACTTTTCGGAGCGTCTTCTTCTTCTTGACTGTCTTCTTGCTCATCTTTTTCTTCATTCATTATAGTCACAGGTTCATCTGGTTCATAGCAATTCAGATCTTATATTCTTTCCTTGCCTTCATCCACCTTCACATTTGTACTCTCAACAATCTTTTTGAGCCTTTTGTTGTAGCACCAGTATGTCTTAGTCTTGGTGGAGTATCCAAGGAAGATTCATTCATCACACCTTGCATCAAACTTTCCTAGATCTTCATCTCTCCTGATATAGCATTTGCTTCCAAAGATTTTGAAATATTTAACTGTAGGAATTATTCCATACCACAATTCATAAGGAGTTTGAGTACCATTACCTTTCACTTGAACTTTGTTTTGGATGTAAACAATAGTATGAATAGCCTCTTTCCAAAACACTTCTGGCAGATCTACTTCCTTCATCATAGTCCTAGCAACCTCTTGAACTATCCTATTTTTCATTTCCACAACTCCATTCTGCTAAGGATCCTAAGTGCAGACAACTATCTTTTTATCCCATGCTCTTCACAGAAAATATTGAATTCATTTGATGTGAATTCACCTCCTCTATCAGACCTCAAGCATTTGATTTTCAATTCTATTTCATTCTCAACCATTGCCTTGAAAGAATTGAACTTCTCTAGGGCTTCTAATTTGTCTCTTAGAAAAGTAACCCAAGTCATTCTAGAATAATCATCAATAAGCAACATGAAGTACCTATCACCTTGTAGACTTATCACCCTTGTAGGACCATAGAGATCTGTATGAACTAGATCCAGCAAACCGGCATAAAATTACTCTTTGCTCTTGAAACTTGTTCTTGTCTTCTTCCCTAACTAACATTCCTTGCAAATTGTATTGGATGGTTTCAAAAGTTTTAGTAAATCTCTCACAATCTGACCTGAACTTATCTTTACCAGATTATCAAAGTTTATATGACACATCCTTCTATGCCACAACCAACTTTCATTTGTATGGGCCAATAAACAATAATCATTAGTTCCTCTTAATTGATAGATGTTACCTTTTGTCTTCTTACCGGTAGCAATCATAGTTCCAGAGCTTTCTATGATCTTGCACCCATTGTCTTTGAATCTTAGATCATATCCTTTGTCACACATCTAACCAACACTCAAAATATTATGCTTCAAACCCTTCACATATAGGACATTGTCAGTATTATGCTTCCCATCAAATGAAATAGATCCTTTTCCACAAATTTTACCAGCTGCATTATCTCCAAACCTAACTAGTCCTCCATCATACTTTTCCAAACTTTGAATGGAAGATGACACAATGAGTGGTTGTGAGATAGGTGTTTGAGAGATAGAGGGTTGTGTATAGGTGAAGTTAGATGAGGGGTTATTGCATGGATTGGTGTTGGATGTGTTATAGGGTGGTTGGGAGAATAAATGTGTTATGAAGGCTATAGTGCTGGCATCAAGTTGGGGTACACTTGTGGAAGCACTTATGTACGTGGCATTATTGGGGATGTTGAGAGTGATATGGGGTGTGGATGTGGTTATAGTTGATGTTGATGCATAGATAGGATTTGTTATGGTTGATGTGGAAGTGGGATTTGTGGTAGTGTTTGAAGTTTGGGACATGTTAGGAATGGTGTTAGATGAAGATGGTTGTGAAGAGGTGGGTATGGCGGCACCATCTTGGATGAAGAACTCAAGATATCTATTTGGATCCGACTTTAGGACTCTATCTAGTATGTCCATGTAATTGGCGTCTTGCATGAAGTCTAAGACATCTTGATCCATATTATTGATGTTGGTTGGGGGACCTTGTGATTGGATTCCAAAAGGATTTATCATAGCATTGGCATCATGAAGGGATGATTGTTGTTAGATTGTAGGGATATTATTTTGGTCGGTGTTAAGCATCCCAAAAGTGATTCTAAAAGGTCCCATCTCCTTGTTTTTCCTATCTTGGGACCTTGTCAAGGGCATGCAATGGAATTGTTATGAATTTATTTGGTGTTGAAAGGTAGATAGAGATTATGACCTTAGAGAATTGATTCCAAAATATTAGACCCAAGGAGGAAAGGATAAGTGGATGAGTGATGATGAATAAAGTATGGATAGGTTTGAATAGGTGGTGTGATTATAAATGAAGGACTACCTTAGAGAATGAATCTCAAAGTACTAGACTCAAGGATAAAATGGATAAATGATGGGATATGAGGATGATTTTTGGATGAGTGACCTTAAAGGTTGGATTTCAAAGCCAAAGGTAAATGGATGGATGGATGATTAAAGGTAAATGGGTTTGGGGGTGGTGATAAGATTTGAGGATGATGGATGATTAGAAAGGGTACTTAGGACAAATTTGGGGACAATGATTTTGGGGATGGATGATTAAAGTATATTTTAGACAATTAAAAATTAGCCAAGGATACATTAGATGACTTAGAAAGTGATTTTGGATAGGGTTGGGTGATTAAGGATGTTGGACAAATTTGATGATGTTTTGAAAGGATGATCAAATAAAAGGAGAGCTTAAATAAATATAGATCTTTGGATTTCAAAAAGGATGTTCTCTTCTTACATAAGGTAGACTAATGATCTTAAGAAAAAAGAAAAAAAGATAATTTTACTTGAGGGTAGACTAATGACCTCCAAGCAAAATGGGATACCTTAGAGTTTATCAACTTAGGAGTTGTCTAGGCTCCTAATTAATTTATCTAAGGGTTGATAAAAGGCTAATTTATAAAAGAACTCAAGGTAGACAAAGTCTCAAGCTCCCTATAAATTAGAGGATGATGAGATCTAGATTTAATTTTTTGAACAAACTTGATTTGAAGGATACTTTGGATGTTGGTTGGATTTTGGATGTTGATGTTAGATTGTTGATAAGATTGATAAGGTTTGGACAATGTTGGTTGATGAGGATAAGGGTGATTAGACTAAGACTAAGGTTGGAATGAATTTGGAATTTTGATGTGGATGGAGGTTGGTGAGATATTTGGCAAATTTGGATGAAATCAAGGGAGGGTAAAGGTCCAAAAATACTTCTAAGGTTGGATGGAGGATAATGAACTTGGATTAAGGTTTTGTGAAAACCCTTATGGAAATGGATTAGGGTTTGGGATATGATAATTGATTAATGGATGGAATATGGTCAAGGGTCCAATATCAAAGTAATATTTCTCTAAGGTCCAATGGGATGATGTGGATGGATTTTGGCAAAGGTTGAAAATAGGAATGTGGACAAAGGTTGGACTCAAAAAGGGATGATTTGATTTTTGGTGATTTTGACAAGGTATTTTGATGTTAAGGTCAAATGAAGCTAATAGATTGAGGAACAAATCAGATGATGTGTTTTAGATACGGTCTGCAAATACTGCTAATGCAGAGCAATATAGCACTAAACAAAAAGGTATGGTGCTGATGCAGATGACAATGACGCTGATTAGTTGGAAGATGGTGCTACAAGAATGGTGCTAATAGGTGAATTTATAGCACTAAATAGAGAGTGTATAGTGTTAAACGGCAGACAATGTTTGGACTTTAGTTGGGTTTTTTTTATCAAACTTGGAATTTTTGGATTCTTGGCTCAAATTTTGGATTTCAAAGGCTCAAATCTTGGATTTCAAAGGTTCAAATGTTTGATTTCAAATGTTAAAATGTTGGACTTGGATAATGTCAAAGGTATCTTGGCAAGCTGAAAAATCAAACTAGAGAACACAATGGCTTTTTGACTCAAGGTGGACTTTGGATAAATTGGCTTGTACTGGTTTTGACAAGAAGACACACCAAGCACATGAATAATCCTAAAATTAGTCAAGTGAGAGTATCATATCTTGTAGATCTCATGAAGTGGTTGTGGGTCAATCTCAACTCAAAGTGAACCAAGATTCCCACCCCCACTAATACCTTTGGTGCTATAGCTTGGATAGTTAAGGAAAGCAAGGTCATGGACCACCTTACCCCCTTACCAAAGAGATTTTTGTCTTGCCCAAGAGAATGCCTATCTCAAGTATAACGGTATGGTGAGCATCTTCCCCTCCTCTGCAACAGTGTGCTACAAGGTATGATGACTAAAAGTTCTTAAGTTAAGATAGTGCGAGCTTCTAGGGAGTCCTCTTCATACACAAGGTACATGAGGCACAAGACCATGAACACTAGTCTGTTGAAAGGATGTGGCAAGCCACTTCACATTGTGTGTGGAATAACTGGGGCCCCAAGGCTGTCCCAATGACAATGTAACTAGATTTGGGTACAAGTTTCCTTCTCCCCCTTTGATATACCCCGCCGGTACATGTGGTTGAATTCATCCCTTGGGGTGATGAAATCCCCAAGCATGCCTCCTAAGAAGAAATCATCCTTAATTTTGATCATCCAAGATCGCATGAAGAGCAAGGGGAGAGCATGCACAACAAAGTGACCCCTTTGGGATAACACTTAAAAGCAATAAAGTGCTTAAGTGTAGACTTTTGATCCACAAGATCACCCTAAGGTGCGAGGGGAGAGCATACGTCTACACACAAACTAAGCACGACAAACAAGGTTAATTTCCAACTATGCTAACTTAGTGCAACTACTCTAGTATAGCAAACAAAGACTTTGACTAGCGAAAACCTACACCAACATATTAGTAGTTTGGAAAAATGATCTTGGACAAACGTTTGTAGTACCAACACAAACTTGTTAGACCCCTACATAGACTTCAAAGTTCTGTCAGAAAAATAGCGTTGGAACAGGATAACATAGCGCTAAAACAGTGATAAATAGTGCTAAAATAGAATTAAATAGCATTATAGAACAGGAAAATAGCACTAAATAGACAGGTAATGATGCTAAATAGTTCACTATCTGGGCTAAAATAGTCACAGACAATGCTACAACAGAAAAAATAGTGCTAATCAATAGGCAAATCATGCTAAAATAGACATAGAGTTGAAATACAGGAAAATTGTGCCAAAATAGAAAATAATGCTAAAATAAAAGAAAATAGCGTTAAAGTAGTTATGCATGTTTTACCTGTCTGCCAACGAACTAACGAGGATCATTGTAATCCTCTTCATTTAATTTATCAATCCAAGGTGGTGTCCAAAGGTTGTATGCATTAGGAACTTAAAGATTTGTGGCATCTTTCTAATTAAAAAAAAAATTAAATTAATCTAATGAAATCACACTTGCAAAATTTAAACACGCTTGCATAAATTAAAACTATAAAATTAAAACATGTTTCCATGAATTAAAAATACATAAATAAAATAACTCTTGCACTAAAATCTAATTTAATACATTTAAAATAAATAGAAATGCATAAAACTAAAATAATACAAACAATCAAATAAGTACCAAATGTTGTCCTCTTCCTCGGGATGAGCAGCCTGCTCCTCCCTTGGAATTGGACCAAGATCATTCACCCGATTTTGTGCTCAATGCTCCATATATATTATTTCTTCAACAAAATATTACAAATTTACTTCTAAAATTGTAGTAGCTTTCTTATTTCCAAAAATTTGCCAAAATAACAACCCCTTTCTTTAGAGTTGAGAGGTTTATTTATACATTGAAGATCTTCACCCAAATCCATAAACTAGTGGAAAGCATAAATACACTTGTCTTTCCCATTCCTATGATAAAGGAACAACTCCCTTTATTCTCTACACATATCTCTCCTACTCCTATTCTAAAGGAAACAAAATCCTTTATTCTCTCTATATAGGAAACAAATTCCTTTATTCTCTCTACTAATCTTATGCTAAAGGAACAACATCCTTTATTCCCTCATTACAAAGTGACAACACATCCAAGCCTTTTAAGGGAAAAAGGCTTTATTTTTGCTACTTTTATTATTTTCCCAAAACAATTTATCTTCAACTTTAAAAAAATAAAAGGTTGGGAGAATATCAAATCCATCGTTCAAGCCAAATGAGTTGAAACACATTTGGCTGAAATCAAGTTGGAATACTTTCAAAATTGGCTCCGGAAGTGATTTTAGAATGCTTCAAGGTTGGCTAAAAGAGGTTGGAATACTTCAAGACTAATTCTGCATCATTTTAAAACATATTGTTGTTTAATATGAAAAGGAGGGATGATGGGGCTGTTTGTTTTAGTTTGAATCCTCCTTTCCACAAAACATTCCAAGGGCTTTTCAACCGAGTGCTTCTCCTATTGGGAGGAGAGTCAACTATCAGATTCGAGTTTCCACTTGGTTTTATGCTAGGAAATTTAGATGTGATCACACAAAATTGCTAATTAATGCTTTAATACTCTTGAAAACCTAATTTAAGCAAAATGGTAATCAAATCTGCAAATTAGGACAAATGCTACAGGAATTAGATAAAGGATAGAGAACCTTAACTCACTATTTTTCAGTCCAAAAAATGGAAATGTTAGGGACAATGGTGATGGCACCCTAGTCCAAGGTACAGGTTTTTATGTGGATTCCTGATCTGCTTCCGGCACTGATCTTTGTTGTCTCTTCAGTTTCCAGTGATCTGGCAATGGAGGACAATGGTGATGGCGCCCTAGTCCACTGCAGGAGATTCTTCAGATGTCGGAAGCTCTGCAAACCCTGATTCTCACTATCCAGTCTATTTTAGAGTCTTCATATGCGGAGGACAATGGTGATGGCACCCTTGTCCCAAAATGTCGCATAGTGTCTGCTTCTTTTTAGATCTGGGATCTTCAATGTCTGCCTTCCTTCCCTGTAACTCCACTTTATCCAGATCTGATGCCTGTAACATGCAATCACAAGGAGTGTGGGAGGGGGTTGTGGTGTTTAGAGGCTTGCCTCAATCAAGCCCCAGAGAGACATTCAAGTCTTCCGAACACCGTTGTCAGAGAGAGTGCGTGTCCTTGTGGGACAGAGGAAAAATCCAAATGATAATGATGATAAAACACAATAAATGTCACCTTGATGATGAAGCTCTCATGGAAGGAAGATGCTCTTCAATGCCATGAAGAGGAGATGGAATCCAACCTGCAAAAACAAACACAATAACAATGTTATGCTCTACAACACAATGAATGCATTGATCACTTTAACATAATCTCATGAATCAAAATGTCCATCTAGTTTGCAAATGAAACCCTAAACATGCTTATATATGCAACTACTAAGATTCCTGCCAAGAATTTTGCATTTGAAACTTATGATGTCATCCTGGAAACCAAATGACAGTCACAAACCTGACATTTGAATTTAGGGCAGACACAAAATAGGGTTGGACTAGGGCGCTAGTGTCCAAGTCCACCCCCTTGTCTTTGCTCAAGGATCATCAAATTGGCCCCTCGTAGGTCCTATTTGTCACAAGACCCAAGGGTGTTCTCATCGGGAGTCTGAATTAACATGTAAAATGCTCTAAATGCAATCTAAGGACCCAGGAGCTAAACCTTAAGGAAAAATCCCCCAAGGGTACATTTTTTCTGACATAACATTTAGCCCCCACTTTAATGTATGCATTAAACGCAAGGCCAATACATCCATTAAAGTAAGGTCAACAAACACAGCAAACACGCCAAGCACGAAGAAGACATGCCAAGCACATTGAAGACAAAAATAGGCATGCAAAGCACGGAGAAGACAGTTACAATCACGCAAAACACAAAGAATACAACATTGAAGACACGCAGAGCACAGAGAATACAATGAATGCAGTGACTATTTTCTTTTTTGATTTTTCCATATGAAATGCAGAATGCAAGTACAAGGAAAGTAAACAAACAAATCCAAAAAAGTGTAGAGGAGCTATTCACCACTGGTCTTGCACTTTTTGAGAACAGACACGCCAAACAAAATCCCAAGGTGTAGAGGATTTGTTCACCACCGGCCTTGCACCTTGAGAACAAACACACCAAACAAATCCCAAAGTGTAGAGGAGCTCATCACCACCGATCTTGCATTTTGAGAACAAGCACGCCATACCCACACACATGGAAGGCACGGACAAAACACGTCAAACAAGCGATGGAGTGAAACTATTGCTAGGCTCATCACCATCTCAAGCACATTACAGGCACACACCGATGATTGGGCTTCGCCAAAACAACTGCCGAAAACACGCTTAAGGGTTGAGTTAGTCATAGAACCGCTCCCCACCTCGCAATGAGGACTTTTGAAAATGACAGGATAGTGTAATCTCTCTGAGAAATACACCATCCCCGCCTCGTGATGAGGGCTTAAGATAGAAGGATATGCTCAATATCCCACCTCCGCAGAGGGCTTAGATGATTGTGATTGATTTTCATATTGTTCAAACATGCTTTACTATGATCTAAAGCATACAACTTACCTTATATATGCCCCCACCTTAAGGTGGTTGATATCGCTTACCAATATCAAGCACATTAAGGTAGGAAGAAAACACACAAGGGAACACGAGCTCTTGCAAAGCCCATGCCCCCTAGAGGTGACATGTACTTCACGATCGCTAAATGTTCCCACAAACACATCCCCGTAAGAAAAGTGTTAGTGTCTAATTAATCATGATAAACAACAATGCATATGATCAACTACATGAAAGAGCCAAGCAAGGCAATATCCATGATAAACAAAGTGCACAGAGCAATAGTATTGTTAAAGTGTTGTTAGCAAGATAAGATAACATCAACATCAACATCAAGATAGAGAAATCACACAGAGTGATTCCACTAGCCAAGCGTCGGATAATTTGTTACAACCCCATCATCATATATGGACTAGGTCCATTTTTTGATTGCTCTCGAAAGGGACACTAGGTCTACATCAATATAATATGTTTTTCATCATCCGCTAGCTAGATGGAAACACTAGAGGAAGGTAAACAATAAATCAGAGAGGAGAACAAGTGCCTTAGGGATAGTCATGTAGGAGGGTGCCCCCAATTCACCAACCACAATGCTATGTCTGTAAGACACAACACACAACAATGAAATCAAAGGAAAGGAGATATAGAAGAATGATGATACAAATAGAAGGTCACAACAGAGGCTGTCTCCTAGTATCCTTGACCTTACAAGAGATCAAGGGTCATCCTAGGAGGCCTAACAACACATAACACATCACGGGGGAAGCACATCACGAGAGATAAAGGGTTAGAGATACTTACCTGCGGGGACAACCGAACTAGCGGTTATCATCGGGTGGGTCACCATCTTCCCAATCTCTAATGCTAAAGGGGAGAGTTGTATAAGGTACCATAGCCCACATGTTGTTCTTGTTTTCAAGTTTTTCATCTTTAAGCTCTTCTTCATTTGTTTCAATATTAGGTTGAACATTTTCTTCATTAACTAGTGTTGTATCTTTTGGAAAGTTTGTGTCGTTATTGATGTTCAAGGAATATGCAATTAAAGGAGAGGTAGTTGATGTTTTTAAATCCTTAGTGATGTCCAAATGACTTGAATATTCAATTAAAGGAGGGACATTAAAGGTCTTCTCTTCCTTAGTGATATCCAAGGTGTGTGAACAATCAACTAAAGGATGGAGGTTGGTGGGATGATCCATAGAGGTTTAATGCAATAGGGTAGGGTTTTTGTTTTTTGTTAAATGAATGCTCATTATTTATACATGGGATGTTCTTTGTTAAAGGGAGCTCCTCATTCACTAATGCTTTAATGATATGTACCGGACAACTAAGGGGGGGGTGAATTAGTTGTCACAAAAACTTAAACACTTTATGTAATTAAAAAATTCATCACTTATCCACAATTATTATAGTTTAACAATGAGTGCATGAAATTGGAAACTTAACCACAGATACAACATCAAACACAAGAGGCATCAGATTTACGTGGAAAACCCCAAGGTGGGGAAAAACCACAGAGAGGATTAACTCTCAATATATATTGCAATCTTGAAATAATGATGTAGGATTGGTCACTCCGTGGGCCTAAACATACTGGCTTACTTCCATGAAGAACAACTAGGTCTAGCAGGCTCACTGCCTCAACCCTAAACCTAGCAAGATTACAATAAGGGTTGTTAAACCTTGAGGGCTGTTAAACCCTACTGATGGCTTACTGCTAGACTCACTGCCATGATCAACACATTTCTATGAAGTACAATAATTCCCCTGCTCTGCTCTTCCTCTTCTCTACTCTTCCTCTTCTTTCCTCTACCTCTTCTCTGCTCTGCCTTTTGGACCTTTCTTAATATCTTTTCATTTTCCCTCAAGGACACCTTTTCCACTACTCAACTATAGGTATTTATACACTACATCAACCTTGGAATGATCATCAAGGTCAGCATCACACTCATCAACCATTGGAACAATCTCCAAGGTCAGTATTACAAACATTTACAAAATATGTCTTGACCTATTACAACAATGTGCAAAGGAAATGAAATGTGGATCACGCCATGCCTTAACTGGGACTCAAACATGATCTTCCATGCCACAACACGCTTCCACAATCTTCCAGAGATCTCCACAATCACTGGGATCAACCAGGTCGGCCAAGACTGGTTACACGCTACATTATCTGGGAACAATCTTCACATACCATCTCAATTTCTTAACGCCGACCAAAGTCCAGATAGGAACATGATTAGAAGACATCCACAAGCACGCTATAATCATTAGGAGAAACTGTACGAACCTTAACCACTTTATCCATAGGAATCTTCTCACCGAAACACATGAACTTCACTGTCTTCAACTGTCATAAAAGAAAGATAGCTTGCGAACCACCAAACCACAAACCATTGCAACTGTAGGCACTTATCATCATCCCAGACTTCCATCTAGAACCGTAGAGCCAAATACTTTATTGTAGAGGAATACGGAGCAAAATACTTTCTTCCTGTCCCAACTAAACTTACAGAAAAAATAGGTTTCACTCTGGTGAACACAACTCGCTCAGATCTTCATGCAGATGGCTCAAACCTAGAATGTAGCATCCTCAGACATATCTCTAACTTACTTCCAATCTGTAGACCACGATCTTCAAGTAGAAATAAATGCGGAGCAGTTTACCAGACTGTTCTTCAACATACAACTCACTGTTTGTACTGCACTTCTCTGTAACTCACTTGTTTCTTCCAAAGGCTAATTTTCTCAATATCCTCAACATACAAGTCTTCTAATCAAGTAATAGAATAAGATACAATTGAAACTAATGACAACAAGGATATGTTGACATCAATGACAACACCAATTAGGCACATACTTGCCACATGCTTCATCTTGGCCAGGTGAGCATTAGAATGAGGATTTGGTGGTATGGTGTTAAGGGATGTATCAATTAAATCACCCTCTTGAATTGAAGTGTCCTCACGAGGAAGAACAACTTTGGGAGAGGGATCATAAGGTAACCCTAAGTTATCATCACATGTTTTAGCAATAGGTGTCGTAGTGGAATGTTCCATAAAGTCATCTAAGGCTTCATCTAACATCTTGAGGTCATTACTAATATATATATTATTGATCATGAATTTAGTGAGATCGTCTAATATCCAAGGATATATTCCCATGAAGTTTGTGAAGCTATCACAATCAAATATATAACAAAGGATTTGATACGTGGAGCACATATTCCCATGAAGTTTGTGAAGCTATCACAATCAGATATATAAAAAAGGATTTCATACGTGGAGAACAGAGAAAGATCAACATCATGTATGTATGCTATTTGTTCCAAGACTTGAGGATATGCCTGAGTATATTTAGAGAAACGATCAATGTCTATGATCTATGCAAACAAAGCTTCCAAAGAAGTTCCCATGATGTATGTTTTCAAATGAGTGCCAAATCAGATTTTAAAGATCTTTCAAAACTTATGCAAAAAACAAATGCAAAAGTGATGTCGAATATGCTTTAAAATGCTTGATTTCTCAACTTTTCTTAGTGTAAACAAATGAAAGAAGAGGTGTTGTAAATATTTTCAAGAGAGACATAAAATGATATGCCTAAAAATAGTCCACTAATGTAGGAATACCTTTCACAACATGCTTTTGATGCAACTCTAGAGAGTCGATAAGCCAAAACCTAGTGAAAATAGGCCAAAATATGTGGTTTTTCACCAAATTTCAATGCAAAAGAGTAGGGCAACAAGTGTTGTAAGGAAAATAAAGATGGACAGCAACTTATAACAGTAATAATAGCCACCTAATGCCAAAAAATCCATTACAACATGCCTATAGTGCCACTCTAGATCAAACCCTAGTGCAAAAATATGCAAATTTTTCCAAAATTTCAATGCAAAAGCCCAAAAGAAAGGGTGTTGTAAGGAAATTGAGAAGGGGAAGAAGATAATAATGCTAATGATACCCAATTAGTGCAATAGAATCCCTTACAACATGCTTGGAATGCAAATCTAGCAAGACGATAAGGCCAAATCTAGTGAAAAATGCAAGTTTTCAAACCCTAAGCATGAAACTTCACAAGGAGGCCACTATGATGCAACACTACCATTAGAAATCAGACCTAATGAGTGTTTTGACAAGGTAGTAAAATCTGAAACAAGATTTTGACTACAACCCTAGCTCATGCAAAACTAGGTTTTCATGAAAAATGCAAAATTTCAAGCAATTTCTAGCAAGTCAAGCATGCAAATGAATTGTAAATGATGAATTTCTGTATTTTGGATCAGATCTAATGCAAATAACAGAAATTAATGAATTCAAATTTTACAAAAATGTAAGTCTAATATGCCAATTTTTGTAATTTTTCAAATTTTTTGTACTTTTTCTAATGCAATATTGAAAATAATGAATTGAATGATAATGAATTTCAGATCTAATGTAAAAATCATAGAATTAATTAAATACAATTGAATGAATGCAAACTATATCAAAAATCAAACCATAGAATGCAATTGTTTTGTAAATTTTCTAATGCAACGAAATGAATGATTGCAAATCTATCAAACAACACTTAGCAAGGTGCTAAAAAGTTCAAAACACAGGTTCACCAAAATGTTTAATATGAAAAGGAGGGATGATGGGGTTGTTTGTTTTAGTTTGAATCCTCCTTTCTGCAAAACATTCCAAGGGCTTTTCAACCGAGTGCTTCTCCTATCGAGAGGAGAGTCAACTATCAGATTTGAGTTTCCACTTGGTTTTCTGCTAGGAAATTCAGATGTGATCACACAAGATTGCTAATTATTACTTTAATGCTCTTGAAACCCTAGCAAAATAGTAATCAAATCTGCAAATTACAACAAATGCTATAGGAATTAGATAAAGGGCAGAGAACCTTAACTCATTATTTTTCGCAGTCTAGAAAATGGAAATGTCAAGGACAATGGTGATGGCACCCTAGTCCAAGGTATAGGTTTTTCTGTGGATTCCTGATCTCCTTCCGGCACTAATCTCCGCTGTCTCTTCAGTTTTCGGTGATCTCGTAGTGGAGGACAATGGTGATGGCGCCCTAGTCCACTGCGGGAGATTCTTTCAAATGTTGAAAGCTCTACAAACCCTGATCCTCACTGTCCAGTCTGTTTCAGAGTCTTCAGATGCGTAGGACAATGGTGATGGCACCCTTCTCCCAAAATGTCGCACAGTGTCCGCTTCTTTTTAGATCCGGGATCTTCAATGTCTTCCTTCCTTCCCTGTAACTCCACTTTCTCTAGATCCAATGCTTGTAACCTGCAATCACGAGGAGTGTGGGAGGGGTTGTGGTGTTTAGAGGCTTGCCTCAATCAAGCCCCGAAGAGACATTCAAATCTTCTGAACACCGTTGTTAGAGAGAGAGAGTGTGTGTCCTTGTGGGACAAAGGCAAAAATCCAAATGATAATGATGATAAAACACAATAAATGTCACCTTGATGATGAAGCTCTCATGGAAGGAAGATGCTCTTCAATGCCATGAAGAGGAGCTGGAATCCAACCTGCAAAAACAAACACAATAACAATGCTATGCTCTGCAACACAATGAATGCCTTGATCACTTTAACATAAGCTCATGAATCATAATGTCCATCTAGTTTGCAAATGAAACCCTAAACATGCTTATATATGCAACTACTAAGATTCTAGCCAAGAATTTTGCATTTGAAACTTATGATGTCAGCCTGGAAAGCAAATAACGGTCACAAACTTGACATTTGAATTTAGGGTAGACCCAAAATAGGGTTGGACTAAGGTGCTAGCGCTCAAGTCCACCCCCTTGTCTTTGCTCAAGGATCATCAAATTGGCACCCCTTAGGTCCTATTTGTCACAAGACCCAAGGGTGTTCTCGTCAGGAGTCTGAATTAACATGCAAAATGGTCTAAATGTAATCTAAGGACTCAGGAGCTAAACCTTAAGGAAAAAGCCCCCAAGGGTGTATTTTCTGACATAACAATTGCATTCTATTTTTTTCCAATAAACATTAGAAAATGTTAGCAATTAAATTGCAATAGACTTCTAAGAAACACACCAATATATATCTATATTTTATTTTAAATAAGCTAACAGTTAGTAAAACTACATTTAAATCCACTTTTAATGCTAATTTTAAGAGAAAATAGAGATGAATTTAGATGAGACATTTCTAGTCCCATCACGAACTGTGTGGCACCATTCTGGGAATGGATGGCACTATTCTGCAAAAAAAACCTAAAACCTATATAAAACAGACAATAAACTTGCACAAAATGATGAGGTGAGTTGTAAAAACCATGCAAGATTAGTGTAAGGGAAAAATACACCAATTTGTCAGTAGAAAAATGAAGTTGTTTTGTGTTAGAAGGTGACAAGTAACCAAGTTTAGTTGCCTTTAAGATTTTCTAAAAAAAATGGCCATTATAACCCCTTAGGCCAAGGCAACCCTGTCAGAAAATAGAGAGCAAAAAGATGTAGCCAGTGGTCAGAAGCATGAAACAAACATAAAAAAAATTTCAACCAACAAAGTCAGCAAAATTCGTGACATAATAGAGCTAAAACAGTAGAAGATAGTGTTATTCCAGATGAAAATAATGCTAAAATAGGAAGAAATGGCGCTAAACCGCGGATGTATAGTGCGATTGCAGGAGGATATAGTGCTAAACTGACATGTCCGCCAAAAAACTTCACAAAAACACTCAAAAAGGAGTTAGCTTGGACTAGGGGGTCCCACCAGGCGTGCCACATGAAGATGAAAGAAAGTAACAAGGCATAAAAACACAAGAAAATGAAAGCAAAATGCAATATTATACCTTCAAAAGCCTTGAAGAATCCTCCATTCCTTGATAAGGTGGAGAGTGTTGTACCCAAACACTCTAGCTTTACCCAAACTTAATGAAAGTATGTGGATTGCTCTCAAAAACACAAAATTAAATTGGCATGATAAGGATGTGATGAATGGATTTTAGAGCTATTTTGGCATTATGGATTTGCATAAAATGAGATGATGAAAATGGCTTGAGGTGGGTCTTATTTATAGGCAAATTTTGAGGGATTTTGATCCAATGGTTGAGATTAAAAGTTGAGATCAATGGTGGAGATTGGATGAGAGATGGAGGGTTGAGATTTGATCAACAAATTTGGATGGTGGAGAATAAAAATGAATTCTAAATTCATTTTTGGGGAAGGCTTTGCATTTAATATGATAATGACTTGTGAGGAAATAAAATATTATTTCCTTGGGAGGATGTGGAATTTAAAATTCCAATTTATGTGGAAATGTGAGACATGTGACACCTAGGCAATTTTGGAACTCACATGTGTGAGCTCATGACATAGAGAAGAGCTTAGCATGGAAATAGTAAGGTGAGGTGGAAGGGTCATGTGACTCATGGGATTATTTTGTAATTTTTAATTTGTGGGTTGTGGGAGAAGGTGGTAATGATGATTTGACCAAGTTAATCAGGGTGATTAACTTAATTAATGTGGCTGGAGAAAATTAGTGAATGGGCTAATCAGGGTTTAAGATTAACTAAATAATGATTTATTTAATAAATCCAAGTCTAGGGGTTATATAGGCTAGGGTAGCTAATTAAATAATGGCTATTTAATCAACTAGGCTAGGTGTAGGTTGATTAGTAGGGTAGATTAATTAAATAAACTTGATTTATTTAATTAATCAAGTTTAGAAAGTGGACAAATTAATCAAATAAATATTTAACATTTATTTAATTAATTGAGATGATGTTTGTAAGGTATAGTGCTAAATTATTTAAATTAATTTAGGACTATGGGTAAATTGATGAAGGATGGCTAAGGATGGGTGATCAGGGATGATGTAGGGATAATTAAATAACTATGAATTTATTTAATTAATTGGGTGACATGAGAAATTAGTGATATGGATGATGCAGAAAGATGGTTGAAGGGTTAAGACATTTTTAGGTGTCTACAATCACATACTGACTTGACTTAGTTTTTGACAAAACCTATGCTTAGTAAATCTAGTTAACAATCGACGTTTTGTTGAATCAACATCAAACCTAGACCAATTTGGTCAACAATTTACCAAACTCAATGAGGGTTCACTTAAACTGTGAAGCATGAGACTTAGATGGCACCAACCCATTCTTATCCATACGTCTATTCTCTTCTCTCTGATGATGATCTCCCTCTCTTTTCTCAGAGGGTGGAAAACATGTTTCCTGGTTACCACTTACAATCACCAAATTGGGATTAGTGTATTGTTAGTCATTTCATAAACCTTATGAATAAATAACATCTTATAATCACATTTCTTAATTCTAATCATATAAACATAAACTCGTGATATCATTGATTTATCCTGGCATTTTCACATAATGTCAAATCATTAATTCATGCAAAATTATCTACCAATTACATTCAAGTAAAAAGTAAAACATAGTCAAAATTTGGGGTGTGACACCTAGTAACACATGTGTAAGTATAACATGTACTAGGATAGGTGTATGCCCCTTGTTGGCACATGCTAAAAAATCTGCATGAATCTTAAGTTTGGTCTCCCTTTGTCACCTTGGAAGTAATCTTGCCTGTCACTTATAACCATTCTAAGATATTTTAAATGGGTTCTCCCTTGGTCAAATATGTTTTTGGTGCAATTATTAGTTTCTCCTTTGTGCTTTAGTCACTTGTCCATTCAGAAAATCCTCAAAAAATGCTAAGTATAGGCCTTGTACGCCTTTAAGGGAGCAAAGTGTCATCACTTCTTAAGGTTTAGGAACCTCTTAAACCTCTGACAAGGTTCATAGGTTCTTAATCTTGTCGAATCACTGACAAAAGGAAGAAGAAATGAAGCATGTGAGGCTTGTTAGCGAGTTTGCAAGTTCTTGAACTCGTCAAAACATTGACAACAAAAGACAAGGAAAAATATAAAAGGTAGAGCCATTGGCAGGTTAGCGAGCTCCTAAAATTGTTGAAACCTTGACAAAGAGAAAAAAAATGACGTTTAGCGAGTTCATAGGTTCATGAACTCACCAAAACACTGACAACCATTTGAAAAAGAAGAATAGGAAGTCATGGGCAGGGCTTGTCAGCAAGTTCATAAGTTCATGAACTTGTGAAAACACTGACAAGGTTTAAAGGGAGCCTAAATCACTGACAAAGAAGAAAAGAGAAAGGAGTGATGAAGAAGATGAGATTTTGGTGTTTCGGTGGGTTCCTGAACCTCCAAAATGCTCAACAAAGTTCATGATTTATCAAAAGTGCCAACAAAGAACATAGGTGAAAGCAAGGAAAGTTTTTGTTGATGCTTCTAATGGTTCAAGGAACTATAAAATCCCTGACAAGTTGAGGAGATGGCTCCGTTGACAAGTTCATGGGTTCATGAATTTGTTGATTTGCCGACATGGTTCAGAAAGGTAAAAAAATCTCTGACAAGGTTGAAGAAGATGGAGTGTCAATGAGTTCATGGTTTCTTAAAATTGCCGATGTGGTTCAGGGTTTTTTAAAAGTGTTGACATGAATAAAATGAATTATTAAAAAAGGTTTTCATGGGCTTTGCATTCAAACATCCATGTCACCATGCATTCAAAACCATCACTTACTTCTTGCATGACTTAGGAGGCCATTAGTGGCCTCAAATGGGCAAAAACAAGTAGATGAAGATTCCCACACTCCTCCAAGAATAGAGGGACCCCCTCAAGGATGCAAATGGATGGATGAGTGACCAAAATAAGCATGATTTTAGGTGCAAGCCATGTGAAATTGATGTGAGCAAGCATGGACAACCATTTCCCCTTACAGACGACTTAGACCTACCTTCCATGATGGCTTGTTGATGTGGGATGGAGTATATATTGATTTTTTTCATTCATAACAAGGATGGAAAACTAGTTGCAAAGCAAAGACAAAGAAAAATAGAGAAGAACGTGTATAAACCGTTAAGGTTTTCTTCCATTGATAGATTTTAGGGCATTTTGGTTGTAAATTTTCTAGGTTTAGCCAAATTGATTCACATCATGAAGAACGAGAATTATGATCATGATGCTCATGAGAACAAGAAGTATTATCCAACTTGATTCACATTTTCCTTCATGTATTACTACCCTTTGAAAAATTGTTTGACTTTTCATATTTAGAAGGGTAGGAACCATGTTCACTTAATGATCTATATTTAAAGCAATTATGTGCAAGCAACTTAGATTCCACATTTTTAACAAGTGCACACAAATCCATAAAAGAAACAAAACTATTCAAGTACACATTATGTTGAATTGGTTTGATTAACCCTTTAATACATATATTTTACACTTCAGTATCATGTAAAGGAGTAATCAACTTAGAGCACAAAGATTGAAATTAAATAACATAATCACTAATATGTTTATTACATCCTTGGACACACTCAAGTCAATTGGTAGTGCGGTTGATGTTAACTTTGAATTGCTTTAAAGTTTCTTTAATAATCTCATCAAAAGATTAAATAGACCCTTGAGGAAGTGAAAAGAACCACTATGTAGCAAAATAATTCAAAGTGTGTGGAAATAACCATGTTAACAACTTATCCTTGTAAATAAAATTTACACATGCAACAATATAATATATAATATGTGTATTAGGGTTACCCTTGCCATCATACATGGAAAACTATGGTGCTACAAATCATACAAGCAATGGACATGCAACAATGTCATAAGATAGTGACATGCATTTAAAGTCCATAAATTCATCATTTATAGGCTTGGCATCCATTCTCTTTTCTACTTGATCTATTTTGTGAAATAGTGCATTAGGTAGAGGAAGGAATAGTGAGTAAATGGGATAAATTAGGGGGTAAGTGGGAAGTGAGAGGAGTGGATGAAGTAATGGCTTGGGATAAAGGCATAGACATAAAAAGGTACTTAAGGGTATTTAGGGTATGGGATGTGGTACGAGGTATGGAAGTAACTTGACAAAGTGGGGTAACTATAGGTCTAGTAGTAGTGAAGGTAAGAGGTGTGGAAGTGTGGTACATCATACGAGTAGTGGGTATCACAAGAAGAGTATATCTGGGAGATGGGCCACAAGGTGGAGGATAAGTGGAAAAGGGAGCTAGGTACTAAATGGTGGGACACTAATGGCCATGGTACTATGAGAATAAGTAGTGGTAGTGGAAGGAGTAATGGTAGAAGAAGGATCTGTGGTAGAGATGGGATTGATGCACTAGCCACTATAGAAGAAGTAAATCCAAAATTGTTTACAAAGTTTCATGTCCATATGGTTTACTTGCAAACATATCATGAAACTTATCCACTACTTGTGTAGGTTTTTCCAAATTAGCCAAACTAGCCAACCTATTTGCAAAATCTTGGTTATCTACATGAGCATCATGATCATAATTCTTGTTGTTCTCATTATGAGCATTGGAATAGACTTCATTTTTATTAATATGGGCCATGCCAAGGTTTATATGAGCACTCCTTCTAGGTGGTATAAATAAAAGATAGGAAAACAAAGCTCAAAGTTTTAGATTAAAAAAATAGAAATAATAATGGTATATCAAATCTGAGAATGAAACCCTAATGTGGTAGCCAAGGGTTTATAGGGTTAGTAAAAGAGATATCACAACAAAGCACATAAGCCCTAATAGAAAAGAATATATAAATAAAGCACAATGAGGTAAAAGAAAGGGTAGATATGAAAATAAGATGTAACCTCAAAACAATATAGATATGAAAACCCTAGAAAGAAGGTTGGGGTGTGTAGGATTAGACAAACTCACCAAAATGAAAAGGAAAATAATGTTTCCTTAGGCTTTGGCTTAGGCTGATTAAATAAATGCAATCAAATAAGCACAATCAACCTAAATTAACTAAATATAGTTGGGAATAGAAATTGAATAATGTATTTTGGAAATTGAATAAGATACAAGGTGATACTAAGCTCAATAATCGAAGAATGATGCCAAATGGATAAGATCCTAGAATATGTCAGGTGGAATTGCCTGAATACTGCATTGGATCTCCATTGGATCTCCGCCCTGTAAGAGGACAAGTTCATGAATCTAGGACAAATTTGCGACCATGGATCTATACTTCTACTCTAGATTCATTTTTGCAATCTGTAAGGTTATGTCTTGCAACTTCAATTGATACATAGTCTTCTACTCTACCTTTTCTTTGAAAGCTTGGGCTTGCAATATTGATAAATACCTTTGTTAGGTTGTTGTATGACCAAGTCGTGAGGGCACTACACCTTGATCAACCCTTTAAAATTGAAAATATCAAAAATAGTAGGCAAGCGCCTAAGATGTAGATTCATTTTTGCAATTTGTAACTGCAACTTCACTTGATTCATAGTATTGATAAATACCTTTGTTAGTGTCACAACCCTAGATCCTTAATATTTAATTAATATGATTAGAACATAATTAAGGAATAAATAATATTAATTATCTTTAAAATAAGGATTATTAAAAAGGTTTTTTTTTAATCGAGTGACTTTGCAAATCTGATAAAGGGAGCCGAGCATTTTGAAAGAACGGTTGTGTTCAAAGGAAAAGCTATTTATTTAAGTTTTTATAGGAAAAATGAAAAGACAATGATATTAATGAAATATGAGAAGTTCTTTATCTTGCATGGAATCACTAAAAGAATCTTGCAAATCTTGTAATAATTTTGTTTGCTATTTTTTAGAAGCGGGAGGGGTTAAATTTAGGGAATAATAAATAATAGTGGAGATGAAATATTATATTTTATTGTCTTTACTAAGTTAGGAATTGGGGGATAGAGCATTTAAATTTGGGGAAAAAAGAAATTTGGGGGATCCCATGAAAGCTCACCTGAAGAATCATGGAGAAATTGCAGGAATTTGGGAAAGTAGCTTAAATCCAGGTATGATTTTTACTTAAAAATGAATTGATCTGTAAATTAGCTTTCAGAATTAAAGACCCTCTTTTGAAATTAAAAATCATTCTCTTTGAGGATTTTGAACTTAATCTCATCTATTGCATAGGCTTTGCCCTTTAATTCTTATGACCATCAGAAGCAAACTTTTGGGTTTAAAGTATTCATTTTAAAATATCTCTTCTGAAGATGCCTACCCTGTGTGCATCTGCAAGGTAGCAACCTCTGTTCAACTCCCCTGTTCTTTCTAATCAATGAAGCTTGTTTATTCTATCCAGCCTTGATAGAAATAGGCAAACTTATGATTTCCTTCAGTGGCAGTAGAAACAATAAGATCTTACATTATTGATTAAACTATAAACTTTTTGGGATAATTTTCTTTTTCTTCAAATTATATATATACCTGTATGTAACTCCTGCCAGCCTTGGATTTTACATTGAAAACATTCTTTTCATCACCAGAATACCTATGCTGGGCGTGAGCCTCTCTTATTCCATCACAGTAGTTTTCTGTTAACTTCTTTACTTCTTGGCACCCTGCAACCCATCAGCTGGTTTCTTGAATGAAATATTAAAATCCATTTGAAATTATTGATGTAAGAACATTACCAATAGAAGTCGTACTCCCTCAGTAATCCTTCAAGCATTAAGTCTACTGTCTTAAAAATGACTAAACCTTGCTATAAAGGCCGTACGGCCAGCTAACTCAAGCCTTAGTTTTTCCTAAACTTACATTTAGGAAAGTTTCTATATATACAAGAAGTTAAAGAAAAAATCATGGAGTGCGATTTGTTTTAAGGTAGATATTTAAGTTTTTAAATTTTCTTTTATAAAGGATTTTAAAAAATCAGGAAGGAGTTTACCCCTAGGCTATTATTTAATTCTCTTAAAAAGGATGCCTTTATTTTTTTTTAGAAAAAAAAATCTAATTTATGTTTTATTTATTTATTTTTAAGTAATTTAAAATATGTTTTATTTTTTTAGGTAATTTAAAATAAGTAAAAATATGTTCATTTTTTTTGAGTAATTTAAAATAAGTGAAATTATGTTTTTATATTTTAGTAATTTAAAATAAGTGAAAATATGTTTCTTATTATAATGTTGGATAATTGTAATTATGTATTTGGATAATAGAAAATTATAAATGATATGTTAGATTATAGAATAATATGATAGGAAATGAATTAAGGTTTCAAAATTAGACTCCTTGTATAAATGAAACCGAACTAGGGAATGTATAATTAAACTTTTGAATTATATGAAATCTTATAGCTTAGATATTTATTTATTTACTACAATGGATCCCTGTATTTAAAACTCATTAACATCTTTTTTTTAAATAAACAAATGGGTAAAAATTTATTAATAAAGAAACTAATAGTAAACACCAAGGAGAACACAAGCCCACAAAAACAACAGTGGGCAAGAAAACACTACAAAACCAAAGTCCAACCAACCCAGAACTAGAAATAACCCTAGGAGAAACCCAACTACCCAACAATATCCTCTAAAATCAAACTTTCCAAACTTAGAACACGGTCTTGGGATAAAAGACCCCAATCACAAACATTCCATTCCCTCAACGAATCCAAAGCCCGCTTAGCCAAGCAATCTGCCACTTTGTTCCATTCTCGTGGGATATGGATAAAAGAAATAAACTCCAAAGAATGACTTAGGCAAAGAATCTGTCTGACCATCGAAGCCAATTGCCACTACAGGCTATCCACATTCTAATCATTCAACAAGTTAATCACAATTTGAGAGTCAGACTCACAAATAATCCTTCGCCAGCCAAGGGCACATCCTCTTTCCATAGCACCAAGAATAGCTAAAGCTTCCATAAAATTGTTCACCTGATGCCCCTTATAAATGGAGAAGAAGAAAAGAGCAGCACCAGAGCTATCCCTCCCTATTCCCCAATTCCAGCATGACCAAGGTTCCCCCTGGAAGAGCCATTAGTATTAATATTAAAGACACCTGGAGGTGGGGGAGACCACCTACCTTCCCTCTAAATCTTACTCTTGGGTTGGTTGCTCCTCCTGGAAGAAGTAAGGCAAGATCTGCCAACAACTATCCCCAAATTCTGAGCCACTTCAGAATCCCCAACATCTAGCCTAGTAGAAAGATGAAAGATCCCCAACCAATTCTATCTCAAATTTTCTGATTTTTTTTAGATCTGCTGATTTGTTTGTTTCAATTTTTATCTTTGACCAGCGAAGGTAAGTTAGTGTCCTTGCTTGTTTGCTGATTTGTTTTTCGTTTGAGTTTAAATGATTGTTTTGTTTTATGGCCAAATCATAAGGAAACCATAGAAAATGGAAGAGAACTATTGAATAAATAAAAAGACAACACTTGTAAATCAATAGGACCCTTTTAAACTAATTATACCAAGTCTGATTACAATTTCAGAGGTCTGATTTCCACTATATTAGACTATAACAGCAACCAAAAGACCTCTATGGGATGCAATATTAAACTATCCAAATGACAATCACATACCCGAGAACCAAAGCTTAATTTGTGGAACAATTAGTGGTTGAAATCCTAATTCCCAGCTAGGATTTGGCTGAGAATAACTCCCAAATCGAACGACCAGCAAGTGAATGCACAAAAGTAAGAATATATGCTCATAAGAAGCCCATTCTGCAATTAGGTCCTGATAAACCACTATTGCAACCTCTCCAACATGCAATATTACCCTGTAATGAAGTTCAATGATACCCAAACGGAAACCCAGAGTAGATTTCTCTGTATTGTGAACTGGGTTGTCGTCCAATCCACTGTCCTCCAAGGGGTTTCATCTTCAGAAGAGCTACAATCTACTGAAAACCCTATCCAGAGCTCCAAACCTGCACTTCGTTTTGTAAAAATGATAATAGAATGCTCAAAAGTGAGCCTAATACATTGCTTTATAGCCTCCATCCTCCTTTTTCCACAAAAAACAATAAAATATTCCCTCCAAAAGGGGACGCCCACCTTGAGGGTCTCTTTCTCATGAAAAAGAAGTGCCACCTTTTTCAAACAACATTGGGGCTACTAGGATGGGGACCTTTTCACTATTCACCTTCTAATTCTCTGTTACTATTCATATTAAGGCAAACCTTTAATGTTTTCAATTCAACTCCTGTATTCATCATTTGACACCAAACTGAAGGACTCGGAAGGCTCCCTGCAAAGCTCCACTATCCTCGGTTGGGTCCCCTAACCAATCTGTTGACCTACGGGAACCCTAATAGTAGGTCAACCTCTGCTGAAGTCTGAGCGGACTAAGGAAGGGACATTACAAAAGATCACACTTAGCTAATAAGGTCTCCTAGAGTATACAAAGAATCCTCTGCCACACTTGCTGAACCACCAACTTCCTCTCCTTAAAGATTCTCTGGTTCCTTTCCAACTAGAGTTACCACAAGATGAAGGAGGGGTTGATATTCCAAGCAACTTGCATAAACGAAGCCTTAGTCGGGGGTCTACCCAGGCTTTTCAAAAAATCTACCAAAGAAGAAGCATGACTACAGGCCCGCTTCCAAGCTCCCCACCAAAGATGCCAAATCTCTCTAGATAAATAACACTGAAAAAAAATGAGAAGCGCTCTCTTCACTACTATTATAGAGGAAACAAATAGAAGGGCCCTGAAAGCCTCTCTTCTGCAAATTATCCCAAGTGAGGCAATGATTACGAGCAAGCAACCAAAGGAAGAAGTTGCATTTAGGCCACACAAACTTATTCCACACAAATTTCTACCAAGGAAAGTCGATCTCCCCAAACTTCTATCCATCCAACTCCCAATATCCCGAGGTTAGAAAATACACGCCTTTTAGATTAGGACTCTAGGCAAGAGTATTGTGCTCCCTCAGAGAACTACAGACTCTGCTAGCAAGAATCCTAGCTAACTCTTCATGATATTCCACCAATCCCCCCAATGGCCACTCAAAGGACTCTTTCCATCTACCCACCTCTACCTAACCTGATATTTGAAAAGATTTAAAATGCTCCACTCGAGACCTCCCCGCATCGAGAAAGAGATTGCACAAGGGTTGTAAGTGCGGAGACATAGACAAGATAGGTGGACAACCATCCCAAGAATCATACCCAAACAAAGCCTCATAAACTTTGTTACAAATCCAAAACAATCCCTGCTTAATAAGATTGGCACCCCTTTTAAGAGTGCCCCAGATAATGGATCCACTACCTAAAAGACTAATCCTTGGAACATCTCCACTTTCCACAACCCAAATACTTAACATTGAGAATCCTGGCCCAATCTTGATCCTAACAAGTACACCACCTCTGATACAACTTGGTCGCTAAGGCTTGACTCACTAGCCTTGCCTGACAAAGAGGTCAAGTCCTCCCTCCTGCTTCAGCCTACAAATGGAATCCCACTTAACCAGACTCCACTTCAAAGACTCCAAATTACCAGCCCATAAGAAATGTCTGGATAAGACATCAAACTCATTTATAAATCTAGAAGGAGTGCCTTGAACAAAGCACTTGTAAATGGGGAGGGCTTGAATCACCGATTTCAATAAAGTCACTCTACCAACAGAGGAAAGCCATCTACAAGTCCAATGACTAACCTGCTTACGAAACTTGTCAAGAATATTCTGACAGAACCCCCTAAGCAAGGTACCAACATAAATAGGGATACCAAGATAGACAAAAGGAAGGGTTCCAATATGAAATCTTAGAATCCAAGCAATCCTAATCTGAATAAGTTGAGGAGTATGGAAGAAGAAGATGGAAGACTTGTCTTCATTAATCCTCTGCCCTGAAGCTACAAGATAAATATCCAAAACCCTTCTTAAATTAACCGCCTCATTAACTCTAGCCAAACCCATCAGAGTAGTATCATCAACAAATTGTAAATGAGAGTGAGGAGGCAAGCTATTGTCCCAACTCCAACCTTGGGTCAAACCTTGACCCACATGAGATTTTATAAGTCTGCCCTAGCCAAGAGGATAAACAAATAAGGAGATAGAGGGTCCCCTTGACGAAGGCCCCTAGAAGCACCAAATAACTCTGTAGACTCACTGTTAATAAGAACAGAGAAAGAAGTCGAAGTAACACAACTCATAACCCATTCCACCCAATCAATCCCAAATCCAAAAGCCAAAAGAACCTTATGGAGAAAAGTCTATTTGACCCAGTCATAGGCTTTGGCCATATCCAACTTAATGAACATCGCTTTCTCCCTAGAATAAGCCATGGAATGAATAGCCTCAGTCACCACAACAACGCCATCAAGGATCTACCTACCAGCAACAAATCCTCCCCACTCCTCAGAAATAAATCCATTGACCCATGGTTTCAGCTTCTTAGCAATCAACTTAGTGATGATCTTATATACAACATTACACATAGCAATGGGCCTAAAGTGATTCAGTGAGCTAGCCCCTTTTGTCTTAGGAATAAGAGCCAGGAATGTAGCATTCAAGGCTCTCAACATCTGTTTACTCCTTTGTGACTCCTTAACAACCTCCCAGAGGTCATATTTGAGAATCTCCCAAAATTCCTGATAGAATTCAACCAAGACACCATTAGGCCCAAGAGCTTTCCCTCTTTTCAACTAAAACACAATCTTCTCCAATTCAACCAGGGAGATAGGACTGAAAATAGCCTCATTCATCTCATTAGACAACAAAGATGGAATACAATCTAGAACAATATTTTCATCTTCAACTAAGTCAGGAGAATCCTTCGAAAACAAAGAAGAGAAGAACTGAGAGGCCTCTACCGTAATCTCCAAGTGAGAGGATAAAAGAGTCCCTTGGGAGGACACCAAAGAAGTAATCACGTTCACATGCTTTCTATCTTTGACAGAGTTATGGAAGAACAAAGTGTTTCTATCGCTTTCCTGTAGCCAATCAACACATGACTTTTGCTTCCAAAAAAATTCCTCACGCAATTCCCACTTTGCAAGCTCCTTCATAGCTTTAGTTTCCTCCCTAAGATTCCCCAAAGAGAGACCAAAGTCTCTAATCTACCTGGTAATGGTATCTAGATGGGATTGGGCAGCAACCTTAGCCAAGAAAATGTTACCAAAAAATTGTAAGTTCCACTTCTTAAGCTAAAACTTTACATACTGCAATCTCTTGACAAAGGAGTACATAGTAGTGCCATAGGCTGGTTTACCTTTCCTCCACCATTCTACCATAAAATCCTGTAAAGAAGGGTCTTTGAGCCACATCAGTTGAAACTTAAAAGAACGATTCTTAGAAGAGCCATATAAGGATGCATAAAATTTAATAGGCCAATGGTCCGATCTCCACCAATCTAGGATCTTTGAACTTGTAACCCAGTTGTTGCCAACCCAAAAGCTAGAAACCAGAAACCTATTCAGCCTTTTAGAAATAGAATTCTCTCCACATCTTCTGTTGCTCCAAGTAAACAAGCCATTGGAGGTCTTTAAATCTATCAGGTTCAAGAGAAGAATATGATCCCAAAACGTGGAAGAAGGTTCCAGCCTGTCCAAACCCCCTTCTTCTCATCCAAACTAATAATATCATTAAAATCTCTTGCCATAATCCAGGGCAAAAGAGGGGCTAAGGAGCACACATAGAAAATATGAGACCAAAGTGAAGATTTTCCTACAACATCAATCAAAGCATACACATTGGTGAACATGACCACTTCTCTCGATTCAAAACTAGATGCCACCACTGAAATGGAGGATCTACTAGCCAACCACCACAAAGGAGAAACCTTGCACATATCCCATAAGCAAGCCACACCACCTGCACTACCCTGGGCTTCGATGCATTGACACTGACCTCTACTCCATAATCTAGAAGCTATGTTGAACATGCCTTCCACTAACAACTTCGACTCCTAAATGAAGATCATATCAGGCGAATGAACACAAATCAAATCCCTAACAACCTTTTGTCTAGGGATGTTGTTCAACCCCCATGTATTCCAAGAAAGCACAATCATTTTTGAGAGACAAAGAAGTGGGAATCAAGTGTTTTCACTAACCCCAATTCCACCAAAGTCTCCCCTGCCATCTTTACCTTCTCCTGATATTTCTTTCGCCCCATATTGGGAGGCTTCTCCATGGAAGCCTTCTTGAGATTCTTTTGTTGAATTCCAAGGGGAGGCTGGGCTCTACTGCTAGATTGAGGAGTTTGACCTTCCTTCCTAGACTACAACTCTGGGAGTTCTAGATTCAAACCAACCTCCACCTCTACTACTCTAGCTGGCTCCATACAACTGGGAACCATAGGATCTTGATCTGTTTCCATCTGAGCATCTACAATGTCTACCTGAGTGTTATCACAAAAACCCTCATCCCTTAACCCCTCCTGGGCCATCCCCAAAGGGTCTATTCCAACATGCAACTCTTTTAGTACCAACCTCTGCTGATCACCAGGTAAGTGCAAGAAGATGGGGGGCCAAAAAGGGGTCTTAAGTGGCCACTTTTTTTTTGAAATTAGGAAATGCTAGCCTTGGATGAGAAATTGAGCATAGTTACACTCAAAATTTTAAGATGCAACAAAAACAATGTTCACAGTGCTCCGAGTCTACTTTCTAAACTACTAGTTTTTTTTTTTTAATGGTATAGATTAAGAAGTTCAAAAGAGGGAGCCACAAAAATTGGTGTTGTTTCTGTCAAAAAAACATAACATAGCATGTTTTGTGGCTCCCTCAAAAGGTTAACTTTTTTTTTGGTATTTTTAAAATTGCTTCAGTGAGAAATTAGCTAACAACATGTAGTTTATGCCTGATTTTTCTGATAAATTTTTAATGAATATTTGATTTTTCACTAATTTTCAAAGTGGACACATCCTAAAAAACAAAAATTTGGCCGTGCTACCCCTATAAATTTTGAAAACTAATTGAAAATCATTTTTTTTAATGTGTGTAGAATGGATTCTAGTTTCTAAAAATATATTTTTTTGAAATTTCAATGAATGGTTAATTTACAATAAAAAAAAGACCAAACAATGGTTTTTGCCCAAAAACGGACACACAAACAAAAGAAATTAAAGATGAAAGGCTTAACATTGTCAAAATGTGAAAAAAATTACATCGTTAAATAGTTAAGAGAAAGCTTAACATTACCCAGGTGTTCGATTTGTTTGACCTTGAAACACGTGCAAATCTGAGGGTTAGCATGAACGAAATAATGTGAAATCATGTAGAATATGCAAAAACACATCTTTGGACGTTGGGAAGGCACTCCAAGCCTTTGGGTTGGAAATCCAAATCAAAGGCAAAATATAACGCATTCACGTTATGTCTCCCTTGGAATGTTTTATGTTCAAGGTTATTAAGCATGTATGTATGCCTATATGTATGTATGTATGCCTATATGTATGTATGTATACTTATATGTATGTATGTATATATGTATGCTTGCATGTATGTATGTATATATGTATGCTTGTATGTATGTATGTATGCTTGTATGTATGTATATATGTATGCATGTTTGTATGTATGTATGTATGTTGAAGGTTTAGGGTTGAGGGATTAGGGTTTAGGGTTGAGGGCTTAGCGATAAGGGATTAGGGTTTAAGGTATAGTGTCGAGTGTTGAGGGTTTAGGGTTTAAGGTTGAGGGATTAGGGTTTAGGGTTGAGGGATTAGGGTTGAGGGATTAGGGTTGACGGATTAGGGTTGAGGGATTAAGGTTTAGGGTTAAGGGTTAAGGGTTGAAGGTTTAGGGATAGGGTTTAGAGTTCAGGGATAAGGGATTAGGGTTTAGGACCTTGAGGGATTAGGGTTTAGGATTAAGGCTTTAGGGATAATGTTTAGGGTTGAGGGACTAGGTTTGAGGGTTTAGGGATAGGGTTTAGAATTTAGGGATAAGGGATTAGGGTTTAGGACCTTGAGGGATTAGGGTTTAGGGTTGAGGCTTTAGGGATAGCATTTAGGGTTGAGGGATTAGGGTTGAGGGTCGAGGGATTAGGGTTAAGGTAGAGTGTTGAGGGTAGAGGGATTAGGGATAGGGTTTATGGTTGAAGGTTTAGGATTGAGGGATTAGGGTTTAGGGTTGAGGGTTTAGGGATAAGGGGTTAGGGTTTAAGGTATAGTGTCGAGGGTTGAGGGTTTAGGGATAGGGATAGTGTTTAGGGTTTAGGGTTGACGGATTAGGGTTTAGGGTTAAGGGGTAAGAGATTAGGGTTGAGGGTTGAGGGATTAAGGTTTAAGGTTGAGGGTTGAGGGTTTAGGGATAGGGTTTAGAGTTTAGGGATAAGGGATTAGGGTTTAGGACCTTGAGGGATTAGGACTTAGGGTTGAGGCTTTAGGGATAACATTTAGGGTTGAGGGTTTAGGGATAGGGTTTAGAGTTTAGGGATAAGGGACTAGGGTTTAGGACCTTGAGGGATTAGGGTTTAGGGTTGAGGCTTTAGGGATAGCATTTAGGGTTGAGGGATTAGGGTTGAGGGTTGAGGGATTAGGGTTACGGTAGAGTGTTGCGGGTAGAGGGATTAGGGATAAGGTTTAGGGTTGAGGGATTAGGGTTTAGGGTTGAGGGTTTAGGGATAAGGGATTAGGGTTTAATGTATAGTGTCGAGGGTTGAGGGTTTAAGAATAGGGATAGCATTTAGGGTTTGGGATTGAGGGATTAGGGTTTAGGGTTTAGGGATAAGGGATTAGGGTTGAGTGTTGAGGGATTAAGGTTTAGGGTTGAGGGATTAAGGTTTAAGGTTGAGGGTTGAGGGTTGAGGGTTGAGGGATAGGGTTTAGAGTTTAGGGATAAGGGATTAGGGTTTAGGACCTTGAGGGATTAGGGTTTAGGGTTGAGGCTTTATGGATAGCATTTAGGGTTAAGGGATTAGGGTTGAGGGTTTAGGGATAGGGTTTAGAGTTTAGGGATAAGGGATTAGGGTTTAGGACCTTGAGGGATTAGGGTTTAGGGTTGAGGCTTTAGGGATAGTGTTTAGGGTTGAGGGATTAGGGTTGAGGGTTTATGGATAGGGTTTACAGTTTAGGGATAAGGGATTAGGGTTTAGGACCTTAAGGGATTAAGGTTTAGGGTTGAGGCTTTACGAATAGTGTTTAGGGTTGAGGGTTGAGGGATTAGGGTTAAGGTAGAGTGTTGAGGGTAGAGGGATTAGGGATGGGGTTTAGGGTTGAGGGATTATGGTTTATGGTTGAGGGTTTAGGGATACATGATTAGGGTTTAAGGTATAGTATAGAGGGTTGAGGGTTTAGGAATAGAGATAGCATTTAGGGTTTAGGGTTTAGAGTTGAGGGATTAGGGTTTAGGGTTAAGGGATTAAGGTTTAAGGTTGAGGGTTGAGGGTTGAGGGTTTAGGGATAGGGTTTAGAGTTTAGGGATAAGGGATTAGGACCTTGAGGGATTTGGGTTTAGGGTTTAGGGATCAGGGTTTAGGGTTTAGGGATAAGGAATTAGGGTTGAGGGATTAAGGTTTAGGGTTGAGGGATTAAGGTTTAAGGTTGAGGGAGAGGTAGAGATGTGTGAGGGAGAGATAGGTGAGAGGTAGAGAGGTGAGGGGCAGATATAGGTGAGAGATAGAGAGGTGAGAGAGAAGAAATACATGGAGAAATGAATAATATGGATTTTTCTATAGCAGGCCAAAACATAGGTTTTTTAAATATAGCAGAGCATAATGCGCTTGCATTATAATGCGAGCACGTTATGGCTTGGCGTTGTCGAGCCTTAGGATTGACATCACCAAGCCATAACGCAAGCGCGTTATAATGCGCTCATGTTATGGCTAATTTTTTTTAAAAAAAAGTTGGCCACTTTTTGGCCCCCCAACTTTTTGCACCCACCCCACCCATGTCTAAGGCATCAAAATGATTGAATAACCTATCGGCTTGTCTATCCTTAAGGGTTTAGGGTTTAACCATCTGCGACCCAACATGGTTAACTCTGGGGCACTTCTTTTGAAAATGACCATACTCATGGCAAATTTGACATCTAAATGGGAGGGCCTCATAATCCAACTACCGAGTCCATGAAGAAGCACCTAACCAAATTTCAACAGAATCTAGCAAAGGATTATTTAAATCTATTTCAACACAGAAGCGAGCAAAAGATATTACCTTTTTATCCAACATCTATTGCGAAGGACCCACCAACTTGCCTAGCAGCAATGCAACCATATGCAAAATATCATCCCTCTAGAATTCAAGCGGGAACCAGGGAAGCCGAACCCACACCAAAATTCTAGACGGGAGCTCCTCAGCCGAATTAAATCCAATATGCCAAGGCTTAATAAAAAAGCCCATCTTATATTAAGAGTTTATTAAACTTTCTTTCAAGTGAGATGGGTTTTTAATTTGATCTTTAGGAATGAATAATGATTTACTTTTAATGAAATAAACTTAGTTTTGGAAGAGTGTCGAATATGGGCCAACAAAGAAGGGTGGATTCCTAAATACAATCCAACTGCCAAACACAACCGAAAAAGATGCTTTGGCCAAAGCCTGTCAGTCAAATTAGTAATAGTTACTCTTTGATGTTTTATTTCTTTCTCTGCCATATCATGATATTAGATCGGTATATGCATTTGACACATGCTATATAGATGATAGATATATCATGCTGCACCACATCCCATTACCCCAGTCAGTTTCAGTTTGCTAGGCCCTTCGCGTAGGGTCGAGATTTCTTCTTTTGAAGGAAAATGGGGAAGCGAAAGCTTCGTGGTTGGGCAGAAAAATGCTCCGGTGATGCTATCTCTTTTATTGCACGAGGAAGGATTGAGACAGGTATAAACATTGTATTTTAATTGTCAAAAGTTGATAATCAACTTAAACATTGTATATTCTTTGTCGAAGATGAAATTTGACCTATAGTTTGGTTGTAAGGAAATAGTTCCTAATGTAAAGGCATGTATATAAACCTTATGAGAATAATAGTAGTATATGAAATAAAATTTTTGGTTATTCCAATGGACAAGTCGGTTCATTTATTTATTATTTTAATATCTATCTAAGAGGGCTCTTACAGTTAGGTTGTCGTATGACCAAGTCACAAGGGCACTACATCTTGATCAACCCTTTAAAATTGAAAATATAAAAAATAGCAGGCAAGCACCTAAGGTGTAGATTCTCTACTCTTTTTATTGCACCAAATTGAAGTGCGTCACTATTGATTCCTCTTTAGAACGATTGCCATATTCAAATGACTAGTGGATAGGTGAGATGATCTCTATGATTAAAACACGTTCATTGGATGTCTTTAAAATACTAGCACATAACATCAAATCGCACCCAAAGTATGTTTAGTCTATTCAAAGTAGAAGGGTAAAGGGGGTTAGTTAGCCAAAATTTGAAGTTTGAATTTTAAATTAGAAAGGAACAAGTTTGTGATCGGGCAATTGCAAACTTGTATTGATTTGGATTTAACTGTCAGCTCCAAGTGGCAGATGGCTAAATAAAGGTAGGTGCATAGATGAGTGTGATAATCAAACAAATAAGATTGATATATATGAGTGCACGTGTAAATGGATAGAATAGACCTAAATAAATAGGGATACATGTATGCGTAAATGACTAAAGAAGCTAAGAGAATGAGTCCAACTTCACACAAGATCGGGCTATTTGTCACTATATACATATATTAAGACATTGCCTAAAAATAGACATAAAACTAAAGAGGACATTGATATACCAATTTTAGCATAACAAACCTATATCTGCCTAATATAATTGTAAATTAGAAAAGAACAAGTTTGTGATTGGGTAATTGCAAAATTGTATATCACAAACTTGTATTGATTTGGATTTAACTGTCAGCTCCAAGTGGCAAATGGCTAAACAAAGATAGGTGCATAGATGAGTGTGATAATCAAATGAATAAGATGGATACATAGGAGTGCATGTGTAAATGGATAGAATAGAGCTAAATAAATAGGGATATATGTATGTGTAAATGAGTAAAAAAGCTAAGAGAATGAGTCCAACTTCACACAATATCGGGCTATTTGTCACTATATACATATATTAAAACATTGCCTAAAAATAGACACAAAACTAAATAGGACATTGATATACTAATTTAAACCTAACAAACCTATATTTGTGAGAATAATGCTTCTGGATTCAACTGTGTATGTTACTACTTCAACGTTTCAGATCATACTCAATGATCCATCATACTCAACTCTCCTCTTCCCAATGACGAATCATTGAGTATGATCCGAAACGTTGAAGCAAAAACATACACAGTTGAATCCAAACATACACAAGCTCCGACTATTTGTCACTATATACATATATTAAAACATTGCCTAAAAATAGACACAAGACTAAATAGGACATTTATATACTAATTTTAACCTAACAAACTTATATCTTTGAGAATAATGCTTCTGGATTCAACTGTGTATGTTTTTGCTTCAATGTTTTGGATCATACTCGACTATCCATTATACTCAACTCTCCTCTTCCTGATGATTCATCATTGAGTATAATCCGAAACGTTAAAGCAAAAACATACATAGTTGAATCTAGAAGCATTATTCTCACTTCAACATTTCAGATCATACTCAACTCTCTTCTGCTTGATGACGGATCATTGAGTATGATCTGAAACTTTGAAGCAAAAACATACAAAGTTGAATCCAAAAACATTATTCTCACTATTGTCATGGACTGTGGAAAACTCATGCCTACTAAACCTATATCTGCTTAATATAAGTGTGAATTTCTAATAACAAAATTGAGAAAAATAAAGAATGAAGAAGTGTTAGGGTATGAACTTTTCCGCTCTACAAGACTAAATAAAAAATAACAAAGACTCTTGCCATTTTTGGTTGCGTAAAGACTAGGGCATTACAGCAGCGCAAGGGTTTCTGACCAGGTTTAGGGTTTGGGGAAACATTGGAGCGTATAAACAGTAGCTGTGGAACATCATGGGCACGCCTGAGAACTCACGGGAGCCATGCCCGGACAGAATTTTAGACGACGTCGGGGGCGCCTTCGGCATGGGAGCTGTAGGAGGATCGGTTTACCATTTTATCAGAGGATTATACAATTCCCCCAGGGGGGAGCGTCTTATTGGCGGTGCCCAAGCTGTAGGAATGAATGCTCCCCGCGTTGGCGGCAGTTTTGCGGTTTGGGGCGGCCTCTTTTCGGTTTTTGACTGCTCCATGGTTTATGTGAGACAGAAGGAGGATCCCTGGAATTCAATCATAGCAGGCGCTGCTACAGGAGGGTTTCTTCAGATGCGCCAAGGCCCAAGACCCGCTGCTAAGTCTGCTTTGATTGGGGGAGTTTTGCTTGCATTGATCGAAGGGGCAGGGATTATGCTCAATCGCCTTATGAGTGCGCAGCAACAGCACTTTCCTCCTATTGAAGAAGGAATGATCCCTAATATGCAGGGGATCCCTAATATGCAAGGGATCCCTAATTTGCAAGGGATTCCTGCTACGCAGCCCAATTTAACAGAAGCCAAAGAACAGGAGTCTTCATCTTGGTTTGGAGGGTTTTTTGGGGGCAAGAAGGAGACCCAACATAGCGGAGGCCGCGGTATTGCTGAGGTTTTGGACAGCTTTGATCAGCCCAGTGCTCCTGTGCCTAATTTTGAATATAAGTGATTGTCTGAAACAGTTGGAAGCTTCATGTTTCACGTTTCTAGGCAAGTTTCGTGTTTAGAAACATTAGGGTTTCACAGTCCATTATAATTGTAATTTGAAAAGCTTTTGGATGAAACTGTGTATTGATTTCTACATTGATATAAGTGGCTTGTTTGTTTTCCTTTTTGTTTCTTGAATGGCTCAATGTTTTTTCGAGTTTTGTATCACAGTTTTATGGGTAACTTTTTTAGTCATGATCTACTCTTTTCCAGAAGTGTTAGTAATAGATATGAGAAGTATTAATAATAGATATGCTGAATATCGGATTTTCTCAAATATATTTAGCAAATTTTAATATAAAATTCACGCAAGTATTCTTCCAAAATACACATACTTACCAAAATACACGTCTTGTTGTTGTTTAGAGAGAGTTCATGTTATGGGTGATAAGTTTTTAGGGTTTATAAAGTTTTTAGGTATCATAATGGGTGTTTCTAATTTGTGCACATTGAGTGGGTGAGGGTGAAGGGATTGGGGGTCTAATCATGTCTGCATCTTTACAGTTTAACCAGTCTTTGGACTGTGTTTTACAATGTATCAGTGGATTTGCTCTAATTATAATTCCCATTCTTCCAATCGTTCATGTCCCTTAACTCTTTATGGGTGAATGTGTTGTCCTTGTGATTGTCCTCAATATTGCAAAACCTATCTTTCTCCTTTTTCCTCTATTCCATAATGTGTCAGAGATTATTGTTCACTTAATCTTTCGATGTTAGGCTTCCTAAAAGTTGATGACAATCTACTTAAAATTTATTTTAAGAAGTTTGTTTAACATTTCTGCATACAGGTGTAGCAGGATACAATTTCTTTTTTAAGCCAAATTTATTTTGAAAATTTTATCCTACCAGTAGAAAGTGTAATTTTAGTGAGTTTCACACTTTTTCTAGTTGTTATAACTCATTCAGTCTTTTTGGCAAATCTAAGTTTACATGAGCTCAGCGAATGCTCTAGTATATTGTTTTGCAAAATGAAAGTGTAAATTTTATGACATCAAAATACTTTGACATTTCTCAAAACTCGGAAAGCTTGTGAGTCTTTGAATTCCAGAGAAGTGTTGGGAAATGAGAGTTGTTGCAGCCATAGTTGAAAAACTCGCTGGTGACTCGCACGACTCGCGAGTAATCGCGAGTCGTTTCTGGCCGCGAGTTTTGTCCTCAAAAACTCGGCCCGAGTTTTTGAAAAACTCGCGGCGAGTTTTTCTCAAAAAATCACTGAAAATCGCTAAAACTCGCGTGGTATTCCTGCAAAACGCGGCGTGAAAACTTAAGTTAAAAAGTTAAAAGAAAAAAAAAACCTAAAACCGTCATTCATTTTCATTACTCTGCGTCCGCGAGCGAAACCCTAGCTACGAAATTGTCAACGAAATTCGAAAATCGAAGTCAGGGACTCAAGACAAAGGTAAGTTGCCAATGGTCATGTCTTTCCAAATGGATCGCAGCTTTACCTTAACCAAATCATGGCTCTTCTTAATAATTTTGTCTTCTAGAAAAATAGTAATCGCAGCCTTTCTAATTATCATTCTATGAGTTGCCTTCGATAATAGAATTGTTCTCTATTTTCAAATGTGTCTTCATGCATCGTATTCACTAGTCTTTTTTTTATAATAAGACTTGCCTTATATACAAGTCATTGCTGCACTTATGTAAATATTTATATTTATATTACTTATATTTATAATTATATATATTGTTACTCTATAATATCTAATTTAATAATATTTATAGAATATCTTCATTAATATATTATTATTATATAATAAATGATAATTAATATTTATATTAATATTATTTATATTTTATGTATATATTTATATATATTATATATTATATTATAATTATTATAATATTATTTAATTTGATAAAATTTATATTTGTATTTATATTTATTATTTATAAATACAATAGATATATTATATTTTGATTATATAAACATATTTATAAAATAATATTATTTAATATTATTACATATTAATAATATTATATATGTTTATTAAATATTAATATATATATGATTATCACCAAAACACCATATTTGATAAAAGTGGCGTATTCGTCTTTGTCATAATGTTTAAATCTTTAAATAATGTCTTAATATCGGGACATGACATCAAAGGAGAAATTTTGGACGAACTGTTAAAATTTATATAGGATATGATGAAATCAATAATGAATAATCATGAATCGATGAATATGATGATCGATTATAAAGTTAAAAAGACTGTATCATGTGAAAGGAGAGATTTTGGACGAACTGTCAAAATTTATATATGAAGAAAATCAACAATGCATATGATGATCGATTATAAATTTTGACAGTTCGTCCAAAATCTCTCCATACAGTCTTTTTAAAATTGATTTATATATGAAGAAAATCAACAATGCATTCTACAATTTCAGAAATGTGTGTTTTTTAAGAATATTTTTAAAAAATTATGCATTTTTAAATGTTCGATAAATTTGCCGAGTTATTGCCGAGTTTTTCCCCGAGTTTTTGGCAAGTCCCGAGTTTTAAAATTTTTTGGGTCTGCTGAGTTTTTGCCGAGTCCGAGTTTTTCAACTATGGTTGCAGCATAATCTAGAAGCATGTTAAAATTCAAAATATCGCCATATATTCAATGTTTGAAGATAATGGAGGAACCGAATTCTTCAACATGGCAGCCAATATCTCCACTTTAATTGACATTTTCTCAAAACTCATGTCAGCAATGTTGGAGGAGGAGGGATAACTAGTGGAAAAAGAGTTCTATCTTGAGAAGGAAAATGATGAAGCATACCCTCTTTCAAGTTAAAGATCTCATCCCTAGATAGGGCAATTCGATCCTAAGGAACCAATTTACCAAATAACCAGCTAAGACAACTTTAGGTATTCCTTGGATTCACTGGTACCAAATGAGTCGAGCAGTATTTTTTTGGCTTAGTTGAAGGTGACTAGACACACTCATGCTTTGGTGGAGAAGCTAGTTGTAGCTGTGGAAAGAAAGCAAGGAGGTGCTTGTCATGATGTTGAATGCATTCAGGAAGTTGATTAAGATATTGTTCTATCACACGAGTATGAGGAAGGGCAACTTCATAATTGACATATTTTTTGATAGAAGCAGGGACAGGGTGTGTGAGGATATGCTTAGGAATTTTGGAGGCATGCCATTTTATTGAATATCTATAAAGACAACTTATAAGTTTTGTGAAGTACTTGGTAGGTCTGCATAATCACATCTGGAAGGATTTGACTTTCATGATGTTACAAGCAGTAACAATGCGTGCAAGGAGTTACACATTGAATGAATAGGAGTCATTGGAATTGTGGTGATTCCACTTTCACATCTTAAGAGAATTCTTCTAAGAAGTAGTTGAAAGGTTAATGAGCAATTTTCTTGTTAAAAAAAGGAAGTCACACTAAGAACTACTTCAATTTTTGTGGTATTGATAGTCATACAAAATCCACTTATTGCAAGCTGCACCTGGGGCTTCACCCATAATTTAATAAGTAGAGGACACTACAAAGGAAGAAGATGACATCTAAGGTATATGGGAAGGAGGTAAGTTTGCAAGTTGATGTGGAAGAGTCTGGCGGTGAAGATTTTGATATCAAAGATGTTAGGGTAGAAACTAAGACTAAAGATCTAGAAGCATTTGGAGACGTACTCACCATGTTGGCTTCCTAATGACACACAAACTTGCAAATCATGAATGCAAGTAGCTGCTGACTGCATTGATGAAGTTGGTGGTTATGTTGTACCTTCTGATGTTTGTGAAATCCTTTTCAACAACTTCTACTTATGGGGTAGTGACATCATATTCCTGAATAAGTATAAGTTGATAAGGATAGAAATCCTGATATCATTATTGCCCAAGAAGACAAGCAGGTGATACCCTTGTGTTCACTGGTCGGGCAAGGAGTGTGATCAATGCCACTAAGAAGTTTTTGATGTTGGTTAAGCCTAAAATTGAAGGTATAAGTGTAGAAGTAATTTATATCAGTGTTCTGTAGTTGAATGATAGTTGATATGAACTTCCAATCCAGGCAGGAACAGGGACCGTGTTGACAAATGCTTTTATGTTTTAAAAGAAATACCATGCACTGTATCTTATCGAAAATGATTGTTATATCTCCTATAATCAAAATCAAATCCCAATTCTTAAACATTTGTCTGAGGCTGTTAAACAACTACCCAAAATAAGGATTGTAATATATATTTTTATCACTAAAACAAAGAGGCTTATAGTCAAGAGTCATTGTGAAGGTATAAGACAATAGGATGCAATTCTAAGTATAAAATGGATTCAGTCAAAGCAGGGTATTTGGGTGAGGGATATGATTACTTGCAATTCTTTATGTTTTTGTAATTGGTAAATTGCCCTTTTTCTAACTGCTACAAGGCCTTATGGACCTTCAGTTCAGATGTCAAAAACAAGGATTATGTATTTGATAAAAATCACTCAAAATGAGCACCCGTCTTTGAAAGTTAAGGGTATGGTGCACTTGGAATCGGATGCAGTATGTTGATTGACTGTTTATATGTGTCTTCAGGATCTGTTGAGAAAAATTCTACTGATTGCATAATTTTTGATGTGTACTCGTGATTAATTTAATTGTATACAATCACTTTGATTACCATCCAAATGATTAACTCTCTTTGCACAGTATTCCTTACTCTATGTTAAGAACTTTGATGCACATTTATGTATATAATAATAACAAACTAAAATGATAAGCATGAAAATATATTTTCTTATTTATTTGCTCTGGTATTTATGTTACACCATCTCATTGAATTTTGCTTTCTTGCTTTCTTGCAGGTTAAATGGTATTTTATAAAAAAATAGTTTTGTCATTTGGTCTGGTGTGGGTTGGGTTCTTGGGTATGCCCAACTAAAACCACCAGGATCAAGGTGTCTATGTCTGGAAGCACAGCATTGCTCTCATAATAAGGTTCTCAAAGTTGTTCCTGAAGCAATTGGGCACAATCTCTTAAGTCCTCTTATTTTACTATCCTTAATATAGTTGTCATTTCATTCTTTGGCACATAAACCTCAACATCATGTTAATGTAAGCATTAGGTGATACCTAAAACCAAAAGAACTGTTAGATTAGTAGAGAAAAAATTCAGAAGCTGGTTTGTTGTTATAATAGAGATAATGTATGAAACATAGGAGCATTTGACAGCACATTTTGAGGTATTTTTTGTATGGGACCAACAGAATTTATTCTGAATGTACAATGATAGCAAATCAAGAGGAATCCGGGTTCAATTAGTCTGCGCTTTGTCCTTAAAGTTTCCTTTTCTAATAGACCAGGCTACCCATCTTTCTTCTTTCTGGGTGTGCTAGAGAACATTGTGGGATTTCTTGATATGTGGTATATAATTGCAGACATTTTAACTAATGAAAAGCTTGTGTTACCATCTGAAAAACTTAAAATAATGTTCAGAAAGCTCAATTTTTACAGGCCTTACCAAGAGAATATCCTTCAACCTAGTGGAATAATCTTGCAGTTGTGGCTTTGTAGGTACAGATCTAACATTTTAAATATATCTTTGCTATCTTTTTATCAACAAGGAAACAGCTGCTTGTCAATTTTATCTTTCAAAATCAACTACTGATGATCATGTCATTGCCTGTATCAAAGTGATTCTATTCAAGGCCGAAGTCCATAGACATTTAGTTTTGTATGGTATTGTAAATGTTGAAAGAAAATAAGAGAAACCTGGTAAATTAACTCTAAAACATGTTTCTACTCATAATAAATCATACTGAGGCCTCACTTTGCACCATTGTCGACTTCCATCAACAAAACTATTGGTTAAGCTGGTTTAGAGAGAATGGTAGGGCTTTGTCATGACCAAGCTTGTCTCCTACAAGGTTTTCCGAAACAAATAATTGCTAGGATGCTGGGGTCCAGGTTTAACTAGCTGCTTTTCTTCCTGTTTTGAATCTGCTCAACTGTATTGATCTTTGCAGTCGTTGCTCTCTGAACATAGTATACAAGCAAAGAATTTTGGATTTAGTATCGGGATATTCTCAAGTGTTCTTTAAGGCTTTATATAGAAATATCCTTGTATTTGAAGATAACTAATTAGAATTGTATCGGAGTTTTAGGGTGAATCGACTATTGTTCCCAATTATATTAATGTCTTGTATCTACTTAGGTCGAAATGTAGTGCAATGTTGGATGTAAGTCTATTGACTGACCATGCTAGAATCTTATAGGGATGTTAATGTCAAGAGTTTTTACCTAAGTTGCTCGGCTAGTGTTCCTACAATAATGGCACAACGATGACAACAGCAGATTAAGACCTGTGCACAGTAGAGAGATCAGCATGAAGAGTTATATAGGAGAATAAGGTCCAGCCGTGCAGGGATATTTTTCGAGATTGGAGCCCAGTTAACTAATTGAGGCTTGGATGATTTGTGTATGTAAACTTAGTCCCAACTACTTTGATTAGGATTTATGAGTAATTACACTATGTTGAATGATTAGTCAGACTGATTCAGTCAAACTAAGTGTCACTCCAGGAAGTTGTAAAGCTCAACTTGTAGCTTCTCTCGACACCTTATCTAGTTTCTCGTAGTTAGATTCATGGTGCACTTGTCTATTTAAAGAGCACATATTCTTATTTCAATCATGCATATTGAGTCTTTTTTATAAAATTTTGTTTTAGTGCAGCGTTTTTCTTCAGGTTTAATAGAAGATAGATGATGTATTGAGAGCTCAGATCTGTGAGTATTCACTACTAATATTTTTGGCAGTATTAAGATCTGTTGTTTTGATTGGGTTTTTCTAATTTTAAGCTCTCTGCAGTTGGACTAAGTTTTTTTTAGGAGCAGAATCTGCTTACCATGGTCTGAAAACTAATAGTTAATGGGCAATTGGATTAGGCCTTTATGATCTTTGCAGTCCAATATTAATTTGTATAATGATTAAGTCACGCTAGTTTTATGGATGTTAGTATTGCTAAAAATATATTTTTTTGTAGTACAATTAGGTTGGTTTGGAGAACAAGATTACGTTATGTTGAACCCATAGACCTAGATCAAAATGCTAGTTTGTGGAAGACAGGCGACAGAGGCTGCAAAGGCACCTGTGGATTCGTATTTAGATCGATATGCAACGTTTGCACTAAGAGGAAGTAGAAGCAGAAAGAGATATTTCAGGAAAAGCAACAACAAAAAATGTTTAATAATAGGATATAATATAAACAAATAAATGCCTAAGAATGAAATATCTTAAGGTGAGGAAAAGAGGCAGTGCCAAAATCATTATAAGAGAATTTGAAATATCAATTAATGTATAGATTGAACTAGTAGCAAAAATGGATTAATACTAACTCTGATTGTGATGGGATTAAAGACCAGATAAATAGTTTGATAAGGTACCTAGACAAATTAGGTAAAACACCCCAAAATGGTGATTGAATTAAGTTTGAAAATGAACGCTAATGAAATTGAATTAAGTTTGAAAATGAACGCTAATGAAAGATGATTTTTTTAAAGTTGAGCTCAACAAAATTCATAGAAACGATAGGAATTGACAGAAAAATATCAATTAGTGAAGCAATGAATACCACATGTTCGATCCAAGATACAACATTGGTATAGCCTCAAAAGAAGTATATATACTTATGATTGTACTAATACAAAATCAAATACAGGTTCTAACTTTTGTCACGTGATTCTTATTTTTAGAACTTGTTTGGTAGCCCTTGCACTAAATGTACACGGAAAATATGGATGAAAAGAAGAGTTTAGGGAGAATAATTGTAAAATGGATTTCAGAAATAAATAGAAATATTGAACATCTAAGAAGAATGTTTATACTAGCAATCGCACTTTGGTGTGAATTCATAATTTTTTAGCACACAATGGGGCAATGTATGAGGTTAATATAAATCCCCTTTCTCTCCCCCTCTCTTTCCACCCATCTCTCTCTTTGTTTCACTCTCATGTTTGAATTGTTGGCATAAAATTGTTGATAAAAAATTGATCTCTCACGTGTGTGTACGCTCAAATTCGCGACCTCGGTTCCTGGGGCTATTGAGTCGGATTTCGGCACGCACACGAACCCTCCCCTCCTTGTCACGTGGTGACTTGCCATGTCACTCTCGCTCTCGTGGAAGTAGCCAGTCGAGAGGAGGTTTAGACACGAGGGTGGTCTGGCTTGTTGAAGAGCTGGACTTCGCAAAGACGGGTCGGTACGTCCTGGAGCCTTTGTTGTTGTGTGCTAATGTGGATGTTTCGTTCAATGATGGTTGTTGTAGAGATAACCATATGACACAAAGGGTCACTAGTTATTCTTTTTCTGTTGGGGTTTCTGGTATTCCACCTGTGTGTGGGTAAGCGGTTATTTTCGTTGATGGCTTGTTGTCTTTCAAAGTATCGAATGAATGCTTATTGTATTAAACATTGTCTATGTTCTATTTGTTGGAGGACAAGCGGATCTTGTTGTGGTCACGGATGGATCTCCTCAATCTCGTCGAAGATTGCCCTCACCCACTCACCTCTTAATCCTAGGCACATTCGTGAGTTGAGACAAGAGATAGGCGTATGTGGACTAACTTTGACTATTCTTTGGGTTTGGCTTAGGGTTTTGATCGACCTAAGGTTTGGTTATGCGTTGACTTTTGTTGACCTTGTGATGGTATCAAGGGTTTGACTAAATAGTTGACCGTGGTTGACCTTGTAATGGTATCAAAGGTTTGCAAATTCTCTAAATGCCTAATGTTTTTTTGTTCTTTTCTTGATTTTTATGAATGCAATACTATATGCAATGCAAAAAAAATTTTTGTGCTTTTTTGGTATTTTTGGAAATAAAAGAAGCTTTTTAATCTAGGAAGGGAAAGACGAATGCAACTATAATGAATTTTACCTAATGCAATTATTCTATGTTTTTGGAGTTTTTGAATGTTTTGAAATGATTTAATCTAGAAAAGGAAATTGCAAGTAACTGAATCAAACTATGAATGCAAATTACTCTAAAATGCTAGATCTGACTATTTTATTGTGGAAAAAGCAATAAATTACTAAAATCCTAAGAGCAATTTCAATTATCTAATTACTACCAATTGACAAAAAACATAGAGGACTCTGACATAAAGAAGACTTGTGAGCCTCCACTACCCTCATAAATCCTTGATGGCAACCTCATATCCTCTTGAAGCAGCAGGGAGACCTCTTGGCGACAAGACGATAAAAAGAAGCTTTAGAAGCTTTGCAAAGAGAGCTCAAAGAGAGCTATTGATGAGCGCAATGGCTTGATTTGAGCAACATAAGGACGCTTGATGAGCTTTATGTGAAATCTTGATGAACAATGAACAAACAAAAGGCACTTTCATCTTGTGTGAGCATGAGAATGCTGAATGGAGAGTAATAACTGGCAAGAGCTGTGTGCACAATGAAATTGCCTCCCTTTGTGCTTGAGGAAGGGGGGTATTTATAGGCTAGAAGAAGGGATGAGAGGTGAGGAAGGAGAATTAACTCAATTAGATTGGAGAGTTAACATAGAGGATTCAAGAGTGATCTGGGCTAAAATTGGAGTGATCTACCCAGTAAAAGTTTCACTCAAGAAGTGAAGAAGAAAAGATGCATGGGAGCGCATGCATTGTTAATTTTAGATCAAATGGAGCTAATTATGCTTGTGTGGGTGCATGAAATAGTCAACTCCATATTAGGGATAAAAAATATGCAAACTGGAAGAAAAATGGGCAAAAATAGAGCTTTTTCGAGTTAGAAACTCAAGTTTTTTCATGGTTGGAAATGCGACAGGGTCGCCCATGGGTCGCCCCTTTCACCAGTAGGGTTACCCGGGGGGAGATCATGATTTATGAGGGTCGCCCGGTAGGAGATCCAAAAAGAAAGGGGTTTGCATGAAAATGCATGATGGGAGATGGTAGAGGAGATGAAAAGGAAGGGATTTGCTTTTGGAAATAGGTCAATCATGTGCAAAAATCCAAATCTCCATTTGCAAAGTAGGATCTCCCGACGGGAGATCTGAAAATAATAGGGGGAGATTTGGATTGGTTGAGTGAAACTGAAAACTGAAAGTGGGGGAGATGGCTAGGGGGCCTCTAGAAGGCTTCTAGGGGGTGGAGAAGAAGAAAAACATTGGGGAAAGGTGAAAACTCACCTACAAGACACACACAAGGCTTAGGAATAGAGTCACAAGCTCAAAAAATGCAAATCGATAAGTGTCGAAAAAGTGTTGGAAAGCGTCGACAACAAAGAGAAAACGACAAAGAGGAAACAACACAAGAAAGAAATGACATGTCACCAAGAGGATTGCTGCTGAGAGGATGTTATTTCACATTTACATGTACATGACAAGGATTATATATCATCATAGGGATCCTTGTGGAGGTTGTGCGTGACTTTTGTGCTTATAGTGTGCACACAAGATCCATGGAAAATTAGTTAAGTTGTTAGATTTCTTATAGATTAATTTCAATAGTATTATATTTAAAAATGCATATACTATATATATTGTATTATATTATATTTGTATTTAATAACTTATATTGTATACAATATAATAAAAAAATTATTACTATAATATGAATTTTATATATAAAACAAAGATATAATTAAATAGCAAAAATATATTAATATTAAAAATATATATTAATTATATGTTATATTATATTTATATTTAATATATTCCTATCAATGAAACACATGAAATAAATTAAGCCCAATAGAATTAGTCCTGCCACTAGTTATCTTTGCCTTACACAATAATTGACACTTAACAATCTTTGAAGAAATGACATTTTCCCATTCTTCAAAATCTTCATCCTCTTGCCCACTGAATCCATTGGACACCATGCAGTGACCAATAATGAACAAATTGTTAATAATGTGTTTCCTTCTCTCTTATGCATTGGCGTGGAAGATTCTTCTTTGTTTGTAGCCCTTTTAATATTCCTTCAATATGCTCATAAGAGAAAAATATGAGACTATTCACTACTTTGAGTGTATTGGCAAATATCTCTCTTTAGGTGAATGTAGGTGCAAAATGAGGGGTAAGCGATGAATATAAATATATAGCCCTTTTTTAGCCCTTTTTTTTAATCCCAAGTGCTTGTTTGATATGTGCTAGCTTCTCTTTGTTTATTTTGGTATCCTCTACCACTATTGGATTGTCCTCTTCCACAAGAAAATCTACCTCTACCTCTTGAATTATTTTGTTGTTTTCTTGTGAGTTTCTCTTTTGCCTTCAAGACATACTGATAGGCTTCTTCTACACTTTGTATCTGCACCATACTTATTTCATCTTGAATGGAATAATTCAAACCATTATCATACCTTGAAACTTTTTCAACACCATCATCTACATGTCTTGCCTTGATGTTCAATTTATAAACTTCTTCTGTATACTCTTGTACATTCTTCTCTTTCTGCTTCAAATTTTGTAACTTCTCGAACAAACTAATTTCATAGTCTACAGGTAGAAATTTCACTTTTAATTTTGTCACATTCTTTCCTAGGATTTTATTTTTTCCTTTCCTTTTCTTTGCCTTTCAGTTTGATTATGATCCCACCACAAGGATGCATGTCCCTTCAACTTCATGCAAGCAAACTTCACCTTTTTTGGGTCTTCAATTGATTCAAAATCAAAATACTTCTCCATCTTTGATACCCAGTCAATTAATTCTTCTGGATTCGGACTTCCATTAAAACTAGAAGGATCCAATCTAGGTTTACTATTGATTCTTGACATTGCTTGTAAGAATCTTCTCTCTGGTTTGTCTCCATCTTCATTTGCATCATCTTCTCTTGTCTCTATTTCTTCTTCATCTTCACTTATGTCTTCCACATGTACTCTCTAATGTGCCGTCCGTATAGCATCCAATCTTACCATAATCCTTCTTAGCATCTCTACTATTGCCATGTCACCAGCTCGTGGTGCTCCTCTTTGCCCTCGTCCTCTTTGTACCATGTCTCATGAATCCTCTACAGTTGTAGATCTTCTTGTCCTCTCACTCACCCACAAAAAAATTATTCAAGATTCCTTCTTTTCAACATGACCCAAATCGGGCTCTGATACTACTTGATGTAGTCTAAATCTAGGGGTCTTATCAGACAATTAAAATTTAGCAACCAAAACACAATACATTCATTCACAATAGAATTCAAATGTTTTTATTATATGCACAACATCGATTTGATCAGGAGTACCATACAATGTTTCAGACCACACCGACTTCTTGGTTACAATCTTATTCTTCGACACACATTTGAGAGTCCCTCTAAACTGACTCCCTAACTCTCTAGATTCATCTCCTTAAATACTCCCAATTATGGAAGTTGAACCGTTTTGGCCATTGAGAAACTAAAAAGCCAACTGTTGCCATCATCACAATATCATGCTTAATTCCTTTGATAAATCAAACTTCTCCATTAGTGATTTTATCCTCTAGCAAACCATGGAGTCCTCTTCGGCAAATCAATACCTTCAAGAATCTTTATTAGCTTTTCGGTGAATCGAGCATTGCGTGAACCTAAGAACTTCACCTTCAAATTCTTTCTAGTGATTCAGAGAATCAACGAACTCGTGAGCTCCCAAACCTTGCCTCTTACAAAGTACTTTTCGGCAATTCGACTGATTTTAGAACTTTTAAACTTGTCTTCACAATGCCTTTTCAATGCTTTGATAGAATCTTGAACCAAACCTTAGCTTCTTCAATGATTCAACACAAATGTGAACTTTCAACCTTGGCTTTCAAAAGGAGAGGTTTGCAAACCTGAGAGTTGGCTGAAAATGAAAAAGGAACAAGTCTTTCGGCAACAACTCTTTGGCGGATCAAGTCTTCGGCGAACTAAAGAGTTTGTAAACTTAAGTCGATGTCGAAAGTGTAAAGCAATTCAACCTTTCAATGAACTAAATACTTCACAAACCTCTAAAATGACTAAGAATAGAGAGAAACTTACGTGTTTCGGCGAAGTGAAAGGTTCGAGAACCCAAGGTTTTGTTGAAACACTCTAACTTCACCAAAATTCCTTTAAATTGCATCAAATTGAAACTGTAGATACCCTTTAAACCCCTCTTCAAAATGTGTCCTTCATTTGCTCAAATTTGAATTTGAAATTCTCTCCTGAAGCAAACTGTCAAAAACTAACTGAAATATCAACAAAACTAGACAAAATAGAAAATAAAAATTGGAAATACTTTTGGTTTATACATGATTTCTTGTGGACCCGAATGCTCCTGCATCATTATTAAAGTGATCCATTATGTGATCCTACACTGAGTTTGCATGATTAAAGTGGCTTTCTCGAAGTCCTATACCATATTTTTTTCATTTGGAAGTTAGAATGATCCATTTTGTGATTTTACAACTCATCCTTTGCTAGTTAAAAAGACATTCTCAGTGACCCTACACCATTGTCTCTCTTTTTGGTTGAAGTGATCCTCTTGTGATCCTAAACCCACCTTTTTATCTTTGTTAAAATTGTTAAGTTGTTTTTGATTAAGATAGGTGGCTAAACAAGGGAGCCGAACCCTATTACAAAATAGCCCAAAAGTAGGGGCAAAAAATGAGGCCACAAGGGCAAAAGAACAGGGGAAAAAGCCAAGAGAACTTTAACCCAGAAACAACAGACCAAGAACGACAGACCGACAGCATAGCATCCTAGTCGGAGAACAAGTATTTACACAACATCAGATCCCGGTCTAAACACCTTAACACTCTTGCCACAAGAGGGCAAAGGACCTTTCTTCTTGCGCTGAACCATTGTCCAGGAGGGCTCAGAACCAGGAACAACAGCACGAGGAGAGAGGGGAGCCTCCCCCGAAGCCACAAGCAAAGAGGGCTCATGGTGAACCCCAAAAGACACCAACAAAGCCCCACGAAGAGAAGCCGAGCCCGAAGTGGGCAAAATTATTAAGTTGTTATTCATGCCTACTTAAGATTTTTATTAGATGCTACTCATGGAATTTTTTGCTTGCAAGTCTAAAAATGGAACTATCATTACATGGAGCATGTGTTGATCATTATCCATATCCATATCCTTTATATATATGCTTGTCAATTATTTTAATGTTACTACCTTTTCATTTTGACATGAATGATTCATGGCAATTCATATGCAAGTAAAAGTCAGGGCAAAATATAAGGGTGAAAAGTCTATCCCTAGAACTTTTCCTCACTCATTTTTTACTCACTTTTGATCATTTGTCCCTACTGCAATAATCTAGTATCTAAATGGTATATGCATGTGAAAGAGTTGGCATCAATGTGTATCTTATTGGATTTTGAGTCCTTGTTCTCTAATAGTTTAAACTCAATGCTTAAATTTGTTGTTTTTAGTTTGGTCTCAAGACTATAGTTGTGGCTTTAAACTTTGTCACAACCAAACATATGACCTTGATTCCCAATATCCTAAAATTAAAATTAAACAAGGGTCCAAGTTTTCTTGCTTCCAATTAACCATTGCTCGTTGACTCAAGCACAAAATATTCAAATATGTATGCTAGAGTGTTATATAAAAGGAGAAGGCCCTATTTTAGTTTACATATCCACTCAAATCAACCATTGGTACATCATTTGATTAATATAACATTACAAGAGCATTGCATTAGCATCTGTATTCATAAGGATAGACATTAGCATTTGCATTCTATTTGGTGTGTCTACAAACTTGTTCAAAAAATCAAATTGATCAAGAGGCTTGACTAAGGCACAAAGTGGGATGCTACTCATCTGCCCTTCCCTAGCATAATAATTTCTAACAATGCTTTTAAGCACCACCATTTTTAGATAAAGGTGAACAAGAATTTGAAGATCAAGGCTGCACAACAAGTTCAAGGCTATAGAAACATGTTCAAAGTTGCAGGTGTACAGACCAAGGCCAAGGCCATAGGTGAGGGAATGAACCAAAATAAAGCAAAGACTAGTTTCTACTTTATGAGAACTATTATACCCTACAAAATTTAATGTTTGAACCTTATTTTTCTGTGTCAGAGGGTATTTGCCATGTGTCACTAGGATGTTTGTCAAAGTCAAAATTTTCATTGTGTTTGTGTGTTTTTTTCCTAGTTCCAAGCAAAGTGGTTTGTTATCTCAATAATTTTCCTTGAAAGTATTATGTGCAAGATGAGGGGATTTATAAAGTCTTATTTTAATTCACTTGAATCACCATGAAGATTGTCCATGATAGGTTTCACCCCAAATTATAATCAACATCAATCACCGTGGGGTTGTTTGCAGTGTAAGGGGCCAGAATTTCACAAGGAATGGAAGCGTTCGATGGCTGGAATAGGCAACTGGGACTTGTCAAGTAATGAATGGTTAAATGATCATTCATAAACGTGACTGCAGATAAACTTGTGGCAACACCCTTCTAATTGTGTGACAGGATTTTGGCAGTTGGGCAAAGTTCTTCTAGTCATGCGGCAAAGACAGCAATGATAGGTGTTGAAAGGCAGCTTGCTTGAAAATGTCATTTTTGCCCAACAATGAAGTATGAAAAATGTGACCAGACAATGTTTGAGTGGCAGTAATAAAGGAATGGCATGACTAGAGGGAAAACAAGTGATAAAAACCATAAAAATGTGTGAATAGGAGACTTAGACCGTGGCAACATACAAAAATCATGTGACATAGTGTTTTTCATCAGCAAACAGGTCTAAATCATGTGAATAAAGGGTTGAAGCAAACATAATCATGCCACACGATTATGGTTTACATGCCAATGTTCATCACAAAATCTATGACTAGGCTTTCACAAAATCTATGACTAGGCTTTTATGTTGGTGTAGAAGATTAAAACTGCAGAATCAGAGTTTAGATTGAGAGTTTTAGAGGTAGTTCATGAGTGTTTCCATCTTCAACAAGGTTGTTCATACCCTCATTTAAAGAATTTATTCACTATTTTTAGTTTAGATAAAACCCTATGACAATGGTTGTTCATATTTTACTGATCAGGACAGAAGATGGGTTTGGAATCATTAATTATTTGATTTGGTTAGATGACATCAGAATCAATGTAAAGTTCATAATCATATGGATCAGACAATTTTAAGGGAACAATTGTTCTAGAATCACAAAAAGTTGTTCATATGCAATATTGTTATTTTTAATAATATATGGCACAAATTGTTAATTTAGTGCTTTATTTTTGGAAATTGGGTCATTTTAGTTTATTTTATTTTATTAGTTCTTTTATTTTCTATTTTTTTACAACTTTAAGCATTTCACTTTTAAGTATGGTTTTTTAATAAAAATAACTAGCAGTCACACTTTAGTTTATTTTTAGTGTACGATGGGTACGCCAGATAACATTTAGATAAAAGTAATAAGTAATTTTTTGAGACGAGAGCATATAGTTTTGTTGGTGGTGAATGGTTGTTGTCCATCCATCAGTAGAATTGAAAGAATGTAGTGATATGTGTTGTTGAGACACTCTCTCTCCCCCTCTCCCTCTCTCTCCCTCTATATTTCTTATCTCTATCTCTCTTTCTCTATTCTTCTTTGTCTATCAATCTCCCTCTCTAAATATCTCTCTCCCTCTCTCTCTTTACCTCTCTCTAGATCTTTTTGTCTCCCACTCTATCTCTCTATTTTTATTTATCTCTTTATATGAATTTTCATGGATTGTGAATTATGTAAGGCATGCATATCATTCAAGTGTAACTTGACGGAATAATGAAACCTTCATTTTGTACTAATTTGGAATTTAATAGATTATAAATTCATTATTTTTTATAGCCAAGTTCCTATCCAAATTGAAGAGGTTACTAAAACAAGTATTAAAAATTATGGACATTATTATTATTTTGATTCTATGTAGCAAATTTGTTTGCACAATCAACATCAGACTAATTCCAAGTATGGATGTTGTCAATTGTAGACCCGTATGAAAATTATTTTGATTATACGGAGCAAATTTATTTGCACAATTAGATGGGACTAATTTTAGGCTTGGATGTTGCCAATTACAAGCCTAGGGTTATTATTTTGATTAGTCATGCTAACTATGGTTTCCTTTTAAAACATTGAATTAAAGCCTAGAGGATGTGCAAAAAATCAAATTTGATAAAAGAAAACACTTAGATTTAGAAAAGGACTACTATGAAACCCATCAAAAGAACCAATTTCTCTCTCCCTCTTTACCTCTCAAAGAAAGTAATCAATATGTCTTCCAATGGTTTGACTATATAAAATAGAAATATAATTCACAATTTGTGGAAATTCATAGAAAATAGAGGATTGCTTCCCCTCTAGCCCATCACTTGTGTTCCTGTTGTTGCTTGTTAGACTATTATAGGGGCTTCCACCTATTATCACATCAAAACCTCCAATTGAATTAATCATATTTAAAATCATGTCATTATAACTCTGTATTATGATATTATAATTTCATTATTATTATTTATTCTTAATTTTCAAAATTATCTTTGTAATGAGCTTATGACTCTTTTAAGAGCCTAAACATTGTAACTATTTGTGCATTCAATAGATTATAAATTCATTATTTTTCATAGCCAAGTTCCCATCCAAATTGAAGAGGCTACTAAAAACAAGTATTGGAAATTATGGACATTATTATTATTTTGATTCTATGTAAGGACTAATTTTAGACTTGGATGTTTCCAATTACAATCCTAGGGTTATTAGTTTAATTAGTCATTCTAACCACAGTTTCCTTTTAAAAGGATTGAGCGAAAGCCTAGAGGATGTGCAAGAGATTATATTTGATAAAAGAAAACACTTAGAATTAGAAAAAGATTACTATGAAACCCATCATAAGAAACCATTTCTCTCTCCCTCTTTACCTCTCAAAGAAGTAATCAGTATGTCTTCCAATGGTTTGTCTATAGAAAATAGAGATATAATTCACAATCCATGGAAATTCATAGAAAATATAGGAATGCTTCCCCTCTAGCCCATCCCTCGTGTTCCTATTGTTGCTTGTTAGACTATTATCGGGCTTCCACCTATTATCACATCAAATCCTCCAATTGAATTAATCATATTTAAAATCATGTCATTATAACTTTGAATTATGATATTATAATTTCATTATTATTATTTAATCTTAATTTTTGAAATTGTCTTTGTAATGAGCTTATGACTCTTTTAAGAGCCTAAACAATGTTGTAAGTATTTGTGTGTTCAATATATTATAAATTCATTATTTTTCATAGCCAAGTTCCCGTCCAAATTGAAGAGGCTACTAAAAACAAGTGTTGGAAATTATGGACATTCAATTTATTATTTTGATTCTATGTAAGGACTAATGTTAGGCTTGGATGTTTCCAATTACAATCCTAGGGTTATTAGTTTGATTAGTCATGCTAACCATGATTTTCTTTTTAAAGGATTGAATGAAATCTTAGAGGATATGCAAGAAATCAAATTTGATAAAATAAAACACTTAGAATTAGAAAAGGATTACTATGAAACCCATTAGAAGAAACCATTTTTCTCTCCCTCTTTACCTCTCAAAGAAAGTAATTAGTATGTCTTCTAATGGTTTGTCTGTAGAAAATAGAGGTATAATTCACAATCCATGGAAATTCATAGAAAATAGAGGATTGCTTCCCCTCTAGCCCATCCCTTATGTTCCTATTGTTGCTTATTAGACTATTATAGGGGCTTCCACCTATTATCACTGTAGACATCTAAAATCAACCTTGTCCTTACAACTTTCCTAACATCACCTAGACACCCATTTTTGCAATACTTTCATCCTATCTCTACTCAAGGAAGTATCAACCTAAGCCTGCATGGTACAATGAGCTAGATTATTATAGCTATTATAAAGTCCATGGACATCCTACAAAAAAGTGTATGAGGCTCAAGCATTTATCCAAGATCTTATTGATGAAGGTAAGTTAGAGGTAAATGGCAACTCCTCGCCTAATGCACAATTGGGTATTTATCAAGATCCTTTTCCCAAGCACAAACAATCCACTTCGTCTTCCCCTTCCACTTCAAACCAATCCCAAAATAACCATGCCAATAATATCTGCTATAATAAGACCCCTTACAACTATGACTCTGTTGTAGGGCGGATTGATCATGATCCTTCACACATTTCCATTGTCACCATAAAAAGCCACATCCCCTGACCAACTTGACTTTAGCCAACATGAGATGCCTCGCATTGATCCGTCTCATAATAAAGCACTTCACATAGAGGTCCTGATTTCTAAATGTAAAGTTAAGTGTGTCATTTTGGATAATGGATTTGCCTTGAATTTATGTACCTTGAGGTTAATAAAATGATTGGGATATAGTCAGCGGATGACTTGGAACCATGTACTTTTACTATTAAAGCGTATGATGATGTTGAGAGAGAATTCGAAAGCACTATATGTATTCCTATACAAGTGGGCCCTGTTCTACATCAAACCACATGTCATGTCCTTGATCTTGACCTTCCATACAACATCTTACTTGGTCGCCCACAAATCCATGCTATGCAAGCTATCCCTTCCACTTACCATCAATGCTTAAAGTTCCCTCATAATGGTGAAGAAGTCACTATCCATGCAGATCATCAACCCTTTCAATATTGTCATGCCATGGAGGTTGTTTCTCATAAAGACAACCTTAGTCCTATTAATGATAGCTCCACTAGAGCTAAGATCACCTCTTATGCATCTTATGTCCATCTTGATGACCTTGCTTCCACTCCATCATCATACCAACTTCCCAAAGTCACAAAGGTCAAGATCATCAACAAAGGTTGTGGAGAATATGAGATACATAATGCCCTTCATGTTGGACAACTACCTTTATCCCCACTATCTTCTGGATTAGGATACATGCCTCTTATATTGGAAACCAAGGATCCTCATGTTTCTTCTACAATTCAAGATGAACCCTCTAATGCCATTGAAAGTATCGTCAATGGGACCATCAATGCCTCTTCCAAAGACCTTGATATTTCATGCCTTTTCTATGACAATGCTATCCTCACTATTGAAACCTCATCACCATATCCTAATTCCATTACCTGGGACCAACAAAATCCAAGTCCTACAAATACAAAAGCCGGAAAGTGAAAAAATAGAAAAGTATTGGACTTCAAAGAGAAAAATCATACTATAACTATACTCCAGGGGCATAAAAAGTCAAAGAAAAATGCATCTTGCCCCTAGCATCACAAGAGAATCTCCCCAAATCTATGACAATTTGTGAGAGTGTTGATCCCATGCCACCTTCATTCCATGATACTTCCACTACCTTCCATGATCAAATCCTTTCATCCCACTTATATCAAAATTTCCACAAGTCCATTTCGCACGATACCTCTCGCTTCACTATCACCACTCCTTCATCCATCCAATTCCTTCATTCAACCATCCCATAACAAAAACATGTCAAAATTTAAAAAAAAAACATGTCAATATTTCAAAAAAAATCAAAACATGTCAAGAATTCACAAATATCAAAATATGTCAAAAATCCAAAAAAAAATCAAAATATACAAAAAACCAAGCAATAATCAAATGCAAGACATCCTTAATCCATACCAATTTAGTCAAGCAATCTAGCCAAATCATTTAAAAGAATTCCAAGTGGTTTTGTTTCCTATCTTGTTGTCAATCTAATCAACCATCAACAATCATCATCTTTGGGATATATCGTTCCCTTTCCTTGTGTTGTTCTTGGGATATATCATTCCCACAACACTCTCACTTATCAATCACTCATCTGTTTTCATCTTGGCAGGGGCAACACCTTGTTTGTCTTTGAGTGGTTTTGTGCATGCTTTCTTGCTTGCTTGTGTGTGTTATCATTTTACTTGCATTTGTATAAATCCTTGCAACATATTGTCACAATGACATCATGGTATTCCATATCATGGTGCCTAACAATATATGTTTGCTTGTGTACATTGTCATTTTATCTTGTATCTGCATCATCATTTTATCTTGCATCCACATTATCATTTTATCTTTGCATCTACATCGTCATTTTATCTTGCATCTACATTATCATTTTATCTTGCATCGACATCATTTTATCTTGCATCTACATTATCATTTTATCTTGCATGCACATTATCATTATCTTGCATCCGCATTATCATTTTATCTTGCAACTGCATGGTCATCGTCATTTTATCTTGCATCTACATTAGTCCTTACATAACCTACCTACCAAAATGATATCATGGTTTTCTAGATCATGGTGCTATGTGGCATAGGGTTGCTTGTGACCTTATCGGTTGTCCCATCATAGTACTCACTAAGGTTGTCAAATTCCTTGTGATGTGTTGGGGCATCCTTTTATGCATGAGACACATCCTCACCCTGGTCTTTATACCTTGGTGCATGTCTAGTCCTATATTAAAAATCATGATTATTCACCTAATGCAACATAACTTTACTTTCACCATCTTTTATTTGTCCTTATTTTCCCTCATCACATTAGTCTCATCCATTTCAAGAGTCTACCTATGTTCTTCTAACTTGCCTATCCTCTCGAGGGGGCATCCTAATCACATCATCCCATCTGTCATTCCTCCTCATCACTCCTTTGAGTGGATGGTGCATCCTTTTCATCATATATCCTTATCTTCTTTGAAATGATGTTACTTCTCTTAGTCGCAACATCATCTCAAAGAGAGGCAAAATGTAGACACCTAAAATAGACCTTGTCCTTACAACATCACCTAGACACTCACCTTGCAACACCTTACATCCTAGAACCCTTTCATTCCTCTTTCATTATCCAATTAATTAAATAAATTATCTTATTTATTTAATTAATTTTAGCCCATTTTATCTATTTCCTAAATTAATTAAATTAAATTATATTTAATTAATTTAGTCCATGCTTAAATTTTATTTATTTAATTAATTTATTTCTCCCACCTTGTCCTATAATTAATTAAATAAATTTATTATTTAATTAAATTATTTTTCACTTATTCTAATCCTTATACACTTTTACCTATTAGTCTTAGCCAACCTCATAAGAATATAATATAGCTCAATAGTATCACAACCATCCTTAGAGAAATTTTGATCCTTCCAACATAAATGATATATTTGAGCTACTCCTTCACCATCAAGGCTTGCTTTAGAGGGACCTCTTAATGACAACTTGAACAATTTTTGCACTTTCCATGAGGTAAGAGATCATGATGCTTGATATGTCAGGCCCATCCTTGCTCATGACCCTTGGAACACTTCTAGTTATCAATTGACTGTAATGTTGTCTTCTAGTTGAATCCTTGTGCACCTGATTACCTATGTTGTAGCATACTGTTATCAATGTCAAATTTGCATGAACCCTATGAACAACCTTTTTTAATTGGAAAATTAACATTATGTGATTAAGGTTTTGCATAATTTTGCATCACCCTTTTGATGTGAAACCCACTCTATTCTACCTATATAATAGATTTTATTATACCACGTATGGATACTAGAATCTTGTTATGAGATTAAATAATTGTGGCTGGATAAATGTGTTATAGTTGAATTATGAATTCCCTACGGAGTGTGATAATGTGGAGTTAATGTGCTAACCCTAGGGAAGCCATTTCTATGCACATAAATAATTGAGTTAGATTTCATTGTGTCAAATCTATAAATGTTGACCCTAATGGGAAGGCAAGTTGTCACATTGTAAACTCTTTTAATGATATGAAAATCAATGATCAAGTCAGGCTTTATGTTTGGGAAACCATGTGTAGTGTGAATCTAATTGGTTAGTGATATCAAAATAATAACTAAATAGACGTGCTTGTTTCCATGAGCAAATTGTGTATGAATTTGAATAAGGTAATTTGGTGGTTGCATGTTATAATGAGACTATGATATGATGTGGTTTAGTGGGATTTAAAATTAATTTGTTTGAATTATCAAAATTTAGTTAAATACAAATATTGCTTCTTACTACAATTGTTAGATATTGTAGAAGGTTATCATGTTGATTGGAAAGTTATGACCACATTAATCAATGAGGTTGTTTATGACCATGTTGGTGATGCGTGGATTATGATCTAATTTTGCTTCTAACTATGTGAATTTAAATTAGATCATTAATGAGTAAATCATATGATTATGTTTCCTTTCTTCAGCTATATACATATATCATGGATAAACTGATATTACAATAAGTGTGGAGGTGTGAGAAAACACCAATAGGAGAACGTGAGAATCATTAAGACCCTAAGTGTTTTAAACCTTAGAACTTTAACTATTTGAATTTATTTTATGTAAATTTCATTTATTTTGAAGCCTAAGTTTCATGTGTTAATTTGCTTAAGTGTCTTACCATGTATTAGAGGTGTGGGTTAGAGTGCAAACCCGTACGTAATCTTTTAGGCTATTTTTCTTGAGCTAAAAAACTAAATTTGTGTTTTATTGTCTTTTTGGGATCCCAATCAAAGTACCTATGGGTAGGGTACTTGGGGGAAGGTGTAAAGGATGTCTTGGGCATATAAAGAGTACTTTTGGGGCTCTTGAAAAGAGCTCCCATATGTGAGGGCATAGGTGCTTGACTCTAGACACCAAGCCACCCTATGACTTTCCAAAAGAGTTGGTTTGGGGAAATGAACCTCAAATTGAGAAAAGGACCCATGTGAACTCACATGTGTGAGCACATATCTTCCCATGTGAATGCTATTAAAGAGTCTTGTCAATTTGGGGAGTTGAGTGAGAAAGTAGGTGAAGGTTGGGAGAGAGTGCCATGTTTCACTCTCATATTTTATGGTTAAGAGTGACACGATACTTTCTTTTTTAAGCTCATGGGGGAGAGTAATTTTTTAATGGAGAGTTTCTATTCTTTTTGGGAATCTTGGAGGTTGTGAAAGGAGGAGAGAATCCATGAATGGAGGGCTTGATGTTTGTTTTGTGAAGAAAATGAACTTGGAGGAAGAAGGAGAATCTCTTTGTCAACAAGCTCTAATGAGGGAGATAAGTCATTTTCTCCTCTCTTTCATTGTTGTTATTTTCTTTTAAATCATGTAAGGACCCGGTTCAAGGACCTTAGGGAAAAAAAATTGTTTATCTTTCTTAGGTGTGATCTAGGGTTTGGTTCTAGGCAGAGATTCTCATTCATTTTTCCAACTGGGTGTCTAAATCTTAGCATTTGTTTTATGAACTTTTAGTTTAGTTTGAGTACTCAGGAAATATCAAGTAGCCAATTCGGGCTATGATGTCCAAACGGGACATACTGAGATAAAGCCAATACGAGCTCTTCTGTCCTTTGGGCATAGTAGTTCATACAGAATAGGATCTACGGACCACATCGCTACCCAATACATGGTAGAATAAATAATGGCCAAACGGGCCTATACTGGTCAAACAGACCAAGACTCTATCCAATACAGGATAGGTGAAAACACTAGCCATATGAGCTAACAAGGACATGAATCATTATTATGCTCTGGCAGAGACTTAGACTCATCGGGATCAATTCAGATCCTGAGTCACTTACAAGAAATTATGCAACAGGCCCATATATTGCATTGAGGAATCTCTGTAAGTTCATTCGGTGAAAGTATCTTATGGACCTTGTACCCTCCCTCAGATTTTGGCAACTGGCCATGTACAAGATCAATCCTCTCGAGGATTCTTTTGAGCACTAGAGACTTCTTTAGTTTATCTAGTTTAATCTTCTTATGTTTAAGTTTTGGATTACGAAGTTGATTACAAAATAATATCTAGGGTACCTGAGTACTGGGGACATCCTTAGCCTTCCAGACTGCCTACATACCCTGTATCCATGGGATCAAGGTACCCTCAGGATGCGACTGACACTAGGATTTGTGAATATGTAGTTTTGTCTTGCACTATGTTTGATGCAACTATGAGTGGGTATGCAACCCTTTCTAGGGTTATTCCCCACCCCAGACAATTCTTTGTCGGCTGCCACCCACTCAGGTAAAACATGGACAGTAATTGGCCCACTACCACAAACACCTATACTAGGTGTTTGCCATTTATATTCTAGTGTTGAGAAGTCCCTATAAGGTGTCCACTACAAGAATTAAATTTTCATTCACAAGTCAAGTTGATATCCTAACGACTAAGCCCTTACAAGGATTCCCTATTTCTTTCTGATCACCAAGATCCGCAAATGCGAGGCGAGAGCATATGGAAATTAGGGTTTCTTATCTAGATTGTTTTGTTTTTGTTGCCATCCTTATAAGTTTATCCCTGAATTAGACTCATGTAGAGGATAAGTTTCATTTTCTGATCACCAAGATCCACGAAGGTGAGGTGAGAGAATACGACGATACATATCGCCAATAGAAGCCTATCCGTAGGGAATGTTGTGTCCTATCTAGACCTGTAGTTTCATTTTCAAACCATAGTTCTTAAACTATCATCCATCCTATGGGTTTAATAGTACTCAATAGTTTACTCCTGTTTATCCTAGGACAGCTTATCTGAACTAGTTTAACGCATGTCTCATCCAAAATTAGTGAGACTATTGCCACACAAAACTTTTATGGTTAAGCTTGGTATACTATAGTAATCTTTCTTTTTTGCCTCATTTCTATACTCAGGGTACAATCCATTGTTTTTCCACTAAGGTTATGTATTTAGTATAATTATTGGCACTATGATAAGAGTAATGATCCACGTCCTATTTCCTCGAGCTTCTCTCCTTATCAATCATATTTTGCTTCCAATCTAATACATGTTTAAATGAAGTTTTTTTTTCTTTTTGTAAGGAAATTGCAAAAATAAATTCTCTACCCTTCCATCATATTTTATTCCTAATATAAGATATAATTAAAAGGAATATCATTTCTTACAAAGCAATTACAAGACTAAATTCCAATTAACAAAAGTAATGGATAGTTAGAAAAAAACTCATCTATTGACAAAGAAATCACAAAACTAATTTTCAATTTACCCTTCCTGCTTTATTTCAATGAAATATATAGTAAATAGGAGTCATTTCTTGACAAAGAAATTACAAAACTAACTTGCAATTCACCCATCCTATTTTATTTTAGACGTAATATATAGTTAGAAGAAAATACAAGGAAATTACAAACTAATTTTCAATTTACCCTTCATGCTTTATTTCAATGAAATATATAGGAAAAAGGAAATCATTTCTTGGTAAAGAAACTACAAAACTAATTTGCAATTCACCCATCCTATTTTATTTTAGAAGTAATATATAGTTAGAAGGAATTACAAGGAAATTACAAACTAATTTTGGTTTACCCATCATATTTTATTCTAAATGAAATATGTACTAACAATATATATCTTTTCCAAACTATTCCAAGACCATATTAATTTAATCAGTCGACTTGAATACTAGCTGGGCACTTAGGTTAGCCACATAATAGTTAGACTTACATAATTGGGAGATCCTTTACTAAAATACCCTAACCACTCCAATAGAATGTAATTATTATGCACGTACTATCGATTTTATATATTACCATTTTACCTCCTAAAGCTCTGTAAGAGAAAATAAATTAAGGCTCATTTTGTGATGGTGTTATTATATTTGTGGTGAAATAGATTTCAATTGCCGCACTTTTCCCTACATACATTTTATTTGTCACTTAATAAACATTGTATATTTATCTTTATTATAAATTAAAAGCCAATTGGAAGGACTCACAAATGCTCATCAGTTAAAGAGGGAAGGCAAGAATCCCTGCCTTTCTTATGGAGGGCAACCTCCCTTTGGAGGCACAACCTGTATGGCTGTGCAACCCCTATGTGGGGTGCCATCCCTACAAGCTGGGCCACCTCCATAGGTGGCGCTCAGCCAATACATCATCCCCCACATGGTAAAAAAAGAACCAAATAAACTATGAAATAAGTCCATTCTATATGGATGATTCAGGCAGAAAATTATAAGCTTGAATGAATTATTTGGTGCTTGTATTTATGTGTTTACTGGATAAATGAGACATAGGTTTCAATCCCATTCACCTTTGTGATAAAATTTATATGCAAAGACATCTATTTTGGGAGAAATCCATTGTCAAGGGTCTGTTATCAAACTAGACAGAGGCACTAAATAAATAGAAAGGAAAGAAAATACTACGACCAAAATATCAAAGGGAACATGCTAACTTATTAAGTGCCTAGTCTCATCCTCTAGATGCTAATATGTTTTCAACAAAAAACTTTCTAACTAGAAGCTCAGATTCCTACGGCATGCTCCTCTCAAAAAGGAAATTTGGCCAATATGTTTTTTGACTATTTAGGAAGGCTAGTGTTTCTTGTATGTGGTGCCAGGCAGGAAGGTGATAACATAAAAATTTATAGACTGGTCTAAATAACACAACTAAGTTTCCTAGATTATACATCTATTTTAAATAAAATATAATTTGGCCATCAAAAATGACTTTTATATGATAATAACTTATTTATGTATCTAGTTTAAATATATTAAAGAAAAATCATTTACTAGAGCCTGTGTTTTTTTTAAATACCTAGTTCAACGTCCTTAAAGTGATTCCCTGGAAGATGAGTCTCTGTTACCTATTCCCTTCCCCTTTCTTTAGCTTCCTTCTGCTTCTCTCCTATTTCTGGTTTCTCCCCTTTTTTTGTTTTTCTCTCTATCCTTCGTTCCTCTCCTTTTCTTTACCTTTTTATATGTGCAGAGCTCAGGCGATGGAAGAAAACAAATCAAATCCTCGATTCTTCAACCCAAATCTGATCTCCCCTTTTTTACCAAAATGTGGCCACGTAGTGAAAATTTGGTTTCTTTAAATGTACTTTTGCCACAATGCTCAATCATGTCTTCCCAAGATGTTTGACACGCCTCTTCAATTTATTATGACAAAAGTAGAGAACTTTTTTTTTGCATTTTACATTTGCATTACATGAAATTTAACAACAGATAGATCACATACAAACAATATTATATTAAGCATATATATATATCCTTTTGAAATCTAATTTACTGATGAATATTAATGCTATCCATGTTAAAAAAATTAATGTTTTTATATAGTTAATAAGGTAAGTTATGCCAATATATATTCAAAATTTTATCAAAAGAATAGATATATATATATTATAAAATTACAAATAACCATAAGAATTATTGCATTATACCACATAATATTTCGAAGCAACATAATAGGGAAGCAAAATCTGTTTAATGTCATTGCAAAAAATCCAAATGAAAGACAACCATGACATCCTTCCCACCTAAGCCCTTGCATCGTCCCGATGCAAGCGAGGCTTAGATGGCTAGATAATATGTATATATTTCCAATATCATAAAAAAATCTAGTATTTGTTAGTACAACATTAACATTCATTTAAAATTCATCATGAGCAACATAGATTAAGTAGTTTAAAACAAATAGAACGATCAAGAGTGTCTTCCCAATATAATTGCTTTTAAGAAAACATTTGAAATTACTGACTCCATGGTTTTAATTAAAGTTTTCAAAATAAATGTGGGTAAAGTTGCTGCATTTCCATGGTGTCCTCCCACGTAGCGTTTTTGAATGAGTATTGATCCCACTAGACCTTAGATTGGTCCACCATCCTATTGTGGAGCTGGGACTGCCGCCTCTCTAAGATTCTACATGGCTCTATTGTTATTGTAACAGGTTCTTCCACCTACAGGGCATTCCAGTTAAGAATATGCTTACGATCAGGTATATACCTTTTTAGGAAGGATACATGGAACACATCATGAATTCAGCTCAGTGCTGGAGGCAAGGCCAAGTGGTATGCTATTGGATTGATTTCTTCAAGCACTTCAAAAGGCTCGACAAAGCGAGGAGCTAGTTTAGAATTTCTCCCAAAGGAGATGGAACTTTTATGAGGTCAAACTCTGAGAAACACCTTCTCACCAACTTGGAATCTCCTAGGTGTCGTATTCTTATCTGCATAATGTTTCTGGCGATCCGATGCCTCCTTTAATCTTTGTTGGATAAGTTGCACCTGGTTATCCATATCTTTCAACATTTTAGGGTCAATTAGAATCCTCTCTTCTAGTTTATCCCAATTCAAAGGTGTTCGGCAAGGTCTCCGGTAGAGAGATTAGAAGGGCACTGTGCCTATAGCTGATTGAAATGAGTTGTTATAGGCAAACTCAACTAATGGTAAATATTCCTCCCATTTGGTTTGTTGATCCATGCAATACATATGAAGGAGGTCTTCCAAATTTTGGTTGGTTCTTTCTATCTGACCATCCGTCTCAGGATGATAGGTTGTGTTGAAGTTCAATTATGTTCCTAAGGTAGTTTGCAATGTGGTCTAGAACCTAGAAGTGAACTTTACATCTCTATCAGAGATGAGTTTCTCAGGGATTCCATGCAACCTAAAAATTTCTTTTATGAACCTTTTAGCTACTGCAGGTGCATCATCTATCAGGTTCCCCTGTATAAAGTGTGCTACCTTAGTGAGTTTATCTACTACTACCAAAATACAATTATGCCTATGAGATGTCATCGGTAACCCCTAAATAAAATCCATACCTATGACTTGCCAAATTATAGCAAGGTACACCATGCAGATAAAGAATTCCTGCCAAAAACACATGTTCTTCCTTAATCCTTTGGCATTCTAGACATCTGACGACTGTATCTACTACATCCTTTTTCATTCCAGGCCAAAAATACAACTTCTTGAGATCTACATACATCTTATTCACCCTCGGATGCCCTAAATATGGAGCGTTATGTTCCTTTGTTAGGATCATATTCCTTAGTTCCTCATGGTCAGGAACATATATTCTCCCTTGGTACCTCATTAGCCCATGAAAATCAAATGCATAGCCCAAATACTTAGGTTCCATAGAGGCTTTAGCAAGAGATGCATTAACCTGAGTATACCATGGATCGTGTTTTTGCTCAGAGAGTACTTGTTGTTTTAGGTCTACATGTGCAAATTTTGATATGGCCATTATATGCCTTCTCCTGCTAAGAGCATCAACCACCCTGTTTTCCTTACCCTTGATATATTCAATCTCAAAATCATACTCACTCATGAATTCTAGCCATCTTCGTTGTCTTGAATTCAAATGAGGTTGAGTAAAGATGTATTTCAGCCCTTGATGGTTTGTTTTAAGCTCAAATGGGTTTTCGAACAAGAAATGCCTTCACTTTTGCAAAGCATGGACTATGGCTGGAAGCTCGAGGTCATGAGGAGCATAATTGGCTTCATAAATTTTCAATTTTCACGACTCATAAGCCACTACTCCTTGTTGGAAAAGAACTCCTCCTAACCCTTCTATGGATGCATCAATTACCACTATGAAGTGACCATTAGGGTCAGGTACCTTCAGAATTGGTAATGATGTTAACCTTTCCTTCAGTACCTGAAATGCGTTATCACACTGCTCAGTCTGGAAATGAAACTTTTGTTTTTCTTTTGCAAAGATGTAATCAGATTGGCTATTTGAGAAAAATCCTTCACAAACCTCCTATAGTATCCATGCAACCCCATAAAACTTCTTACTTCAGTCACATTTTTAGGTATAGGCCATTCGGTGATGGCTTTTATTTTGTCAGGATCCACTGCTATACCCTCGGCTGAAATGATATGCCCCAAATAGTGGACCTCCCTTTCAAAGAAGGAATATTTGGATAATTTTCCAAACAACTTGTGCATTCATAGCCTTTGTACGACTGCCTGAAGATGAGTTAAGTGTTCCTCTTCATCCTTGGAGTAGATTAGGATATCATCCAGAAACACAATTACAAACTTATCCAGAAAATCATGGAATGCATTGTTCATTAGATTCATAAAGGCAACATGAGCATTTGTCAACCCAAATGGAACTACAGTGAATTCGTAGTGACCATACCTAGTCCTAAATGTTGTTTTTGGGATGTCCTCTTCTTTTATCCTCAACTGATGATAACCAGAGCAAAGGTTAATTTTGGAGAACACTGAGGCTCCCTTCATTTGGTCAAATAAGTCATCAATGTGAGGTAAGAATATATGTTTCTCATTGTGGCTTTATTCAACATTCTATAGTCAATACACAACCTTAGTGTCCCATCCTTCTTCTTGACACATATGACTAGTGCTCCCCAAGGTGATACACTAGGTCTTATCAACCCTTTCTCCAACAACTCTTGCAACCGTGTTTTCAACTCACGGAGCTCTGTGGTATTCATCCTATAGGGGGCCTTGGATATAGGTGCAATTCTTGGAAAGTATGTTGATTGAAAAATTGAATTCCCTTTTTAGAGGTTAGGAAACACATCTTGATAGTCCCAAAGAAACAGACTATTCTTGAATGTAGGGGCTTCTTTCTCTTCTTCCTTTTCATCTAAGGATACTAAGAATATCTGATTTCCTCATTTCCACCTTGCCTTCTTTAGTTGCATTGCAGATATAGTTTCTACTGATATAGGTTTGTAAATCCATTGGATTCTCACCTTATAGCCCATATCATCTACACAATCCATTGCCTTGTTATAGCAATCTATGTTAGCCTTATGATTTTTTAACCAATTTATCCTAATTATGACGTTATAGGCTCCCAAAGGTGCAATATATAAGTCAATTTTAGTTTCCATTTTAGGAAACTTAATGAGGGATCCTCTTATCACCATATTGAACCATCCATGATGATTCCTTATCCTTAGTTTGCAAAGACATCTTGCCTACCAACTCCGGGGAAATAAAATTCTCAGAAGAACTAGTATCTATCAAAATAGAGATGGATTTACCAAAAAGTATACCTACTGTCTCCATAGGCACATTTTGATGGCAAGTCTGTCGATTCCTTATGGCAGCATGGATTTGGTATTGCCAGGGTTGTTGCGTCTGATTGGATCTGTATCTCTTTGAACAATCCCTTGTATAGTGATTTCCTCCACACATGAAACATCCACCAAGGGGTCCATTTGAATCCTGAGGTGGCACATTCCAGTCATTCCTTCTGGCATTACCATTGTAATTGTTCCTTTGATTTTGATTACCAACAAATTCTGATTTGTCCCAGGCTCTCCTTTTGTTTTGTTGATCTCCTATGTTGTCCCTATTGTTCATTTTTCTCTTAAAGGCAAATTTCTTGTCCCAGAAGTTTTGTTTTGCCACTAACAGTTCCTATAGTTTCTTTTCCTATTTAAGGGCCTTTTCCAAGACTTGGATCATGCTTTCTGGGGCAAACATATCCACTTCTACCCCGATATCAGTATCCAATCCCAAAAGAAACTTCAGTCACAAATCTGTTCTAGTACTGTTGAACTGTGAGATTCCCTTGCCTTAAATTTAGAAACTCTGTCATCTTTTCATCATAAAAAGATGTGGAAGCCATCTCTCATGGAAGTGGCTCACAAACTACCTCTAGGTTAGATTTTTCTTTGAGTAGTAATATTGTTCCTTTACATTAATCCACCAACTGGTAACCTCTCCCACCAATTGGTATGCTCCTCAGACTAATTTGATATTCTCTGAATAATTCCTTAACTCGAAGTATTTTTCCCTCTCCACGAGCCATCCTTCTGCTGCATCTCCTACCTGTTTACCATCAAATTTAGGAGCTATCTTTTTAAGATCTCGTGATATGTCTAGGACGATGGTCTCCTGTCGAGACCTAGAAATCTCTGGTTCATTAATTGTTCGGGCTATGGGAAGTTTGTCATTCCCGTGTTCATCTTGAGGCTTCAAAATATTTTCTATTGTACCTTGCCTAGCCTTCAAATCTTGTATGGTTTGTTCAAGGTTTTCCAATTTGTCTCTTTGCTCTATCAATAGCCCAATGATTGCATCTATGCCTGCCAAGGCTTAAATTTGACAGTTATATAGCTGTATTTAATGATAGTTGTAAAATACAATAAAAATAAATATTTGACTATATTGATATACAAGTAATTTATTTTGAAAACTGTAAAAAAACAATTAATATGAAAATCTGACTATATGTGTATATATATATTCAGTCTAAATATATATCTTTTAGATTTATTTTTTAATAGAATATATCCCAAATTTTTAGATTTGTTTTTTATGAATATAATTATATATTCATTCTAAATTATTTAATATATATATTTTTTCTATTAATTTTTAACTTTTTTAATAGGAACTTCTATTATTTAAGAAAAAAATTTCCCAAATAGATTTTTTTTATAGAGTATATTCATTCTAAATTTCTACTTTTTTGCTTTTATTTTTAAATTTTTTAATATTATTTAAGAAATAGATTTGTTTTTTATAGAATATATTCATTCTAAATTTCTAGTTTTTTGCTTTTATTTTTAAAATTTTTAATAGGAACTTCTATCATTTAAGAAATAGATTTGTTTTTTATAGAATATATTCATTCTAAATGCACTTTATATTCACTTGGTAAAGCATTCACGGATTTGGGTTTTTAATATGGATGCGTAGCTAGATCATTTCTTGAGAAAGCTTCAGCTTTATATATAAAGTTTTGACTTGCATTTAAAAAATTAATTGTCACGTGACAGGCAATACTAAAGACTAAACTGTAGGAAAAAAAATCCTTGACAGGCAAGGTGGACTGTCAAATTTAAGCCCTAATGCCTGCATTGGGGTTGGGGTTCTCAGGTGGTTTTTGGGTTGGTTTTTGATTGGTTGGCTTCCTCCCTCGAAGATTTTTGGTTCTAACCATTTTAATTCTAAAAATAAGGAAAATAATTTATCATTTCATACAATTCTATGCATACAACATACAAAGTGAAAGTAAATAAATTTATCAACAAATCTTACAAATACATCTTTATTTATACACAATAGTTTCATGTACAAGTCTTCATTTGGCTTGCATTTACAAAAGCTTATGTACAATATTTCCTTTCTACAAGAATCCTAGATTTATACTTCTTCCTCTAGTTCCTCCTCAAAATCTAGAGTGGGGCGTGTCAACATGGTGTGTACTCTTGAATATTTGATAATTATTTCTAGGATAAGGGGCAGGGAATTGTGCCCGCATCTAAAGGGAAGATCACAAACTACGGAAGGTTTAGATTTTTTTGGAGTTGCAATTATTTCTTATTTTATCTTCTTCTTCTTTCTTTTTCTTAGCTTCAACCGACTGACAGCGGACGTGAGGGTCTCACTGTTAGATATTTGTATTAAACCCTCTGGGGAGGGTTTCTCGGTGGCTTTGCCTTTTTCTTTGCTTTGTTGAGCCTTCTTCATGTCTGTCAATAACTAGACAATCATTAGATCACAAGGGATATTAATGTCTAGCATCATATTCTAACATCTTATATATCATTTTTTTCTATTTTTAGGTTAGTAGACCTCCAGATCGAGTGCTTGCGCCTCGGTTCTAATACCACATGTAAGGACACTGTTCAGGGACCTAAGGGATTTTTTTTTGTTTATCTTTCTTAGGTGTGATCTAGGGTTTGGTTCTAGGCAGATATTCTCATTCATTTTTCCAACTGGGTGTCTAAATCTTAGCATTTGTTTCCTAAACTTTTAGTTTAGTTTGAGTACTCAAGAAATATTAAGTAGCCAATTCAGGCTATGCTGTCCAAATGGGACATACTGAGATAAAGCCAATATGGGCTCTTTTGTCCTTTGGGTGTACTAGTTCATACAGAACAGGGTCTTTAGAGCACATCGCTACCCAATACGGGGTAGATTAAATAATGGCCAAACGGGCCTACACTGGTCAAACAGACTAAGACTCTATCCAATACGGGATAGGTGAAAACAATAGCCATACGAGCTAACAAGGACATGAATCATTATTATGCTCTGGCTAGAGACTTAGACTCATCGAGAGCAATTCAAATCCTGAGTCACTTACAGGAATTTATGCAATAGGCACATATATTGTACTGAGGAATCTCCATAAGTTCATTCGGTGAAAGTATCTTATGGACCTTGTACCCTCCCTTAGATTTCGGCAACCGACCAAGTACAAGATCAATCCTCCCAAGGATTCTTCTAAGCACTGGAGACTTCTTTAGTTTATCTAGTTTAATTTTCTTATGTTTAAATTTTGGGATTACGAAGTTGATTACAAAAGAACACCCTATATCTAGGGTACCTAAGTATTTGGGGCATCCTTCGCCTTCCAGACTGCCTACATACCCTGTAACCACGGGATCAAGGTACCCTTAGGATGCGAATGACACTGGGATTTGTGAATATGTAGTTCTCTCTTGCACTATGTTTTATGCAACTGTGAGTGGGTATGCAACCCTTTCTAGGGTTATTCCCTGCCCCAGATAGTTTTTTGTTAGTTGTGACCCACTTAGGTGACACAGGGACGGTAATTGGCCCACTACCACAAACACCTAGACTAGGTGTTTGCCATTTATATTCTAGTGTTGAGAAGTCCCTATAAGGTTCCCACTCAAGGAATTAAATTTGCATTCACAAGTCAAGTTGATATCTTGATGACTAAGTCCTTATGAGGATTCCCTATTGCTTTATGATCACCAAAATCTACGAAGACGAGGTGAGAGCATACGACAATTAGGGTTTCTTGTCTGGACTATTTTTTTTGCTAACATCCTTATAAGTTTATCCCTGAATTAGACTTATGTAGAGGATAAGTTCCATTTTTTGATCACCAAGATTCATGAAGGTGGGGTGAGAGCATACAACGGTACATATCACCAACAGAAGCCTATCCACAGGGAATGTTGTGTCTTATATAGACCTGTAGTTTCATTTTCAAACCATAGTTCTTAAACTATCATCCATCCTATGGGTTTAATAGTACTCAATAGTTTACTCCTATTTATCCTAGGATACCTTGTCTGAACTGGTTTAACGCATGTCTCATCCAAAATAGCGAGACTATTTCCACACAAAAGTTTTATGGTTAAGCTTGGTATACTATAGTAATCTTTCTTTTTCGCCCCATTTCTATACTCAGAGTACAACCCATTGTTTTTCCACTAAGGTTATGTATTTTTGTATAATTACTGACACTATGATAAGAGTAATGATCCATGTCCTATTTTCTTGAGCTTCTCTCCTTATCAATCATAGTTTGATTCCAATGTAATACGTGTTTAAAAGATAAGTTTTTTTTTTCTTTTTGTAAGGAAATTGCAAAAATGGATTCTCTACCCTTCCATCATATTTTATTTCTAATATAAGATATATTTAAAAGGAATATCATTTCTTACAAAGCAATTACAAGACTAATTTCCAATTCACAAAAGTAATGGATAGTTAGAAAAAAAATCATTTCTTGACAAAGAAATCACAAAACTAATTTTTGATTTACCCTTCCTCTTTTATTTCAATGAAATGTAAAGTAAAAAGGAATCATTTCTTGACAAAGAAATTACAAAACTAACTTGCAATTCACCCACCCTATTTTATTTTAGACGTAATATATAGTTAGAAGAAAATACAAGGAAATTACAAACTAATTTTCCATTTACCCTTCCTGCTTTATTTTAATGAAATATATAGTAAAAAGGAAATCATTTCTTGGTAAAGAAACTACAAAACTAACTTACAATTCACCCATCCTATTTTATTTTAGCAGTAATATATAGTTAGAAGGAATTACAAGGAAATTACAAACTAATTTTCGGTTTACCCATCATATTTTATTCTAAATGAAATATGTACTAAAAATATATATCTTTTCCAAACTATTCCAAGACCATATTAATTTAATCAGCCGGCTTGAATACTAGCTGGGCACTTAGGTTAGCCACACAATAGTTAGAATTACATAATTGGGAGATCCTTTACTAAAATATCCTAACCACTCCAATAGCATGTAATTATTATGCACGTACTATCAATTTTATATATTACCATTTTACCTCCTAAGGCTCTGTAAGAGAAAATAAATTAAGGCTCATTTCCTAATGGTGTTATTATATTTGTGGTGAAATAGATTTCAACTACCGCACTTTTCCCTACATACATTTTATTTGTCACTTAATAAACATCATATATTTATCTTTATTATAAATTAAAAGCCAATTGGAAGGACTCACAAAATCTCATCAGTTAAAGAGGGAAGGCAAGAATCGCTGTCTTTCTTATGGAGGGTGACCTCCCTTTGGAGGCACAACCTGTATGGCTATGCAAACCTTATGTAGGGTGCCATCCCTACAGGCTGGGCCACCTCCATTGGTGGCACTCAGCCAATACAACAGCCCCCACATGGTAAAAAATTAAAGAACCAAATAAACTATGAAATAAGTCCATTATATCTGGATGATTAAGGAAGAAAATTATAAGCTTGAATGAATTATTTGGTGCTTGTATTTACATGTTTACTGGATAAATGAGACATAGGTTTCAATCCCATTCACCTCTGTGATAAAATTTATATGCAAAGACATCTATTTTGGGAGAAATCCATTGTTAAGGGTCTGTTATTAAACTAGACAGAGGCAGTGAATAAATAGAAAGGAAATAAAATACTACGACCAAAATATCAGAGGGAACATGCTAACTTATTAAGTGCCTAGTCTCATCCTCTAGATGCTAATAAGATTTCAACAGAAAACTTTCTAACTAGAAGCTCAGATTCCTATGGCATGCTCCTCTCAAAAAGGAAATTTGGCCAATATGGTATTTGACTATTTAGGAAGGCTAGTGTTTCTTGTATGTGGTGCCAAGCAGGAAGGTGATAACAAAAAAAATTATAGACTGGTCTAAATAATACAACTGCATATGCATATCGAACATCCACATGAGGGTTTGTCAACTAAGTTTCCCAGATTATACATCTATTTTAAATAAAATATAATTTGGACATAAAAAATGACTTTTATATGCTAATAACTTATTTCTGTATCTAGTTTAAATATATGAAAGAAAAATCATTTACCAAAGCCTGTGTTTTTTTTAAAATACCTGGTTCAACGTCCTTAAAGTGATTCCCTAGAAGATGAGTCTCTGTTACCTATTCCCTTCCCCTTTCTTCAGCTTCCTTCTACTTCTCTCCTATTTCTGGTTTCTCCCTTTTTTTGTTTTTATCTCTATCCTTCATTCCTCTCCTTTTCTTTTTCTTTTTATATGTGCAGGACTCAGGCGATGGAAGAAAATAAATCAAATCCTTGATTCTTCAACCCAGATCTGATCTCCCCTTTTTTACCACAACGTGGCCACGTAGTGAAAATCTGGTTTCTTTAAATGTAGTTTTGCCACAATGCTCAATCGTGTCTTCCTAGGATGTTTGACACGCCTCTTCAATTTATTACGGCAAAAGTAGAGAACAACTTTTTTTTTTTGCATTATGTGAAATTTAACAACAGATAGATCACATACCAACAATATTATATTAAGCATATATATATCCTTTTGAAATCTAATTTACTGATGAATATTAATGCTATCCGTGTTAAAAAAAAATTTATGTTTTTATATAGTTAACAAGGTAAGTTATGCCAATATATATTCAAAATTTTATCAAAAGAATATATATATATATATATATATATATTATAAAATTACAAATAACCATAAGAATTATTGCATTATACCGCATAATATTTTGAAGCAAAATAATAGGGAAGCAAAATCTGTTTAATATGTCATTGTGAAAAAACCAAATGAAAGACAACCGTGACATCCTTCCCCCCTAAGCCCTTGCATCGTCCCAATGCAAGCGAGGCTTAGATGGTTAGATAATATGCATATATATTTCCAATATCATAACAAAATCTACTATTTGTCATTACAACATTAACATTCATTTAAAATTCATCATGAGCAACATAGATTAAGCAGTTTAAAATAGATAGAACGATCAAGAGTGTCTTCCCAATATAATTATTTTTAAGAAAAAAATTGAAGTTGTCAACTTCATGGTTTTAACTAAAGTTTTCAAAATAAATGTGGGTAAAGCTGCTGCATTTCCATGGTGTCCTCCCACGTAGTGTTTTCAGGTGAGTATTGATCCCACTGGACCTTAGATTGGTCCACCATCCTGTTACGGAGCTGGAATTGCTACCTCTCTACAACTCTGCATGGCTCTATTATTATTGTAACGGGTTCATCCACCTACAGGGCATTCCAATTAAGAATAAGCTTAGGATCAAGTATATACCTTTTTAGCAAGGATACATGGAACACATCATGAATTCAACTCAGTGTTGGAGGCAAGGCCAAGCGATATGCTATTGGATTGATTTCTTCAAGCACTTCAAAAGGCCTGACAAAGCGAGGAGCTAGTTTAGACTTTCTCCCAAAGGAGATGGAACTTTTATGAGGTCAAACTCTGAGAAACACCTTCTCACCAACTTGGAATCTCCTAGGTGTCGTATTCTTATCTGCATAACTTTTCTAGTGGTCTGACGCCTCCTTTAATCTTTGTCAAATAAGTTGCACCTGGTTATCCATATCTTTCAACATTTTAGGGCCAATTAGAATCCTATCTTCTAGTTTATCCCAATTCAAAGGTGTTCGGCAAGGTCTCCCATAGAGAGCTTTGAAGGGCGCCGTGCCTCTAGCTGATTGAAATGAGTTGTTATAGGGAAACTCAACTAATGGCAAATATTCCTCCCATTTGGTTTGTTGATCCATGCAATACATATGAAGGAGGTCTTCCAAAATTTGGTTGGTTCTTTCTATCTGACCATCTGTCTCAAGATGATAGGTTGTGCTGAAGTTCAATTGTGTTCCTAAGGAAGTTTGCAATGTGGTCCAGAACCTAGAAGTGAACTTTGCATCTCTATCAAAGATGATTTTCTCAGGGATTCCATGCAACCTAAAAATTTCTTTTATGAACCTTTTAGCTACTACAAGTGCATCATCTGTCAAGTTCCCTGGTATAAAGTGTGCCACCTTAGTGAGTTTATCCACTTCTACCAAAATACAATTATGCCTATGAGATGTCATCGGTAACCCCTAAACAAAACCCATACCTATGACTTGCCATTTATAGCAATGTACATCATGCAGATAAAGAAGTCTCGTCAGATGCACATGTTATGCCTTAATCCTTTGACATTCTAGACATTTGACGACTGTATCTACTACATCCTTTTTCATTCCAAGCCAAAAATACAACTTCTTGAGATCTGCATACATCTTATTCACCCCCGGATGCCCTAAATATGGAGCGTTATGTTCCTCTGTTAGGATCATATTCCTTAGTTCCTCATGGTTAGGAACATATATTCTCCCTTGGTACCTCATTAGCCCATGAAAATCAAATGCATAGCCCAAATACTTAGGTTCCATAGAGGCTTTAGCAAGAGATGCATTATTCTGAGTATACCATGGATCGTGTTTTTTCTTAGAGAGTACTTGTTGATTTAGGTCTACATGTGTAAATTTGATATGGCCATTATATGCCTTCTCCTGCTAAGAGCATCGACCACCCTGTTTTCCTTACCCTTGATATCTTCAATCTCAAAATCATACTCACTAAGTAATTCTAGCCACCTTCATTGTCTTGCATTCAAATGAGGTTGAGTAAAGATGTATTTCAGCCCTTGGTGGTCTATTTTAAGCTCAAATGGTTTTCCCAACAAGAAATGCCTCCACTTTTGCAAAGCATGGACTATGGTTGCAAGCTCAAGGTCATGAGGAGCATAATTGGCTTCATGAATTTTCAATTTTCACAACTCGTAAGCCACTACTCCTTGTTGGAAAAGAACTCCTAACCCTTCTATGGATGCATCAATTACCACTATGAAGTGACCTTTAGGGTCAGGCACCTTCAGAATTGGAGATGATGTTAACGTTTCTTTTAGTACCTGAAATGCCTTATCACACTACTCAGTCTGGAAATGAAAATTTTGTTTTTATTTTGCAAAGATATAATCGGATTGGCTATATGGGAAAAATCCTTCACAAACCTCCTATAGTATCTAGGCAACCCCATAAAACTTCTTACTTCAGTCACTTTTTTAGGTATAGGCCATTCGGTGATGGCTTTTATTTTGTCAAGATCCACTGCTATACCCTCGGCTGAAATGATATGCCCTAAATAGTGGACCTCCCTTTCAAAGAAGGAATATTTGGATAATTTTCCAAACAACTTGTGCTTTCATAGCCTTTATAGGACTACCTAAAGATGAGTTAAGTGTTCCTCTTCATCCTTGGAGTAGATTAGGATATCATCCAGAAACACAATTACAAACTTATCCAAAAAATCATGGAATACATTGTTCATTAGATTCATAAAGGCAACATGAGAATTTGTCAACCCAAATGGAACTACAGTGAATTCATAGTGACCATACCTAGTCCTAAATGTTGTTTTTGGGATGTCCTCTTCTTTTATCCTCAACCGATGATAACTAGAGTGGAAGTCAATTTTGGAGAACACTGAGGCTCCCTTCATTTGGTCAAATAGGTCATCAATGTGAGGTAAGAGATATATGTTTCTCACAGTGGCTTTATTCAACATTCTATAGTCAATACACAACCTTAGTGTCCCATCCTTCTTCTTGACACATATGACTGGTGCTCCCCAAGGTGATGCGCTAGGTCTTATCAGCCCTTTCTCCAACAACTCTTGCAACTGTATTTTTAACTCCTAGAGCTCTGTGGTATTCATCCTATATGGGGCCTTGGATATAGGTGCGGTTCTGGGAAGTATGTCGATTGAAAAATTGAATTCCCTTTTTGGAGGTAACCCTGGTAGATCTTTAGGAAACACATCTTGATAGTCCCAAAGAAACGAGCTATTCTCAAATGTAGGGGCTTATTTCTCTTCTTCCTTTTCATCTAAGGATACTAAGAATATCTGATTTCCTCGTTTCCACCTTGCCTTCTTTAGTTGCATTGCAGATATAATTTCTATTGATATAGGTTTGTGAATCCCTTAGATTCTCACCTTATAGCCCGTATCATCTACACACTCCATTACCTTGTTATAGCAATATATGTTAGCCTTATGATTTTTTAACCAATTTATCCCAATTATGACGTCATAGGCTCCCAAAGGTGCAACATATAAGTCAATTTTAGTTTCCATTTTAGGAAACTTAATGAGGGCTCCTCTTATGTACTTGTTTACTCTTCATATAGACTTATCACCATATTGAACCGTCCATGATGATTCCATATCGTTAGTTTGCAAAGACATCTTGCCTACCAAGTCTGGGGAAATAAAATTCTTAGAAGAACTAGTATCTATCAAAAAAGAGATGGATTTACCAAAAAGTGTACCTACTGTCTCCATAGGCACATTTTGATGACAAGTCTGTTGATTCCTTACGACAACATGGATTTGGTGTTGCCAGGGTTGTTGTGTCTTATTGGATCTGTATCTCTTTGAACAATCCCTTGTATAGTGATTGCATCCACACATGAAACATCCACCAAGGGGTCCATTTGATTTCTAAGGTGGCGCATTCCACTCATTCCTTTTGGCATTACCATTGTAATTGTTCCTTTGATTTTGATTACTAGCAAATTCAGATTTGTCCTAGTCTCTCCTTTTGTTTTGTTGATCTCCTCTATTGTCCCTATTGTTTGTTTTTCTCGTAAAGGCAAATTTCTTGTCCTGGAAGTTTTGCTTTGCCACTGACAGTTCCTATAGTTTATTTTCCTATTTAAGGGCCTTCTCCAAGACTTGGTTCATGCTTTCTGGGGCAAACATATCCACTTCTACCCTGATATCAGTATTCAATCCCAAAAGAAACTTTCTTGCTTAAGACCTTTCGTCCCTCTGATAGATAGGGACATATTTCAGTAACTTCACAAATCTGTCCTAGTACTGTTGAACTGTGAGATTCCCTTGCCTTAAATTCAGAAACTCTGTCATCTTTTCATCATAAAAATATGTGGAAGCCAGCTCTCATGGAAGTGGCTCACAAACTACATCGAGGTTAGATTTTCCTTTGAATAGCAATATTGTTCCTTTACATTAATCCACCAATTGGCAGCCTCTCCCACCAATTGGTATGCTCCCCAGACTGCTTTGATATTCTCTAAATAATTCATTAACTAAAGTATTTTTACATCTCTGCGAGCCATCCTTCTACCGCATCTCCTACCTGTTTACCATCAAATTTAGGAGATATCCTTGTAAGATCTCGTGTTATGTCTAGGACGATGGTCTCCTGTGAAGACCTAGAAATCTTTGGTTCATTAACTATTCAGGCTATGGGAACTTCCTCATTCCAATGTTCATCTTGAGGCTCCAAAATATTTTCTATTGTACCCTGCCTAGCCTTCAAATCTTGTATGGTTTGTTCATGGTTTTCCAATTTGTCTTTTTGCTCTGTCAATAGCCCAATGCATCTATGCCTGCATTGGGGTTCTCAGGTGGTTTTTGGGTTGGTTTTTGATTGGCTGGCTTCCTCCCTCGAAGATTTTGGGTTCTAACCATTTTAATTCTAAAAACAAGGAAAATAATTTACCATTTCATACAATTCTATGTATACAACATACAAAGTGAGAGCAAATAAATTTATCAACAAATCTTACAGATACATCTTTATTTATACACAACGGTTACATGTACAAGTCTTCATTTGGCTTGCATTTACAAAAGCTTATGTACAATATTTCCTTTCTACAAGAATCCTAGATTTATACTTCTTCCTCTGGTTTCTCCTCAGATTCTAGAGTGGGGCATGTCAACATGGTGTGTACTCTTGAATATTCGACAATTGTTTCTGGGATAAGGGGCGGGGAATTGTGCCCGCATCTAAAGGGAAGATGACAAACTGCGAAAGGTTTAGATTTGTTTGGAGTTGCAATTATTTCTTATTTTATCTTCTTCTTCTTTCTTTTTCTTAGCTTTAGCCAACTAACGGTTGACGCGAGGATCTCACTATTAGATATTTGTATTAAACCCTCTGGGGAGGGTTTCTAGGTGGCTTTGCCTTTTTCTTTGCTTTGTTGAGCCTTCTTCATGTCTGTCAATAACTAGACAATCATTAGATCACAAGGGAAATTAATATCTAGCATCATATTCTAACATCTTATATATCATTTTTTTCCATTTTTAGGTTAGTAGACCTCTAGACCAAGTGTTTGAGCCTCAGCTTTGATACCACATGTAAGGACCTTGTTCAAGGACCTTAGGGAATTTTTTTTTGTTTATCTTTCTTAGGTGTGATCTAGGGTTTGGTTCTAGGGAGAGATTCTCGTTCATTTTTCCAACTAGGTGTCTAAATCTAGCATTTGTTTTCTAAACTTTTAGTTTAGTCTGAGTACTCAGGAAATATCAAGTAGCCAATTCGGGCTACTATGTCCAAATGGGACATACTAAAATAAAGCCAATATGGGCTCTTCTGTCCTTTGGGTGTACTAGTTCATATAGAACAGGATCTTCAGAGCACATCGTTACCCAATACGAGGTAGATTAAATAATGGCCAAATAGGCCTACACTCGTGAAACAGACCAAGACTTTATCCAATACAGGATAGGTGAAAACAATAGCCATACGAGATAACAAGGACATGAATCATTACTATGCTCTGGCCAGAGACTTAGACTCATCAGGAGCAATTCAAATCCTGAGTCACTTACAAGAAATTATGCAGTAGGCACATCTATTGCACTGAGGAATCTCTGTAAGTTCATTCGGTGAAAGTATCTTATGGACCTTGTACCCTCCCTCAGATTTCGGTAACTAACCAAGTACAAGATCAATCCTCCCAAGGATTCTTCTAAGCACTGGAGACTTCTTTAGTTTATCTAGTTTAATCTTCTTATGTTTAAATTTTAGGATTACGAAGTTGATTACAAAAGAACACCCTATTTCTGGGATACCTGAGTATTGCGGGCATCCTTCACCTTCTAGATTGCCTACATACCTTGTAACCATGGGATCAAGGTACCCTTAGGATGCGAATGACACTAGGATTTGCAAATATGTAGTTCTGTCTTACACTATGTTTTATGCAACTATGAGTGGGTATGCAACCCTTTCTAGGGTTATTCCCTACCCCAAACAATTTTTCATCGGTTGCCACCCACTTAGGTGAAATAGGGATGATAATTGGCCCACTACCACAAACACCTAGACTAGGTGTTTGCCATTTATATTTTAGTGTTGAGAAGTCCCTATAAGGTGTCCACTCAAGGAATTAAATTTGCATTCACAAGTCAAGTCAATATCTTGACGACTAAGTCCTTATGAGGATTCCCTATTGCTTTATGATCACCAAAATCCATGAAGGCATGGTGAGAGCATACGACAATTAGGTTTTCTTGTCTGGACTATTTTTTTTGCTAACATCCTTATAAGTTTATCCCCGAATTAGACTCATGTAGAGGATAAGTTCCATTTTCTGATCACCAAGATTCACAAAGTTGAGGTGAGAGCATACGATGGTACATATCACCAACAAAAGCCTATTCATAGGGAACGTTGTGTCTTATCTAGACCTGTAGTTTCATTTTCAAACCATAGTTCTTAAACTATCATCCATCCTATGGGTTCAATAGTACTCAATAGTTTACTTCTATTTATCCTAGGATACCTTGTCTGAACTAGTTTAACTCATGTCTCATCTGAAATAGAGAGACTATTGCCACACAAAACTTTTATGGTTAAGCTTGGTATTGATAAATCTAGGGCACACAACTGAGAGGGGGGGGGGTGAATCAGTTGTATAAAAATTGCTTCAATTTCAAACACTTGAATCTACTTTGTTAGTTAACAGCATATCAATTAACCATTCATCAAAGCATAAAGCAAGAACACTGGAGCAGATAAACATCAACACATTAGACACCAAGATTTTTGACGTGGAAAACTCGGTTAAGGGAAAAACCACGGGGTGATTAACCCAAGGATTATTCTCTGTTAGAAGAATAAGAACAATGGATGGCACATGCCAGTCAGGGCTCACTGCCCGAGCACACTGCTCACAAAGAGGCACACTGCCTACAAGAGACACACTGTCTACAAGATCATAAGTAATACAAACTTGAACTGGAGAATGACATCTTCACCATGTCTGGATCAGTTCCATTTAAGCCCGAGACACACTTGCTCTGCCTTTCACTCTTTCGCTATACCACACTCATCCGCTCAACACACTACAAAATGAATTCACAAACCTTCATTTATACAAGGCATCAACTTGGGAACAATCATCCAAGTCGACAATTAACCATAAGAACATTCGCAAGACAAATAACTTATCCGGTCGCCCAGTCTAAGCAAGAACATTTTCATCCAGAAGAACTCATTCAGTCGGCCTACAAGAACATCTCCATCCGGAAGAATATCTTCAATTCTGGGCCCTACCACCAATGCGGACCAACAACACAACCTCAACATGATCCAAGACCCTTCACAAGCTTTCCTGAATGACCAGGTACATCCGCACTTCCTCTATTCACTGGAATCTCTTCTCCTCCTCAACTGGAACTTCAAGAACACAATCTACCATCACTGTCATACTGCTAGAGGTGTTTCCAGACCTCCAAACCATGAACAAATAGAGATGACACATCACAAGGACATCCCAATCACCCCATCCAATTCGTAAGATAGGACAATGCACTTCTAGATCACACCGGACCTTTTTGTAACACTCTATCACTCCGGAGCATCTCCTGGAACCGGTTCTTCTTGATCAATCACAACTTCAAATCTTCATGTGGACCTCTAAAAACTTAACTGGATCATCTCAAGACTCATATCTACAAACCCTTTAATCCGCATCCTCTGATCCTCAACCTATTGAGTACTTTTGCCTTCTTCTCATCACTGTTCTTTACTGTTCCTGATTGAGACTAATTTTCTCAATATCCTCAGCACACAGCTCATCCAATCCTTCTTGTTAATGCAATATGAGTATGTTGACATCAATGACAACACTGATTAACCTCATACTTGCAACAAGTATACTATAGTAATCTTCCTTTTTTGCCTCATTTCTATACTCAGGGTACAACCCATTATTTTTCTACTAAGGTTATGTATTTAGTATAATTACTGGCACTACGATAAGAGTAATGATCCATGTCCTATTTCCTTGAGCTTCTCTCCTTATCAATCATATTTTGATTCCAATGTAATACATGTTTAAAAGATAAGTTTTTTTTTTCTTTTTGTAAGGAAATTGAAAAAATGGATTCTCTACCCTTCCATCATATTTTATTTCTAATATAAGATATATTTAAAAGGAATATCATTTCTTACAAAGCAATTACAAGACTAATTTCCAATTAACAGAAGTAATGGATAGTTAGAAAAAAATCATTTCTTGACAAAGAAATCACAAAACTAATTTTCAATTTACCCTTCCTCTTTTATTTTAATGAAATATATAGTAAAAAGGAATCATTTCTTGACAAAGAAATTATAAAACTAACTTGCAATTCACCCATCCTATTTTATTTTAGACGTAATATATATGTTATCACTGGGAATTGCACCCATATGCAAGGACAGTGAAGCACTGCAATTTTGTGTAACATGGGACTAATCTCAGGTTGTGGGTGCCCTATGATGAGATTAGATCTCTAGATTATGAGATGGTTCCCTTCAAATGTTCTATTGAGACGTATGTTTTTACTATTTTGAAAAAGGGAAGAAGGAACTAAAAGAATGCTTAAAGGTAAAAATTGGTGATGCACTTGATTTGGATAAAAATAATGCAGTCTGATCCATAATGTTTGCTTAGAAATTTGACTCTTACACAATCCAGACTTGGCATAAATATCAAAAAAGGGATTCTAAGGAAGGTTTACAAAACAAGTTCTTATGAAGGAAATGGTTTTTTCACAACACAAAAAGACTATTTCTGGTTAACACAACCTAAGACCTGCGATGAATAAATGCTTAATGCTGCAAGCAAGGAAGTGAGACAATAATTTTAAAGGTTTAATAATAAAACACAACAAAATTTCATCAAAATCACTTCAATAATCAGCACTCAAGGAAAGGTAATTCAATTGATCTAAAATAAACAAAGGAAAGCTTCGCAAAGAAGATAAAAAAATAACCTGTAACCTGCTGATCTCTCAATAAAATTGTAAAAAGTGAGCTACAAGAATTCTCCAATCTGTCGGAATCAGAATGAGAATCAAGAACTAGCAAAAACAAACTTTTGCTTTACAATATATAGGTTTACTCTCTCCAAGAGGCATGCAAAAATATGGACTTGTAGATAACTGCCTCTAAAAATAATCATTCCTGAGCAACCTCCAAAATCCTCAAAAATAGGGCCTAAAACTGCCACAAATTGAGCAAAAATAGCTTCAATTTGGGCCTCTCCATGTATTTGACCAAAAAAGTTGACCAAGGACCCGAAAAATACTCCTAAAAGTCATGCAAAACCTCCTAGGTGGCCTAGTTAACTCCACTAATCAATTTGCATGATTTTGCATGAGCAAAATTAATTGTGAGTAAATAATAAAGTAATAGAATATTACTTTATTATTGGTTACAATTTGTTCTATTTTCAATTTTACAACTTGTGAAAAATAATAAAGTAATTTATAGAATATTACTTTATTATTAATTTACAATTAATTTTATGTAAAATCATGCATGATTAGAAGAAAATATCACTCCTTATCACTCCAGTTACATTTGCCTATTTTGCATGATATGAGCCAAAATTAGGACTTTAGAGATTAATACCATCGTTATAACTCCTTGTGAGAAAATACACTCACTTGCATGATAAAATATACATTGAGGCAAAAAAAATAATCCTTATCACTCCATGATCAATAGAAAGAAACATTATCTCTCTCTGCAAGATAAAAATCTGAGTCACTCCATGCATCATGACACTCCATGCACAAAACAATATGCATAAACATCCTTATGACTCCCCATTGCTGCCTTAATGCACATATATTACATTTTCTAAACCATCTTATATCTCCATATGCAACTGCCTTATTTGCCATTTTTGTACTCATTTGATAATTCTTCAAAGCACAAGGAATATTCGCTTTGACCTCATTTGGTTATCCTGCATGACACATGTGTTTGTTTAAGGAAGTCTTGTTTTATCAAAAAGCACATGATGAAAAGGAACCTCCTCGACCATGCAATGTTAACCCAAGGTAATGAATAATATTTGAAATTCTTTACAAGGCATAATGCACATCCTTATAACTACCGACCACCATTTGATCTCAAACAAAAAGCAAGGTTCCCCACTGTCGGCCACCTCTAACAATGATGCTAGGTAATAGATGATTGATGTTTTGACCTCGATGGCATTAGTTAAGGTAATTATTTTCTTTTGTGAAGTCAAAACACACCTGGGAGAAAAGAACCTTCGAACAAAAAGAAGAAAACAACCCTAAAGTTTCTCGTTCTTCACTTGGCATATTTTTCACTTGCTCTGCAACCTTGCTCCGTTGACCTTAGGGTTTGAAGGTTTGAGGCATATATCTGGTTTTTCACTCCTCTCAATGGCATCCTTGACTGCATCTTGGAACTCTGTATCATTAATAAAGAAGGTAACACTGCTTGAGTTTTATCTGAAGAATTTATTTGATCTGTAGATTTCTTCCTTCATGGCTGCGACCTCCTTCTTTATTCATGGCTCTCTCTATATGATGTGCATTCTTTAATACCCTCCTTGTTTTTTGCATCTTCCTTCCATTGCAACTATAACTCGTTCATGGTCTTCAACTGTTCTTGAAAGTTCAAGGCCACTGCGAGGTCGTGGAAAGATCTTCTCTGTCAGCAAAAATAGGTAAGCATTTGACATTCTTCACCTCTGTAGCTTTATTTGTCTTTGGTTTTATACTTTACAGAATGACAAGTCTTTGGGTAGACATGGGTATTGCATTTTATGGCAAAAAATGCCATATCACTGTTGACCATGACTGCATATATCTTCTTTTTTCTTTGAACTGTCTGTAGATGTAGAAAACCTAAGGGTTTAAGGTTTTGACATGAGGGTTTGTTGTTTTTCTTCTATTTTCAAGGCCTCCACCTTGTCACGGCCATGCTCCTCCTAAAAATAGGTATCAAATTGTGTAGTCTGTTGACAGTTTGTTCAATTTTTTAAGCTAGGGTTTCAACCCTCCTTGTACAAAAACTCCTTCATAGTGCCATGGCCATACTCTTCTCTGTTATCTCTTTCTCTTTTGACAGTCTATGAAGAAAAGAACAAGGGCTTTAACTTTTTGTCAAGGGTTTTCTCATTTTGCACTTTCATGGCTTCAAACTGTTATGGCCACTCTCCTTTATTTGAATCTTCTTAACTGTGTTTGCAAAAATGGCATTAGGGTTTGATGTCTTGATATGGGTATACATTTTTAATGAGCAATATTTCCTTCTGTATAACACCTTCTTGACTGTGGTTTTTCTCCATCTGTTGGAAAAAGCATTTAATAGTTTGAAGTATTAGCAAATGGAGCTATTTCTTTACTTCACAAAACACTTTCTCCTCCTTCTCTTTGTGACTGTCACACATTAATGATGATACACTTTACTTTATTTGTCCCACTGTAGCTACTGGGTATAAGCAAATCTTTTGATATTCTGTAGCATACATTAGCACTCCTGGGAAGTTCTCCTGTAGCTTAGATGGTCTCTTTGGCTTATTTGCATATCTCCTCAGGTTGCTAACTATAATATGATGGACTGTCTGTCATGTGGGATCATCTTTGACTGTGTACTTGTCTCTGTTGCATCTGGATTATCATAGATGTTATGTTCTTATCTCTCCTTGCACTTGTAGCTGTTTGTATGTTCTCAAAATGCACCTATAGCTTAGATTGCATGCTCTTATCTCTCCTGTTTATTTCATCACTTGAATGTCTATTGCATCGTATGTATCATGCATCTTTCTCCTACACCTGTAGCTGTCCTTGTGCATTTTAATGGTATACATGTATCTACCTTTGTGCATAATGACTATTTATCTTATCATTTGGCTCTCATCGTAACATATATATCAAGCATCTTCCTTCATCTTTAACCATGGTAATTGACCACTATGACTGCATCATGAAAGCATAATGGCATAAAAGCAATAGGACTATTTACCTTGTGACTTTCATGTTCTTTGTCCATCCTAACTGTAGCATTTGATATAATTCTTGTTCTTCTTTTCTGTTGTTCCTCCTTCATCACTAATGCACCTCTGTAGATGGATATGGCAACTTATGATATATCCTGACATATTCTGACTGTATCTTGCTTTGTAAAATCCACTTTATTGCTCCTGTCCTGACTGTTCATGGTGAAAGTGACTGTATCTCTTCTTGATCTTACACTGTATCTCTCTTTAAGGCATGGCATCTTCTTGACTGCACCATGGCATCACTATAGCTTTAGGCATGGGGAATAAAGTTTGTCAAAACACAACAATGATGAAATGCATGAATCCACCTTGTTTATCCTTGGACTATTGCATTCTTTACACTCCACTATGCTCTATGTATTTGAATCTTTGTGTGCTCTATACATGATAGTCTCTTGCTTTTGAATATGTACTTGACTGTCATGTCAGTGATGACATATGTAGCTACTCCATAGCTTGTTCTTCCTTTAAGATCGCTGATAGTAAGTAACAGTCTTTATCATTTGATGAAATGTGATCATGCTGTATGTATCTATTATTTGCATCTTTAGCCTTTAGCATGTGGAAGTTACACTTCTCATATATCTTGTAAAGATTACTTTATGATAGTCAAGTTAGCATTATGTGAATATGATTGTCTTGCCTTCCACTGTTTTATCTGTTGTTCTATGTGGCATTTTACTTGACTGTCTTTATGAGACACTTGCAACTTGAATGTGATATGACTATTAACCTTTGAACATTTTCAACAGTATGAAAACAACATGAGAAATACCTAGTGTAGAATGCTATCTCATCTTTGAAATTATACTTGTATTCTTTATTGCATAGCAAGGCATTGAATGGTATCCCTGCTTTTGATGTATTTCATATGGACATAAGCTCTTGATAACATAGCATGAGGAAACAACCTATGATGTAATTTGTCCATTACTCTTGATATCTTTCTTGACTAAGTAAGAAAGAAGCACACCGGGCTCAACCCTTGTGGGAGCCACATTTAATCCACATGCTTATTTTGTGTTTAGATCAGCAACAAAACTTGTCCTATACCTGCACAGTGAACAAACAAGTTAGCATAAAAAGTACCTGATAGCATTGATTGATTTTCTTCATGATTTCCTCCTGATTTGTGTCATTATCTGATCTAATTTCCCATCTGAATGCATGATGTGATAAGTAGATGTCTCTGTTTGATAAAAGCATGTGATAATTGTAAACATCCGGAGCACTAACATGGCTATCCCCAAAATTTTGCAAGTTCAACTGATGATGGCTTGGAGTGAAGAATGAAGACTAAAGACTTGAAGGATGGCTTCAACATCAATCTCCATCATTAGGCAATGATGGATGTTTAGATTTATCATATGTTCATTTCTTTTTCTTTTATCAAACAGATACATAGCTTGCATGTCTGCAGTTGCTCAGTCTGGTTACTCCCACGGCTTGTGTGGGACACATTTGAACACTTCTTTTAAACATGATCAATTAGTTTCTCTTATGCATATGATGTATATGTATTTCCTTTTTCAATCAATGCATGAGATAAAGTAACAGATACCTGAATGTATGTTCAAAACATGACATGAAATAACAGTGCAATACAAATATCTTTCTTTCTTTCATTCAAAACTAATTAACTGAATAATCAATTTAACTTATAACTCCTGAAAGATCAAACTATGTAGAACAACTGTATCTCTTGAATGTTTGATTTCTTGATAATCAATTCTTTTGTCATGATAACTTATCTGTCCTCATTGGACTGATGGGTTATCCTGACAACTGGATATTCTCTTCTACTCTGTTAAGGCATAAACCATTCAAAGAATGAGTAACTTTGAAGTTTTCTATTATTCCTTCTGAACAACTACACTTAGGTCCAACTAATTTTAAGTGTGAACAAAAAATTAGTAACAATATAGTTAGAAGAAAATACAAAAAAATTACAAACTAATTTCGATTTACCCTTCCTGCTTTATTTCAATGAAATATATAGTAAAAAGGAAATCATTTCTTAGTAAAGAAACTACAAAACTAACTTACAATTAACCCATCCTATTTTATTTTAGGACTAATATATAGTTAGAAGGAATTACAAGGAAATTACAAACTAATTTGCGGTTTGCTCATCATATTTTATTCTAAATGAAATATGTACTAAAAAATATATCTTTTCCAAACTATTCCAAGACCATATTAATTTAATCAGCTGACTTGAATACTAGCTAGTGTTGGGATAAGGTGCCATTAACCTTGTAAATCCCAACATTGTATTTACTCCATTTATTATTTGTAATTTGTAATTACCCATAAGGGATGTACAAGTTTCACCGGCAGTGGTAAAAATTATTTACTGTCCACGGTAATTACGGAGTTACTGCACGGTAAGTCCCAGAGTTACCGGCGGTAGTTACGGGATGTCATTTACTATGGTAAATGGTAATTGGTCAAAGTGGGGTGCACATGTGGAGGAATAATCTATTTTTAGTGTTATGACACACGTCATAGATGATGTAAGAGGGTGTAAGAGATTCTATGACAACTATAAGTTGTCATAAGAATCTATGACACTAATAATAGCATATGACACGTCATAAGATGTTGTAAGTGGCTATTTTTGGCCCCAAGTCGTTCAAGCTTGCATGGGAACATTTTTCCAAGTGTAGGATGCATGTATGACAACATTTATGACCCCGTAAGAGCCTATTCTTGGCTATGGACGCCCAAGGTTGTATTGTTGACTCTTGACAAGTGTTATGGGCTTGTAAGAAGTCATTTAATGTCTTGAGGTTGTGTAAATTATATATAAACCATAGCATAGTAGATGAGAGGCATATAATAGTTTACAGGTACCCAGGTTCTGCCAGAGTGAAGTTTGAAGGACAGAGGAAATGAATGTATTTGTAATCTCCTTTTGTGAAAATAATACAACTTGGCCTCTTTTCTTGGTGGAGTTTTTTACCCAAAAGGGTTTTCTCCACGTTAAACACTTGTGTTATGTGCTTCATTCTACTTCTGGTATATTTTTGTATTGTGGGTTTATGTTTTTTTACAATCTCCATTAATAACACACAGTTATAGTTTGCTGAAATTTATCTTGAATCAGATTTCCATTGAAGTAGTGTTGTTTTCATTTCTAACATTTGATATTAGAGCCTGGCCAGCTTTGACTCTTGGGTGGTAGTGTGGAAGCTGTAGCTGTAGTGGGAGATTTGGTTGTGTTTGTTTTGCAGATCTTGTGTTGTTATTATGGTTGCATCCACCATTGCATCAACCTCTCGATTGGACATTGAGAAGTTCAACGGAACGTGGTATGAGTTGTGGAAGCTGAAAATGGAAGATTTGTTAGAAGAAAGAAACCAATGGTTGGCTGTCCAAAAAGAGAAGAAACTTGACGATGTCTCTCAAGATGAGTGGGATAGACTGGATAAGAAGGCACGGGGAACCATCCGTTTGTGTCTTTTAGATTCTGTGCTGCTGAATGTCGCAAAGGAAGAGACTGCATACAAGTTGTGGAAATGGTTGGGTGATATCTATCAAGCCAAGAGTATGGTAAATAAACTTTATTTAAAAAGAAAATTGTTTTCCATGAAAATGAAAGAGGATGAGTCAGTTGCAGAGCATTTAAATTCTTTTAATTTATTGGCGAGTCAGCTTGATTCAGTAGATGTTGAGGTTAGTGAGGAAGATAAATGTATCTTACTTCTACGTTCTTTACCTGAGTCTTGGGAGAATGTTATCCTTGCTATCACTGCTAACCTTGCGGTTCTGAAGTTGGATGCTCTTGTTTCAGTGCTACTGTCACAAGAATTGAGGAAGAAGAGTTCGGATAGTTCAGGGGATGCTCTCAGTGTCAGGGGAAGGTCTAAGGAAAGGGGACCTAAAGGAGATCAGAAAGGGGCTAAGGACAAGTCCAAGGGCTAGTCTAAGACTCCTGGTAAAAGGAATAGAGTTAAGTGTTGGAACTGCGGTAAAAAGGGACATGTGAAGGAGTACAAAAATCCCAAGAAACAATGGGAGAGTGCTTCAGATAAGTCCTCGAATGCAGGTGAAGAAGTTTTACTTTCTGCATGTAATCTTGTTTCTAATGATCACTGGTTGGTTGACTCAGGATGCTCGTTTCATATGACCCCGCATAAGGAATGATTCTCCACATATGAAGAATATGATGGAGGTAATATCTACTTTGGTGACAACTCTACATATCCAATTGTCGAGAAAGGAAAGGTATTGTTGTGTTTCAGTGATGGGAGGATTAAACCCTCCCTAGTGTTTTGCATGTTCCTAGATTAGCTAAAATCTGATTTCAGTTTCAAAGTTGAATGATTTGGAAATGCATGTGACATTTGACAAGCATGGCTGCAGATTGGTGAGAGGGAACTTGGTGGTAGCAAAAGGGAAGAGATTCAGAAACTTGTTTAAGCTTGAAGCCACTACAGTTTGTAATTCCTCCTATGTATCTGAGGCCACTACTAAAAATACATGTATGTTGTGGCACCACAGATTGGGCAACACAAGTAATAATGTACTGAAAACTATTAAGAATAAAGAATTGTTGAATGATTTCTCTTATTCTGATGAGCACTTTGATTTCTGTGAGCATTGTGTGTTTGGTAAACAAAACAGAAAATTATTTCCTTCAGGAAGCAATAGAGCAAAAGAGAAATTATAAATTATTCATACGGATGTGTTTGGACCTGTGGATAATGAATCTATTGGAAAATCTTGTTATTTTGTAACCTTCATTGATGATGTATCTAGATTTACATGGATTTATTTTATGAAGCATAAATCTAAAGTTTTCACTAAGTTTAAGGAATTCAAAATCTTAGTAGAGAACCAATCAGGTTTAAAGATAAAAATATTAAGATCTGACAATGGAGGGGAATATTGCTCTAAGGAATTTAATGAGTTTTGCAAGCATGCAGGTATAATCAGACAAAAGACAACTCCGTATACACCACAACAGAACGGTGTTGTAGAAAGGATGAATCAAACAATTATGGAAAGGGCCAGAAGTATGTTTAGTGATGCACAGTTGGATAAATGCTTTTGGGCAAAGGCTGTGTGTACTTCTTGCTACTTGATAAACAGATCTCCTTGTAAGGCTCTTGATTTGACACCTTATGAAGTGTGGATAGGTAAAAAACCTTCTGTTTCACATTTAAGGGTTTTTAGCTATGAGGCTTTTGTTCATGTGCCTAAGGAAAAGTGATCTATGTTGGATCTAAAGGCTAAAAAGTGTACATTCATTGGATATGGTGATAATGTCAAAGGTTATAAGCTTTGGAATCCACTAACCCGCAAGATTATATTTTCTGGAGATGTTATTTTCAGGGAACGTAGAGCTATTTCTAAACCTAAGCAGCCAAAAGAAAAAGATGAAAAGGTAAAAAAGGTGCACTTTGATTTAGAGCAGCAAGATGCACCTCGAGAAGAACATAATGATGGATTAGGTGGTGAAGAAGAAGAAGATTCAAGTTGTTCTAATGAAGATGAATCTGTTGTTACAGAAGAAGTTGGTGCAGATGATCATGCAGAAGAACAAGTAGAGTCTCTTACTCCACCCTTGAGGAGATCCACAAGACAACAGAATCCAGTTGATAGGTATAGCCCACTAGATTTTTGTTGTGTATATGCTTTATTGAGTACTAACAATGAACCTAGATTCTATAGGGAAGCTATTTCTGAAGATGATAGTGAGTCTTGACAGCTAGCCATGCAGGAGGAGATGATGGCTTTAGACTCTAATAATACCTGGGATCTTGTTTGTTTGCCCAAAGGAAGAAAGGCCATAGGTTGTAAGTGGGTCTTCAAGAAGAAGTTTGGAGCAGACGGGTCATTGGAGAAGTACAAGGCTAGACTGGTAGCCAAGGGCTACTCCCAGAGAGAGGGAGTTGATTTTGGTGAGATATTCTCTCCTATTGCTAAATTGACTTCTATTAGATTTCTCTTATCCATTGCTGCAACTTATGATTGGGAAATTGAGCAAATGGATGTTAAGACTGCATTCTTGCATGGAGATCTTGAAGAAGAAATTTATATGCAACAACCTATAGGTTTTGAGGTAAAAGGAAAAGAACATTGGGTTTGTAGGTTAAAGAGGTCTCTTTATGGTCTAAAACAATCCCCCAGAATGTGGTATCAAAAGTTTGACTCATTGTTTTACAATTGGGTTTTGTTAGAAGCAAGAAGGATCATTGCGTTTACATTCATTATGTTAATGATTCTATACTGGTTATTGCTTTGTATGTTGATGACATCATGTTTTTCAGCAATACTAAGGGTATGGTCAGTGAGCTTAAAGCCCAACTTTTAGGTGCATTTGAGATGAAGGATCTTGGTGCTGCAAGGTATATTTTAGGAATGGAGATCAGGATGGACAGAGTTAACAGAAAGCTTTGGTTGTCACAAAGTAAGTATGTGAATACTATTTTGCAAAGGTTTAGTTTGTAGGACTGTAATCCAATTAGAGTTCCTTTACCCATTGGTACTAAGCTTTCATTAGATATGTGTCCAAAGACTGAGGATGATCTTGATGATATGTCTAATGTGCCATATGCTAGTGCTGTAGGGAGTTCGATGTATCCAATGGTTTGCACTAGACCAGATATTGCCCAAGCAGTGGGAGTTTTGAGCAGATTTATGTCTAACCCTGGTAGATAGCATTGGAACTATGCGAAGAGGGTGTTCAAATATCTCGCAGGTACTCCTAATCATTGTTTGGTTTATTCTGGTACTGATAGTGCTGATAAATCTTTGGACATACAGGGTTTTGTTGATGCAAATTGGGCAGGTGACTTGGATAGTCGAAGGTCCACTAGTGGCTATGTGTTTACTCTGTTTAGAGGTGCAGTGAGTTGGATGAGTAAGAGGCAGCCCACAGTTGCTTTGTCCACCACAGAAGTAGAGTATATGGCTGCAACTCATGTCTCTAAGGAGGCAGTTTGGTTGAGGAGACTGTGTACAGGTATTGGTTTTGATTGCAGGAATATTTAGATTGGTTGTGATAGCCAGAGTGCTATTTGTTTGGCTAAGAATCCCATGTATCATGCCCGAACTAAGCATGTTGATGTTCAATATCACTTTGTTCGAGAGTTGTTTGCAAATAGAGAGATTGAGTTGAAGAAGATAGACACTCAAGAGAATGTTACAGATTCATTGACCAAGCCTGTGAGCACAGAGAAGTTCGTGTGTTGCAGAGAGGCCATGGGCCTTGTTTCTAGTGCCTGATTATTTTTCATTTGATTTCCTATGGGTTGATTTACAATGTATAATATCAAGTGGGAGAATGTTGGGATAAGGTGCCATTAACCTTGTAAATCCCAATATTGTATTTATTCCATTTATTATTTATAATTTGTAATTACCCATAAGGGATGTACAAGTTTCACCGGCAGTGGCAAAAATTATTTACTGTCCACGGTAATTACGAAGTTACTGCACGATAAGTCCCAGAGTTACCGGTGGTAGTTATGGGATGTAATTTACTATGGTAAATGGTAATTGGTCAAAGTGGGGTGCACATGTGGAGGAATAATCTATTTTTAGTGTTATGACGCACGTCATAGATGCTGTAAGAGGGTGTAAGAGATTCTATGACAACTGTAAGTTGTCATAAGAATCTATGACACTAATAATAGCATATAATGCATCATAAGATACTGTAAGTGGCTATTTTTGGCCCCAAGTCATTCAAGCTTGCATGGGAACATTTTTCCAAGTGTAGGATGCATGTATGACAACATTTATGACCCCGTAAGAGCCTATTCTTGGCTATGGACGTCCAAGATTGTATTGTTGACTCTTGACAAGTGTTATGGGCTTGTAAGAAGTCATTTAATGTCTTGAGGTTGTGTAAATTATATATAAACCATAGCATAGTAGATGAGAGGCATATAACAGTTTACAGGTACCCAGGTTCGGCTGGAGTGAAGGTTGAAGGACAGAGGAAGTGAATGTATTTGTAATCTTCTTTTGTGAAGATAATACAACTTGGCCTCTTTTCTTGGTGGAGTTTTTTACCCGAAAGGGTTTTCTCCACGTTAAACACTTGTGTTATGTGCTTCATTCTACTTTTGGTATATTTTTGTATTGTGGGTTTATGTTTTGTTACAATCTCCGTTAATAACACACAGTTAAAGTTTGCTGAAATTTATCTCGAATCAGATTTCCATTGAAGTAGTGTTGCTTTCATTTCTGACAACTAGGCACTTAGGTTAGCCACACAATAGTTAGATTTACATAATTGGGAGATCCTTTACTAAAATACCCTAACCACTCCAATAGCATGTAATTATTATGCACGTACTGTGAATTTTATATATTGCCATTTTATCTTCTAGGGCTCTGTAAGAGAAAATAAAGTAAGGCTCATTTCCTAATCTGGTGTTATTATATTTGTGGTGAAATAGATTTCAACTACCAGACTTTTCCCTACATACATTTTATTTGTCGATTAATAAACATCGTATATTTATCTTTATTATAAATTAAAAGCCAATTTGAAGGACTCACAAAAGTTCATCTAGTTAAAGAGGAAGGGAAGAATCACTGCCTTTCTTGTGGAGGGCAACCTCCCTTTGGAGGCACAACCTGTATGGCTACACAAGCCCTATGTGGGATGCCATCCCTACAGGCTGGGCTACCTCCATAGGTGGTGCTCAGCCAATACAGCAGCCCCCACATGGTAAAAAAAGAACCAAATAAACTATGAAATAAGTCTATTCTATTTGGACGATTCAGGTAGAAAATTATAAGCTTGAATAAATTATTTGGTGCTTGTATTGACATGTTTACTAGATAAATGAGACATAGGTTTCAATCCCATTCACCTCTATGATAAAATTTATAGGCAAAGACATCTATTTTGGCAGAAATCCATTGTTAAGGGTCTACTATCAAACTAGACAGAGGCACCGAATAAATAGAAAGGAAAGAAAATACTATGGCCAAAATATCAGAGGGAACATGCTAACTTATTAAGTGCCTAGTCTCATCCTCTAGATGCTAATAGGCTTTCAATAGAAAACTTTCTAACTAGAAGCTCAAATTCCTACGTCATGCTCTTCTCAAAAAGGAAATTTGGCCAATATGGTTTTTGATTATTTAGGAAGGCTGGTGTTTCCTGTATGTGGTGTCAGGTAGGAAGGTGATAACAAAAACATTTATAGATTGGTCTAAATAAAACAACCGCGGTATGTATATCGAACATCCACAGGAGGGTTTGTCAACTAAGTTTCCCATATTATACATCTATTTTAAATAAAATATAATTTGGCCATCAAAAATGAATTTTATATGCTAATAGCTTATTTTTGTATCTAGTTTAAATATATGAAAGAAAAATCATCTACCAGAGCATGTTTTTTTTTAAATACCTGGTTCAGCATCCTTGAAGTGATTCCTTGGAAGGTGAGTCTTTGTTACCTATTCCATTCCCCTTTCTTCAGTTTCCTTATGCTTCTCTCTTGTTTCTGGTTTCTCCCTTTCTTTTTGTTTTTCTCTCTATCCTCCATTCCTCTCCTTTTCTTTTCCTTTTTATCTGTGCAGGGCTCAAGTGGTGTAAGAAAATAAATCAAATACTTGGTTCTTCAACCCATATCTAATCTCCCCTTTTTTACCAAAATGTGGCCACATAGCGAAAATCTAGTTTCTTTAAATGTAGTTTTGCCACAATGCTCAATTGTGTCTTCCCAAGATGTTTGACACGCCTCTTCAATTTATTACAACAAAAGTAGAGAACAATTTTTTTTTGCATTTTACATTTGCATTACATGAAATTAATGATGCTGATGATCTATCTCAACTTAAGAAATGGGTGGAGTTCCTAGAAAATAAGGTCTCTTCTCTTGGTAATTTCATTTCTAACATGTTATGTAAGACTGCTATGGACAATCTCTCTCTTTTTCGGGAGTAGGAGGCTCTCATTCATGGAGCTATTAATGACAGGGTTAAAGAACTGGACAAAATGCCAGAGTTTCTTTCGAAGGGAGAGGACATCTCTTTCTAGTCTTTCTTTTCTTTCTGTTTGCTGGCTTTTTACTATTAATAACTTTTTGCTGTCTATCGGCTGTATGTAAGTTGTCGGTGGTTGTTTTGGCTCTTTTTGTTTTCTGAGCCTTTTCTACCCTTCTTGGGTTCTTTTTGTAATACGGGATTAACCTCTGGTTTGCCACCTTATAGTATCAAAAACAATAGATAGATCACATACCAACAATATTATATTAAGCATATATATATATCCTTTTGAAATCTAATTTACTAATGAATATTAATGCTATCCGTGTTAAAAATAATAATCTTTATTTATAGTTAATAAGGTAAGTTATGCCAATATATATATTCAAAATTTTATTAAACGAATATGTATATATATAATAATAAAATTACAAATAACCATAAGAATTATCGCATTATACCACATAATATTTTGAAACAAAATAATAGGGAAGCAAAATCTATTTAATATGTCATTGTGAAAAATTCAAATGAAAGTTAACTATGACAAATCCTTATTGTGAATGATATTTCATTCATGTGTTATACATGAAGTGATTGTGAGAAGTTGTTATTGTCTTGTAAATATTATATTGTGAATGATCTCTCTTCATTTGTACTCTACATATGAGGTGATTGTGAGAAGCGATACATTAAAAAAAATTGGGTGAAAATGGGTTTGACTTAGTGCATGTGGGAGTTCTTGAGGAATCTCACCTTGAGGGTGAGATGACATGGAAATTCATGCTTTCATATTGTGTTTATATAAACTTAACCCCATGTAATTGGTTGTTCTATTATTATTTTTCTCTCCCTTATTTCGGGTCCTTGTTGATTCTTCTGGCAATGTTGTGGAGAGTTGTATGTATCATTTTTTGTGCAAGAGGTATTGTACCTTGTGGAGGAGAAGGTCCAATATCCTTGTAATTAGTTTAGGTTTGGAGATATATAGATAATGTTTATGGATAAATAAATTTTTGGTTAAAACTATTTAATAGCCCACTAAATGCATTATCACAATGTTCACATGAGCATTTTGGAATAAATGTATCTAGTTTTAAGGGTACCTATATTATTTTTAAGTTTAATGTGTACAAATGTAATTATTGATCAAATGAAGGAATGCCATTTAAAACTCTCTATTGAGTTTGATAAGATAACAAAAATGGGAATCTATTATACCTTTTTTGGAAAGGAATTGGATATTATACATTTGCCTTATTTCATTGTTGTTTAGCCTCTAGAATGCATATATTCATTTGCACAAACATAAATACATATATATTTTATTTCACATTTATATAAAAAAGAGAGAGAAAAGAGGTATTATTAATTGACCGCAATCCACCCTGCAATGTATGACCACAGTTTATTATTGGTCCTGCCGCTAGGCAAGATACTAATGCATCCGTTGGATGCAATAATTTTTACCATGTAGCCAATCACCGTCGAGTATTTAAACTTCAAAACAACAAGGCTAAAGTCTAAAATTGTCTCTTTTATGTTTCGATTTAAGAAAACTATTTTTCTATTCGTGGAACAGTAAGTGTGGAAATGAAATAAACAGTTTAAATTTTAGTGGATTTCAAAAATAATGGAAAGTGGCAATTGTTGGCGTTGGCGAGAAGGTACCAATATGCAGTTGAATTTATTCATTCTTAAATTAGTGTCATGTCAACAAGAAAATGAATTTAATATATTGATTTGGTAAAAAAAAATAATAGAGCCAAAAAGGGGGAGAAGCCCATGTAAAAAATAATTATAAACAAATTCTATTTTTTGTTATTATTATTGACCAAGTAGGAAACATATGATCAGATATATCAATAAAAAAGTTCTAATAAAACTTTGAGCAAATTATGAAGCCTATGATCCTACGTCCTCTCCAATGGATTGAAGAAACAATGATACAATAGCCAATATCCTCTAATGAACAAACATGTCAAGGTCAACAAAGAATATATATTGTGGCTAGACAAAAGAAGTTTGGCATTTTATTTTGTTGACAAGGAAATGGCTGCCTTTCTAGATTGTGTGTTGCAGTACAAAAAGAACACTGATAAAGTTGCTAGTTTAAAGTGTGCATGTGCTTGCATTGAATTGGATCTATTTTAATTGTTTCTTGACTAATTCAACGTGTATCTTGCCTAAATGTCTATTTTGTTATAGACAAGAGGGTCACTTGATTAGGGGTTGCTCTATTCATAAGAATATGTTCTTGTCAAATTTTACAACTTTTTCATTTAGGTGAAGTGCCTTAGTTATCCTCCATTGTTCCTAATCGCTAATCACCTTTTTTCTTGTTTCCAGTTTTGAAATCCACTTCTTGTAGTCTTCAATGATGCTAGAAAATAACATATATTTGCCTTCACTATGATTCAACTTATATCTTACCTAAATAAACTATATGTCTATTTTGTTATAGTTAAGATGGTCAGTTGATTAGGTGTTGCCCTATTGAACAAGAATTTGTTCTCAATTTTTGCAACCCTTCTATTTAGCTAATTCATATTCGCCTTGTTGCTTGTTTCCACTTTACAAATCCACTTCTTCTAGTCTTCAATGTTCCTTATTCACAATGTTAGATAACTTTCAGCATAGGAGATTTCTTACTTTTAATACTCATTTGTTTGACCTAATATCTCCTAAATGTACATGTTTTCAAGATGTTGCCCTTAATGTTGGGTGGCATATGATGAAGGATCATAAACAAGGCTCTATTTCTCAAGGAAGACATCAAGTATTGTAGAAAAGATCATGTTATTTGTGTGCTCATGCTAGGTCGATCCAATTTAATACATATGTCCTATCCATAAGGATTTGTTCTCCTCATCTTTTTTAATGCTTTCATCTAACTAAAATCCCTTGGTCATCCTACCCTGCCCCTAATCCCTAGCCACCCTTTTCATTGTTTCCACTTTTCAAATCCACTTCTTCTAGTCTTAAATGACCCTCTCTCACTACCTCAAATAACATTCATCATAGGAGTTTCCCTTTTAGTGCTCCTTTGTTAGACCTAACATGTCCTAAAGATACCTATTTTCAAGATTTGGTCCTTTATGTCGGTGGCATATGATCAAGAATTAGAATTAACTCTTTATTTTTGAAGAAAAATATCAAGCACTACAGAGGGTATTGATTAGTCATGGCTAAAATTAGTGGTGCTTGAGGTTGAAAATGCTTAATTGAATCGATTATCCATTGTACTTGAGCCTCAACAATTTCTTTGAATACAGTTGTTGAACAACTTCTTGTCAACAAAAGAAAATGAATATCTATAAAGTCTAATGTACAGAGCATGGTTTGAATTGCTTATAGACTGATGTCAATAGATATGTACATCAAAAGGAGAGAATGTTAGAATCTTGTGGTGATAATTCCATGTTTCTCATGATGAATAAGCCAAATGTAAGGCATTTCTCTTCACCAATGGATTGAAGCAGCAAGCATACAAGAATCAATATGCTCTGCCTAGAAAACATGTAAAGGTCAACAAGAAACATAAATTATAGTTAGACAAAGTAAAGCTAGCATTTAATCCCTTGCTCGAGAGAATAGCTACTTGTCTAGGTTGTGTGTTATAGTGTATAAAGAACACTGATAAATTTACTAGGTTAAAAGTCCCTGACCCTAATCGCTAATCAGTTTCTTTCTTGTTTCCAATTTTTAAATCCACTTCCTGTAGTCTTCAATGAAGCTCTTTCATTGTTTCAGATAACTTTAATCATAGTAATTACCCTTTTAATACTCCTTTGTTAGAGTTAGCATCTCCTAAACCTACTTGTTTTCAAGATGTTGTTGCTAATGTTGGGTGGCATATAATCAAGCATCATAAATAAGTCTCAATTTCTCAAGGAAGGCATCAAATATTGTAGAAAAGATCTTGTTCCTTGTCTCCTTGTGGCCACTTGAGTCAATTTAATGCTTATTTGTCCCACTCAAGTTCACTATGTTTTGACTTGTTAATAATATTTGTTCCCCATATGTTTCAATCAATAGCTTTGGTTATTCAATCTAGTTGTTGAGGAGTAAGGGGGAGCTGAATATCCTCAAGTGATTATAAATTGAAAAATAATGTCATGGAAGGTGAGGGGTCTATCAAGACGCTTTCAATGACACAATGTTAGATGAGTTGTGATGTAGGAGCATCTAGTACATTGAGGAAGTGATGATGAAGAGCATCCTAGAGGTCAACCGCAATTTGAGGCACGTCAATTTAGTTTTATACAGATCCTTCTTGAATTTATTTCCAAAGGCTAAAATTGGAGATGAGAATTAAAAATGACATCTTAAGGTAGAAAATGGAAGAATACTCATAATGGAGGGAGGTGCCAAAGATAGAATTGGCATTTAACTAATGTGGAAGGGGGAAGAGATGGGCTGGTCCACTTATTCACTTATCTCTTTGCAGAATTTAATTATTATTTTCTGTACCTACCTAAATTAAAATGCCTCCCTTGAGGCTTATGTTAATGATTATTTTATATTTTTCTATTTTATTAGTGGGGAAGTGCTCATACTGATGCAAAACGCCTCTGTAGAGGCTTTAAAAATGACAAAAAAAATTAAGAATAGGGGGAACGTGGGTTGGGAGCGCTGGAGTCGAGGCATTTTAAATCTTCTATTTTATGAGATGGGGGGTAACACTTGGAAAAGGGGAAGCCTTGGTGGAGTTTCAAAAGAAGATGAAATGAAAAGAGATGGAGCGTTGGTTTTTGGATGTTAACTCTCTCTTAGAGGCTTTCAATGAAATAAAATCATTGTCATTTGGTTGGGCAGTAATGCCTCACTTTAGAGGCTAGAATAAAAGGAATTTTGAAGAAGATATGGGAGGCCATGAAGGCCACCTATGTAATGTTTTATTGCAAAGTTTGTTGTAATGAATGTTGTTGATTTTGTTTGGTATGGATTTTGTATCCAATTTTTATGAGTTTGAAAGAAATTGATATGAGTAATTGTTGCACTTAATTATTTTCTGTGTGAGGATTTAGGTTAGGAGTTGTGTGAGAGATTCACTTCTGCGCTAGTGGTATCAAAGCGGGTTGTTCCTAAGTCTACAGGTAGATTGTCAAATGTGAGACAGCTTGTACCAGGACCTGTGAGTTGTGGGTTGTGAGAAAGTGCCTCCGAGAGTGGCCCCATGAGGTAGGGGTAGAGGTGGAGGTAGATATCAGAGCAGTAGCTCCTGAGTGTGCAGACAGAACCGCTGATTTGAGGTAGTGTGCGCAAGGGCTTGAGGGTCGAGTTGTGAAGAGGAAGTCTCTGATCATTGAAAAGAAAATAAAGGGAATAAATGTGAGACCAAGAGTCTGAATTGTCCAGTTAGAAGAAAGAATTGATTTCCGTAGACTTCAAGAGCAAATGATAGAGATAAGAAAAATGGCATGTACGATTGATGAGATAATGGAAGAGATCTTTGAAATTTTAATTGAAAGAAAAAATAATGCTGGAAAGGAGGAGAAGAAGGTTAGAGGAAAGAATAATATTGTAGATATGAGAGATATGTTGTAGAATGGGATGAAGGATCTCACGAACAGGGTGGCAATACTGACCAGACTAATTAGAAATAAAACTAGAAGTTCAGATTTTAAATTAGAGGAACCTAATGAGGAAAGTGAGAGTTATGTTGAAAAGGAAGATATTGAGGATGAAGATGTGATTGAAGACATGCCCAAAGAAGGTGAAGGTATAGAAGACATGGAATTTTTTGTGACAAGCCAAGAAGATACAACAGAGTGTGAAGATGAGATCCTCATGCAAGAGGATGAAAAACAAAAGACAAAGATTATGGCAGCATGTATTGATGAAGGCATGAAGGAGGAAATCAAAACAGAAAATACAGTAGAGGTTGAGGAGCAAACCAAAGCTGAAATAGTAGTGGAGACGAAAGAGGTTAGTAAGGTAATGCATAATATTTTTCATTTTTATAATGAAGATAAGAGTGGATTGCATGTAGATGAAGAGATTGCAGCAGTTGATCTTGTTGAAGACATGAAAGAAGAAAGCAAAAGAGGAGTTATAGTGATTAAAAAGGAAGAAGATATGAACAGTAAAGAAGATGCAGCTGTGGAGGTTGGGATGGCAGAGATAGAGTTTGAGGATGTTGCAACAAATGAAGAGGATAAAGATGATTTATTGTCACGGATTTTGATGGTAGAAGAAGAGTGGTTTGATAAGCTTGTTGATGGATGAAAGAAGATGAATGTTGCAGCGAATGATGAAGAAGATGATGTTGGAACAACAAAGAAGGATAAGGTAAATTTTGATTTTGGATATGATGATGTTTATTTACCTTCTATAGAAGATATTTCAGTTGTAGAGGATGAAGTTGTGGATTGGTATGTGGATGTTGCATGTTTGTGCATAGAGGTTGTAGAGGATGGTACAGGTGGAATTTGGTGGAGGTGGACGGTTTGTGGTGGGTTGAATTCCATGAAGAAGGAGAGGAGAGGAGAAATAATTTGGTAGAGGAAGACAACATATGGTGGATGCAAGTCCATAGGAGGAGAGAAGAATGAGGTGTATATTTGTTCAAGGAGAGTGAATCTTGTTCTGGCAAGATGCTAGAAAAAGAGGAAAAAGGGGAAAAAGAGATAGCATTTTTTTGCACATATTTTAGCGATGGAGTTCACTACAGATTTCTTGCAATCTGAAAGGATGGTTCTACCATTCAACTCCACATTTGTGAGTGTATTCTCACAAACTTCTTACCTGGTGTGTCTGATGCAAGAGCATCCAGCACATTGAGGAAGTGATGATGAAGAACATCCTAGAGGTCAACCACAATTGGAGGCACATCCATTCAGTTTTATACAGATCCTTCTTGAATTTATTTCCAAAGACTAAACTTGGAGATGAGAATTAAAAATGCCATCTTAAGGTAGAAAATGGAAGAATACTCATAATGGAGGGAGGTGCTAAAGATAGAATTGGCATTTAATTAATGTGGAAGGGGGAAGAAGTTGGCTTCTCCACTTATTCACTTATCTCTTTGCAGAATTTAATTATTATTTGTAGTACCTGCCTGAATTAAAATGCCTACCTTGAGGCTTATACTGATGTAAAATGCCTCTGTAGAGGCTTTAAAAATGGCAAACACATTAAGAACAGGGGGAACGTGGGTTGGGAGCGTTGGAGTTGAGGCATTTTAAATCTTCTATTTTTTGAGATGGGGGGCAACACTTGGAAAAGGGGAAGCCTTGGTGGAGTTTCAAAACAAGATGAAATGAAAAGAGGTGGAGCGTTGGTTTTTGGAAGTTAACTCTCTCTGAGAGGCTTTCAATGAAATAAAATCATTGTTAAAAACATTATCATTTGGCTGGGCGATAATGCCTCACTTCAGAGGCTAGAATAAAAGGAATTTTGAAGTAGAGATGGGAGGCCATGAAGGCCACATATGTAATGTTTTATTGCAAAGTTTGTTGTAATGAATGTTGTTGATTTTGTTTGGTATGGACTTTGTATCCAATTTTTATGAGTTTGAAATAAATTGATATGAGTAATTGTTGCACTTAATTATTTTCTATGTGAGGATTTGGGTTAGGAGTTGTGTGACAGATTCACTTCTACGCCAAGTTGTAAATAAACATGGCCCTTGTGTTATATGTCTTTGAGAGGCTAGGATTAGTGGGGCCTGAGGCTAACAATACTTAATTAAAAATTTGTGCTATTAAAAAGAGTGTTAAATTTTTTTAAAAATCATGTCTTATGTTATAGTTTAGTGCATGCTAAATTTGAGTTTGCGGGTTACTTGATATTGTGAATAGCAAATGGAAGAATGAAATAAATGGTTTAAATTTTAGTGGGTCTAAAAATTGATGGAGAGATTGTATTCGGAGGCGAAGACGCCCAGCCACTCACACAAACATACCAATACACAAACGGAAGCAATGAATTATTGTTATTTCAAAAAACAATTAAATTCAATGCATTGATTTCTTATGAATGCATTGTATGCATCGACCACATATTTTTCATTTTCTATGTTGTATGTTTTGTTTGCAGTGTCTATTTCCAAGAAAAAAAGAAAAGGTATGCAATGACAAATTTCCTACATAGTTTTTGTTTTGCGTGTTTAGGATAAATTTTTACAATGTTTGGGATGTATTTTTGTATTAAATATGTGTGGTTTCCATTCTCTTTGTTTGATATCTTGTTTTCAATGTCTACATTGAATCGTAAATTAGGTATGTAACAACAAATTTTGTTCGCCATCATAACTAGTTCTAATTTGTAAGAAAACATGGTTGTAGATACAAAGTTAACTTATGTTTCAAGTTGCACATTCTTCATAGGACATCAAAGGAACTTGATTATTTTAGTTCATAGTTAGTTATATTCTAATTTTAAATTCCTCTCTGTTTGTACAAGAAAACACTTATATTTTGCCAATACTCGATCCTTATTATGCATTTGATTTTTATGTTTTGTTCTTTTCTTAATTTGCATTTTGGATTTTGTTTATAGTAAATTTGAATAGAAAACATTATTTGATTGTTCTTGGAATATTATTCAGTCAAATAAGTCATGAACGCCTTGTTTGTTCTCTCTATACATTTTTCCTATGGTTCTTTTTATTTTGTTTGCAAAGTGTGGTCTCTAATTTACATTGGTTAAGAAGTAACATATCCAATAACATTGACACTTTTAGATGCTATGAGCATAAGTTGTCTTTATTTCCAAAATGATCTATTTTAGAAGAAAGTGTATTTGAATATGGTGCAGATGATCTTGTTATAGGGTCTTTGCAATGGAAATGGTCTGTTCTTAGATTTTGATATATTTATGTCACTAGAAGAGAATTAATTTCGGATAATTAAAATATTTAGCAAATTCTCTTAGCCCCTGAGTGCATGGTTGCCTAAGGTGTGGGGTAATGGCTGAGGGTGGAAAAAAATAGATGCGAATCAAATTAGGGTGTGTCTGTAAATCAATAAAGGTACAACTATATTATACATAAATGTTGTCGTGAAAAACTATGGGTATAGAGATGGGAAAATAGTCCATATTCCTATAGTGGATCCTCCTAGTTATTGTACCTCTCCTACATTCATCGAGGTAAGTGTATTAACAGTCTAGTGGTTTCATGGACACTGATATCCATAGACAACTGTTATAGTATTAACAGTTGCATAGTATGCTTCTTAAATATTTTGATTTGTTTCTTATATGTAATGATGCAGAGGTTAGAAGGGGTTTAACAAGACAATTACAATGTGCGTTTGACAATCATTCAAGTGGTGGAAGGATTCACTATCTTACCAACAAGCCTTCATGCTTACAAGCCATAACCATGGCTCAACCTGAATATGACACAAAGTGGATTGTTTTGTAGGGGCAGTCATGCAAAAGGTCTTGAAACCACTAGGACAACCTTCTCAAACCATTGGATGGCCATTTGTAAACATATGTAGGGTACCTCCTTCACAAACCTACTAGACCCTTATAGCCCTCAAAAAGAGAACAATCAGCAATAACTTTTCTCAAAGACCTCAACTACACAAAACCCTGACTAGTTTTAGATACCCTTTTAGAAGGCCCTCATCATACTCCAAAATGGGTATAGGTTGTTTCCCAAAGAATGTTTCAAACCTTGACTGTCCTAGAAGTCTAGAGCCCCCAATTATACCTACTTAACAAAGCAAGTACCCGATGGTGGAGTCACAAAACCTTCTTCATCATTTGGACACTCCAATGACAAGGCAAAAACACAAATTCCAAGATTGATTTGCTCCCACAGTCGACTGTGCATAAAATTCACTATGTTGTTCCTTTTCTAGATGCACCTAACACATGGTGATGTTAGGTCCCTTCAACAAATCTTCCTCAATCTCAGACCCCTGCCCAAAAACTTCTCATAACACATGAAAACAAACAAAGACAAGTCCATTCCACTAATCAGGAGGGAGTCAAACCAGTGGAATGGATAGAAAAGACATAATTTCTGTCAAAAACCCTAAGGTAGGGTTTGGTAACCTAGTTTCAAAAAAATGTAAAGAATTCAATTGTAGAGTTGTTTCAAGACCTCAAATCAATTGCAAAAGGAACTTAATTCATACCTTCAACTATCCACAAGCACTTGCCTTATGAAACCTCCGTACAGAGGAGTACCACGGGAAGAAACAACGAGAAACACAAGAAATTAACAGTAAACTGAGATTTCTTCATTTATTTCTCCTTCAATATCACTTCATACCCCAAATGAACATCATCATGGCTTTTTCTAGCATGTGCGCGACCTTAGTAACTAATTGGGAGGTAGTTTGAGTACGGTGGGAGGCCAAAACTATCCTGCAACCACCACTTCCCCTATTTTGTCACTACTCTACAACTAATCATATGTGATTACATTTTGTTTACAAGTGCATTATCCCTGTTTGGGATGTTCAAACCTTTTACAAGATTGGTGAGCCTTTGACAAGGCATTTAAACTCATCATCATGCTCCTATATGCCATGATTGGCTACCAAAACACAAGACCCCTATGACTGTCCTTATCAACCTATTGTGTTTACAATTATTGGCATCAACATGAAATGGTTTCCAACCTTATTAAAAATACATCAAAATGGTCTTCAAGACCTTAGGACAACATGAAAACAAAACATGGATCCTCATGATCCTCTTGGTGCCCCTGCACCATACTCTCGGGGTGGAAAAGAACTCAAGTCCCTTGAGGAACCAGATCAGAAACAGTGGTCCCATGCTTCAAAATGTCTTCTTCACTCATCCAAGTGGCATCTTCAGTAGGTATGCCACTCCATTTGACAAGGTACTCTTTGTAGGTCTTCTTCCTAGTCTTCTTGATCATGTTGGTGTCCAATATGCTCTCCAACTTCAATGGTTGGCTGGGTGGTAGGTCCTTAATCCATCCTTCATCTTCTTGGGCTATCAAACTTGCATCTAGACTTGCAACATTATCACCCTTGTATGGAAATAAGTCTGCAACCTTGAGATGGGAGATATAGCTAATCCTTGAGGAAGTTCAATCTCATAGGCATTGGACCCAAACTTATGCACAATTCGACAAGGACCAATCTTCTTCATGAGGAGTTTTGTTGGCTGCCCTTTTGGAAGTCTTTCTCTCTTCAAGTGTGCCATGACCAAGTCTCCCACCTTGTACTGCACATCTCTCTTCCTCTCATTGGCTTTCTCCTTATACTTCGCAGTGTTCTTTTGAAGAGTCTCTCTCACTCTATCATGGACATCCGTAATGGCCAATGCAAATTCTTCTCCTTGAGCACTTCTCCTCTCCAATCCATGTAGATCCCTTAGTTCAAGAATCCCTCTTGGATGAATCCCATAGACAATCTCAATGGACTTCTTCCTGTGCTCTTATTGGTGGGATCATTATAGGCAAATTCTTCTTGAGGGATGATCATATCCCATGCCTCTCCATGCTGCTTTGTGAGACATCTAAGAAGATTTCCCAAGGATCTATTCACCACTTTAGCTTGGCCATCAGTCTGAGGGTGATAGGATGAAGTGAAAGATAATTGAGTGCCCAACTTCTTCCACAAGGTACGCCAAAAGTGGCCCACAAACTTAGGATCCCTGTCAGTCACAATGTTGAGAGGCAAACCATGTATTCTAACAATTTCTTTGAAGAACACGCCAGCAATATGAGAAGCATCATTAGTGCATTTACATGGCAGAAAATGCACCATTTTACTAAACCTATCCACCACAACAAAAATGCTATCAAAACCTCTTTGAGTCCTAGGAAGACCCAAGACAAAATCCATGCTAATACTTTCCCATGGCCTATGAGGAATAGGAAGTGGCTGATATAGACCAGCATTAGATGATGTTCCCTTTGCCCTTTGACATATGCTACAACCTTCAACAAATTTTATGATATCTAATTGCATTTTTGGCCAAAAATAAAATCTTTTCACCTGTTCTAGTGTTTTATCCAGCCCAAAATGGCCTCCTAGACTGCCACAATGTTTCTCCTTGATGATGTTCTCCCTCATGGAACACCTAGGAACACATAATTGGCTGCCTTTGAACATTAATCCTTGCTGCAACAAAAACTTAGAAAAATCATAATGATAAGAGTCTGAAAACTGAGAACAAACTTCATATACCTCCTTGAAATCCTCATCATCCTTGTACATGTGTTTAAGGGAATCAATTCCCACAATTTGTAACTAAATTTCTTGAACCATGCACACCCTTCTACTCAATGCATCTGCCACTTTATTGGCCTGCCCTTTCTTGTGCTTGATGGAAAAAGTATATGCTTGAAGTTGTTCAACCCATTTCATATGTTTGTGACTGAGTTTCTCCTATGAATTCAAAAAACTAAGTGAATGATTGTCAGTATAAACAATGAATTCTTTAGGCAAAAGATAGTGCCTCCATTTCTTCAAGGCTTGTACCATTGCATACAATTCCAAGTCATATGTAGGATACTTTCTCTTAGCATCATTTAGTTTCTCACTAAAGAAAGCAACTGGTCTGCCCTCTTGACTCAAAACAACCCCTATGGCAAGGTTACTAGCATCACATTCCACCATGAACAACTTATTAAAATCAAGCGAAACAAGAATAGGTTGTTGTGCTACCTTCTTTTTCAGAATTTCAAATGACTCATCAGCTGCTTTGGTCTAAGAAAACTTACATTTTTGAACTCCTTTGATGGTGTCTAGAATGGATGCACATTTATGACTAAATCCTTTTATGAACTTCCTATAAAATGTTGCCAATCCATGAAAACTTCTCACATCACCTGCTGTTTTGGGAGTTGGCCAAGACAAAATGGCCTCTACCTTTGCTAGATCCATCTTCAAATTACCTTGGGAGATGACAAAACCAAGGTAAGTGAGTTCTTCCTTCATGAAGACACTCTTCTCCATGTTAATCATCAATTTCTCATCATGTAATTTCTTTAAAACCTGATCCAAGTGCTGCAAATGCTCTTCCTTCATCCTCCTAAACACAAGAATGTCATCAAGATATACCACAACAAATTTGCCAATGAAATCATTCAACGCCTCATTCATAAGGTGCATAAAAGCACTTGGGGTATTGGATAGGCCGAATGGCATCACCAACCACTCATAAAGACCCTCATTTGTTTTAAAGGCATTCTTCCATTCATCCCCTTGCCTTATCCAAATTTGATGGTACCCACTTTTGAGATCAATTTTGGAAAAATACCAAGCCCCTCCAAAATAATCCATTAAATCTTCAATTCTAGGCATTGGGAACCTATATCTTATGGTGATCTTGTTAATTGCCCTGGAATCCATACAAAGTATCCACTTACCATCCTTTTTAGGGGCTAGGACTATTGGGATAGCACATGGGCTAAGGCTCTTTCTCACCAAACCCTTATGCAACAACTCTTGCCTTGCTTGGCAATTTCTTCATTTTGAGATGGTGTCATCTTGTAGGCTGCTTTGTTTGGCAATGTAGACCTTGGTATGAAGTCAATTTGATGGCTTATGTCCCTAATAGGTGGCAATGCATTAGGCATCTCCTCTACCATGATACCCTTGTATTTCTCCAACAATTGTTGCACCTCCTTGGGAACCTCTTCCTTACTAGAACCATGCAAATCAGGACTATTTTTAGGCTTCAAAATCAGAGCATACCCTTGGGTTCCTTCCTCCTTAACGGTTTTAAGAAACTCTCTCCCACTCACTATCATGACACTTGACCCAAAACTCTTTTCCACACTCTCATCTGGCAAAGGATCCATTCTATACTTCCTTCCATTCTTGGTTATGATGAAAGAATTGGACTTCCCATCATGTTGGGACTACACATCATACTGCCATGGACATCCTAATAGCAAATGGCAAGCATCCATGGGGATTATATCACACAAGATCTTATCCTTATACTCCCCTATCTCAAACTCTACCCAAGATTGTTCATCAACTAAGACTTGCTGCCCCTTATTCAACCATGACACCTTATAGGGACTAACATGAGGAAGTCTTTTCAATTTCAACTTATCTACCATCTCTATAGAAATCAAATTCTTAGTAGAACCTGAATCAACAATTACCTTGCATATCTTACCATAGGCCTTACATGTGGTTCTAAACAGTGTCTTGCTCTGAGGAGGTTCTTTGGTTTGAGGCACCTTCAACATGGTCCTCCTCATCATCAAGGTTTCTCCATCATGAATTGGGGCTGCATTTCCAATTGGGGAATTGACACTTTGGCAATCATCTTCCTGAATCAACTGGTTCCTTCTCTCTCCTCCATGAGAGCTTGAGTCTTTCTCAGGACACTTGTTCATGGCGTGCCCTACTTGGTTGCAATTGAAGCATCTCCCTGTGAAGACACTAGGACCTCTACCTGATCCACCAAACCTACCCCTTCCATTGGGTCTCCTTCCTCTAAAGCCTCCTCTTGAACCTGATTCTCCACTTTGTTCTTGGGAACTAGACTCTCCTTAATTCTTTTGGAACTGATTTCTTCCCCCAAAACTTCCTCTACCTCTAAAATTTTTGCCCCCTCTAACTCTATTTTGCTACTCACCTTTCCTCTTCAACTTTTCTTCAGCCCTCAATGCCATTTGAAAACATTTATCTACTGTCTCAGGGGTCAAGATGCTGATCTCATCTTGGATACTAAATTTCAGGCCATTGATATACCTTGCAATTTTTTCCTTTCTCATCTTCTACATGCCCACATGTGAGAGTAAGTTTGTGAAACTCTTCAGTGTAGGTGGACACATCCATGTCCCTTTGTTTGATATTTTGCATCTTGTTGTAGATCTGCACCTCATAATCTGCTGGTAGAAATTAAGATTTGATCCTTTCCGACATCCTGCTCCAAGAGGTGATCATACTTCTCCCATTCTTCACCCTTTCACCTTGGGTGTAATTCCACCATGTGAGTGCAACACCTTTCAGTTTTATTTTGGCAAACTTCACCTTCTTGTCCTCTGCCACTTCCTTGTATTCAAAGTAATTATTCAGGGCATCAATCCATTCTATCAACTCCTCAGCATCCATCTTCCCTCCATACATTGGCAGGTTCATCCTCACATCAGAGGCTTCTCCTTTCACAGATTTCAAGGCATTGAGAAATCTTCTCATAAGAGGGTAACTCTTCCTCTCGCTCTGGAGATTCCCCTTCTTCACCTTCTTCTTCTTGATTAGGATCACTGTCTCCTTCTTCCTCTCTTTCTCTCCTTTTCTCTCTAGCCTTCAAGGCCTCCATCTCCTCTTCCAAGGCCTTCATTCTCCTGGCTATCACCGACCCACCTTTCAGAGGCATCTTGGGTTTTTCCAGATGATTTATGGACCCAACTACTTCTTTTCCCTTTACTAATTAGACAATGGATCTGATACCAATATGATGCAGAGGTTAGAAGGGGTTTAACAAGACAACTATAATGTGTGTTAGACAATCATTCAAGTGGTGGAAGGATTCACTGTCTTAACAACAGGCCTTCATGCTTACAAGCCTTAACCAAGGCTCAACTTGAATATGACACAAAGTGGATTGTTTTGCAGGGGGCAGTCATGCAAAAGGTCTTGAAACCACTAGGACAACCTTCCCGAACCATTGGATGGCCATTTTTAAACATATGTAGTGTACCTCCTTCACAAACCTACTAGACTCCTTGTAGCCCTCAAAAAGAGAACAGTCAGCAATAACTTTTCTCAAAGACCTCAACTACACAAAACCCTAACTAGTTTTAGATACCCTTTTGGAAGGCCCTCATCATACTCCAAAATGGGTATAGGTTGTTTCCCAAAGAATGTTTCAAACCTTGATTGTCGTAGAAGTCTAGAGCACCCAATTATACCTACTTAACAAAGCAAGTACCTGATGGTGGAGTCACATAACCTTCTTCATCATTTGGAAACTCCAAGGACAAGGAAAAAACACAAATTCCAAGATTGATTTGCTCCCACAGTCGACTATGCATAAAATTCACTATGTTGTTCCTTTTCTAAATGCACCTAACACATGGTGATGTTAGGTTCCTTCAACAAATCTTCCTCAATCTCAGACCCCTGCCCAAAAACTTCTCATAACACATGAAAACAAACAAAGACAAGTCCATTCCACTAATCAGGAGGGAGTCAAACCAGTGGAATGGATAGAAAAGACATAATTTCTGTCAAAAACCCTAAGGTAGGGTTTGGTAACCTAGTTTTAAAAAAATGTAAAGAATTCGATTGTAGAGTTGTTTCAAGACCTCAAATCAATTGCAAAAGGAACTTAATTCATACCTTCAACTATCCACAATCACTTGCCTTATGAAACCTCCGTACAGAGGAGTACCACGGGAAGAAACAACGAGAAACACAGGAAATTAACAGTAAACTGAGATTTCTTCATTTATTTCTCCTTCAATATCACTTCATACCCCAAATGAACATCATCATGGCTTTTTCTAGCATGTGCGCGACCTTAGTAACTAATTGGGAGGCAGTTTGAGTACGGTGGGAGGCCAAAACTATCCTGCAACCACCACTTCCCCCATTTTGTCACTACTCTACAACTAATCATATGTGATTACATTTTGTTTACAAGTGCATTATCCCTATTTGGGATGTTCAAACCTTTTACAAGATTGGTGAGCCTTTGACAAGGCATTTAAACTCATCATCATGCTCCTATATGCCATGATTGGCTACCAAGACACAAGACCCCTATGACTGTCCTTATCAACCTATTGTGTTTACAATTATTGGCATCAACATGAAATGGTTTCCAACCTTATTACAAATACATCAAAATGGTCTTCAAGACCTTAGGACAACATGAAAATAAAACATGGATCCTCATGATCCTCTTGGTGCCCCTGAACCATGTAAACTAATGCTTCCCTTCACAAATGCTCCTACAATCAAGATGCACTTATGTTAGACTATTGATCATAATGATCAATATTAGGTACTACTTCCCTTACTCTAAATTTAAAATGTGACACATGTATCATGACCATTGATAGGGTAAGTAATTTAGTAGGCATTTAATTTTTATCGATACCAAATACAAACCATGTTTCCCTATCATTCGCTTGTGTTTCCAGGATAGCAAGTTTTATTACATGTGTGCCATCCCAAACTTCCATATCATGAAATATTTCTCTGTCTATCAACCATTTTAAATAGCGTTTTATATTTAAAAAGATTATTTGAAATATAAAATTAGAAAGGTAAATAATTATTATTATAATAGAATAATGCACATTTCTAATACACAATAACATTACTTCTTGATATTATTATATATTTACTATTACTATTAGTAAATAGCATTAGTAATGAATATATTATAATGTGTTAAATTATAATTAAACACATTATATTAATACATATATAAATCAAACAAAATTTTGTCAACTATAATATATTAGTTATTAATTACAATCTAAATAAATTAGAGATCTTAAAAATTCAATTATATTTTCTAACAATTCATTTTTACTATTAGTAATGAATGTGTCATAATGGGTTAAATTATAATTAAACACATTATATTAATACATATAAATCGAATAAATTTTTGCCAACAATAATATATTAGTTATTGGTTACAATCTTAATAGATTAGAGATCTTAAATTTTGAGTGGGCATAGCCTAATTTTTATATTGAGTTTTTATCAATCAGTTCTTTTACAAACAACCATGCCATCAATTGGGCTTGTTTGACATAAGAAAATGTAATTTTTATATTTTAGCCTTTACATTATTCATTCTCTTTGACCTCCTTTAAAACTATCATCATATTCAAGAGTGTAAATTTTAAATGTTATGTCAAATTGACATGTCTTCCTATTTTACTATTTAAAACATTTTAACGTGATAACTATGGCTTCTTACTACACTTCATAAAAATAAATCTACCAACACAATTATTAAAAAATATTTAACTAAACGTTAATAGCTTTTTTGATTTTGTAATTGAATTTTTTTAAATCTTATATTAAACATAATTTATTTTAAATATTATTTGAAAAGTTTATAATATAAAGGTGGTTACTTAACATACATAATCTAACAAAATGTAAGTTATCATAACATCACTTCACAAATATAAAATAAAAACAAGAAACTGAATTATATGTATCAAATCTTGGAGGGGATTAAGGAGGAACATTATGCCTCTAATAAACTATTGAGAGGGATCATTGAGGGGAGGATTAGGGGCTTCCTATCCACCCTATGAATCCAATATAGCACTTAAGGATCCAGTCAAATGCAATGCTATAATAGCCAAGTTTGAATCTAGCTAGACATAGCAATTAAAATATCAACATTTCTAGATTGGCAAATCCAACATGAAGTTGGTGTACCC